>CM024758.1:127591075-127738486 GCA_014218235.1 Colocasia esculenta | reverse complement strand
CTTTGCCTGTGTGGCTTACAACTTAGGCGACCAGCTGTTGGGATGGTGTGCCTGTGAGGCTTGTGGCCTAGGTTTTACAGTTATTGAGTGGACTAATGTGTTGTTGTCTCTTCGTCTTTCCAAGATCTGCAGCAACTGAGTTAATTATGTTTTTATTGTTAATTATGCTTTGTTGTGAGCATGATATGGTTTGGCTTCCGGTGTTGCTAGTGTGACCCGTTGGGGTCGAGGTTCCTCTGCATTGTGTGTTGTTTTTGGTGGTTCCCTACTGAGCCAGTGACTTGTTGAGGCTCACTCCCTTACAGTTCTTTTCAGGACTTACTGTTGGTGTGGCTTGAGGAGGTTTTGTGACAGACTTGTACCACCAGCAGTAGTATTAGTAGAGTTGTGTGAGCTTGTGCTCCCTCGGGGTATGCCCCAGGTAGTTGTACTCTTTTTAATTTGGACATGTAATAATGTAATGGGACAGTTGTAAATTATATATGCAGATATGAGCACATATCCTTTCTTGTGTCTCTTACTATTGTAGTTTGTCTTTTATATTCTTCTTGGACATGTGTTCGAGCTATCCCTTACGAGACTTCAGTCCGTTCGCGGAGACGGATCTGGATATGGACCCTTATTGGGTATAAATATCCAGGGCCGTACAGTTGGTATAAGAGTAATGGTCCAGTTAGAATATGAAAAGACATTAAGATTACAATGTCCATACATGATTTAATGTCCACTTCTGGTAGTAAGTCTGTAGTTTCCTGTGCTTTTTAGTACGGTTTCCCATATGATTTTGGTGTATGAATTGTATGTATAGTTGGTTAGATCAATAGTTGTGGTAATAGTAGATATGATTGGTGGTGTAGTATGAGTGATTATTGGATTGTGGTTAAAGTATAATTGATTAAAGATTCTTTATTATAGAATTGAAAGAATTAGTGCATTCAGTTATGAAATTCACTAAAAAGTGTTTTAATGAGAATCAGAGTTGGTAGAGAAAGGTATAATGTAGTGATGTGATGGAATAATAGTGGGAATTGTATCATGATGAGAAATAGGGCTTTGTGAATAGAACTGTTAAATGGGTGAATTGTGGTTGAAAATTGTAGCAGAGATAGTTATTGTGTTTGAGAATTGTAGCAAGATAGTCATTGTGTTTGAGATATATGTTAATAAAGTGTTAAAGTTGCTTGGATAATAGTATGATTAATGGCATGTTAGGTTTGAAATGATCAAGTGAGGTATTTAGCTTGAGATAGAAGCTGGTAAGCAGAGGAGCAGTGATCAAGATGATTCTTATGTGTGATTTATGATTAGAAATATTACAATAATGATTTAAGGGTAATGTTGATATAAATAATAAGGATAATAGAAAGTTTGATATAGAAACTCATGTAAGTGGATGTAAAGGTGACCGTTTGGTTAGAGAGAGAGTAAAAGAGCAGTGGAAGTTAGATTTTTTTTTGAGAATTTTATAAGAGAAGATGTTTGTTAATAAAAGGCAGTGGATAAGATTTCGCAGAAAGATTTGTATAAGGTTGTTGCAGTGTTAAGATAAGAGTAGTGGTGCCAGTATTTGTGTATAGATTGTGGAAGCAGAGAAGGGAATTGGTGTCAGAGGCAGATTGAAGTTAAAGCTAATAATTAAAGTAAGTTGAAGCTATGTAAATTAGAATGGACAAGGTTAAATCCATTGAAAAGTAATGGGGAATAGCAAAGTGGATTATGAATGGATATTTGTGAATGAGCCGTAACAGTGAAAATGTTTATATTTGGTGGTAAATTAGTAATGTGGAATAAAGAAATTAGTAGAATAAATCATTGTGTTTTAAAGAAATAATTTTAGTTTATAGTTATGGTGGAAAGTAAGAAAGATTGTAGCATAAATGGCACTGGAAATTAGTCAGCTATTAAACTATATAAGAGAATATTTTGCAGAAATGGCGTTATGTTCTTGATAGTAAAGATAAGTTTAGTATTAATGATCAAGTGAAGAAAACGAATGTGATAGATTATAGAATAATGATAATTAATGATTCAGGAAGTGCAATAAGAATTTGCGTAATGATATACAGTAAGGTGATTTGGATGAATAAATGAATTTTGTTATATGAATATTACTAGAATTGAAGTAAAGTTATAATAAGTCAGTTAAGGAGTAGTGAGCAGATTAAGGTATAGTGAAAGGGAGTAGAAAAAAGAGGAGCAATATAATCGGTTTAATGGTAAAGAATTTTGAGATTTGATGTCATATAATTAAGCAAGGCCTGAATAAATAAAAGTAAATTTTCGGGTATGTGTAGTAATGAGAATGGAGATGTGAAAAGATATGAATTGGGTTTGTTAAATCAATTAGAGAATATTGTTTAAAGTAAAGAATATATATATAAAGGGAAAAGTATATCAATATTGATATATGCCAAGATTTAGAATTTAGTGTGAAACATATAGCGAAGATAGAATATGAGTGGAGTCAATTAAGTGATATTGATGTATGATAAGAGAAATGTAAAGTTAGTTGAAAGTATAATTGAAGTGAGATAAATTATTAATGAATTAAGGGAATCCAGAATTTATGAAATATTTGGTGAAAGGTTTAGTATGATCAGAGTGGCGCAGCGGAAGCGTGCAAGATTTAATATTCATAAGTTATCTGAAGTTTAAGTAATTAAAGGAAATTTTAAGTCTTGTGCGCAATTGAGCCAAATGATGGTTAGAAGTGATAAATAAATAGTGAAATAACATCAGAAATTTGAAAACTTAAATAATGTAAGTGAAAGGATTTAAGCAAGAAAATGGCCTACAAAAAATGTTGTAAACATAACCCGGAAAAATGTGGAAATAGATCGAGCCCAAGCAGATAAAGCGCTATCGGCTAGGTAGAATTGCTCGTAAAATGTGGAAATAGGTTCAGTCCCGGAGATAAGCGCTAATAGCAAGGTAGAATCGCTTATAATTGAAGGTAAGGAATGGTAGAATGGATCCATAAAATAAGTAGTGTAGAATAAATTAAAAAGAAAGGGAAGGCAGAGCAAGTATGAAAGTAAGCAATGGTTTGAAAGAAAGATGCAGAAGAAGCTCTGCATATGGCTTTATTTTTTTTAGGTGATAGTTTTGTTTATTGTCGCTCGTTTTGAATGTCGAGGACGACATTCTTTTTAGGTGATAGTAATGTAACGTAGCGCGTTTTTCGAATCTTCGCAGATTATTGATTAGTGGTAGTTCAAATCTGCATTTACTGTTTTGGTATGGTGCTCATGACCAATGGGGTCATTGGGCCTTGGTTGTGGTTTCCGCGCGCTGTGTGGAGCTTAGTGGCCGGCATGTTAGGCCCGTGGTGCCCGTTGGTTCACTGATGTGAACGCGACGGGGCTGTAGTTCGCGTTCTGAACGTGACAGCAGTAGGGGTCGCGTTCTGGTTGCCACCGCTGGGGTCGACGTCTGCATGTGCGCCGCATGTCGCGCATGGAGTGGAGCTTGCTGACGTCGAGAATGGGAAGGTGACGCCTTAGTCCGTCGCGATCAGGTCGCGACGGGAAGGTACGTCGCGATCCCAACCGCTGTGCGTTTTTTAAGTAGGTTGGCTGAACAGAGCTTTCACAAGCTCTGCTCAACCAGGGAAGAAGTTGCTGCGGCTATGTTGGGTGATTTGGCGTTTCGGCGGAGTTCTCGCCGTGCTCTCGACACGAGGACGTCACGAGGAGTGGGGGAAACGCCGCGCCAAGCATGGATTGTGCGTTCTTCGTGTAGGTAGGGAGTTCTACCTTGATTTTGTTACGTGGATTGCATATTGGTTTGTTTATCGCTTTAAAAACAGTAGATACCATGTCTAGGAGGTGAAATGAGCATGAAAACCGGGTTGAAACGGGATTCAGGGTGGTTTGCATGGAAAATCCGGAGATGGTTCCCGGATTAGGGTTTTCGCCTGAGAAGGCGACGGATCCTGCTGTCGTGATTAGGTCGCGACAGGCCGACCCGTCGCGACAGGGTTTCTTATCGCGACATATCGTGGCGTCGCGATCAGAAGGCGGTCATGGCCTCTGTTGCGATCACAGCCAAGGGTTCTGCTTTGCATGCTTTTGGTGTTTTGGTTATCCGATTATCGTCGTTTATTGTGCATAACTTTGGTGTGAGGTGCATTGACACCCGTGAAACTCTGTGAGCAGTTGCCCACATGTTAGTAGGTGGTTTACATAATCGTGTGGTGTTATTTGGTGTGAGGTTCTTTGGCACCTGTAACACCTCTAAAGCATGTCATTTAATAGTTCGTGTGTGTTTACGTGGTTTGAGGATGTGCATGGTACATACTCCATTGTGGTGGTGTTACGCGTGTGTGGGTGTGTGTTGTGCATGGCACATGCACTGGTTGTCGTAGTGGCTAGGCAATGATGGTTCAAGTGTGAACCTAGCCTCAGTCTTGCAACGTCCTTTATGGACTAATAGAGATGGTTTAATTAAGGTAATGCAAGTAAGTTAGAGTTAATGTATAGTTAGTGTATATGGTATGTATGTAGCAAGGAGGCCATGTGATGACTAATGATAGGCCAGTTTGTAAATGGTTATCGTGGTTTACATGTGTATTGGTGTGAGGTAGTTTGTAGAACATAGGGTGACCGAGGTTAAGCTATTCTTGACATTTGTACTTTGGTTTGTAATAAAGAATATATAAGTATACATTGTGGTTTGTGCATTGCTGAGTTTGCTGGTCTGGCGCCTTTTCCGGAATGCCTCTTCATTTGGGTGCCCCAGGTTCCTAGGAGAGCCAGACACGTAAGTGTGCTCAGGGCTTGTCCCGGTACAGTGGTACCGTTAAGGTCTTGTCGTCTTCCTGGACACCCTCACTCTCGGGGAGAGTTATCGTCTGGCTGAGGGAAAGACGGCAGTGGGACAGTGACTTGTGAGAGTTTGTGTTTAGTCACTTGTAGAGCGCTCGTAGCTGGGGGTTACGGACACCAGTAGACGTACTGGGCCCTGGCTAGTCCTGTTACCAGTGCCTCACTTTAGAGAGCTCAGGCCAGAGTCTCTAAACGTGCCAGGCATGGGCCTACAGGGTGTGTGACCTGTAGGTTGTGGTGGTTTAGTTGGTCTCCATAGTTCTTTGGCTTTACTTGTGTTGTGGAGCTGCAGTTGGACCTTACGTTCGTGACTGCGAGACTGAGAGGTAGTTCTTGTGCTGTGTTGTCCGGGTTGGATACTAGCGTCATGACTAGTAGTCTGTCCCGTTTGGTGGCGTCGTGCTTTCTGGCTCGTGCTTTGCTACCAGTTGTAACGTGTGTTAGTTGTAGTTTTACCCGTTGAGGTGTGCCATGGTGTTGGCACGGTTGTTATTGTGGTTAGTGAGCGGAGACTCACTGGTTATGGTTTGATTGGTTGTGGTGTGCCCTCGTGGTGGCACAGTTGTGTTTGTGTTCTGTGATGTGTTTGTGTTCCGTGGTGGTACCTTGTGATGTTAGGTACTTGTACTCTTTGAGGGTACTGGTTTCTCATAGTACGTTGAGTACTAGCCTTTTCAGGTGGTGAAGTGGAGGTCATGCGGTGAGACCTTCCACTTGTCATGTTTTACCCTTCCTTGGGTAAGTTTCCGAATATGTTTTAGTGTGCGATGGATTGGCATCGTGGAAGACATCCTGTTTCATAAGTGTGACATTAGATTATCATGATTTAAGAGTATAAAGGATTAGCTCTTGGTTAGTAATCCTGTTACTCATACGTTTAGAGGCTTGCCAGTGAAGCTAGTAGCTTAGGCAATACTTTGCCTGTGTGGCTTATAGCTTAGGCGACTAGCTGTTGGGATGGTGTGCCTGTGAGGCTTGTGGCCAAGGCTTTACAGTTATTGAGTGGACTAATGGTGCTGTTGTCTCTTCGTCTTTCCGAGATCTGTAGCAACTGAGTTAATTATGTTTAGTATTGTTAATTATGCTTTGTTGTGAGCATGATATGGTTTGGCTTCCGGTGTTGCCAGTGAGACCCGTTGGGGTCGAGGTTCTTCTGCGTTGTGTGTTGTTTTGGTGGTTCCCTACTGAGCTAGTGACTTGTTGAGACTCACTCCCTTACAGTTCTTTTCAGGACTTACTGTTGGTGTGGCTTGAGAAGGTGTTGTGACAGACTTGTACCACCAGCAGTATTGTTAGTAGATGTAACACCTCGAAAATTTAGTAATTAAAAAAATGAAATGAATAAAATGATAAATTCAATATTAGTGAAATAGCAAAAACGTACGTGTCGTTATCGTACGTACAAAAACCCACTAGAAAATTTCATAAAAAAAAAACGTAGTTCAACTCTAAATAATACCACCTAATGACCCATAGAGAAATTCGTGCAAAGAAAATCCGATGGTCCTAGTTTAAGGTGTTTTGCGACTGAGTATCGTAATCAGGGATAAGTCAGGAAATCATTATCACACATACTTAGATGATCAGAAAATTAAATAAAAATCATAGATGGACTTCAAATAATATCCTCTAATGATCCGTCAAGAATTTTGGGTCAATAAAAGTCATTGGGATATATTTAAGAGTTAGTATGACTTCTTATAGTAATTAGGAAATAAGTTGGACAACCCATTATTAGGTGCATAAAATGAGATCATAAACTAAATGAGAAATTTATGGTGGACTCCAAACAATATGAGGGATAGTCCATAAAAGAAATCGGATCAATGGACAACTTATGTCACATGAACAAATTCAAGTATGAAATTAGTAAATAATAACTTCCGTATTATCGGAATGATAGAACTTACGTACCACTATCGTACGTGAGAAAACATCGGAAAATTCCATAAAAATTATAAACCAACTCTAATATTTATCCCTAAGCGTTCCACGAAGGAATTTGTGCAACGAAAAATCTGATTGGCCGAGTATATGTCACACGTGACCAAGTTACCCGAATTAGGAAACTAAGTCAAAAATTGTTAACACGGAAAAATAACCCACCATAAATGAAATAAACATGTTGGAGAGACTTACAACATTATGTATTAATAACCCATTAACAAGATTGGGCCAATGGAGCACATTTGGCCCAAGGATAAAAATTGGGACAAGAAATACCCAGAAATTCGTGTATGTAATTATGCAATAATTAGGGAGGGCAATTTAGGGTTAAAATTAGGGTGATTAGCCATGTAAGGTAAGCCAAAACCGGACCCAACCCTATGAGGTGGTTTCCTAAACCTTTGCTACCTCCTTTGGTTGAGAGAATCCCAGATTTCTTGGAAAGTAGGAACAGAATTCGCAGCCCCTTTCCTAGTCCCGTTAGGACTTGTAATACACCCTAAGTCTATAATAACTCGTCCTTAAACTCTTGGGGATGGTTTAGCAACAAGTTGGGGTCGTGAGCAACAAGTTTGGAGCGCTGGGGAAGAGAGGACGGCTGGGGAAAATGTGCTCTTCCTCAACCTCGCTCTGCATCAACCCAAAAATCTGCAGAGAGTTATTACCATTCAAAGGTAGGTGTTCTCGGGCCAAGATTAAAGAAAACCAACACCATCATGTAGACCATCGAGTCTAGGTTCATCTTCACTTGGTTTGACTAATTTTCATGGAGTATACATTGTGTAATCGTAGTTTTCCCTAAGTCGCGCACAGTTAGGGCTTTTCCCGTTATTCATATCATGCACACACGATTCAAGACCGAATTAGACTAAACTTCCTTCATGAAAGTTCTTCTGCTTGTAGTCACGATCATCTTTTATGTTGGATTTTTATCCAAAAGACCATCGTTAGAGAGTTATAAGTGTGGTAAGAGAGTCACTGCATGATACTGCGATTTCGGGATGCACTTAGCTTTATGTTCTTCATGTGTTTTCTTGGGATTCGATACCGAATTAGATCAAACCCCAAACATCAAAGTTCTTCTACTATTGTTCTCGTCATATTTCTCGTTGAACGTTTTGTCTAAATGTCATTCGTTAGAGAGTTATAAGCAGGGTAAGTAATCGCTGCATGAGTGTGTTTCGGGTTACACTTGACTATACGTTTTTCTGGGAGGCCTCTAGTGTCGACACTACTTGATTTAGTGTCGACACGTTTTCCAAATCAGCCCAAAGGTGTTCTGGGAAGGCCTCTAGTGTCGACACTACTTGATCTAGTGTGACACACTGTCCCATACTGGCACAACAGGTTTTCTGGGAAGGTCTCTAGTGTCGACACTACTTGATCTAGTGTCGACACCCTGTACAGATCTGTTGACTAGGTTTTATGGGAGCTGTCTCTATGTCGACACTACTTGATCTAGTGTCGCACTACTTGACCAGTTCTGCATTATTTTGCCTGTGTTTTGAAGCATTGTGTCGACACCAGTAAGGGGTGTGTCGACACTACCTTTGTAAAAATTTGCATGTCTTGGGTCTGATCATTACATGATGTCTACTAGCATGTCATGATTTTATATAGTAGGTCGAGATCAAAGCAGGTCGACACTAGTCCCAGATTCCAGAAGGGCAGGTCGACACTATCAGGGCAGGTCGACACTAGATCCAGTTTCCAGCAGAACAGTTTTGCAGAATGGGACAGCAGGTCGACACTAGAGCGGGCAGGTCGACACACTCGGCTGAAAGTCAAAATCGTGAATTTCTCTGTACACGTGGCTGCTTGGGATTTAGGGGATTTGACCTAGGTTTCCATGCCCATGCACCTCAAGGCACTTTATGGACATATGGGGCTATAAATACCCATGTTCCTTGTACCCCAAAGCAAGAGAGCCCATACACTTCCTGAAGAACCTTTTTGGCGGCTGAAAGGGGCTTTCCAGATCTGTCTCCATCTCCAGAAGCTTCAAGCCATCCTTTCAAGAGGAAGGACAAGAATCAGGGGAATCCCTGGAGAGAAGGTTGCTGTGCAAGGCAAGGGAGCAGATCCAACTGAAGAGGCGCAGGAGAAGAAGGATTTCTGGCATTTCAGATGCCATCAAAGCAGAGCATCGCCAATTGAGAAGAATCTCCATCGATTTCCATCAAGGCTCCTCAATTGAAGCGTCTGCAAGGCCTCTTCATCGAAGAACACTCTTTCTACATCTATTTGCTTTATTCTGAGTTTGTTCTCCTTACTTCGTCAATGAGATTTGTGCATGAAGTTCTGTACAAATTTCTATGTACGAAACTATCTTGAATCAGATCATTGCTAGAGGATCTGATCTCTTTTGTGTTTGATCTAGCTTTTGTTCTCTGAGCCGTCGAGCTCTGGTTTGTGAGTCGTCGTACTCACTGTGTGTTTGAGCCGTCGTGCTCATTTGGAGTCGTCGTTCTCCGGTTGTTGTTTGAGCCGTCGTGCTCAGTTTGGAGTCGTCGTGCTCTAGGTGTTCTTGAGTCGTCGTGCTCAAGGGTGTTTGGAGTCGTCGTCTCCAGTGTTTCTTGAGTCGTCGTGCTCAAGGGTGTTTGGAGTCGTCGTGCTCCAATGTGAGTTGTACTCAAGGTTTTGAGTAGTGTGGCCTCACTGTGTGAGGGGTGGACGTAGGAGTCACTGGAGGTGATTTCCGAACCACCTAAAAATCCTCTGTGCATGGTTTGATTTGTGGTTTGCCTTTGTGTCTCGCTAGATGCATGCATAGGGATTTCGTTCACACTACTAATTGATTTGCTCACACACCCAAAGCACACTTCAGATCAGTAAATTAATTGAGTGATTTGATCTCTGATTAGAAGTAATTTTTAATTGCTTAAGCTTCCGCGTTAATTGGCATTAGATCTATTCAACCCCCCCTTCTAGATCTGATCCTTCCACCCATCCGTTCCTAACAATTGGTATCAGAGCGGGTTAATGTCTATCTCTGATCTGATTTGATTGCTTCTGTTTGATCTCTGTGTTAATTGCTTGAATTGTTTGCTTGCTCTTTCACCATCTCATTCTAATTGATGGATTCTCGAGGATTTGTAGCCGAAGGCCATTCCATTAATAGACCACCATATTTTGATGGGTCTGATTACTCATACTGGAAAAATCGCATGCAAGTTTTTCTTAGGGCTCAAAACTATGAAATCTGGAGAATAGTTGAAGTGGGTCCTTATGAAAATCAGGGAGATGAGGAAAATTGGACTAGAGAGCAGATTAGGAAAGCTACTCTTAATTATAGTGCCATGAACATGCTTCAGTGTGTAGTCCACCCTAAAGAATATTCAAGAATATCCATGTGTAAATCTGCTAAAGAAATGTGGGATAAACTTGAATTGATGTATGGGAACATCTCAAGTTAGGGAAATCAAAGCAAACATACTTGTTTCTGAATATGAATTGTTTATGATGAAATCTGATGAATCGATTTCTGAAATGTTTGCTAGTTTATGATAATTGTCAATGGACTGAAGGCATTAGGTAAGGAATACACTGATGCTGATCTGGTAAGAAAAGTTTGCGCTCTCTATCATCTGTTTGGCACACAAAGGCTACAGTGATTGAAGATTCTAAGGATTTATCCAAAATCTCCTTGGATGAACTCATAGGATCTTTAATGACTTATGAAATAAATCTGAAGAGAAATGAAGAACACATGCTTAAGGCTAAACCAGTAGCACTTAAGGCTTCATCAAGCATCAAAGAGAAAAATCAAGAAACATCAAGTTCTGATGAGTCTGAGTTTAATGAAGATGAACTTGACATCATGACTAGACAATTCAGAAAATTTTTAAAATCAAGAAGAAGAAGATTCAATGAAAAGAAACAATATTCTTCTAATAAAAGGAATGCTTCTTCTTCAAATTGTAATGATAGCAGAAATCAAAAAACTATGAAGATATTGATTGCTACAGGTACAACAAGAAAGGACACATGAAGGTGAGTGTCCTGAGATCAAAAAGGACAATATGAGAAGAACAACAATTGAAGAAGCCAAAAGCCATGATTGCAACTTGGTCAGATGAAGACCAAAGTGAGGATGATGAAGAAACTCTTCAAGTTCAGCAAATGAGGAGTTATGCTTCATGGCCAACAGCAGTGATGGAAAGGACTCACAAAGAAAAGGAGCAAAGAAATTCACAAGCACTTAATGGCAAAGAAGAGCTTCAATGAATCCAGAAATCAACAATTCAAAAGACTTTGGCTCTAACTGCACATTCCAAAAGTTCAGAGCTTTCTGCATCCTCTCCAGAAAACAAGAGTTCAAATGGGTCTACAAGATCAGGTAAATCAATCCAGATCCATTATGAATTCTAATTCTGATTCTGATGCAGATGAAGGCATGTCTTATGCTGAATTGGTTGAGTTCTGTGAGAAGATACAAAATCTTAATGTACTGAACACACTAAGAATAAAGACTTGAAAATGACTTTAAAACATTGTCATAAAGAAATTGAAAATTTAACAAAGACACTTGAATTGCTCCAAAACAATGATAAAGATCTTTCACAAGAAATGAGAATTTGAAAATTGAAGTTGAAAAATTAAATTCTGAGAAAGAAATTTGGAAGATGAAGTCCAAATCTGTGAAACTAACTGAATGGATTGAAAGAAAATCATGAGCTATTGAAATCAAAAGTCATTGATCTGGAAGATGAAAATGGAAAATTGATTGATCTCAATGAAAACTTCCAATTTGATAATGATCAATTAAACAAACAGATTTCTAACATGGCTCATGATCATCAAATAAATGAGAGATGCAAACAACTTGTTGAAGAAAATTGTCACTTAAAAAGAAGATTGAAGGTTTGTTCCATGACAGACCATTGGAGAATGAATGTAGCAATTTGAGTAATAAAATTTCTGACTTGGAAAAAAAATTGCTCAATTTAAAATGAAAAGAACAAGATGAAAAATGGTTTGGATGTCATGCTAAACAAGCTTCAAACTTCAGAAAAAGAAGTTGTTGCATTAAAAGCTGAAAAACAGAAGATTCATAATGAATTGAAGAACACAAGTCTTGCTTTTGTTAAAACTAAGAAAATGAAAAGAAAAGCACAATAACATTTGTGAAATCTGCTGTGAACAAGAACCCTGATATCTCTAATGAAAACTAGTGAAAGTTCTTGTTCAGAAACAGAAAGAAAAAAGGAGAATGCTACTGTCAAGAAAATCATCTACGTCCTCCATCAGTCCAAAGGGCTCCAAGGCAATTCAAAATTCACATCATGCCAAGAGCCACAAAAGGTACCTCCTTCTCCTCATGGTAAGCCTCCTCACATGAAAAGGAGATTTCAGCAAATGCATACATGCCAAGGTAAGTACCAGGTAAAAAATGCTCTCATTTGCTTTATTGTAATAAACTTGGTCATCTTGCCAAACATTGCTGGAATAGAAATCAAAATTTCAATAAACATGCCAAATCAGTCCAATGCTTTCATTGTCATAAAATTGGTCATATTTCTAGGGACTGTTGGTACAGAAATGATTTTGTTGTGCATGCTCAGAAATTCCAGTCTAATGCACATGCTCATACACATAGGAATAAACATCATGTTCATACTGAAAATGTTCATAAATTCCATGTGTATAGGCATAGAAATGTTGCACAAAATCATTTTGTTTCTGCTCATATTAAAAATCCAAAAAATAGAAAACTTCATGAAAACATAGATGCATTGATCAAGGCAAAAAGAAAATCTGGAACTAATTCTGCTCATAGTTCTATCAATGAAAGAAATGCATCTATACAAAAATTAAAAGCATCTTGGATTCAGAAATCTTTGTTGCAATCTAACATTGATTTCATTGCAGGACCCAAACAAGTGTGGGTCCCAAAACCAGCTTGATCAGCAAGCTGAGAAGTCTTGCAGCCATACACTGTAAATGGATTCAAGATATTGGCTGTGCAAGGCTAGAAATGATTGGAGAACACAGGTAAAATCTTTGAAAAAGAAATGAAGAACATTCAGGTAAAACTTCTTTATTATTTCAATTTTGAATTGCCTGAATTGAAACGAATGTTTAATTTCTCTTGAAAAATGAGAAATGTGTTTCAATGCTACTCCCAACAATGAACTTTGTGTCATAACAATTGGAATCATGTTTGTGTTATCATGCATGCTTAACTGTTCCCATGAGTCTGTGTGCATACTAACTGCTTTGACTTCTTGGTATATCAAATGATGACATGTGGAAAAACAAGTTATGCTTGTTTGGAAACTATCATTATGCGTGAGTAAAATACTCCGCCAAGTACCAAAAGTCATGTTATGCTTAAAGCTAATTGTGCTCATAATCATGTGTGAATTGCTTGCTAACTTTTTCATTCCATGCACATATTAAGGGGAGTAAATTTGAAAAAGTGCAAAAATGTTTTTCAATAAATGCAATGAATTTCATGCTAAAAATAAAGTGTAATTGACCCTTTTTGCAGTGACTATGTGGTATATCAAATGGTGAAATGTGAAAGGACAAGTTAGGCTTGTCTGGAAACTATCATCATGTGTGAGAAACATTCTCCGCCAAGTATCAATAGTCTTTTCTGCATAAAGGTCATCAAGCAAAATGAAAATCTCAAAAACTTTATTTTGAGTCTTTGCAAAATTCTTCTCCTTCAATAAATTGTCTGTTGATATATGCTTGATCTGTTCATACTCTTTCTGTGCAAATTGCTTGGAATGAAAATCTGAATTGCTTAATGATCATTTCATATCATGCATATCTTATGGGGGAGTGAATTCGAAAGAATCTTTGAGTGAAATGCTGGAGAAATTTGCTGGAGAAATATTCTGTCATATCTGATTCATCATCAACTCCCATTCAGTTTGTTGACAAATATTCTTGCTCATAAATTCCTCACTCTCACATTGCATTGACATTCTTGGTATATCAAATGGTGATTTGAAGAAAGACAAGTCAGGCTTGTCTGGACACTTTCACTATGCGTGAGTATATTTCTCCGCCAAGTATCAAGAGTCTTGTATGCAATTGTTGAGGGGGAGTCATTGTCATATCTCTTGACCTTACTTGTCTATCTTGAACCCCAATTCATCAGAATTTTTGAGTCCTTGTGCTATTTTCTTATGAGAGAATTAAGACATTGAAACTAAACTCATTGTGCATTTAGTTTAATTTCAAAGATTCAGTATCATTTCAAGGTTAAGCAATCATAATACTGAATGCTTTTAAAATGATTTGCAAAACACTATTATAGGCACATGAGTGGCTTTAATATTTCACATGTGTATGTTTAAGCTTTATTTTTACCACATGTTAAGAATAATTTTTCTAAATTCATAGTCATGACTTTTCTGGTCAAAGCAAAAATATTCCTATAAAATGTCAAAAGAAAAATGATCAATCTGGAAAGATACAAACAGAGCAATGCAAATGCTTGAACCACTGAGTAACCGGGCCATTTCACCTAACAAGTGATTTGTTTCGCGTCAAAAAGTGGAAATCAAAATTTTCAACTCTGTATAAGATAATGAAAGTTAAACCACTGAGTAATCAGGAGGTCTTGCATCTGATCAATGTGATTTCTTGCACTGAAAAGTGAGATTTAACTAATTTATTCTTGTATTCTTTCTAGTGAAAGTGAAGGAAAATCAAAAAGACAGGATAGAAAAGCTTAAGACCTTAATTAAGTTCATGTTTACTGTGTTTAGACCTATTATTCACATTGTGTTAAACTTAAAGCTCCTAACATCCTTGTTAAATACTTCTGCTCACTCATTAGGTCACTTTATTTCACATTTGCATCATTATTTTAACCACATTCAGCTCATTATAATTTGCTATTCTTTGTGTTGAGTGTGTCTTTGTGATTAAACTTTGTTGCACAATAACAAAAACACAATAATGTCTCTCATATGTCAATATCATTTTGCCTCATTATTTTGATCATTTCTGAACATTCATTTCCCACATTTCATCTCTTGGTCTCCAACCATTTTTGTTTCTCTCTCTTGTCTATCCTTTTGATGCTGTCAAAAAGGGGAGAAAAGGGCACATCAAAAAGGGGAGAAAAGGCCTAAAAGGGCACATCAAAAGGGGGAGAAAAGGCCTTCAAAGGGGGAGAAAGTTCTTTAAAGGAGAAAGGTCAAAGTGTGTATATGGTCAAGGGGGAATTATTGCAGTCAAGGGAGTCAAGATATTGGGAGATTGTGCATATGTTTTGTCATCATCAAAAAGGGGGAGATTGTTGGGTTGAGTGTGTTTTGGAACTTCCTAAAGTTGTAATTTAATGATATCCAATGAACATCACTCATACCTTGATTTTGATGATGACATATTGTGATATTGATGATGACATATTGTGATTTTAATGATGAGATATTGTGACATGTTGTGATTTTGATGATGATATTTGAACATGTTATACATTTTATACATATCACAATAATGCTTAAACAACATGTTTTTGATGTTTAATATCTCATATTTTAATGATAATATCTTGTACTAATGGTATATGTGTTAAATATTCAGGTTCACACATTTTTGTCTTGGTAGTGTCGACACTAGATCAAAGCAGGTCGACACTAGATCAAGCAGGTCGACACTAGTCCCAGATTCTAGAAGGGCAGGTCGACACTAGATCAAAGCAGGTCGACACTAGTCCCAGATTCGAGAAGGGCAGGTCGACACTAGATCCAGTTTCCAGCAGAACAGTTTTACAGAAATGGGACAGCAGGTCGACACTAGAGCAGGGCAGGTCGACACACTCCGGCTGAAAGTCAAAATCGTGAATTTCTCTATACACGTGGCTACTTGGGATTTAGGGGATTTGACCTAGGTTTCCGTGCCCATGCACCCCAAGGCACTTTATGGACATATGGGGCTATAATACCCATGTTCCTTGTACCCCAAAGCAAGAGAGCCCATACACTTCCTGAAGAACCTTTTTGGCGGCTGAAAGGGGCTTTCCAGATCTATCTCCATCTCCAGAAGCTTCAAGCCATCCTTTCAAGAGGAAGGACAAGGGAATCAAGGGGAATCCCTGGAGAGAAGGTTGCTGTGCAAAGCAAGGGAGCAGATCCAACTGAAGAGGCGCAGGAGAAGAAGAATTTCTGGTATTTCAGATGCCATCAAAGCAGAGCATCGCCAATTGAGAAGAATCTCCATCGATTTCCATCAAGGCTCCTCAATTGAAGCATCTGCAAGGCCTCTTCATCGAAGAACACTCTTTCTACATCTATTTGCTTTATTTCTGAGTTTGTTCTTCCTTACTTCGTCAATGAGATTTGTGCATGAAGTTCTGTACAAATTTCTATGTACGAAACTGTCTTGAATCAGATCATTGCTAGAGGATCTGATCTCTTTTGTGTTTGATCTAGCTTTTGTTCTCTGAGCTGTCGAGCTCTGGTTGTGAGTCGTCGTACTCACTATGTGTTTGAGCCGTCGTGCTCAATTTGGAGTCGTCGTACTCCGGTTGTTGTTTGAGCCGTCGTGCTCAGTTTGGAGTCGTCGTGCTCCAGGTGTTTCTTGAGTCGTCGTGCTCAAGGGTGTTTGGAGTCGTCGTGCTCCAGGTGTTTCTTGAGTCATCGTGCTCAAGGGTGTTTGGAGTCGTCGTGCTCCAGTGTGAGTTGTACTCAAGGTTTTGAGTAGTGTGGCCTCACTGTGTGAGGGGTGGACGTAGGAGTCACTGGAGGTGATTTCCGAACCACCTAAAAATCCTATGTGCATTGGTTTGATTTGTGGTTTGCCTTTGTGTCTCGCTAGATGCATGCATAGGAATTTCGTTCACACTACTAATTGATTTGCTCACACACCCAAAGCACACTTCAGATCAGTAAATTAATTGGGTGATTTGATCTCTGATTAGAAGTAATTTTTAATTGCTTAAGCTTTCAAGTTAATTGGCATTAGATCTATTCAACCCCCCCTTCTAGATCTGATCCTTCCACCCATCCGTTCCTGACATCTATGTCGACACTACTTGTCTAGTGTCGACACCCTGTACAGACCTGTGGACTGGGCTTTCTGGGAGCTGTCTCTAGTGTTGACACTACTTGATCTAATGTCGACACTACTTGACCAGTTCTGCATTATTTTGCCTTGTGTTTGAAGCATTGTGTCGACACCAGTAGGGGTGTTGTCGACACTACCTTGCAAAATATTGCATGTCTTGGGTCTGATCATTACATGATGTCTACTAGCATGTGCATGATGTTATATAGTATGCATGGACCTAAAAGAAATCAACACATTGAATAATGGTAATGATATGAATATGATTCTAATGTGTAATTTTGATTGTCCTTATGTTCATTGGATTATCTTGTGATCTTCCTGTTGCCAATTGATATGATAAGAAGATGATATGAATGTGGGGAGGAATACATGTTAGTATGGACTTGTTAGTGAACTTAATATCATGAATTGCATATGAGTTTCAATAGTTACATGCTTCCGGTGTTCCATTAATTATTTGTCCATATGCATACATGCTAGATCCGTGACTCGTCAATTACACATTTGCACGAATAGGCACACCCTCCTTAGGGAATTGGGAGCTCTCTGCTGGTTATTCTGAATTGGTAGACTAGCGACCTTTTCCTTAAGACCTCCATAAGTCTCCGCTCTCTATGGATTTCCACATAGAGGCCGAGCTGGTTGTACCATGAAGTATCCTGCAGATAGAGAGCACATGTTCTGCATACGATCTGTCATTAGTCATCCTCATGTCAAGACATTAATGGATTATGAAACATGATACGTCATTATACTGCCTTTTGTTCTCTTGAGCTATTTGTCATACCTTGACTCTATGAATGATCATGTTCCTTTTACTATGAGCTTGTCATTGAAACTATGTGCTGAAGGATCGAGATTAATGTATGGAAAAGATCTAGAAGGGGGGGGATGAATAGATCTTAGCCACTTTTGCGGAAGCTTAAGAAATTTGAATACTATCTAGAATCAGAGGCAATATTACCAGTGAAAACCTACAGATCTGATTAGATTTGAGTGAGTTGAAGAACTTGGATGAGAAGCAAGTTGATTAAGTGAATTAAAAACGAATCCTATGCAAACATCTATCGAATAAATCAATCAAACCACAGAAGACAAATGCACAAGGATTTTTAGGTGGTTCGGAAATCACCCATGTGATTCCTACATCCACCCCTCACAACCCGTGAGGATTCACTAACGCAACTGGGTAACACACCCACTGGAGCCTGACAACTCCAACGCTGAAGAGCTTACAACTCACACCACTTCTAGAGCAAGACTACTCTAGAACAACTGAGCAAGACTGCTCAACTCACACTTGAGTTTGACAACTCAACACTGAGCACACCGGCTCACAACAAACTGAGCACAAGGCTCACACATAGACTTGCTAGACACCAACTTAAGACAAGATCTCCTAGCAACAGATCTAGTCGAAATTGAGAACACTAATGAGAGTTATGCAGAAGCACTTGCATAATCTCAAGAGATATCTCAGAAGAACAGAAGTAAAGTAAATGTATTGAATGGCTTCGTTCTTCAAGTGTACTCCCTTGTAGAAGCTTGGATTGGGAAGAAGCTTGTAAACATGAGGTCCAAGACGATGCTCTGCAATCTGGGAGGTTGGACCTTCCTTGAATTCTTCTCCAATGATGGCTTCTACCTGATCTGCTTCCTTGAGATGCTTCAGAGGCTTCTTTAAAGATCAAACCACAATTCTCACACCTTGAATTGGTGAGAAGAGGTCTTCAGGAGACTCCAGGAAGGCAGAGGAGAGAGACACGAACTCTTATGGCTGCAGGAATTTTTCAGGAGGCTCTAAGAGGTTGGTTGGGTGTCTCACCATGAAGGGAGGCCAAAAGGACCTTTTATACCCTTAGGATTCCAAAGATACCCTTTTGGAGTACAAGGGCACGCTTCCCTAGGAGGATCCTTATCGCCCTAGAAGGACACGTGCAGCCATCCGCTCTTAGGATGAAAAGTTTCCGTAGTGTGTCGACCTGCCCTGGTGGTTGTGTCGACACACTGTCCCAAAGATAGAAAAGTCTGTTCTGGGAGAAGGGTCCCGTGTCGACCTGCTCTTGAGTGTGTCGACCTGCTGTCCCAATTCTTCAACTGGCTGTTCTGGGAACTGGGTCTAGTGTCGACCTTCCGTGGGAGTGTGTCGACCTGGGTACCCTTGATCTCTGGAAAACTGTCACTCGTGTCGACACACTCTTGACATGTGTCGACACACTCTTGACATTTTTACACATTTTCCCTTTGAATCTGTGTTGATGTGTCGACACCATTGATGGGTGTGTCGACACATCTTTTGCATAAAATGTTAGTACCTGAAAAATAAACACATATATCATTAGTTAAATGATTTATCATGACCATAAATGATGAATGTGGATTAAAGAAAACTTTATCAATCATGAATTTCAGGTATGATATTTTTTGACATGTTTCAATTAAATTGCTTTAAGAGCACTTCTTGTCATCATCAAAATAGAAGGGAAATGATATGAATTAGGCATTCAACCCAACAATCTCCCCCTTTTTGATGATGGCAACATTAAATCCATATTTGAATGTGGTTTTGATGAAGTGTGAATTTTTAAGCAATTTTATTGATTAGTTTTTGTTTTTCTTTTTGTTCATACTTGTCAATGTCCTTTTGATATTGTTCAGTAACAATTGATGATATTATTGTGAGATACAATGTTACTTGAAATTAGAAGTTTTGTGCACACAAGTCAACATTTGAACAAGTATACACACACAAAGACAAAAAATTGTATTGAAGCCAAACAACCATTTCATTTCATTCAAAAGATCAAAGATCATTACAATCATTCTTCTCCCCCTTTGACATTATCAAAAAAATACATTAGGTAGAAGATGGAGGAGGAGGAGGATTGGAGCTAGAAGCATCTCAATATCTGACAATCTTTTATCCATTGACTTCATGCTTGACTTTATCTGTTCATGGATAGTTGTCAGTCGAGTGTGAAGATAATGCTCCATTCTATCAGAATGCTCTATCAAGGTGTTCTGAGTGCTTTTCAATTCATCGGAAACAGCTTGAGAGCTAGATGACCAGCTGACCAACCAGGTCTTTGCATTATCTTGAACTCCTTGGTCAAATCTGTAAGCTGCTTGTCAATGTGCTCATTGAAGTTTCTTATACTTTCCAAATCATCCACAAAATGAGCAAATGACAATCTGGTGCTGGAAATCTCATGTAATGTTTGGTTGGTGTTGAAGACATCTGCTTGGGAATTTGCCAATATTCCCTGAAGAACTGTCTCCAACTTGAGTTGATGGTCTTTTAGCTTTAGAGAGGCATCTGCCATTGTGCCAATCAACCTATTGAACCTTTGAGCTGCATGATCTGAAGCTGCCTTCTGCTCAATAAATTTGGCAGATACTGTGTTTTCCAGTCTTTGAATCCGTAGCTCAAAAGATGTGGACATCGATTGAAGTGAGGAGTTGAAGGATTCAAATTTGTCATTTAGGAAAGATATCAAGTCTGGTGGAACAGGAGGCCCACCAGAAGATGTGGATGGTTGGAATGAGGGTTGTGGAGAAAAATGAGGAAGCTGAGGTGAGAGAGGAGATGGTAAGGACTGTCACCTTCATTAGCAACTTGAGGATGATCCTCATGACTTAGGGGCTGATCCCCTTCAGCTGGAGGCTGTTCCTCTTGTACCTGGGGCTGATCCCCTTGAGCCTGAGGTTGATCCTCCTGAGGTTGGGGCTGTTCCCCTTGATCTTGAGGCTGTTCCTCTTGAACTGGAGGAGCCTCATCCACAGCTGGTCCTCTTCTAATTTGATTTCCCTCTAATCTAAATCCCATGAACTTCTGGATATTCTTGAATGTATAGATATTTGACTTGGGAATGGATTGGGATTTTTCAGATTCCAATGGCACACCAAAGTGCTTGAACACTGAGGTCAGATGTGCTCCATAAGGGAGTGATCTCTTTAAGTCTGTTCTTGTAGTTTCAGAAATGATTTGATAAAGAATCACATGAAGGTTGACCTTGATATCTTTGACCATGCAATAGAGTATGAATCTCTGGATATCTGTCAGTCTATCCCTCCCACCACCTTGAGGGGTAACTATGGTTGTCAAGATGTGGTGAATTACCCTTAATACAGGTGGAAATGAGTTGGCATTAAACCTTGTCACATAGGTTTGTTTGGGATCTGATGGATCTGCAGGATGGCCTGTCAACATGGAGTAGGCTTCATGTAAATCAAATTCAAATTCATGGTAGTCTGCCCCTTCATCTGGTACTTTGAAAATGGAGGCAGCTACTGAAGTTGGCATGACTATATCTATCCCCTTGACTTTGGATTCAAAACCTTCTTCTGTGCAGGTGAGGTTCTTGTAGAACTCTCTAACTAACCTTGGATAGCATACTTGAAATTCAGAATAAAGGTATCCAAGATTGAAAGGAGAAATAAGTTTGAATTTCAGGGAGAGAGTCTGCTAATTGGGTGTCAGAAAGGTCAAGAATTCTAGGCTTCAAAATCAGTTTGGCAGCACTCACTGATCTGAGGGAATGTCCTCTTTAGAGTCAGAGAGGAGGAGGAAGATGATTCCTCAGGATGGTCAGAGAATCCCCCGAAATCTCTGGTCTAGGGTTTGAAACCTGTCTACCTCTGCCAGTAGTGGAGGTCCTACCTCTCTTTGAAGCTCTGAGAGGTGCAGAAGAAGATCCTGGAAGATCTGTAGGATCATTTCTTTCGCGCTTGGTTCTTCTTTCCATCTGGGCATCGGCGGTGGTTGCCGGAACCGGCCTTGAGGAGGCCTTAGACCTTGCGCCACGGCGGGGACCAAGCTTGCGGACCATGGTGCAGGAGGAGTGGAATTTCAGAGAGGAGATGGAAGTGGAGGAGCAGAGAGATGATGGAAGGGGGGATGAGAGCTTGAGAGAAGCTGGAGAGGTTTTCTTGCCGGAAAGAAGTGGAAGTGAGGCCATCGGGTCGACCTGACTCCCAAATAGAGAAGCAGTGGTACACTGCCCCGCAGGAACAACAAGGGTTTAAGGTGAACCCTAACGGGCTGAAAAAAAAAAAGTTCTGGCAAGGGTGTGTCGACACAGGAAGAGGGTGTGTCGACCTGACCCAGAGAGTGTGTCGACACAGGACACATAGTGTGTCGACACAGCCTTGAAGAAAATTTGAATTTTGAAGAGGAAATTTTTGAGAAATTTGGGAATATCTTTAGAATGATTAGGAATGAGAGGAATTATCATTTCAAGGATTTTTAAGGGGCTTAAAAAATCATTATATATATTTTGCAAAAATGCATCACAAATCTAGTTTTTTCAAGCAATTTCCTAACAGGATATTAGCATTCCTAGACTTGGTCAACAAAATGATAAATTGAGAGATATAATGTATTTAACAATCAACTCAGAACTACCATGTTTCTCAATTTTCAAGAATTAAAGATGTCATCTAGACCAAAGACAATTTTGTTGAAATAAAACACAAACTTAAAGAACAACTTGATGAAGGAAGAAGATGATTCTTTCTAACAAAATCTCCAATAATTTTCATATTTTTGTTCTTTTAACAACTATCAAATGATATGAATCTCTTTCACTCAAGTACTAGTGCTTTTTACACACCATAGTCCCTGGATACTTAAGATTTAGTCATTGTCAAGTCTCAAAGGGGTAAATGATGACCTTTTGACATGAAAATATACGTTTTGTAGACGCCAATATTTCCAGTTACTCAGTCATCATCAAAAAGTATAGCACATTTTGCTTAGAGTTGAATTTATTTTCAATTTTGATCCCCTTGAACAGAGTTAGCAATAATGCCTCATGACATGCATGGCACTTCATTCATTGTGAAGGTGTGCAGTTTCTCAGCACAGATGCCATTGCTCTGTTGGATTTTTACAAGATTTTGGAGAGTTTGTGAGATAGAACAAATACATCCAGTCATCAGTTGCAAACAAGGAAATGTTTTAAGTTCAAGACACAAATTGTAATTTAGTTTAGGAAGAGATCTGAATTCTGTGGATTGAGAGACATAGTGAAAAGTTGATTAGTAAAAATATAATGTATCACTCAAGGTTCATTTTGAGACTCTAGACTGTAGAATGAGGACATCATGTAAGGAATTGATGAAATGCAAGAAGGGTGTTGAATTTTGCAAAAGAAATGACTTGAATTTTCTAGCTCCCCCTGAGATGATGATTTCAACCATTTGTCATCAAAATAAAGATATGCAATTTTTTTTTTTTTTTTTTTGAAATCAGAAGAGAATTTTCTTCTTGGATAACAAAGACTCCCCCTCAACAACTGTATATCCATTTCTTGGTACTTGGCGGAGACACATACTCTCGCATAGTGAAAGTGTCCAGACAAGCATAACTTGTCCTTCTCCAGGTCACCATTTGATATACCAAGAGATTTCAATACAATAAGAGTTGAAGAATTCATTAGCAAAAAGAAGTGGAAGTTGAAACTGTGCAAGTTTTGAAATCAGAAAAGAATTTCTCTTTGAACAATAAAAGCTCCCCCTCAATTATTGCATATTAACTTCTTAGTACTTGGCGGAGATATGTTCTCACGCATAGTGAAAGTGTCCAGACAAGCATAACTTGTCCTTCTTCAAATCACTATTTGATATACCAAGAAGTTTCAACACAATCAAAAGTGGAGAATTATTGTACAAAAAATAGAATTGAAAATGAGAGTGATATGAACAGTGTAATTTGAGGAGGCAAAGATTATGAAATGCACAGAACTCCCCCTTAGACAATGCATTACACTCAACCCAAACCTTGAGAGAAATCAAGAGGATGTCTACAAAGACAAGTTCTTTCTTAAGGATGAAAATCTGTTTTCAGAAAGGGGTTTAGTGAATATGTCTGCAATTTGTTTTTCAGTTTCAATAAAATGGAGTTCAAAGGATTTCTTTGCAACCTCATCTCTCAAGAATGATGCCTAATTTCAATGTGTTTTGTTCTGGAGTGCTGAATGGGATTTTTAGAAAGGTTGATTGCACTTGTGTTATCACATAGGATGGGTACACACCCTAAATCTTGGTTGTAGTCCAGAAGTTGATGTTTCACCCAAGAGAATCTGAGTTCCACATCTACCTGCTGCAACATATTCACTTCTGCTGTTGACAGAGCCACTGAATGTTGCTTTTTAGAAGCCCAAGAGATAAGCACCCACCTAGAAATAGACACAAGCCACTTGTACTTTTTCTATCTAACTTACACCAGCATAATCAGCATCACAATAGGCAAACAATTCTAACTTGCAACCAGCAGGATACCAAATTCCTAAGTCACATGTTCCAACAAGGTATTTAAAAATTCTTTTTACAGCAAGCATATGACTTTCTTTAGGATTTGATTGGAATCTTGCACATAAGCATACACAAACTGAATGTCAGGTCTAGAAGTAGTAAGGTAGAGCAGAGAGCCAATCATACCTCTGTAGGTCTTTGGATCTACTGACTTACCAGATGGATCTTCTTCTAGTTTAGCATTTATTGCAATGGGTGTGCTTGAATGTTTAAGGTTCTGATAGTCAAACCTTTTCAGTAGCTCCTTGACATATTTGGTTTGACTGATGAAGATTCCTTCTTTGTTTGGTTAACCTGCAATCCCAAAAAGAATGTTAAATCTCCCATTAAGCTCATCTCAAATTCATTCTTCATTTGATTTGAAAATTCAGTGCAAAGACCTTTATTGGGGAGCCAAAAATTATGTCATCAACATAAATTTGGACCACATTATTTGATTTTTTACTGTTTTTGGAACAATGTTTGATCAACATTACCTCTAGAATATCCTTTTTCAAGTAAAAAGGAACTCAAACGATCATACCAAGCTCTTGGAGCTTGTTTAAGACCATAGAGTGCTTTATTAAGCTTGAAAACATGGTTAGGATATTTTTCATTTTCAAATCCAGGAGGTTGTTCAACAAAAACATTTTCCTTTATATATCCATTTAGAAAAGCACTTTTGACATCCATTTGATAGACTTTAATTTCATGGAGGATGCAAAAGCAAGGAAAATTCTTACAGCTTCTAGTCTAGCTACAGGGGCATAAGATTCTTCAAAGTCAATTCCAAATTCTTGGTTATACCCCTTTGCAACTAGCCTAGCTTTGTTTCTAATTACCTGACCAGATTCATTCAATTTATTTCTGAAAACCCATCTAGTACCAATCACCACTTGTTACTAGGTCTAGGTACTAATTCCCATACTTGATTTCTTTCGAATTGATGAAGCTCATCATGCATAGCATCAATCCAATCAGAGCTGGATAAGGCTTCATCAATTGACTTGGTTCAATTTGGGAAATTAGAGCTAGTGAGTCTTCTTCAATGTTTTGTAAAAAGGATGATCTGGTCCTAACTCTATCATTTAGATTGCCAACTACACTGTCTAATGGGTGATCTCTTAGAAAACGAGTTCAGAAATTACCTGTTGAGAAGTGCCCATTTCTGGGACAATGTTACCTGAGCCACTTGGATGATGTGTTTCAGGTTCTCTTCAATGATTTCAGACTCCTCAACAGTTGGTGAAGAGTCCACAATAAGGTCATCCTCTTCATTATCTTGTTTTTCCCAGATCCAATGATCTTTCCTTATTTTTACCTCCAAAGGTGACTGACCCTCCCTCCTTTTCAAGCAGGAATGAGAATTTGGCTCTATCTCCAGTCATATGTCGTGAACACCCACTGTCAAGAAACCATACATTTGTGTTGGGTGCACGACTTTCCTGCAACAAGATCAGTGGAGAGAAGATTTTGGTACCCAACCAGAGTTGGGACCATCAGAATGATTTAACAAATACATCAAATCCTTTCTCACCCAAATTTGATTTGTTTTTGACTTTTGTTTTGTTACTTTGGTGGTTTCAGCCTTTTTCTGTTTGTTCTTTCTTTTAGGAATGAAGCACCAAGATCTTTATTTTTGGTAGGAGGGGAGTTTTTCATTTGACAATTTGAGTTCACAGAAGGAGGTGGAATCCATGGATTGTGCTGGTACATCCAGAATTTGGATAAGGGTATTGAGGATAATACCAACAGGGATTTTCATACCATTGGTTCCAAGATTAGTCCAATTTTCTGAGGAGCTGTCTTGGAGGTCCAAGGTTTTTCATGGATCATTTCTTTTCTCTTTTTTCTTATTTCTCAGATTTTTATATGAATTTTTAGTTGAGTTGATTATGGTTTTTGGTGTTGAACAGGTCGACCTGTCAGGGACTGTGTCGACCTGACAGTCTTCTTTTTGTTTTGAATTTTTGATTTGTTTTGAGTTTTGTTTGGGCTTTTGTTTGGGTTTTTGTTTGCTGTTTGTTGGAATTCAGTGTTTTCCAGATTTGGACCTTTAACAAAGTTGATTAATGGTGCTTTTCCCTTTTTCTCACCAGATTTATCTTTTGTTGATTCTTTTTGTTGAATCCCAAACCATGAGATGTGGTTGTCATGTTGGATCCTAGCAATGCCTCTAAGTTATCTTGGCCTTTTGTAAAGGTTTGGATAACCTTCTCCTTTTCCTTAGCTGGTTTTTAAGATTTCAATTTCTTCAATTTTCTGTTGTTTTTCTTGTTTTTCAATTTCCAGCTTTTCATTTACATTTCTGAATTCTTGGGAGGCCCTCTGAGAAGCAAAGTTTAAATTATCAATTAGGTTCAGTAAATTTTCTTTTTCCTCAAGCAATTCTGTTACTTCAGATTCCAGTTCACGGTTCTATTGTTTGAAGATTGGTTATGGTAAAGATTTTCAATTTCTTCTTTTTGATGTGTTGTTTTCTTTTCTCATTTCAGAGTATTTTTCTACCAATTCTGCATACACATCTTGCCAATCTTCAACACTATAATCTTCAAAGGAGGTATTTACCTTTCCATCTGTGTTGTTGGCCATGAAGCAAACTTCCTCACTCTCTGAGCTTGAGGACTTCTCTCTTCTTCTTCCTCACTTGTGTCTTCATCAGACCAAGTGGCTACCATGGCCTTGGGCTTCTTGTATTTCTGGAATCTTTTGTGCTTTTCTTTTTGTTCTCAGGACACTCTCCCTTCATGTGTCCTGGCTTGTTGCACCTGTAACAGATAACATTCTCATCAGGTTTATGATTCTTATTGAAATTGGAAGAGGAAATATTTTTCTTACCTGGGGGAAATCTCTTTTTCCCAGACATTTTCCCTTTCCTATATTTCAAGAATTTCCTGAATTGTCTGGTCATGAGGGCAATCTCATCCTCATTTGACTCAGATCTCAGAACTTGTTTTATATCCTTATTTTTATCTTTGTTGCTTGAAGAGGCTTTGAGTGCCATAGGCTTGGTCTTAATTAAGTGTTCTTCATTTCTTTTTAAGTTGATTTCATATGTCATTAAAGATCCAATCAATTCATCCAAAGAGATTTTGGATAGATCTTTTGAATCTTCAACGACAGTGGCCTTTGTATGCCAAATTGAAGAGAGTGAACGCAAGATTTTTCTTACCAAGTCTGCATCAGTATACTCCTTACCCAAAGCCTTGAGTCCATTGACTATCACCATGAATCTGGCAAACATTTCAGAAATAGATTCATTAGATTTCATCATAAAAAGTTCATATTCTGAAACTAAAATATTTGCCTTGGTCTCCTTGACCTGAGATGTTCCCTCATAGAGTAATTCGAGTTTATCCCACATTTCTTGGCAGATTTGCACATAGAGATTCTCGAATACTCCTTGGGATGAACACACATTGAATCATATTCATGGCACTGTAATTCAATGTCGCTCTCCTTATTGTTCCCTCGTCCAGGTTTCTTCCTCACCCTGGTTTTCATAGGGACCAGCCTCAACTACTTCCAGATCTCATAGTTCTGGCCCTTAAGATACTTGCATTCTGTTCTTCCAATAAGAATAGTCCAAACCATTAAGAATGGTGGCCTATTTATGGAATGGCCCTCAGCTATGAAACCCTTTGAGTCCATGACACTTAGGTAATGCAAAGAGAAGTAGTTGAGCAAGCAAGCAAACAAACAGACAGATAAACAAACAAACAAACACTCAATACTCAGAAACAAAAGCTGCTCAGTTCAAATCAGATCGATGTAAACCCGCTCTGATACCAATTGAAGGATCGAGATTAATGTATGGAAAGATCTAGAAGGGGGGGGATGAATAGATCTTAGCCACTTTTGCGGAAGCTTAAGAAATTTGAATACTATCTAGAATCAGAGGCAATATTATCAGTGAAAACCTACAGATCTGATTAGATTTGAGTGAGTTGAAGAACTTGGATGAGAAGCAAGTTGATTAAGTGAATTAAAACGAATCCTATGCAAACATCTATCGAATAAATCAATCAAACCACAGAAGACAAATGCACAAGGATTTTTAGGTGGTTCGGAATCACCCATGTGATTCCTACATCCACCCCTCACAACCCGTGAGGATTCACTAACGCAACTGGGTAACACACCCACTGGAGCCTGACAACTCCAACGCTGAAGAGCTTACAACTCACACCACTTCTAGAGCAAGACTACTCTAGAACAACTGAGCAAGACTGCTCAACTCACACTTGAGTTTGACAACTCAACACTGAGCACCCGGCTCACAACAAACTGAGCACAAGGCTCACACATAGACTTGCTAGACACCAACTTAAGACAAGATCTCCTAGCAACAGATCTAGTCGAAATTTGAGAACACTAATGAGAGTTATGCAGAAGCACTTGCATAATCTCAGAGATATCTCAGAAGAACAGAAGTAAAGTAAAATGTATTGAATGGCTTCGTTCTTCAAGTGTACTCCCTTGTAGAAGCTTGGATTGGGAGAAGCTTGTAAACATGAGGTCCAAGACGATGCTCTGCAATCTGGGAGGTTGGACCTTCCTTGAATTCTTCTCCAATGATGGCTTCTACCTGATCTGCTTCCTTGAGATGCTTCAGAGGCTTCTTTAAAGATCAAACCACAATTCTCACACCTTGAATTGGTGAGAGAGGTCTTCAGGAGACCCAGGAAGGCAGAGGAGAGAGACACGACTCTTATGGCTGCAGGAATTTTTCAGGAGGCTCTAAGAGGTTGGTTGGGTGTCTCACCATGAAGGGAGCCAAAAGGGACCTTTTATACCCTTAGGATTCCAAGATACCCTTTTGGAGTACAAGGGCACGCTTCCCTAGGAGGATCCTTATCGCCCTAGAAGGACACGTGGCAGCCATCCGCTCTTAGGATGAAAAGTTTCCGTAGTGTGTCGACCTGCCCTGGTGGTTGTGTCGACACACTGTCCCAAAGATAGAAAGTCTGTTCTGGGAGAAGGGTCCGTGTCGACCTGCTCTTGAGTGTGTCGACCTGCTGTCCCAATTCTTCAAACTGCTGTTCTGGGAACTGGGTCTAGTGTCGACCTGCCGTGGGGTGTGTCGACCTGGGTACCCTTGATCTCTGGAAAACTGTCACTCGTGTCGACACACTCTTGACATGTGTCGACACACTCTTGACATTTTACACATTTTCCCTTTGAATCTGTGTTGATGTGTCGACACCATTGATGGGTGTGTCGACACATCTTTTGCATAAAATGTTAGTACCTGAAAAATAAACACATATATCATTAGTTAAATGATTTATCATGACCATAAATGATGAATGTGGATTAAAGAAAACTTTATCATCATGAATTTCAGGTATGATATTTTTTGACATGTTTCAATTAAATTGCTTTAAGAGCACTTCTTGTCATCATCAAAATAGAAGGGAAATGATATGAATTAGGCATTCAACCCAACATGTGCCCATAATATGATATGTTTGTTCGGCACAATATGGGACTTCGGTCCATTTGACCAATGCCTGTGCAATAGGGGCCCTGTTTGGTCCTGGGGAGGAGCGCCCTAACGTACTTATTAAACCACGGGAGTATGGACTCTTGGTGCTTGGCATAGCACAACAAACAAGCAAGATTCGTGAAAATGTGCCTTTGTTTGATATGATAAGTTTGACTTGACATGATATGATACGTCTGTTCGTGTGAACACATGAGATCTGTTTGAATATGGCCAATCTCTTTTGATACGATTCTACTCTTGAATATCTTTTATTGTATATGCAACTCGACATTTGATCTGAAATGATATCCGTTCTACTCTGCTACTCAATCTGTTAGTATTGCATGCATTGTCATCATGTACATGTTCATATCTTGCCTAATTAAAATGTTAATCACGTATATTAGTGCCCGCACAATATTAAGATGTAAATCCTACTGAGCTAGTTCGCTCACCCTTCCATCCTGCCCTTTTCAGTAGTGATGAGGAACCAGTGGAGTCCGATGGGGCAGGGAAAGAGTGATGAGCACCCTCCATATGAGTAGTTGACAGTTTAGAAATAGACATATGAGTAGTCGATGTATTAGAGAAACATTTTCATTTGAATAATGAACTCTTTTCAGTGAGTCCTTCTTATGTAGGTTGTAACTAGTGAATTGGAATGGAATAAAGAGTACTTTTGATGACATTATTATGGTCTGAAATGTGTGGTTATATGTAATTGTGACTTTGCGCTATTCAACTGTGATACGTCTATCTGTATCGATCACGTCCCCCGATATTTATTCCGCTGCTCAATATCGGGGCGTGACAGTAGAGTTGTGTGAGCTTGTGCTCCCTTGGGGTATGCCCCAGGTAGTTGTACTCTTTTTAATTTGAACATTTAATAATGTAATGGGACAGTTGTAAATTATATATGTAGATATGAGCACATATCCTTTCTTGTGTCTCTTACTGTTGTAGTTTGTCTTTTATATTCTTCCTGGACACGTGTTCGAGCTATCCCTTACGAGACTTCAGTCTGTTCGCGGGAGACGGATTTGGATATGGACCCTTATTGGGTATAAATATCCAGGGCCGTTACAATCTTGTTAAGCACACAACTTCAAACATATTTATGTTTTGAAGATGACACAATTCAACACAATTCTGGACAATCTTGTTAAGCACATAACTTCAAACATATTTGTGTTTTGATGATGACATATTGTACACAATCTGATGGTGTCATATTATATATGTGGGAGATTGTTGTTTTGTGTATTTGATGCTGACATATTGCACACATCTTGACAATGACATGTTGTACACACCTATTGTACATATAATGATCATGACAACATTCACAATGTTTTTGTTGATAAATCATAAGTGATTTCATGTCATACATCAAGATAAGATTGAATTGCACCATCTCAATACCCTTTCATTAATGCTTATTAAATTGGGTAATGTCTGTGTGCAGGGCGAAGACACAAGCAGGTCAGTGTGTTGACACAATCCAAGAAGTGTGTCAACACGTGTGATTTCCAGTAAGAAGAAATTGAAGGTTACAGTCTTTTGTGCCAACACACAATTGGCTTGTGTCGACACACATGTTAACTTCCAGAGAAGCTGTCACAAAAATCAGACTACATGTGTCGACACACAATTGACTTGTGTCGACACACATGTTAACTTCCAGAGAAGCTGTCATAGAAATCAGACTACATGTGTCGACACACAATTGACTTGTGTCGACACACTAGACTGAAGATCAAAAACAGAAATCACCTGAAACACGTGTTAACTCATGGATGCTCGAATTGACCTAGAATTTTGCACCCACACACCCGAAAGTACGATGTGGGTACAAGAGGCTATAAATACCTCCTATCAGCTCATTAATGGAGGGAGAGCCCATATAACACTCAGAAAAGGCTGTGTCCGCTAGAGAGGGGTTCTCCACTGTTCTGCTCAAGCTCCAAAGTTGCAGACAAGGAATTTGTGCTAAGAAGATCCAGAAGCAAAGTGAAAAGTAGAAGCAGCAGAAGTAGAAGCAGCATCAAGGAAGAAGAAAATTGGATCTACAAGCGTGAAGAGGATGAGATTGTAGCCTTGGAAGGGGCGCAGACGACCAGATCTTTTGACGGCGTGATACCTTGCTCTATTCAGAGCAGAAGTGTGAAGCAACTCATCCACCTGGGAAGATCCATCTGATCCCTCTCAGATTGAAGTATTCAAGCATCATCCTCAGGCTAAGGAGATCCAATCTTGTGTTTTCTGATCTCCAACATTCTTAGATCTTCATCTTGTCTTCTGATTCTTCATCTCCTGAATATTAGTGTGGGTGATGCGATCTGTGCTTGTTTGCACACAGATTTGAATTGTGTGTTGTGTGTGTGCAGTGCAGACCAAGTGTTTGTCACTGTGTTCGTGTGTGTGAGATCTTGCCTCATCTAGAGGGTTTGATCTCTACAGAGTGGTTCTTCTAGCTTGTGTGTGTGTGGACTGAGCCTGAGTGCTCGTATGTGTGTTGTACTCAGTTCTTGAGTAGTCTCTGCCTCCCAGTGTGAGGGGTGGACGTAGGAGTCACTAGATGTGATCTCCGAACCACCTAAAAATACCTTGTGCACTGTGGTTTGACTTGTGTTGTGCTAGATGCATGCATAGGATTTCGTCTACACATTACTTATTATTTGTTCACACACGTCAATCACATGTTTGATGCTTAAACTAATTGATAAATTGTTTCTCACATTTTAATCACTCACATTGCATCAGATCAGAGGGGTTTTAGTTGAGTAGAATCTCTTAATTCGAAGTAATTTTCAAATTGCTTAAGTTTCCACTATAAATCTATTCACCCCCCCCTTCTAGATTTTTCCTTACCGAATATCTGATCCTAACAACAGAAACCCTCACAGAAACAGAAAGAGCACAATTCAAGGCATATAACACATTGGAACTTAAGGATAATCATTGTTTATTCACTAAAGTTTTTGTGTTACACTTATTGGAATGAGAAGAGTACATTATCTTGCTCTGCGATCCCTAAAGAAATCACATGAGATGGGACAAATATGTCAATGTACTCTTCGTAGGTCAGAATGTCCTTTCAATTCTCTTGCACTGCTTGTCCCACTTTCTGAATGATGGTGTACTTCTCCCATATGTTCTTGGCCTTCTTCCTCAGCTTCTCATTCTTACCTGGGATGATCATGGTAGCACAGTGAGATGAAGCTGAAATTCCCCGTGGTACTCCTAACTGATGCTGGCACTGGTGTGGTTGGTACACCACCATCTGATTAGGACCAGTCAGTCACAAGTCTCTGTCCTCTCTGGTGCGAACTTTGAACTCAATGGTCCTCATTAACAGTGGTGCCACTATGAAGTCCTCCAATGGGAAGTAGCCTAGGTAGCCGCACCAAGCTCTCTACTCTTAAGGTGTGCTGTTACACACTTAATCTCATCTTCTGGCTCATACCATGCCCTACTGCAGTACACTGAACTTCGAAGGAAGATTCTGGAGGGAGTAGGTTTTTTCTCAGCATAATCAAACTTTAGATGAGCCTCCATGCATACCTGAAGTAGAAACAAGCTCCCGCATATGCGTCTGCCTAGGCCATTGTAGTAAGGGAGCTATAAAGGTGTGCCAGCACCGTAGGGGCAGGTGACTGTCCATGCCACAACAGCGATAGAATTCCCACATGCTCATATAGAAGGAAATCACCACTGGTAGGAACAAGAACACATCGACAAAGAAGAGAGTCAGTCCACGAGTCGCCCTCTCACCCCCTATCTCCTTCACATGCTGGATCAACCACTAGGCCAGTCGATCCAGGAAGATCCAATTCTTGTTTGTCATTCTTAGCACCTCCTACTTGTCCTATACAATGTCTACCAGAATCTCTTTCCACGGGAGAAGAGTGGTCATAGCGTCATACTCCAGGCAGTGTTTATAGCCTAGGAACAGTTCCACATCCTCCAGCAACACAGTTGCCTCAAACCTTTGGAACAAGAACGTATGCGTATGTGGATGCCATCTCTCCACGAGTGCTCCCAGAGCATCAAATCCCCACCACATGTCCTTCATGTTCTTGGCCAGAACGACCATGAAACTCAGGTTCCACGCCCCGATGTAGCTTCTCATATCAATTGTTAACGCGTTTACAAGGCCTTGACTTGGGAAGGCGGGCACGTCCTGCACATCTAGGAAGCACCTCAGCAAGAAAAGTAGCAAGAATAGATGTTACGTACCTGTCCATTGGCCAATCGGGTGCTTAGATGCACCAGAACCTCGCTCAAAACACCTGGGTTCATGCTCGTTGACTTTTCGGTTGATGAAGATGCCATGGAAACTTCTTGCAGGTCATTCAGGAAGTGTCTGGTTCGAAGATGAGGAACGAAGGATCGAGGTTGAAGAAGGAAGAGTCTTAATGGCCTCCCAATTGTGTTTTTCTTGGTTTTATCTGCTGATAGGTTAATGTCAACATCGTTTGACGTCAACTCACTCTTTACGGCAACATATGTGGAGACATTTACTTTTGTAGACGGCACACTATGTGGACGTCAACTATGAGTTGATGACAATCGATATTGACGTCAACATTGGCAAATTTTCAAAGCTCTCTCATTTATATGGCCATTATTTCTCATCTTGTGTTTCAAGTTCTTTTGCAGGATATTTAAGTATAGGTGATGCTTCAAATCCGGGAACACTCATGCAACCTTGAGTGTTATACAATTATGTCTAACATAGGTTTAGTCACCAGAGTCAAATAACTTGGCGACCGTGATCCCATAGTTCCCCATTTACAAAAACCATGACGGGTTTGCGATCTTCCATTATTTGTTTGGCCTTAGAAATTTCCTCTAGTTCTAACTTCCATCTTAGATAGGAAACCCACACCAACATGCATTTAAGATTTCACTGCTAACATTCTCTTACTAATTCAAAAAAAAAAATAGATTTTCCTCAATCATTATGGCACCCAGCTTAAGTGGTTAACCAAATCGACACCTTCCCTACACGCCTATCAAGCCGATGATGAACTTTCGTTACCAAAAATAGTCCTATCGAGCACATCACAAAATTATCATTTCAGTCAACCAATCTTATTGGGTTCATGTGAATCATTCTTCAGTCATGAGCTTAATTTTGGATTCCAACCTTCCAAACAATGATCCAGGTAGAATCTATGATGATCCTTTGAGAGCACAATCAATCCCTTTTGCCTTCACACCCCCAATTTGACAATGTCCTGATTATGTAGTGGGTCCTGACGGACTTCGGTTGTGAGATTCCATATTCAACCGTCATGTTACGACAGTCAAAGTCCTACTTGGCAATGCCAGGAACCCTACCATTGGTTGCAGTTGTAATTACATGGGTAGATACCCCTCCCTTTCTACACACTTGTCTCTCAGTCGATTCATTACTTGCTTCTAGCCTAACTCATTCGTGTGACTTGCTAGAATTCTTATCCTTGGGAATGGCCCTTTTAACAATCTCCTACATCCTTGGTTTACCGAGACACAACCTTTCAGTCTGCTCCACTCCCTTGCAAGACGGATGTCTCGAAGGGGCATTTGTAGACGTGAAATTTGCCCATCCTCCCCTTGTAGGTCCTTGGCCCATTAAGACTTGTTTGACTCCTTGTTGGCTTGTGTAATGTTCCGACCGTGTCGGATCATCATTGTGTGGTTATGGAGGCCAGTGTGTGGCCGATGACGTGTGTGTGACAGGTGTTTTTCTCAAGTTGTAAGATTTTGCCCAAAAGCATTATCTGTTTCTTCGGTTTTTATCGCGACAGTGAGGGGCGTCGCGTTATGATCGCGACAGACCTTGGCACCGCATTCATGGCACTGCCCTTTAAGTGAGTGTGTGCATGTCTGCCGCGTGTCGCATGCAAGGTGTGCGGACTGACGTCAGCAGACTTAAGGCGACAGCCTAAGGCATCGCGTTCAGATCGCGACTTAGTCGGGTGTCGCGTTCTTAACTTCACTACGTTTTTAAGAAACCCTGGCAGAACAGAGTTCACGGGAGCTCTACTCGGCCAGGGGGTTTTGCTGTGGGATTTTCGGACGATTCAGCTTGTTAGTGGTCGGCTTGACGAGTTTCCACCGCGGGATGCTGCGTGGAGCGGAGGAAACGTCGTACGAGCGTCGTTCTTTGCGTCTTCATGAAGGTAGGGAGATTCCTATTGTTTGATCTATGGATTTCTCGTGTGGTGTGGATATGCGTTTATCGCTTTCTAAACAGTAGATAGCATGTGTAGGAATACTTAAAGCATGACAATGGACTGAAACCACAGGTTTTTAATGAGTTTGGGTGATCCGGATGATGGATTCCGGACCAGGGTTCGCACCTGCTACCGCGGTTGCTCGAGAGCCGCGACCAGGTCGCGACACCCCGAACTGTCGCGTTCTGAAGGTGGTCTATCGTGCCATCGCGACAACAGCCGAATGTTGTCATTCGAGCATAGATATAAGTGTGTGATTATCTGTTCAGTGTGGTTTATGTTATGTGATGACAGTCAGGTGCATTGGCACTCTCTTTACGCTCGGGGAGCATGTGGCGTGTGGTTTACTTGGTGTGTGGTTTACATGGTGATTTCACGTGACTTGCGTAGTGTGCACATGGTTTCCGTGTACGTGCGAGTAGTAGACGCCTACCGTGGATACCTCTTCAGTTGGGAGCCCCAGGTTTTGTGTGAGCCAGGCACGTGAGTGCTCGGGGCTTGTCCCGGTACTGGGTACCGATGAGGTCTTGTCGTCTTCCTGGACACCCTCACTCTTGTGTTGAGTAGTACGTCCGGCTGAGGGAAAGACGACAGTGGGACAGCGACTAGAGAGAGTTTGTTGTGTTGTCGCTTGTAGCGTGCTCATAGTTGGGGTAGACGGACACCAGTAGACGTACTGGACCCTAGCTAGTCCTGTTTTCCAGTGTCTCACTTTAGGGAGCTCGGGCCAGAGTCCCTAAAGGTGCTAGGCATGGGCCTGCGAGGTGTGTGACTTGTAGGTTGTGGTGGTTTAGTTGGACTCCACAGCTCTTTGTACTTGTTTAGTGGAGCGGCAGCTGGACCTTTCGTCCGTGGCTGCGAGGCTGAGAGGTAGTCCTGTGTTGTTGTCCGGGTCAGTAACTGGTGTCGCGAACCAGTTGACGTGGCTCGAGTGTGGCGTTTCTCTACAGTAGCTCGTGCACCTATTTGTTTTGCTGTTTATTTATTTACATTGATTCCTGTTAAGCAGCAAAGGGTAGTGGTACTTACAGTTTTATATCCTGCTAAATAATATTGTAAATTGTTAGCATAACATTTCCTGCTTTGCTACCTGTGTATGTTTGCTCAGGTTTTAGGGAGTTTTCCTACTGAGCCAGTGACTCGAGAGGCTCACCCCTACCTCCTACCAGGTGAGGGAGATCCGGAGATTTCGCGCCCATCGTCCAGTGGAGGGTCAGCACCACCAGCAGTGTAATTTTGCTTTTCTGTTGTTCCACCTCGGGGTATGCCTCAGGTTCTGTTGTAGTTTGGTTACAGTTGAACTATGGCTATGTATATTCATGTAAATATTTGTGAGATTGATGGATCTTATGAATACTTGAGTTGATTCTTTATGTTTTTACGGACTAGTGGTTTGATATCCCTTGCGAGCTCCTCGACCGTTCGCGGGAGGCGGACTCGAGTTAGGCTCGTTATTAGGTTAACGGGTCTGAACAGCGAGGACCATCACAGTTGGTATCAGAGCAAGGTCCGTAAGAATATAAAGGAATTGAAAATTACATAGCCATGTATTTGCTGTAACTCACTGCTGGTAGTGACCCTGGTTTTGTATGGATTCATTGTGTATTGTGTTGTTGGAATAATGTTTGTGCAGGAGTAGTAATTGCCGAAAGGGGAAATGTGGGAGATGAAGGAGAAGGGGTAGGAGGGGATCCTACACAGAGGATGATAGAAGAATTTGGGAGAGTTTGACCGAAATTCGGGTAAGACTGGACCAACAACCATCGGTACAGCCAGCGGCAGCAGTACCACTATTTCCAGAGGAGGCAGTACCAGTAGCTCCAGTTCCACCCCCACCCAGAGTTGAGGTACCACCTGTAGTACCTGTACAACCGGTAGTTCCAGTGAGACCAGCTACTGGAGAGGAGACTACGGTTCTTGTGGAGCAATTTTTGAGGTTGCAACCCCCTACATATTCAGGAGGTCCCAATCCGATACGGCAGAACACTGGATACATGAGATTGAAAGGGTATTTGCAATAATGAAATGTCCTCAGAAGATAGAGTGCTTCTTGCAGCATACCAGTTACGAGGGTTTGCACAAGAATGGTGGCGACTGAAGATGCAGACGTTTTTACAGCAGGACAGAGGACACTATTCCATGGTTAGAATTTTTGTCGGTTTTTAATGATTCCTTCTTCCCAATTCAGATTCAGCAAATGAAAAAGGAGCAGTTTAGGACACTTCAACAAGAGAACCTTTCGGTGCTTGAATATCAGATGAGGTTATAGCCTTGAGTAGGTATGCCCCATATGTCCCTATGTGTACTATAATACTATGATGGTGGAATATTTTATTCAAGGTTTGAGGCCAGAATTGCAAGATGCAGTGATTCCATTGATGTGTAGAACAGTGGAAGAGGCAGCTCAGAGAGCAGTAATACTTGAGAGGACTGTTCGAGCCAGGCAGGGGCAGTCTCAGACGGTGGTTTAGGCTCAGGTAGTTTTCGGCATCCTCAACCGTCGAGAGGAATCGGTAAAGGGAAAGCATCTTCCGGAGCTTCTTCATCATCGGGAATAGGAAAATGGTGCAAGCAGATCAGAGATTTTTTCAGGAGGTCGTGGTAGAGGCAGGCAACAGGCTTTCAGCGGGAGGTTCTCAGCAGGGTCGTGGCTATAGGCCACCGGTTCCAGAGAATCCCAGCAAAGTACGGCAGGCAGCCTACAACTTATCCAGCTTTTAGATGTTATATTGTGGGCAACCAGGACATTTAGCAAGGAATTTTCCGTATCCTCGAGAACAAACTTATGGTAGAGGAACTCAGCAGCAGCAGTAGCCTTTCCATAGTCAGTAGAGCAAGGCAGAGGTGCACCATACTAGAGAGGAGGACGAGGTCGAGTGATGGCCGTTACCGGAGCTCAGGCGGAGCATCCAATCTCATTGAAGGTATACTACCTTTCTTTGATTATACTTCTAGAATATGAATTGATCCGGTGCTTCCCATTCCTTTATTTCCGAAGATTTCTTGGATAGTATGGTACTACCTTAGAAGAAAGATCCTGTGTGTTGGTGGAAATCCTTCAGGAGGATTTTTGTTGACTTCCTACTTTTTAGAAGATGTCCCGATAGTAATCCATGGGAATCAAATGCCAGCAAGATTGTATGCTCTAACATTGAAAGAATATGATGTGATTTGGGATGGATTGGTTAGAGGCCTACGGGGCATTGGTTGATTGTAGAAAGAAGAGAGTCAGATTTTGTAAACCTGGTGGTGAGATGTTTGAATTTCAAGGTATGCCTTTTTACACTCCCAAGTTTATTATTTCTGCACTTAGAGCTAGAAAGTTAATTAATGCGGGATGTGTAGCGTACCTTGCTTCTATTAGTCTTGTTGAATCTAGTAAGTCTATAGATTCAGTGCCTGTGATTAGAATTTGCAGATATGTTTCCGGATGAGTTGCCAGGATTAGCACCGCATAGAGAGGTGGACTTTACAGTTGAATTGCAACCAGGCAGTTTACCTATCTTTAAAGCACCATATAGAATGGCCCTAGCAGAATTGAAAAAGTTAAAAAAGCAGTTGCAAGAGTTAGTAGAAAAAGGTTTCATTAGGCCTAGTCAGTCACCATGGGGAGCGCCAGTGTTATTGTCAGAAAGAAAGATGTCAGTTTAAGAATGTGTATAGATTACAGGCAGTTGAATAAAGTTACAATTAAGAATAAGTATCCACTTCCTAGGATTGATGATTTATTTGATCAACTGCAATCAACCTAAGTGTTTTCCAAGATAGATTTGAGATCAGGATATCATCATTGCGGATCAGAGATGAAGATATTGAGAACAGCTTTACGGACTAGATATGGACATTACGAGTTTGTATGATGCCTTTCAGATTGACAAATGCACCTGCAGCATTTATGAATTTGATGAATAGAATATTTCATCTATTTGGATCAGTTTATAGTGGTCTTTATGATGATATATTGGTTTATTCAGCATCAGAAGAAGAACATGCAGATCATTTGCGAATTACCTTGCAGATATTAAGGGATCATCAACTATTTGCAAGTTTAGTAAATGTGAATTCTGGTTGAATAAAAATCAGTTTCTGGGTCATGTGATATCAGTGAAGGCATTACAGTGGTCCGCAAAGTTGAGGCAGTAATGAAGTAGGAAGAGCCGAAGACTGTGTTTGAAATTAGGAGCTTTCTGGCTTTAGCAGGCTATTACTGAAGATTTATCCAGGATTTCTCCAGATAGCAGCACCAATGACAAGTTGACAAGAAGGGTGTTCCTTATGTGTGGTCCCTCAGAATGCAGACGCAGTTTGCAGAATTGAAGAAGAGGTTGACCTCGCACCAGTTTTGGAGATTCCATCGAGCAGTGGCAGATTTGTTTTTGTTACATACGATCCAAGAGAGGTTGGGTGCATTTTGATGCAAAGTAAAGTGGTTGCCTATCCTCTAGGCATTGAGAAGCATGAAGAAAATTACCCTACTCATGACTTAGAGCTGGCAGCAGTATTTTTTGCATTGAAAACTGGCGGCATTACATATGGTGAAAGATTTGAGATTTTTACTGATCATCAAAACTTAAATATATTGTCTCAGAAGATCTGAATTTAAGGCAACGTCGATGGATGGAATATTTGAAGATTATGACTTCAACTTAGTATATCATCCAGGTAAGCAAATGTGGTGGCAGATGCACTGAAAGAAAAGTGTTTGAATCACTTTGATCAGAGAAATGTGTGACGGCCCTCATTATACCGGTACGGTTATACCAACCCACGTCGGTATAGCGAGTGCTGCCAGCCACAGTGGGACATTTACCCAACGATACAAACAGCTGAGATACACGCGAATATATATAACAGAGTAGCGGAAGTAAAAGAGAACTATCTCCATTTATTCATCATCCACATTAACATACATGCAGTTTACAATTTGCAAAAGGAACTAAAGTTCACATGAATTAAATTGCTGAAATAGAAATACAAAATGTCCACATATTACATTCTTTTAATGATAATTCTAATACAATGTTCAAGTACATACTAAGAAGTACACAGTCACAAAGATCTCAAAACTGGCTAGTCTCCACGCTCGGAGTCCGTCTCTGCTGCCTCCTCCGAGGGTACTGTGTCACCAACTATACCTGTACGCCGAAGCAAGGAGTGAGTCCAGGGACTCAGCAAGTAACACTATGCATGATATACACGTACAAGTCCTAGCGGTTTCTACACGCGCACATTACAATTAGTAACACATAGCATGCTAGTCCATTTAAGTTTTCAACCTATCATGAAGGTTCTACAATTTTATACATAACGCATGCTTTCAGATTTCAAAAAAACATTCACCTATCACATGGTCTCTATTCAATTCACTCATGAGACTTTAATCGAAACGTGAGAGCTATTGACATGAACAATTTACATACATGAACGGGAACATAATTAGCATGGATTCCACATGTTCTTAGTACATACATAACTTTTTATCATGCTTTAGGTTGCTGATTTCACATGGTCCAATGACTATAACCTACACATGAAAGCTACAACGTTGCTTAAACATAACACATGAACAATCCATCATGCCATTTTACTCACATACTCATTTGTTGTTCCTAACATGGATTCTAAACACTTTTGCACACATAAACATGAGAATAATAACATGCATTTTCTGAATTCACTTGGTTTCAGATTTAGTTTCACATGGTTTCTATAACACATTACATATCTAAGATTTCACATTTTTCTTTACACTAGTTTCCTCTTTCACATGGTTCACTTTACACATACACATTCACATATCACTTACACATTTACACATGGTCACATACACTTTACACATTACACTTTACACATATTTTAGTGCCGTGACACATAGTCCAAACCACCAAAGAAGGACACATTCACATCACATAACACATAGACGCCATCTAGGCAATACAATGGCGACTCTTGGACTGCGCAGACCGGAGAACAAGTCTCCACCCTAACCAGTGGTACTTGTCCACCTCCAGGATTTCCCCCTAATGCCCTTAGGGTCACTTAACACAATGAACTTTCTCAGGGGGACTTTTCCCTGATACGGCTCCACTGCCTTCTCGGAAGCAGTATCACATTGGCACAGTTTACACTTTTACACATTTACCGTTTTACACATGGTTTTACACTTGACACTCTTCATCTCATTCACTTTCTTACTCACATGAACCTCTGTTTTTCCTAACATGGTACTACAGAGTTTTCAAGATTCAACACATAGTAAACACACCAATCATGCTGGGTTTAAACAAAATCTAATCACGTTTCGATCATATGTACGAATTATTCATATTTCACATGAAAACACATAACTTTTTATTTACTGTTCCAATGACCTGAAATTTTAACCACATGCTGTTTTCGGGTTCCAAATCATACCCTCAATTTTTCAGATTTTTCTGAGCTAAATGGATTTACAGAAAATCAAACCCTAATTAGCATATTATTCACAACTTAAGCTAACATGGAATTTACACATCATGCAATTTACCACTTGCTGTTTAACCATAAGCTACCAACATATGCATGAATTAGAGTACAAAATTTCCCTAATTCATACATCTATGGATTTACACTACGAATCATTTTTACATACTTCTATTTTACGAACCGAAACTATTCACAAATTGCACAATCATGGATAAGTTTCCTAAATTTGCAAACACACATGCTGACCCACAATCTTCATGATTAGACCGAAATCAAGGCATTCACATAATTCAGTCATGGAACATGGGTTTGCAAAATTATCTACAAGTCATGCTCACAATTTAAAGACATTTTTCCCCACATTCACCATCACACACACCACAATGATAACCTACGTAGCGTATAGGAATACCATATATCCTCATCACGGAAATCATACGAAATTAACGTATAAGAGGGACTGTCCTGAAGAACTAGACGGCGGTCTCTGGCCGCTGACTCAGAGTCAGCGGCATGGTCGATGGACGCCAAGGATGAACTGGGCGTCCAGGGACCTTGCCGTTTACTCAGGTCTGTGCAGAAACACAGACCCGAGCTCTGAAATTTGGGTGAAATGGAGGGTCTAGGACTCGAGGAAATTTTCATAAAAATCATAAAAACCTCCTAGACTCATACGGGACACACCATAGTAGGTCACTTGCCTCTCTAAAATCCTCCAAGAGATTTATGGCTCGAAGAAGACCTCCTTGGGCAGTTCCAAGAAGTTGCAGAAGTGCCTCCAAGATTGCCTTCCTCCGAGCTCCTGGGTGATCTCCACGCCGAGGGGATGATGGGGAGGCCTTCCCCTATGCTTCAGCTTCCTCCTTGATGCAGAAGATCTTCAAATGAACCTCCAAGGGGTCGGATTTGGGGGTTCAAAATGGGTTTTTCTCACAGCTCACCTAGGGTTTTTCTTTCTCACTTCTCTCCTCTTCTTGCAAGGGTGAAGGGAAGAATGGGGAGAGCCATTTCGGGTTCAGACCTAAAGAGGGTCCTTCTCCCACTCACTAGGGTGATGGGACACCCTCAGAGCCGTTGGGGGACATCCCCCCAATGGTTGCCATGCCTTGCTTCAGAAGACAGCAGCTCTGCTGCGCATGCAGGCCAGAGAAGTCGACGTCCAGATCGCTAGACGCCGGAATTAGGGTTGGCGTCCAGGGCTGGACGCTAACACCACCTCAACGGCCTGGGGATTGACGCCAATAGGGCCTTCGGCCAGAACCCTAATTTATGCAGAAAACCATGCATACCAAGCTTCTATACATGCAATAAGTACATGGTATTATATTCACACTATCATCATGCAATACATACACTATTTACGTTTAATATAAACACATGTACACGTAATTATGATTTTAATACCTACGTAAATACGTACATACATACTCAACACAATACACACATAATACGAAAAATACGACGGAAAATTCGAGGGTCTTACACCCTCTCCCCCTTAAAGAAAACTTCGTCCTCGAAGTTAGAACGACACTACTCAAACAAGGGGATACTTCTTCTTCATCGCATCCTCAAGCTCCCACGTAGCCTCCTCACGTGAGAAGTTCCGCCATAGAACTTTCACCGACGCGATACTCTTGTTCCGGAGATGCTGAACCTTCCGGTCAAGAATGGCTACTCTGCTCGACATACGAAAGATCTGGCTGGATCTCCACTGGCTCATGACTAATCACATGAGACGGATCTCGGACATACTTCCTGAGCATAGATACGTGGAATACCGGGTGAACGCTAGCCAAAGCTGGGGGTAAAGCTAGCTCGTACGCCACGTTGCCCAAACGTCGGAGAATCTCATATGGGCCAATGAACCTAGGGCTTAGCTTGCTATGCCTGCCAAATCTGACAACTCCACGAGTAGGCGATATCTTCAAGAAGACATGATCGCCAACCTCGAACTCCAAATCCTTTCTCCTGTTGTCGGCATAACTCTTCTGCCTATCCTGTGCCGCAACAAGCCTTTTCCTAATAAGCTGAATCTTATCCGAAGTTTCCTGAACCAACTCCGGTCCGATCAACTGCCTATCACCAGTCTCCTCCCAACATAAAGGAGATCTGCAGGGCCTACCATACAACGCCTCGAATGGAGCCATTCCAATACTAGCATGAAAGCTGTTGTTGTATGCGAACTCCACAAGAGGTAAATGACGCTCCCAATCATCCTTCCAATCCAGAACACACGCTCTCAACATGTCCTCGAGCGTCTGGATAGTCCTCTCGGACTGTCCATCGGTCTGGGGATGAAACGCCGAACTGAGCTTAAGCTCCGAACCTAACGCATCCTGAAGACCCTTCCACAATCTCGAAGTAAATCTCGGATCTCGATCCGAAATGATCGACTTCGGCACACCATGCAATCTAACGATACCGCTAACATACAATCTAGCTAAACTCTCTACTGACTGCTTCTTCTTCATAGGCAAGAAATGAGCAGTCTTCGAGAATCTATCTACAACTACCCAAATCGAGTCATTGCCCCTTCTAGATCGAGGCAAACCCGATACGAAATCCATAGTGACAGCTTCCCACTTCCATACGGGGATATCCATCCTCTGCATAAGGCCGGATGGTCCTGCCGCTCGGCTTTCACCTGCTGACAACTAGACATCTAGACACATAATCCGCAACATCCTTCTTCATGCCGGACCACCAAAATGATCTCTTCAGGTCTTGATACATCTTAGTGTTACCCGGATGAATAGAAAATCGCGATCTATGAGCCTCCGCTAACACATGCTCACGGACATCTACTACATCGGGGACACAAACGCGGTGCTGAAATCTAATCACACCGTCCTCATCACGAGCAATGCCCGCCTTACCCACTAACTCTAACAATCTAGGATCGGCTTTCTGCTGCTCAATCACCTCATCCAAGACTGAGGATCTAAGGGATAGCTGAGCTACAAAAGCCTGACACAACGATGGCTCTAACTCGGTCATAGAGCACGCTGCATCCTCCAACATCTTCCAATCCTGCTGGAGCGAAGACCTCTTCCTACTAAGAGCATCCGCTACGACGTTCGCCTTTCCAGGATGATACTGAAGGTCGAAGTCATAGTCCTTCAAGAACTCAATCATCTTCTCTGCCTCAGGTTTAATTCCTTTGGGAGAAAAGATACCTCAAGCTCTTGTGGTCGGTAAACACCTCAAATCTGACACCATAAATAGTGCCTCCAGATCTTTAGTGCATGAACCACAGCTGCTAGCTCTAAATCATGAGTCGGATAGTTCCTCTCATGCTCCTTCAACTGACGAGAAGCATAAGCTACTACCCTCTCTTGCTGCATGAGCACACAGCCTAAACCAATCTGAGATGCATCCGTATAAATGGCAAAGCCTTCTAGACCACTGGGCAATACCAATACCGGAGCAGAAGTAAGCTTAGCCTTCAATAGCTGAAAGCTGCGCTCACATGCCTCAGACCATACAACTTCTCACCCTTTCTGGTCAGCTTTGTCATAGGGGCGGCGATGGATGAGAACCCTCAATGAATCGCCGATAGTAACCAGCTAACCCAAGGAAACTACGAATCTCCGAAGGAGTCTTGGGAACATCCCAATCCATAACTGCCTGGATCTTTGCTGGATCAACAGCTACACCAGCGCCGGAGATAACATGCCCGAGAAAGTGAACCTCGCGCAACCAGAACTCGCACTTGCTGTACTTTGCATACAGTTTGTGCTCACGGAGAACCTCTAAGACTAACCTCAAATGCTGACGATGTGTGGCCTCATCCGGAGAATAGACCAACACGTCATCAATAAACACACAACAAAGCTATCTAAATACGGACTAAACACCCGGTTCATGAGATCCATGAACGCTGCAGGGGCGTTGGTCAATCCGAAAGGAAGAACCAAAAACTCATAATGTCCATAACGGGTTCTAAATGCCGTCTTGGACACATCCTCACTCCTAATCTTCAACTGATGATAACCAGATCGCAAGTCAATCTTGGAAAAGACTGATGCCTCTCGCAACTGGTCAAACAGATCATCAATCCGAGGTAAGGGATACCTGTTCTTCACAGTCACCTGGTTTAGCTTTCTATAATCAATGCACAACCGAAGTGACCCGTCTTTCTTCTTGACGAATAATACAGGTGCGCCCCCAGGGGAAACACTGGGGCGAATAAATCCCTTATCGAGCAATTCTTGCAATTGCTTCCTCAACTCGGCTAATTCTGCAGGGGCCATCCGATATGGGGCCTTCGAGATAGGAGAGGTGCCTGGAAGCAACTCTATAGTGAACTCTATCTCCCTATCCGGTGGCAATCCAGACAAGTCATCGGGAAAGACATCTGGAAAGTCCTGCACCACATCGATCTCTGCAAGAGTCAGTGACGAACCAGCATCGGGTACTAGCATAACGCTGGCAAGAAATGCGTCACAACCCTTGTTCACCATGCGCATCGCCTTCATGGCAGAGATGACTAACTTTCCCGCTAAGTTCTTTGGCAAGGGATGAGAGAACTCATCCTCACCAGGAATGCGGAAAACAATCTTCTTCCTACGACAATCCACTAACGCATAGTGCTCCTCTAGCCAATCCAGACCAAGATACAATCATAGTCCTTCATCTTTAGCAAGAAGAAACACCCATCTAGGACCTATCCTCAATGCACACAGGTAACGACGGAATGCACTTCCTAGTCGATACCGTACCCGCAGGGGTGTGCACAGACAAGGGACCTCTAACTCCTCAGACTCTATGCCTGACTCTAGGGCTAACTGCCTAGCGAACCGCTCGGAAATGAACGAGTGAGTAGCACCCGTATCAAACAAAACCCGAGCGTGCACACCGAAAAGTAAAACTGTACCTTCGGTGACATGCTCCGCCTGCTCGGCGTCCTCACGAGCTAACGCAAACACTCGAGCTGGGGCTCGAGGCCTTCCTGGTCGTCCTGTAGCTGGCGCTGCCGCTACTGCTGGTACTGGCTCTCCTCGCTGAGCTTCCTGCTGAAGCCTCGGCAATCCTTGATCTTGTGGTCGCTGCTCCCACACTTTAGGCATCTACCCGCTACTAACCAACACTCCGAACCTCCATGGGTCTTCCCACAATGGGGACACTCCTTCTTCGCACCGGGGGAACGTACAGAGGGTACCTGATAGTTGCTGACTGCCACTTGTTTCTGCGGTGTCTGGTACACCGTCTTCCTCTTGTCTTGCCGCTGGAAAGTCGTCGCCGGCCTCTTCTGCGAAGCCTTCTTCTCCTCTAGATACTGCTCCATTTCTCCCTCCTGTCTGCAGGCTGCGCTGAGGGCCTCGTCTAGCGTGCGGTGGTCGAACGCCACGAGCCTCGTCCTCAGTGATGGTTTGAGACCCATCACGAACTTCTTGGTCTTCCTGCGCTCATCCTCTACTATGTGCGGTGCATATTTAGAGAGTTCAGAAAACCTTGCCTCGTATTCTAGGACGGTCATTGATCCTTGCGTCAGGAAAGGAATTCTTGCTCCATCTTGTCCTGGATGTGCTCTGGGACGAACTTGGCTCGGAAGAGCCTCACGAACGCGTCCCACGCCACATCTACTACTGCTCCGTCCTCGAAGCGCGTACGCAGTAGGGAGGACCACCATACATCAGCTCTCTCCTGCAACACACCTTCATAAGCTCTAACTAACAAATAACAACCAACATTCAAGCATAAACTAAAGCATACCTGTAGCATGTAGGTGGCTAAGGTCACCTTGTCCTCGTCAGGACACCTGATAGCTCGGAAGATTTTCTCGATCTCCCTCATCCAGCTTTCTGCCAAAAGCGGATCACTCTCCCCCTTAAAAGAGGGTGGGGTCATCCTCTTGAATCGCTCCATGATGGAAGGTCCACCATGGTCCTGAGCTGGGGCCTGAGCCTGCTACATTAAACAACAAGCAATATACAATAAACACAATATCATACAATTCAAATAGCAGACTACTTAGTTGTTTTATTATTTTACCTGGGCCTCCAACTGGGCCTGGAGTGCTGCCTGAGTGTGTGCCTGGGTCTGCATGGCTTGCACCAGACCTTGCATGAACACTCCATAATCCACTGGCGGTGGTGGGGGAAGCACAGGACCCTGTGGGGCCGGGGCCTGCTGCTCCGCCCGCTCCTCACGCCTCTGCTCGTCGTCGCGAGCTGGCGCACCTCCACGTCGTCCACGGAAGCCATGGCTGTAATAAAATTTCAGCCACCATTAGAGCTAGGTTACTAAGTTTTCTAACCATTTTCTTATCTATTTTTCACTTCTTATTAGTGTTCTCTACACATGTGGACATACTTAGCATGCAATGGGGATGATGACTTAGTTATATTCATGTGTAATCTCAACCGGTCGCTCTGATACCAATCTCTGTGACGGCCCTCATTATACCGTACGTTTACCAACCCCCGTCGGTATAGCGAGTGCTGCCAGCCACAGTGGGACATTTACCCAACGATACAAACAGCTGAGATACACGCGAATATATATAACAGAGTAGCGGAAGTAAAAGAGAACTATCTCCATTCATTCATCATCCACATTAACATACATGCAGTTTACAATTTGCAAAAGGAACTAAAGTTCACATGAAATTGCTGAATAGAATACAAAATGTCCACACATATTACATTCTTTTAATGATAATTCTAATACAATGTTCAAGTACATACTAAGAAGTACACAATCACAAGATCTCAAAACTGGCTAGTCTCCACGCTCGGAGTCCGTCTCTGCTGCCTCCTCCGAGGGTACTGTGTCACCAACTATACCTGTACGCCGAAGCAAGGAGTGAGTCCAGGGACTCAGCAAGTAACACTATGCATGATATACACGTACAAGTCCTAGCGTTTCTACACGCACATTACAATTAGTAACACATAGCATGCTAGTCCATTTAAGTTTTCAACCTATCATGAAGGTTCTACAATTTACATAACGCATGCTTTCAGATTTCAAAAATAACATTCACCTATCACATGGTCTCTATTCAATTCACTCATGAGACTTTAATCGAACGTGAGAGCTATTGACATGAACAATTTACATACATGAACGGGAACATAATTAGCATGGATTCCACATGTTCTTAGTACATACATAACTTTTTATATCATGCTTAGGTTGCTGATTTCACATGGTCCAATGACTATAACCTACACATGAAAGCTATAACGTTGCTTAAACATAACAATGAACAATCCATCATGCCATTTTACTCACATACTCATTTGTTGTTCCTAACATGGATTCTAAACACTTTTGCACACATAAACATGAGAATAATAACATGCATTTTCTGAATTCACTTGGTTTCAGATTTAGTTTCACATGGTTTCTATAACACATTTACATATCTAAGATTTCACATTTTTCTTTACACTAGTTTCCTCTTTCACATGGTTACTTTACACATACACATTCACATATCACTTACACATTTACACATGGTCACATACACTTTACACATTACACTTTACACATATTTTAGTGCCGTGACACATAGTCCAAACCACCAAAGAAGGACACATTCACATCACATAACACATAGACGCCATCTAGGCAATACAATGGCGACTCTTGGACTGCGCAGACCGGAGAACAAGTCTCCACCCTAACCAGTGGTACTTGTCCACCTCCAGGATTTCCCCCTAATGCCCTTAGGGTCACTTAACACAATGAACTTTCTCAGGGGGACTTTTCCCTGATACGGCTCCACTGCCTTCTCGGAAGCAGTATCACATTGGCACAGTTTACACTTTTACACATTTACCGTTTTACACATGGTTTTACACTTGACACTCTTCATCTCATTCACTTTCTTACTCACATGAACACCTCTGTTTTTCCTAACATGGTACTACAGAGTTTTCAAGATTCAACACAGTAACACACCAATCATGCTGGTTTAAACAAAATCTAATCACGTTTCGATCATATGTACGAATTATTCATATTCACATGAAACACATAACTTTTTATTTACTGTTCCAATTGACCTGAAATTTTAACCACATGCTTTTTCGGGTTCCAAATCATACCCTCAATTTTTCAGATTTTTCTGAGCTAAATGGGATTTACAGAAAATCAAACACCTAATTAGCATATTATTCACAACTTAAGCTAACATGGAATTACACATCATGCAATTTACCACTTGCTGTTTAACCATAAGCTACCAACATATGCATGAAATTAGAGTACAAAATTTTCCTAATTCATACATCTATGGATTTAACACTACGAATCATTTTTACATACTTCTATTTTATCGAACCGAAACTATTCACAATTGCACAATCATGGATAAGTTTCCTAAATTTGCAAACACACATGCTGACCCACAATCTTCATGATTAGACCGAAATCAAGGCATTCACATTAATTCTAGTCATGGAACATGGGTTTGCAAAATTATCTACAAGTCATGCTCACAAGTTTAAAGACACATTTTCCCATTCACCATCACACACACCACAAATGATAACCTACGTAGCGTATAGGAATACCATATATCCTCATCACGGAAATCATAACGAAATTAACGTATAAGAGGGACAGAACAGCTCACTGTTCTGTCCTGAAGAACTAGACGGCGGTCTCTGGCCGCTGACTCAGAGTCAGCGGCATGGTCGATGGACGCCAAGGATGAACTGGGCGTCCAGGGACCTTGCCGTTTACTCAGGTCTGTGCAGAAACACAGACCCGAGCTCTGAAATTTGGGTGAAATGGAGGGTCTAGGACTCGAGGAAATTTCATAAAAATCATAAAAACCTCCTAGACTCATACGGGGACACCATAGATAGGTCACTTGCCTCTCTAAAAATCCTCCAAGAGATTTATGGCTCGAAGAAGACCTCCTTGGGCAGTTCCAAGAAGTTGCAGAAGTGCCTCCAAGATTGCCTTCCTCCGAGCTCCTGGGTGATCTCCACGCCGAGGGGATGATGGGGAGGCCTTCCCCTATGCTTCAGCTCCCTCCTTGATGCAGAAGATCTTCAAATGAACCTCCAAGGGGTCGGATTTGGGGGTTCAAAAGTGGGTTTTTCTCACAGCTCACCTAGGGTTTTTCTTTCTCACTTCTCTCCTCTTGCAAGGGTGAAGGGAAAAATGGGGAGAGCCATTTCGGGTTCAGACCTAAAGAGGGTCCTTCTCCCCCACTCACTAGGGTGATGGGACACCCTCAGAGCCGTTGGGGGACATCCCCCCAATGGTTGCCATGCCTTGCTTCAGAAGACAGCAGCTCTGCTGCGCATGCAGGCCAGAGAAGTCGACGTCCAGATCGCTAGACGCCGGAATTAGGGTTGGCGTCCAGGGCTGGACGCTAACACCACCTCAACGGCCTGGGGATTGACGCCAATAGGGCCTTCGGCCAGAACCCTAATTTATGCAGAAAACCATGCATACCAAGTTCTATACATGCAATAAGTACATGGTATTATATTCACACTATCATCATGCAATACATACACTATTTACGTTTAATATAAACACATGTACACGTAATTATGCTATTTTAATACCTACGTAAATACGTACATACATACTCAACACAATATACACACATAAATACGAAAAATACGACGGAAATTTGAGGGTCTTACAGAATGGAACTTTATGAGATTGGCGGAGAATTCCTTCATGTACCAAGTATCACCGCAGAGCAATATTAGCAACTAGTGAACTGAGTCTTCTCTTTTCTGGCAGATAATCGAGCACAGAGAGTAGAGCCATTTAGAGGCAGTATTCTCAAAATGATGACGTAAAATTTGGGCATGTCATGGGGTCAGGCTAAAAGGACGATTGTATGTCCCAGAGGATCAGAAATTAGACAAAAGGTTTTAGAAGAAGCTCAAGATCGAGATACACCCTTCACCCAGGTAGCACAAAATGTATCAAGATAGAAAAACATTTTTGGTGGCCGATCTGGAGGGAGAAATCGCAGAGTTTATAACCAGATGTGTGCAGTATGTCAGCAAGATAAAGACAGAGCATCAGAAGCCGGAGATTGTTACAGCATTACCCATTCCGCAGTGGAAGTGGGATGACATAGCAATGGTTTTCATTGTTGGTTTGCCCAGTTCATCAGTCATAATGCATTGGGTTTTGTGGTAGATTGACCAAGTCTGCAGATTATTGCAGTTAGCATGTCAGGTCAGTTGATAGATTAGCTAAACTATATGTAAAAGAATGTACCTTTGCATGGAATACCAGTCACTATAGTTCAGATCGAGATCCTCGATTTACTTCAGGCTTTTGGAGGAGTTTGCGAAGAGTAGTTGGCACAGAATTAAGGTACAGTTCAGCTTCATCCACAAACAGATGGCTGACAGAAAGAACAATTCAGACCATTGAAGATATGTTGAGAGCTTGCTGTCTGGTATGGGGAGGCATTTGGGAGCGTCACTTGGGTCTGGTTGAATTTGCATATAACAACAGCTACCATTCAAGTATTGAAATGGCACCTTATGAAGCTTTGTATGGTAGACCGTGTAGATCACCATTAAATTGGCATGAAGTAGGAGAGAGGTAGGTTTTGGGCCCAGAAATGGTTCGTCAGTGTGCAGAAACTGTAAAATTCATCCAAGAAAAGTTGAAAACAGCCCAGAGTCACCAGAAGAGTTATGCAGATGTTAGACGCAGACCATTGCAATTTGAAGTTGGTGATTATGTATTTTTAAAGGTGTCTCCTATAAAAGGTGTATTGAGGCTCAGTAAGAAAGGCAAATTGAGCCCGAGATATGTTGAACCATTTCAAATAAAAGAAAGAATGGGTAAAGCAGCTTATAAGTTGGATTTACCAGTAGATTTCACTGATGAACATGATGTGTTTCATGTTTCAATGTTAAGAAAAAATATCAAGGATCCAACCCAAGTTGTCAGCTATCAAAGAAATGATTTGAAGCCCGACATGTCAATGCCGGAATATCAAGTGCAAATTTCAGGCCACAGAACTCAAAACTCAAGAACAAAGAAATTGAGTTGGTAAGGTTAGATGGGAGAACAGGCAAGGTGGTGAGGATACTTGGGAATTAGCGGAAGAAATGAGAAAAGTGTATCCATACTTGTTTGAGTAAGTCTTTATTTCTTTTTAGGTGATAGTACCATTTGAATTGAATTGAACTTTTGAAATTTTGATAATTGGCTTCTGTTTTAAATTTCAAGGATGAAATTTCTTTTTAGGTGATAGTGATCTAATGTTCCGACCGTTCGGATCGTCATTGTGTGGTTATGGAGGCCAGTGTGTGGCCGATGACGTGTGTGTGACAGGTGTTTTTCTCAAGTTGTAAGATTTTGCCCAAAAGCATTGTCTGTTTCTCGTTTTTATCGCGACAGTGAGGGGCGTCGTGTTATGATCGAGACAGACCTTGCCGCCGCATTCATGGCACCGCCGGTTTAAGTGAGTGTGTGCATGTCTGCCGCGTGTCGCATGCAGGGTGTGCGGACTGACGTCAGCAGACCTAAGGCATCGCGTTCAGGTCGCGTTATAGTCGGGTGTCGTGTTCTTAACTTCACTGTGTTTTTAGAAACCCTGGCAGAACAGAGTTCACGGGAGCTCTGCTCGGCTAGGGGGTTTTGCTGTGGGATTTTCGGACGATTCAGCTTGTTAGTGGTCGGCTTGACGAGTTTCCACCGCGAGGACGCTGCGTGGAGCGGAGGAAACGTCGTACGAGCTTCTTTCTTCGCGTTCTTCGTGAAGGTAGGTAGATTTCCTATTGTTTGATCCGTGGATTGCTCGTGTGGTGGGGATAATGCGTTTATCACTTTCTAAATAGTAGATAGCATGTGTAGGAATACATTAAAGCATGAAAATGGACTGAAACCACAGGTTTTTAATGAGCTTAGGGTGATCCGGACGATGGATTCCGGACCAGGGCTCGCACCTGCTATCGCGGTTGCTCTAAGAGCCACGACCAGGTGGCGACACCCCGAACTGTCGCGTTCTGAAGGCGGTCTATCGTGCCATCGCGACAACAGTCGAATGTTGTCATTCGAGCATAGATATAAGTGAGTGATTATCTGTTCAGCGTGGTTATGTTATGTGATCACAGTAGGAGGTGCATTGGCACTCTCTTTACGCTCGGGAGCATGTGGCGTGTGGTTTTCTTGGTGTGTGGTTTACATGGTGATTCACGTGACTTGCGCAGTGTGCACATGGTTTCCGTGTACGTGGCGAGTAGTAGACGCCTATCGTGGATACCTCTTCAGTTGGGAGCCCCAGGTTTTGTGTGAGCCAGGCACGTGAGTGCTCGGGGCTTGTCCTGGTACTGGGTACCGACGAGGTCTTGTCGTGTTCTTGGATACCGTCAGTCTTATGTTGAGTAGTACGTCCGGCTGGGGGAAAGACGGCAGTGGGACAGTGACTAGAGAGAGTTTGTTGTGTTGTCACTCATAGGGCGCTCGTATTGGGGGAGACGGACACCAGTAGACGTACTGGACCCCAGCTAGTCCTGTTTTCCAGTGTCTCACTTTAGGGAGCTCGGGCCAGAGTCCCTAAAGGTGCCGGGCATGGGCCTGCGAGGTGTGTGACTTGCAGGTTGTGGTGGTTTAGTTGGACTCCACTGTTCTTTGTACTTGTTTAGTGGAGCGACAGCTGGACCTTTCGTCCGTGGCTGCGAGGCGAAGAGGTAGTCCTGTGTTGTTTGTCCGGGTCAGTAACTGGTGTCGCGAACCAGTTGACGTGGCTCGAGTGTGGCGTTTCTCTATAGTAGCTCGTGCACCTGTTTGGTTTTGCTGTTTATTTATTTACGTTGATTCCTGTTAAGCAGCAAAGGTTAAGTGGTACTTACAGTTTTATATCCTGCTAAATAATATTGTAAATTGTTAGCATAGCATTTCCTGCTTTGCTACCTTTGTATGTTTGCTCAGTTTTTAGGGAGTTTCCCTACTGAGCCAGTGACTCGAGAGGCTCACCCCTACCTCCGACCAGGTGAGGGAGATCCGGAGATTTCACGCCCGTCGTCTAGTGGAGGGTCAGCACCACCAGCAGTGTAATTTTGCTTTTCTATTGTTCACCTCGGGGTATGCCCCAGGTTCTGTTGTAGTTTGGTTACAGTTGAACTATGGCTATGTATATTCATGTAAATATTTGTGAGATTGATGGATCTTATGAATACTTGAGTTGATTTCTTTATGTTTTTATGGACTAGTGGTTTGATATCCTTGCGAGGCTTCGGCCCGTTCGCGGGAGGCAGACTCGAGTTAGGCTCGTTATTAGGTTAACGGGTCTAAACAGCGAGGACCGTCACAACTTGCCTCAGATCCCATGTTAAAGTCAACATCAATTGCCATTTACCCCATGTTGACGGCACCACCCGTTGACGTTTACTCAGGTTGACGTCAACATAGGTTGATGTCTGCATAAGGTTAAAGGCAGCATCGATCGACGTCAACTTGGGATTACTTGGTCTGCGGAATTGGTCGAGAATATCACCCACTTGCACCCCTACCTCGGCCATGCAACGCATGGAGCCATTCCCAATAGGCAAATGGGCCACCTTGGCACCCTCTTGACCTAGTAAAAGTTCTATGTGGCCTCATCCTATTGGCCTACACTTTATACATGGATTGCCACATGTACAAGTGTGTTTCCTCACACTTGAGCATCCTATGCTCCATTGCTTTGCCCCCACTACCTATATATGAAGCTCCTTAGCCTTCTTAGGAGGAGGGGAGTTGCTGGACGAGCCTAAGCTTTGATGCCTTAAGAGAAGACAGAGAAAGAGCCTTTGAGCCTTGAGAGCTTCCACCCTTCGTTCCTCTATGCCTCTCATCACTTGGAGCATCCAGGAGACTTCACCACAAGCTGGAGGAGTCCACCAAGCAGCCACAAGCACCTACAAAAGAGGATCATCTCCCTCTTCTTCTTCTCTTTCCCTTTTTCTTTCTTTAGTCTTGCATGCTAATCACTCCTCACACACACACACACCAAGCATGTAGTGTACACTCCCACACAACCAAGAGGGGTTTTCCAAACCAAAAATGGAGGAAAGAAGGGTGGTCAAAGCATTTGGCCACCCATCTTCTCAAGCCCGCAACCGGTACGGGGCTCACCTTTTCGGTTATTCTTCTTTACTTCAGAACGTTTACTGCACTTCATTAGAGTCTGAAGGATCGAGAAAAGATGAGGACAAGATCTAGAAGGGGGGGTTGAATAGATCTAGGCCTACTAATGCGGAAGCTTAACCAATTTTAAAAACTCTTGAATCAGAGACAAATTGAGAAATAGATTTCACAGATCTGAAGATAAATTGAGTGAGTTGTGCAAATGGAGTGTGTGAACACAATTGATTAGATGAATTCAAACGATCCTATGCATGCATCTAACGAAGGATAAGTTCAAACCACAATCAGATCAATGCACAGAGATTTTTAGGTGGTTCGGAAATCACACGATGTGATTCCTACATCCACCCCTCACACAGTGAGAATCCACTAAACAACCTGGGTACAACACACCCACTGGAGCCAGACAACTCCAACCACCTGAGTTTACAACTCACACAAACTCTAGAGTAAGACTACTCTAGAACCCTGAGCAAGACTACTCAACAACACCTTGAGTACGACAACTCAAGACCACTGAGCTCGACGGCTCACAAACAACTTGCTAGAAAAACACAAGACTCAGATCCTCTAGCAACAGATCTAGCCCAACAAGAGTAATTCATGAGACTCATGCAACAACCCATGCACAATCTCAGAATCACTCAGAAGAGAAAAATGAAGATGAGAATTGAATTGATAGCTTTTCTCTTCAGATGTACTCCATTGTAGAAGGTCGAATTGTGAAGGTCTTTGATCTCTGGAAGTTCCTGGGCGATGCTCTGCAATTTGATTTTCAGGATCTTCCTTGAATTCTTCACAGAAGTCGGCTTCTACTTGATCTGCTTCCTTGAGGTGATCCAATTGCTTCTTGAACGATCAATCTCCACTTCTCATGCTTGAGCAGATGAGAATTTGGCTTGAGGAAGCACCAGGAAGACAAGAACAGGGAGGAGAACTCTTCTAGCCACCAACGGGATTTCTAGGGGGCTCCAAAGGGTTCTTTTATGTTGGATGGCCAATAGGAGGGTATTTATACCCCTAATAGTCCAAGTGTACCCTTGGGGGTCGTGGGCACACGATCCAAGGCTAATCCAACAAATCCCTAGGGTGCCACGTGTCCAGGACAAAGTTAAGTCACAGAGATTCGGAGTGTGTCAACCTGCCTAAGAGGTGTGTCGACACACTGTCCCAGACTGGCAAAATAATTCCCCGGGAGAGATCTCTAGTGTCGACCTGAGATGATCCAGTGTGACACCCTGTCCCAGACAAAAACAGGCCTTCTGGGAGAGCCATCTAGTGTCGACCTGACTGAAGAGACCTGTGAACAAGATTCTCTGGGAGCTACATCTAGTGTCGACCTGCCCTGGTCTAGTGTCAACACTAGTTGACCAATTCTTCATGTTTTGGCTTAGGGCTTGGAACATTGTGCGACCATCATGGGGTGTGTCGACACTACCCTTGTAATAAATGATTGTCCCTGAGAATTAAACACATAAATCATTAGTCAAATGTATTATCATGAATATAAATGATAAATGTGCTTGGAAACATGCTTTTTGAATATTGTTATTTCAGGTGTGATGTATTTCACATGTTCCAATTATTATGCATTAAAATCACAACTTGTCATCATCAAAATGTGAGGAGAAATGTATTATATTCACACTCAACCCAACAATCTCTCCCTTTTTGATGATGGCAACATTAATTCATATGGAAGTAGAAGTTTCAATGAAATGTGATTTTAAACATTTTCATTTCCGTTTATTCATACTTGTCAAAGACCTTTGAACATTTTTTAGTGACATTGAGAGTTGCACACATGAAAGACACAATGTTACTAGAAATAAGCTATTCTCACACAAGGTCAGGCAACTTGACAAGCATTCATACATTCGCATTTGACATTCATTCAAAGAATTTTCAATCACATTCAAGACACAAATGTGACATTCATTCAGGTCAAACAAGTATCATTTCATTTCATCAAAGATATGAGCATTACAATCTTGCTATCTTCTCCCCTTTGACATCATCAAAAGAAATTACATTAAAGGGGAGGAGGAGGAGGAGGATGGGTATCAAAATGGTCTCAATATCCGTCAATCTCTTTTCCATAGAAGTCAAATTGTACTTCATTTGAGCTTGGATAGTTGAGAGTCTTGTATGCAATAGATTTTCCATTCTCTCTGAGTTCTCTGACATTGTTGCTTGAAGGGCACTAAAGTCATGTGACATTGGCTGTGAAGATGAAGAGAACCAGCTGATAACCATTTGTCCCTTCAAAATTTGAATTCCTTTTTCAGTTCAGACATTTCTTCATCAATGTGAGCAGATAAATTCTTCATGCTCTCCAAGTCATCAACCAAATGTGCAAAAGACAACCTTGTCTTAGAAATCTGAGAGAGTGTCTCCTTGTTGTTGAAGACATTAGCTTGGGAATTTGCCAAAATTCCCTTAAGAACAGTTTCTAACTCTCTTGATGCTCTTTTAGCTCAACTGAAGCATCTGCCAATGTGCCAATCATCCTGTTGAACCTTTGAGTTGCATGGTCAGATGTTGCTTTTTGGTCAATAAATTTGGCAGATACAATGTTCTCCAACCTCTGAATCCTCAACTCAAAATTTTCTGACATGGTCTGAATGGAGGTGTTCAAAGCATCAAATTTGTCATTAAGAATATATACAACTCTGGTGGAATAGAAGGTCCACCAAAGGATGAGGATGCATGAACTGGAGGTTGTGGAGAAAAAGATGGATTTCAGTTTCAGGTTTTTAGGGGGAGGAGGGCTGAAGTTGAGGTGAGAGGGGGCATGATGGGTACATCAACTTCAACATCCACATGAGGCTGATCCTCATTCACTGGAGGCTGGTCCTCATTTACTGAGGCTGTCCCTCTTGAGTGGAGGCTGATCCTCTTGCACTTGAGGCTGATCCTCTTGAACTTGAGGCTGATCCTCTTGAACTACAGGGGCCTCTACTGCAACTGGCCCTCTCCTAACCTGATCACCAACAATCCTAAAGCCCATGAACTTTTGAACATGCTTGAAACAGTAAATGTTGGACTTAGGAATTTTTTGAGACTTTTCATTGTCAAGAGGCACACCAAAGTGTTTGAATACTTGAGTCAAAGGGCTGCTAAGGAAGTGACCTATTTAAATCAGCCTAGTGTCTCTGACATGATCTAGTACATAATGACATGAAGATTGACCTTTATGTCCTTGCTCATACAGTATATCACAAACCTTTGGATGTCTGTGAGTCTGTCTCTCCCACCACCTTGGGGTGTTATGATAGTGGTGAGGATATGATGGGTAAGCCTCAACACTGGTGGAAAAGTGTGGTGTTGAATTTGGTGACATGGGTTTGCTTGAGAACAGTCTCATCTGCCTGCAATCCAGTCAAGATGGTATATGCTTCATGAAGATTGAACTCAAAGTTGTGGTAGTCAGCTCTTCATCTGGAATTTTAAAAATGGTGGCTGCTATATCTGTAGGCATATCAATCTCAATCCCTTTGACTTTTGACTTGTAGCCATCATCAGTGCATTCCAAATGCTGATAGAATTCCTGGACAAGTCTAGGGTAGATGATGCGAAATTCTGAGATGAAGGGTTGCCAAGACTGAAATTTGAAGAAGTTGAGGACTTCAGGAAAGGCATCATTCAATTCTTGTCTTAAAATCCACAGTCCTAGGTTTCAAAATGATCTTCCCTGCACTAAGTGGTTTGGAAGGAGTTGGCTTAGAGGGCTAGGAAGACTCAGAGGATGAGGAGGATGAAGATGATGACTGCTCAGACACTTCAGGAGACGATTCTAGAATTTTCCTCCTAGGGTACGCAGACCCTCTACCTCGACCAGAAGAAGTTCTACCTCTCTTTGCAGTTGACGGGGAGGCAGATGAAGGCCTGGCTGCTCTGCAGGTCATGGCACCTCTTGGTTCTCCTTTCAGAGGGAGGAGCATCATCCGTCGGAATGGGCCTTGCCGTAGCCCTTGACCTTGCTCCACGGCGAGGGGCCTGCTTGTGTGCCATGGGAGCAAGATGGAGTGGAATAGAAGAGGATGGGAGAGGAGGAATGAGAGAAGAAGACAGGGATGGAATGGAGGAGGGAAGAGGTGGAAATGGATTCAAAGCCTGCCGGATTCAAGGAAGAGGACGGCCGCGGGTCGACCTGGAGAAGAAAAGGGTGTTTTAGGGTAAGTACCCCGCAGGAACATCAATTCCTTAACCGGCGCCATGGCAAAAAAAGACTCTGGCAGGGGGTCAGTGTCGACACTAGAGGAGGTGAGTGTCGACCTGAGCTAAAAGTGTGTCGACACGAGATTTAGGTAGTGTCAACCTAGCCTGATGAAAAAAAGATTGAGATTGAGTATGGAAAAATTTTGTGACTTTTTAGACATCTTTATAATGATAATCAATGGGTGGAATAATCATTTCAAGGATTTTTAAGAGGCTAAAAAATTCATTTGTTATATTTTGGAAAAATTCAATACAATTCAAGTTTTACACAATATCTAACAGATATGAGCATTCAGTGACTTGAACATTAAAATGATGATTTGAGGGATATAATACATTTAACAATCAACTACACACTACCATATTCTTCAGGTCCAAAGAAATAAAAAAATCTTTTAGACTGAAATCAAGTGTGTTGAAAGTAAACAACTTTTTAAAACAACTTAATGATGGATAGAAATGATTCTTTTAAACAATTCTCCAATGATACACACATTTTGTTTTTGAAACAAACTATCAAATGAGATAAGTCTTGTTCACTCAAGAACTAATGCTTTTCACATACTATAGTCCCTAGATACTAAAGATTTATTCATTATCAAGTCTCAAAGGGGTAAATGATGACCTTTTGACATGAAAATGTACATTTTTTTAGACGCCAATATTTCTAGTTACTCAGTCATCATCAAAAAGGAATACAACATATTTATTTTACTTTTCATTATTTTGATTTTGAACCCCTTTGAACAGAGATAGCATTAGTGCTCATGACATACATGGCACTTCATTCATTGTGAAGGTGTGCAGTTTCTCAGCACATGTGCCATTGCTCTCTGAATTGACAATTTGGAGAGTTTTTGACAAAAAGACATCATCTATATCCAACATCAGTTGCAAACAAAACATGTTTAGATTCAAGGCACACATTATCCTTCAGTCTTTGAAAGAAATCTGAATTTCTATAGTTTTGAAGAATATAGGTGAGAGTTGACAAATGAATATAGTAGATCACTCAAAGGATCATTTTGAGACTCTAGACACCTGAATGAAGACATCATGCAAGGAAATTTATGTAATGCAAGAAAAGTTTTGAATTTTTCAAAGATATGACTTGTGAATTTTCTAGCTCCCCCTGAGATGAGGATTTCAACCACTTTTCATCAGAATAAAGATATGCAAGTTTTTGAAATCAGAAATAATCTCTTTGAACAACAGAAACTCCCCCTCAACATTGCATATTCATTTCTTGGTACTTGGCGGAGACATATACTCTCGCATAGTGAAAATGTCCAGACAAGCAGAACTTGTCCTTCTTTAAATCACCATTGATATACCAAGAAGTTCAACACAATGTGAGTTGAAGAGTTCATTGTCAAAAAGAAATAGAAGTAAAATGGAGAGAGATATGATCAGTATGAATCAAGGAAGCAAATGAATATGATGATGCAAAGAACTCCCTCTCAGAAGATGCCTACACTCAAAACCTAATCTAAAGGACATATACAAAGACCAAGTTCTCTCCTTAAAGATGAGAATCTACTGTCAGGAAGGGGTTTTGTGAAGATGTCAGCAATTTGTTTTTCAGTTTCTATGAAGTGGAGTTCAAAAGATTCTTTGCTACCTCATCTTTCAAGAAATGATGCCTAATTTCAATATGCTTGGTTCTGGAATGCTGAATGGGTGGGTTCTTAGACAGATTTATTGCACTTGTGTATCACATAGAATGGGAACACAACCTAATCTTGGTATAATCAAGAAGTTGATGTTTCACCCAAAGAATTTGGGTTCCACATCTACCTGCTGTGAACATACTCAGCCTCTGCATTGACAGAGCAACTGAATGTTGCTTTTTAGAAGCCCAAGAAATTAGGCACCCACCTAAGTACAAACACAAGCCACTTGTGCTTTTTCTATCTAATTTACATCCAACATAGTCAGCATCACAATAGGCAATCAAATCTAACTTGCAATTAGCAGTATACCAAATTCCTAAATCACATGTTCCAACAAGATATTTGAAAATTCTTTTAACAACTAACATGTGACTTTCTTTAAGATTTGATTGAAATCTAGCACACAAACACACACTAAACTGAATATCAGGTCTAGAAGTTGTAAGATAAAGTAGAGAACCAATCATACCTCTGTAGGTCTTTGGGTCTACTGACTTACCATGAGAGTCTTCTTCTAGCTTAACATTAATAGCAATTGGTGTGTTTGAATGCTTGAGGTTCTGAAAGTCAAACCTTTTAAAAAGTTCCTTGACATACTTGGTTTGACTGATGAAGATTCCCTCATGTGTTTGGTTAACCTGCAATCCCAAGAAAAACTTTAGATCTCTCATTAAGCTCATTTCAAATTCATTTTTCATTTGATTTAAAAATTCATTACACAGGCTTTATTAGTTGATCCAAATATTATGTCATCAACATAATTTGGACTGTAATTATTTGATTATTTATTGTTTTTGTGAACAAGTTTGATCAACATTTCCTCTAGAATATCCTTTTTCAAGTAAAAAGGAACTCAAATGGTCATACCAAGCTCTTGGAGTTTGTTAAGACCATAGAGAGCCCTATGAAGCTTGAAAACATGGTTAGGATGTTTTTCATTTTCAAATCTAGGAGGTTGTTCAACAAAAACATTTTCCTTGATATATCCATTTAAAAAGGCACTTTTAACATCCATTTGATAAACTTTGAATTTCATAGAGGATGCAAAAGCAAGGAAAATCCTAACTGCTTCTAGTCTAGCTACAGGGGCATATGATTCTTCAAAGTCAATTCCAAACTCTTGATTGTACCCTTTTGCAACTAGCCTAGCTTTATTTCTTATGACTTGACCATTCTCATTCAACTTATTCTGAAAACCCATCTATTGCTAATGACTGTTTGGTCACTAGGTCTAGGTACTAATTCCCATACTTGATTTCTTTCAAATTGATGAAGTTCATCATGCATGGCATTAATCCAATCAGAACTTGATAAAGCTTCATCAATTGACTTTGGTCCTAACTCTATCATGCAAATTGCCAACTACATTATCTAATGGGTGATCTCTCAAAATTCGATGTTCAGAAATTACCTGTTGAGAGGTACTTAAATCTGGAGCAATGTTACCTGATCCACTTGAAGATGGTGAATTGATGTTCAAGTTCTCACCAATGTCTTCAAGCTCCTCAATAGTTGGTGAAGAGTCCACAATGAAATCATCCTCTTCACTGTCTTGAATTTCCCTGCAAGATTTAGAACTGTTAGTTGAAAAGGAATTTTCATCAAAAATAATATGTGGAGATTCTTCAACATTTTTGTTTTTGAGAATTACACTCTGAAAGCTCTTGACACTTCTGAATCACCAAGGAGATGGCTTCTACTCTTAGCATCAACTTGTCTAGATTTTCTTTATTATTGTTGTGTACATAACATTTGCACCCAAAGATTTTGAAGTAAGAAACAGTTGGCTTTTTGTTTTTCAATAATTCATAGGGGGGTTTTTTGTTTTGTGGTCTGATCAAAGCTCTATTCAGAATGTGATTTGCTGTTTTTACAGCTTCAGCCCAGAAGGATTTGGGCAAATTACTTTCTAAGAGCATGGATCTAGTCATTTCCACAAGAGTTCTATTCTTTCTTTCCACAACCCATTTTGTTCTGGAGTTCTTGGTGAAGAAAACTTGTGGAAAATTTGAAGTTCAGCACATAACATAAATCAGAAAAGGATTGTTATCAAATTCTCCCCCATGATCAGTCAAAATATTTTTGATTTTATATGAAAAGTTTGTTAGGGCAGTGGTACAGAATTTCCTGAACTCAAGGCAAGTATCACTTTTGTGGGACAAGAAGATAACCCAAGTAAATCTGGTAAAATCATCAATGATTACAAACCCATATCTCTTGCCACTTAGACTTAGAATTCTTGTTGGGCCAAAAAGGTCCATGTGAAGTAGTTCTATTGGCCTAGATGTGAGTACCTCATGAAGGTCTTAAAAGATTTCCTGGTTTGTTTTCCTTGGGCACAAATCCCACAAACTTGATTTTCAATGTTAGAAAAAGATTCAGGAAGACCCTTAACCAAGTTCAGCCTTAACAATTTATTTATGTTCTGAAACTCGCATGGCCAAGTCTTCTGTGCCAAGTCCATGCAATTTCATCTTTATTAGCAACAAAACAAATTTTCAGAAAAGTTTTTATTAAGGTCGATCATATAACATTGTTTTCCCTTTTTCCACAAAATTTTATTTTATCAGTTGATGAATCAATGATCTTACAGAAATTGGATTCAAACACAACTTTGTGACCTTTGTCACATAGTTGGCTAATACTTAGTAGATTGTAATCAAGACCATCAACTAATAAAACACTATCAACAGAGTTTGAAGAAGTTTGACCAACCTTTCAAGATCCAATGATCATTCCTTTATTTTTACCTCCAAATGTTACTGAACCTCCCTCCTTCTCAATCAGGAATGAAAATTTGGCTCTATCTCCATCATGTGTCGTGAACACCCACTGTCAAGGAACCACACACTTGAATTGGGTGCATGACCTTCCTGCAAAATCAATCAATGGAGAGAAGATTTTGGTACCCAAACAGTGTGGGACCATCAGAATGTTTGGACATTTTTATCAAATCTTTTCTCACCCAAATTTGATTGTTTTTTTATTTTTGTTTTATACAGTGGTGTTCTCTGTCTTTTTCAATTTTTTCTTTCCCTTAGGAATGAAACACCAGTGTTTTTGTTTTTGGTAGGAGGGGAAGTTTTCATTTGAACATGAGAGTTTAGATAAGGAGGTGGAATCCAAGAATTTTGTTGGTACATTAGAAAATTTGGATAGAAGAATTGGGGATGGTACCAACATGGGTTGTAATGCCATTGGTTCCAATCAGCTTGATATCTTGTCTTCGAAGTTCAAGGTTTTTCATGAATGACTTCCTTTGACTTTTTCTTATTTTTCAAATTTTTATTTGAATTTTTTATTTTGTTGTTTGTCTTGGTTGATGTTGAGCAGGTCGACCTCTCCTTGACTGGTGTCGACACAACAGCCACAGAATCCTTCTTCTTGTGGACTGGTGTCGACCTGTCAGGTGACTGTGTCGACCTAGTTGACTTGCTTTGTTTCTGAGTTTTTGGACTTTTTGTGTTTTGCTTGAGGTTAGTTTGATTTCTGTGTTCTCAAGACTAGGGCCTTTGACAAATTTAATTAATGGTGCTTTATCTTTCTTCTCACCAGATTTGTCTTTCTTAGGTTTTTGTTTATCAAATCCTAGTCCATGAGAGATTGATTTCATTTTTGCTCCCAGCAAGGCCTCCAGATTTCTTTACCATTTGTGAATGTTTCAATAACTTCATCCTTTTCTTTTAGCTGGTTTTGTAAGGTTTTATTTCTTCAACCTTTTGTTGTTTATCATGGTTTTCCGTTTCTAGCTTCCCAGACAGTTCTTTGAATTCAAGGTGGCCTTTTGAGAGGCTAGCTTAAGCTCATCAATCAAATTAGAAGATTTTCTTTTTCTTCATTCAGTTCAGTTACTTCATTTTCTAGTTCACAAATTCTTTTGTTTGAGGATTGGTTATGGTAAATGCTTTCAATTTTCTTTTTGAGATGTTTATTTTCTTTCCTCATTTCAGTGTAGTTTTCAACAAGTTCTACATAAGCATCTTGCCAATCCTCAATTGAATAGTCTTCGAAGGATGTACTTACCTTTCCATCAGAACTATTCGCCATGAAGCAGATTTCCTCACTATCAGAACTTGAGCATTTTTCTTCTCCTCCTTTTCACTTGAGTCTTCATCGGACCAAGTGGCTACCATTGCCTTTGACTTTTTGAACTTGTGAAACATCTTGTGCTTCTCCTTCTTGTTTTCAGGACATTCTCCCTTCATATGTCCTGGCTTGTTGCACCTGTAACAGATGACAATTTCGTCAGATTTTTTATTCTTGTTAGAGTTAGCATTAGAAAAGGAAGTGTTTCTTTTACCTGATGAGGGCAATTTCTTTTTGGCAGAAAATTTTCCTTTTCTATATTTCAAGAATTTTCTGAATTGCCTAGTCATGAGGGCAATTTCATCCTCATTTGACTCAGACTCATCAGAACTGGTTTTATCCTGACTCTTGTCTTTGTTACTAGATGAGGGCTTTAGAGCTACTGGCTTGGTTTTGATTATATGTTCTTCATTTCTCTTTAGATTGATTTCATATGTCATTAAAGATCCTATCAACTCATCCAAAGAAATTTTGGACAGATCTTTAGAATCTTCAACAACAGTGGCTTTGTGTGCCAAATTGAAGAGAGAGAATGTAGAATTTTTCTTACCAAGTCAGCATCAGTATAGTCCTTACCTAAGGCCTTCAGTCCATTGACTATGATCATAAACCTGGCAAACATTTCAGAGATTGTCTCATTAGATTTCATCATGAACAATTCATATTCAGAGACAAGTATGTTAGCCTTGGTTTCTTTAACCTCAGATGTTCCCTCATAGAGTAACTCAAGTTTATCCCACATCTCTTTGGTAGATTTGCACATTGAGATTCTTCAGTACTCTTTGGGGTGAACAGCACATTGAATCATATTCATGGCACTGTAATTCAATGTAGCTCTTCTATCTGTTCCTAGTCCAGGTTTCTTCCTCCTCCTAGTTCTCATAGGGTCCTACCTCCACTACTTTCCAGATTTCATAGTTTTGGGCTCTTAGAAAAACTTGCATTCTATTTTTCCAACAAGAATAGTCCATTCCATTAAAGAATGGTGGCCTATTAATGGAATGACCCTCAGCTATGAATCCTATGGAATCCATTTAATTAAACTGATGGTGCAGAAGAATGAAACACTCAGCAAGCAAACAAGCAAGCAAACAAATCACACAGAACACTCAGAAATTACTCAGATCAAATCAGATCAGGTGTAAACCCGCTCTGATACCAATTGAAGGATCGAGAAAGATGAGGACAAGATCTAGAAGGGGGGGTTGAATAGATCTAGGCCTACTAATGCGGAAACTTAACCATTTTAAAAAACACTTGAATCAGAGAACAGATTTCACAGATCTGAAGATAAATTGAGTGAGTTTTGCAAATGGAGTGTGTGAATAATTAATTAGATGAATTCAAACGATCCTATGCATGCATCTAACGAAGGATAAGTTCAAACCACAATCAGATCAATGCACAGAGATTTTTAGGGGTTCGGAAATCACACCATGTGATTACTACATCCACCCCTCACACAGTGAGGATCCACTAAACAACCTGGGTACAACACACCCACTGGAGCAAGACACTCCAACCACTTGAGTTTAGAACTCACACAAACTCTAGAGCAAGACTACTCTAGAACCCTGAGCAAGACTGCTCAACAACACCTTGAGTACGACGACTCAAAACCACTGAGCTCGACGGCCCACAAACAACTTGCTAGAAAAACACAAGACTCAGATCCTCTAGCAACAGATCTAGTCCAACAAGAGTTAATTTATGAGACTCATGCAACAACCCATGCACAATCTCAGAATCACTCAGAAGAGAAAAATGAAGATGAGAATTGAATTGATAGCTTTTCTCTTCAGATGTACTCCTTATAGAAGGTCTAATGTGAAGGCCTTTGATCTCTGGAAGTTCCTAGGCGATGCTCTGCAATTAATCTTCAGGATCTTCCTTCAATTCATCACAGAAGTCGGCTTCTACTTGATCTACTTCCTTGAGGTGATCCAATTGCTTCTTGAACGATCAATCTCCACTTCTCATGCTTGAGCAGATGAGAATTTGGCTTGAGGAAGCACCAGGAAGACAAGAACAAGGAGGAGAACTCTTCTAGCCGCCAACGGGATTTCTGGGAGGCTCTCAAAGGGTTCTTTTATGTTGGATGGCCAATAGGAGGGTATTTTACCCCTAATAGTCGAAGTGTACCCTTGGGGTCGTGGGCGCACGCCAAGGCTATCCAACAATCCCTAGGGTGCCACGTGTCCAGGACAAAGTTTAAGTCACAGAGATTCCGGAGTGTGTCGACCTGCCCAAGAGGTGTGTCGACACACTGTCCCAGACTAGCAAAACAATTCCCTGGGAGGGTCTCTAGTGTCGACCTGAGATGATCCAGTGTCGACACCCTGTCCCAGACAGCAAAATAGGCCTTCTGGGAGAGCCATCTAGTGTCGACTTGCCTGCATCTGGTGTCGACCTGACTGAAGAGACTTGTGAACAAGATTCTCTGGGATCTGCATCTAGTGTCGACCTACCTGGTCTAGTGTCGACCTGCCCTAGCCTAGTGTCGACACTAGTTGACCAATTCTTCATGTTTTGGCTTAGGGCTTAGAACATTGTGGCGACACCATCATGGGGTGTGTCGACACTACCCTTGTAATAACTGATTGTACTTGAGAATTAAACACATAAATCATTAGTCAAATGTATTATCATGAATATAAATGATAAATGTGCTTGGAAACATGCTTTTTTAATATTGTTATTTCAGGTGTGATGTATTTCACATGTTCCAATTGTTATGCATTAAAATCACAACTTGTCATCATCAAAATGTGAGGAGAAATGTATTATATTCACACTCAACCCACAAAGTCTTATAGAGTTCTCCTTGTCGCAGGAATACCTTCAGCAACACCATGGAGCCTCTTACCTTTGGCCGGCCGAAGGGGATGAAGCCGACGTCCTACCATCAATTGCTCACGAGGCCACCATGTCGGCACGATCTGAATACTTCCTTGGGTATAGGTAAGGCTCTGGCGATCACATCCCATTCATTTGCTTGCTAGTTTCTTTCTTTCCTTCCCTTCTTTCCTTAGTCAACTAGGTCAAACAAGGGTCAACGCGCAAAGAGGACGAGGACGGGATCAACTAGCCATTGCAACTCATCGGCACGAGAGAGGAATGTTGGGCGATCTGGAAACGGAAAACCAAAACATCTGCAACTGCCCAAGGATCTTGCGCATGTTTCGCCACCACCTCGGCCATGCCGTGCATGGGGCAATTCCCAATGGGCAAATGGGCCACCTTGACACCCCCTTGACCTAGTAAACATTCTACTTGGCCCTCCCTCATTGGCCCTTGCCATATATATGGATTGCCACCTATGCAAGTGTGTTTCTGCACAATTGAGCATCCTAGGCTCTCAAGCTCTGCCCCCACTATCTATTTATGGAGCTCCTTAGCCTTCTGAGAAAGAGGGAACACTCTGAACAAATTTGAGCTATATTGCCTTGAGATAGGAGATCGAAAATAAGGCTACACTTTGAGTGATCCACTTCGTCCTTCCTTCCTCTCCCTGTCAATTTGGACTATCTTGGAGGCTTCATCAAGATCTAGAGAAGCCCATGAAGCTGCCACGACAGTCACCAACGAGGATCATTTCCTCTTCTTCTTTCTTCTCTTCTCTTTTGTCTTTAATCTTTACATGCTAATCGCTTCCTCCACGCACACACCCAGTACGTAGTGCACACTCCCACACACCTAAAAATGGTTTTCCTTACCAAAAATGGAGGGAAGGAGGGTGGTCATAGCATTTGGCCACCCCTCTTATCAACCCACTATCGGTATGGGGCTCTCCTTTTGGATTTCCCTCTCTACTTATTGAATGTATACTGCACTTCTCCAAGGTCTAATAGAGTCTTCTTTTCGCAGGCAAACTACCAAGAAGCAACGTGGAGCACTTTCTCTTTGGCCAACCAAGGAGAAAGAAGATGACACCCCTACCATCAACCGCTTATGAGGCAGGGTCATTGGCACGATCTGAACACTCCCTTGGGCACAATTAAGGCTTTGGCGATCACATCCATTCCATTTCATCATTTGTTTCTTGGTTATCTTGTCTTTTCTCAGGTGGTTAAACTAATCAAACGGAGGTCACAAAAGGAAGACGGGATGGATCCAAGAGGTTCCACCTAGTCGAGAGCACGAGACGGGCAGAAACAAATGTCCACAGCTCTCTTCTGGCGATCATAGTGGGATAGACATTGCTCACCGCAGTTGGTGAGGTTTCTACCTATGCACAGGTAGATGTCAGTCAGTGTGGACATTAATATAGGTAAATGTCAATCTAGTTGCAGTTTATGTCTGGTTAACATTGTAGATTACTGCCATTAAGTTGTTCTTAGCATCCATCGATCTTGTCGCCTAGGTCCTTCTTTAGAACTTGACGTCGCTCTCTTTGACGTTTACTCTTCCAGAAGCTTCTTTCTACATGAATTTCTCTCTATTTCTTTTCTGTTTGTTTAATGTTTGATCTCCTGTGGTTTTGAGTCTCGTTGTTGGGTCCTTTTCTCATCTATTGTAGCCTCCCCACACATTCTAGGTTAACCCCTTCTTGATTTACAATATCTCACTTAGGGATTCCCTCTCGAGTAAATTGGATTGGTTTCAAGGATAACTTTGTAAGTCCCTAAATTTTGAGGATTCCCTCACAGTACGAGGCAGGAGAACCTTACCCTGCTGTTAGTGGTCCTATTCACCCGGTTTTGAGTGAGAGGTGAGAGAATTGGCCTTCAATAGTTTAACTTAACACACATTGCAACATTTAAAATATTTGGGCCATTTGTTTCCTAACATTGTTCGATTTAGAAGCATAAATTGTTGTCTATAACAATGTTTTCAATTGGCCAAATCATCTTAAGAATCAATAGGTTGTGTGCTAATGGACTCTTGGTTGAATTTCTTCAATATGTCTAATAATTAGGCTTACGAATTTGATGATAAACATAATGATGAGTTTGTCAGAATGGTCAATTCTAATGTTCAACGTGAAGAATCAGTTCAGTCATCCTCTCAAGTTAATAATGAGGATGTGAGTTTTGGGGTCAATCCCATATGTGCTCATGATCCCAAGATGACCCTGAACTCCCCCATGTTTTGTCCCGCTATTCTCCTGACAATATTATTTCTATGCTCTCCAAGCATACAGTTCGAGTAAGAGCTTCGACCTATTCACCTTCTTCCTTTTAGGCCTCTCAAACCAAGTCTACTCTAAGGCCTATCACTCAAACCCGGGTCCCCTTCCCCACTCCTCACGTTCTAGCCTCAATTCCAACTCCACCCACCTAATCCCCCCTACTCAATCTGAGTCTATCTCTAAATTCGAGATGGACGCTTTCGCTAGGAAACTTTTGGATAAACCGTTGTCCCTCTCCAAAATCTCACTCCCACCAAAACTACTGCAAGTTCTCAGCCACCTACTTTCCCCCAAGTTTAAGGCCCCAAAATACCGCAAGTATGACAAGACCTCTGACCCTCACTTCCATCGGTCAGGCTTTCTCATGGACTCTCATCGGTGTTTGTATGATTGGATCCTCATGGTTCACCTCTTCCAACAATCATTGGAAGGGAAGCCTTGAGGTGGTTCACTTCCTTATCCGCATCCGATCTCCTTAATTTCGACATTGTCTCCAAACGCTTCATCTCTCACTTTACTTACATGGACAGTTAAGTGCCTACACTCTATGACTTGGTTTCGAAAAATATGAGGCCAGAGGAAGACTTTCTCACCTTTGCCAACCGCTGGAGATCCATCACTTTGAGGGCCAACCATCCCATCCTTGAGTCCCAATCCATCACCATGATAGTCAACAATACCACTACCCAGCTCAAATCTATCTTGATGCTTAGCTTGTTTCCCTCCTTTGCACATCTTTATAATCGAAATAGAGTGGTCCAAACTCATGTCAAGGACTCCTCACTTCTACCATTCTTTGAGGAGAGGCCCAAGGGATGAACGGCTCCCGCAACACCTACCACCAGGCGGTGACCGTCAATGAGTCTGTCAACACCTTCAACCAGCTATTGAAGTGTGCTAACAAGTCTATCACTTCCACTTCCAATCCCCATCAATTTCCTTCACATTCTTCCAATCCCTACTCAGCCATTCCTTCACCTTCTGGCTACACTCGACTGGGGCCAAAAAGGGCCCATTATCCTACTCTCCCCAAATGTCACGTCCCGAGAATTTCGCAGCGGATATTAATAGTGCGGAATAATTTGAGTCGATATCCCGAGACGTGAACAGTCGGCAAATAAGCATCTAGCTAGCACGCACTAAATGTATAACAACATACATCATCATAGGGCCCAAATATTGAACTCAATGGAAATTGTATTCAAATCTCATATTTGTCTCAAAAGAACTAATACAGGACTAAGACTTAATAAAAGAAAAACAGTACATTTTATTCTCACCTTCCTACTACACGTTCTAACACTCAAAATAAACTAACTATAGATAGACTCATAGTTGAACGCTCATCACTCTAACACATTCCCATCCTTGACTTGCTCCTCCTCTTGAACGTCATAGTCACCTAGATTGGGTAAAGTAGGGGATGAGCAAACTACCCAGTAGGATTTATATCTCAATATGCGGGCAATGATATAAGTGATTAGCCATTTAGAACTAGGTAAGCACGATGAATGTCATGATATGCATGTACGAATAAAACTCATTGAAACATGATACATGATCAAGCTAGATAGAGTGATCATGATAGAACAAGATCGAGAAGGATATAACAAGATAGAACTAACAATATATCACTTTGTATAAGCACGCAAGATTTCACTTGATGCCAATAGCTTTCAAGAACGCAAGATATCACTAATTGTAATAAATGCAGAATGGTCATATCACGCAAGCAAGCAAGCACGCACGAGCACGATCATGTAACACTAATCAGGCACGTAGACACTAATGTACACCAAGAAAAGATCCATCAAGAATGTACACTAGGACACGTGTATGTGGTTATTGTATCTATCATTCAACTTGCACGCACGACTCCCAGTGTAGATGCAACGCCAGTAATCATTATACCCCATGGTTAACAGTATATTTATGACTCTCCGTCATTGGGGCTAGACTGGAGCCCTTGGACACTCGCCGTATCCGATCAACATCTCACTTAAATTTAAATGTAGATACCACAGTCATTAATAATGGCCAATGAGAGTTTCAAGATGTAAGCATATGTAATGTCATGTTCATGATGATGATGAGAACAAGTAATAAGTAAATTGAACATGATTTCATGATAGCAATGGTCAAGAGATAAATTTGGCAGCATAACGGCATGATTTATACTTTAATTCAATCTTTACATTAATGGCTTTAGCCTAGATTGTAAATCACACTCACGACAACAAGATGAGAGAGGAAGTGCACGCTATCTCCAGGGGACTTCAATTGTACAACCAACTCGGCCTGCATGTGGGAATCCACAGAGAACAAAGATTTACAGAGGTCTTAGAGAAAAGGTCGCTAGTCTTATCGATTTGGAATGACCGATAGAGAGCTTCCAAATCCCCAAGAAAGGGCTGCCTAGATGAGCAAATGTGTAGTGATGTACGTGTGTCTCAATTCACAATCCATCGGTTTCAAACTCGCGGAAAGTACTTACATGATGGCATGCAATGAACAATGCATTCAACTACACATGGGTTTGCAAGATTTTAAGATAATAATCATCATTTTAATCATGCTAGAACAATAACACGAGTAAATCACAAGTTTCATGAGTGATCATATCCTTAAGAAAGCAATTAGAATAATATTCATGTACTTATAACTTTTAAATGGGTTAAACACTTTCAAGCCATTAAATAGACATCATGTATTGATCAGATCCAAGACATGCAAATTACACACTAACTACCATGTTAAACAGACCTCGGGTAAGATTGCAAATATGCGTCCAACACAGTGGACGCACTTTAAACCACTGTATATAGCGAAAATAACCGAAACAGTAAGAAATCAAAATCGTGTCCACCATTGTGGCCGCCTTAATGCTTGAAACGCGTCGGGGTGTAAGGGAGCATCTACGAAAAACATTAAAAAAAAGGTTTGGGCGGGAAAACTTCTGAAATGCGTCGGGGGATCCGGTCGCGATTCAGACTAGCGTAGACTCCCAGGCGAGCGCGCAGACCCATGTGAGGCATGGACTGGTCAATGCCTAAATCACGTCCGAGGGCGTGGACGCCTTTCATGGGATCGTGTCGCCTCTGGGCGGCGTGATACCAGGCCCTTGAATCACGTCCACCTGCATGGACTCGTTTCAGGTCAGACCGAAAACCCAGAAAAAACATGCACTCAGGGGGTTCGATCATGCAATGCTTATATCTCCTAAACTAAGGCTCTTCGGACAAAAGTCTCAATATAAAAGTTGTTGGGAACATAGAATAGGTGAGAACTATGATTTTTAAATAATTTAAATGGTCTCAAGATGCATGATAAATCAAGATGAACAGGAAAAGACCCTAACATGTGTGACTTTGGCAAAACGCCTATAACTCATGATGTACTCATTGGAATTCGATGAAACCAGTGGGAAACGAAAGTTAACTTGATGATGCACACATTGGTATAAGATTTTTTAAGGTTTGGCCTGAGAAAATCTACCTTCTGGGTTGATGAAGTCTCGTTCTTCAGAAATCTCTTGTTCAACCACTGTTTGAAGAACGCTTAATACTCCATGTATATTGCACAAAAATTGGCCATTCCAGTTGGGTTAGGAAGTATACTTAACCCTATTTCTAGGTGTATAAGCCTTGAAAGGTTTGGTTATGGTTTGACTCACCTTTGGTCGACCACAAGAAGGGTTGTCTGCACAAGTTGAAGCAGAACGCAGCAGGGAAGAAGCTCTGAGTTGGGGTGGTTTCCTCCTCCCTTGGGTGCTCAAGACCAGCCTCCCATGACCCCAACAATGTATATTTTCATCCCCTAAGGTTTGGTGAAGAGTATTTAAGCAACCATGGTGTTTAGGAGTCCTATTGTGACAAGGAAACTATGGTTGCGGTTTTGGCTTATTAGTTTCCTATTTTGAGGATTTCTTCCTCCATTTGAGTGTGTGAGGCTTTAGGAAACCTCCCACCATAGTTAAGCACGAACTTGGGTTTCCAAGAAAGCATGTTCTCATCCCAATTCAACTCCAATTGCCCCTTTCTAATTTCAGCTTATTTAAGCTATGAATTTCCATGCAATTTCTTACTTCATTTGATTTTTGGGCCAAATGTTGTCCATTGGCCCAATTATGATATTGGGTCATTAATATATAATGTTGGAAGTCTCTCTAACATTTTTATTTAATTTATGATGGCGTCGTATTTCCGTGTTAACGGTGTTTCGACTTGTTTCCTAGTTTGGATAATCGATCACAATAACTCTTAAACCTAGACCAATGATTTTTATTGACCCAAATTTCTTGATGGGTCATTAGAGGATATTATTTGAAGTCCGTATATAATTTTTATTTAATTTTCTGACTCATCAAGTACGTGTGATAATGATTTTTCGACTTATTTATGAATTACGATAATAAGTCGCAAAACACCTTAAACATGGCTAATCCGATTTTTCGTGCCATAAATTTCCTTGTGGAACATTTAGTAATAATGTTTGGAGTTGATTTATAATTTTTACAGATTTTTCCGATGTGTTTTAGCACATACGATAGAGGTACGTATGTTTTAAATAATCTGATTATGGAAATCATTTATTTTTCTATTTATTCAAATATTTACTTATAAATTTTCCGGGGTGCTACACCAATCCCTCCGGGACATCTTCTTCGCCCTTATGTCTTGTGATGCCATCCGATTTCCACCACAGAAGGAGGGTGTACATCCTAGGGCCGACACCTCAAAGTATTGTCCCTACCATAGGGCCCATGGTCATGAAATCCACAATTGCTTCACTTTCCTTGACTGGGTGTACAACATGAATGATGAGGCTAGAATCAACTGGGATGATGTCAAGGTAGCCATTGCCAAAGCCATGTCACCGAAAAGGGATTTAGGTATAGTCTAGAACCCCCTCCCCAACCACCAAGGCAACAAGGAGCCATCCACCTCTAGGTCTCCGGAGAAAGTCAATACCATGACCCACGCAGGACCTCGAGTGTGAGGAGAGAACAACATTGGGGGGGTAGAAAATTTTAAAGAATGGTACCCATGCCTGCCAGTCAACTCCCAGGAATACCCCACCACTGTTGATGTCATCCGAGATGAACATCCCTTGGTGCTCATCAGACCTGCTCGGAAGGATGTTCAGCCTATTCCCTCTCTCCCTACCCAAGAGTTGGCTATCTTGGATCTCAACCCCTCTAGCTCATCCTCCCTATGTTTCAGGAGAGCCTTAATGTCACCCTCTGGAACTGCATTGTTTCTCCACCCTCCCCCCCCCCCCCCCCCCCCCCCGACCATCACAAGATGAGGAGGATAGTGGACCTCTACCACCCACTGGCACTGAATTTGACATCGTTCAGCACCTTGATAAGACTCCAACGAGGGTTTCTATCTTGGAGCTGATTTGGAAGTCTCCATCTCATCAAGCTACTCTTCTCCAATTTCTTTAGAAGATCATGGCCAATGACGATTTTCCTGCGAGTGGGGTCACCAATGCCATTCTCTCCCTCACTGAAGGGCCTTCCATCTCATTCTCGGACAAAGATATTGCTGCCCGAGTGTCAATCCCTCCCTACTGCTTGACCATCACCCTCAATGGGGTGTCAGTTGACTCCACTCTCATCAACATGGGAGCATCCGTCAATGTCTATCCGATGAAAATCCTCAAGCAACTTGGTCTGGGAGAAGGTTGTATAGAGGAAATCTGCACAACTATCACTAATTATGACAACTCCAAAAGGGTAGCCAAAGGTAAGGTTGCTCTTCAGCTGGAAGTAGGACCCGTCACCATGACTTCGGAATTTCTAGTCTTGGATGTCGATACTACATACAAGGCCATATTTTGTCATCCCTAGCTAGAAAAAACCTAGGAGGTCCCTTCCACCACCCATCAGTGCCTCAAGTTTCCATACAATGGGTGGATTATCAAGATTAAGAGCATCCCTACCATAGAAACTCTCAATTCTATCACGTCTGAGCAGATGCCACATCTCTCCATTCCTGACAAGGGGAAGAGACCCATCATGTCAATCCTTGATTCTCCGTCTCCCCTTGTCTTGTACTGATCCTTTCTTACTTTTGAAGAGTTTGAGATGGCCGAGTGTCCTTAAAGGAATGGTTGGGAGGTAATGGAAAAGATAGGCTACATTCATGGAAAAGGGTTGGGTAAAGAGAAACAAGGTCCCATTAGAAGTCTTCAAGTGAGGAGGTTGTTAGCAAGGGTTGGGATAGAGTTTCATCCTAATCCTGTTCATCCAAAACCCTTCATACCCTATACACCTCTTACTTGGACCCTGAAGGAACATTTCATTAAAGGACCCATTCAACTAGGGACAAAGGAGCCTTCAATAGAGGAGGCATCCAACTCTGAGAGTGAAGAGGATAGCTAGGAGGAAGCTGAGGTGATTGAGCTTGGCGAGGAATTCGGCCTTTTTTCTCTCTCTAGTCCCAATTCTGATACTCCACCTCTATCTCCATGTCCATCTCTTCATCTTTCAGATAGAGTTTTCTTGGCACGCGAGTTTCCCACTCCAATTGCTTTCCTTCCCCTTCTATTTCATCATATCTTACCTCCATTGCTCACCTAGCTGGTCATGGAATCTTCAAGTCAGTAGCTTATGGTTCACACCCATGATGCCCAAAAAAATTTGGTAACTTTCAAAGGTGGGAATGTGAGGTTTCCATTGAACATTCTTCCTCCATAGAGCTTTCTCCGATCGGCCAAGGGCCGACTCTCCTCAATTTGAATGTTGATCGTTACCCATACAAGGGCATTCCTTCTGTACATAGCTCTGTGCATAGTAGTTTAGATTTGAGTCCATAGTCAAGTCTGATGAACAATTCATCCCCATGATTTATTTTGGTGATAACAAAACCATGAAAAATATCTAATAATATCTTTTCCTCTGAAGTCTGTCAAGAGGACATTATTGCAATTTTATCTATTTAAGAGACACTCTGGTAAGTTTTCAATAAACTACTGTAAGTCAAAGTTATTTTGTATAAATAATTGTAAGTCTACATCGATTGTTGTTATAATAACATAACGATTGTCGTTACATATCGATTGGCACACATCAATTACAGATCACTTACACATTGATTACTACTTAGTATCGCATCGATTGTCATTAAACATTAATTTTCTTTATTTATCGATTGCCTTAAATCATTAATTGGCTTTAGACATTGATTGTCCTTGTCACATCCCGAGAATTTGTAGCGGATATTAATTTGGAATAATTCGAGTTGATATTCCGAGACGTGAACAGTCGGCAAATAAGCCTCTAGCTAGCACGCACTAAATGTGTTTCAACACAACATCATAATAGGGCCCAAATAATGAACACAATTGAAATTGTATTCAAATCTCATCTCATTGTTTCAAAGGGAACTAATATAGGACTTGTTAGATTCATATTCTAAATCATAAAATACAACATGTTTTTGTTGATGATCAATGATGCCTAATGTAAACAAGTGAACAATGTGAATTGATTTTAAATTGTATAAGATCTCACTAACCATGTTTATTATTTTAGGTGAGATATTGAGCAAGACATGAACAAAGAACAAGGATCAAATGATGGAGATATACATGAAAAGCAAGCACCTGTCGACAGCAGAAAAGGTCCCTGTCGACAGATGAGCTCAAGCCAGAAGGCCAATCTTCAGAACAGATGAGGCTGTCGACAGCACCCCAGCCACCTGTCGACAGGAAGAGGTTCCCAGAACCATGAAAACTTTTGTCTGCCTGTGCCTGTCGATAGCACCCAGTCGCCTGTCGACAGCAACTGCTTTCCAGAAGCCTTGACTGTTCTGCTTGCCTGCGCCTGTCGACAGGAGCACCTAGTGCTGTCGACAGACGTAAAGAGTCCTCAGATACGGAAAGTCTTTGAGTTGCCATAGATGGTGTTTCCACATACCACGACTCTCCATATGTAAACACCACTATTTAAGCATCTTTTTGAAGACAATCACGTACACAAAGCAGCCTCCAAGCAAGAACCCTAAAAGCCTCTCAAGAGAATTCTTGCCCTGCTGCTCTGCTTCTACCTACTGCCCAGATTCAACAAGAGAAGTCTTCCGTACAGCGGTGAAGTTTGAACGTCGTGGATTCAAGCTTCTCCATCAACTTCTGGTCATCAAGACGAAGCTTGAAGTCTACCCAAACGTTCATCAGAAGAGTTTTCAATTGGATTTGATTCTCAACTCTCAAACTCTTCTCTGTTTCACTTCCATCCTAACGTGTGTTGTGTGTGGTGTGTTTCAGGCAGTCCTTGTGCTTGATACACGTGTGTGTGTTGTTCTGATCGTGGTTACACATCAGAGAACACGTGTGTGTGAGTTGTAGTTCCTGAACTAGCTCATAAGCAGATTGCTCTGTGTGTGTGTGTGGCCCGTGGATGTAGGATACACGAGTTGTGTACTCCGAACTACGTAAATCGTTGTGTCTCGTGGTTTGAACGTTTCTACGTTAGATGTTTGGTAGGCACGGCGCATTCACATACGTCTAATCATCTGCTTGATATCTATCATCGAATCACACACATCCCACTAAGTCTAGTCCTTCCACAATTTCCAGTGATTTGTATCTTATCGAAAAAAAAGCGTTAAGTGTTCTTAATAGACAGTAATCTATTCAACCCCCCCTTCTAGATTACCATATAGGGAATTCCGCAACACTTCAGGACTAAAATTCAATAAAAGCAAATTACATTTATTCCTCACTTCCTACTACATTGTTCTAACACCCAAAGCAAACTAACTATAGATAGACTCAAGTATTGGAATGCTCATCACTCGGATGCATTCCCATCCTCGACTTGCTCCTCCTCATTAATTTCATAGTCACCTAGAATGGTTAAAAGTAAGGGATGAGCAAACTAGCCTAGTAGGATTTATATCTCATTGTGCGGGTATGATATAAGTGATTAGCAATTTAGACTAGGTAAGCACGATTGTCAAGATATGCATGTACGATTAAAACTCATTAAAACATTATATATGAAACAAGCTAGATGGAGTGATCATGATAGAGCAAGATCTACAACGATATAACAAGATAGAACTAGCAATAGATCACTTTGTACAATCACACAAGATTTCTCTTGATGTCAATAGCCTTCAAGAATGCAAGATATCACTAATTGCAATAAATGCAGGATGGCCAAATCACGCAAGCAATCAAGAACGCACGAGCCCGATCATGTAACACTAATCAGGAACGAGACACTAAGGTACACCAAGGAAAGATCCACCTTGAAATGCACATTAGGACACGTGTATGTGGTTATTGTATCGATCATTCAACACGCAAGTACTCCCAGGGTACATGCAACGCCAGCAATCATTATACCCTATGGTTAACAGTATATTTATGACTCTCCGTCATTGGGGTTAGACTAGAGCCCTTGGACACTCACCGTGCCCAGTCAGCATCTCATTTGAATTTTAAATGTAGATACCAACAGTCATTTAATAATGGCCAATGAGAGTTTCAAGATGTAAGCATGTGTAGTGTCATGTTCATGATGATGATGAGAATAAGTAAAGTGAACATGATTTCATGATACAATAGTCAAGAGATAAATTTGGCAGCATAACGGCACAATTTATACTTTAGTTCAATCTTTACATTAATTGTTTAAATCTAGATTATAAATCACACTCACGAGAGCAAGATGAGAAAGGAAGTGCACGCTATCTCTAGGGAACTTCAACTGTACAACCAACTCGGTCTCCATGAGGGAATCCACAGAGTATGGAGATTTACGGAGGACTTAGAGAAAAGGTCGCAGTCTACCGATACGGAATGACTAATAGAGAGCTTCCAATCCCCAAGAAAGGGATGCCTTAGAGTGCAAGTGTGTAGTGATGTACGCATCTCAGTCCGCAATCCACCGGTTTCAAACTTACGGAAAGCACATAACAAGATGTCATGAGATGAAACTATGCACTTTAACTAAACATTGTTTGCAATATTTTAAGATAACAATTAACATTTTAATAAGATAGAATAGTAAGAAGAGTGAATCACCAGTTACATGAATGGTCACGTCATTAAGGGAGCAATTAGAATATCATTCGTGTAATTATAGCTTTTAAATGGGTTAATAAATTTTAAGTCATTAAACAGACATCATGTAATGATCAGACCCAAGATAAGAAAATTACACACTGGATACCATGTTAATAGACCTCGGGTAAGCCATGAAATACGCGTCCTACACAGTTGACGCACTTCAAAACGCAGTGCACAGTGAAAACAGTCGAAACAGTGAAGACTCAAAATCACGGCGGCCTAGCTGGACGCCTTAAACATTGAATCGCATCGGGGGATCCCGAAGCGTTCAAGAGAAAGTGTTAAATATGGCAATGGGCTGGAAAACCACCTGAAATGCGTCGGGGTTTACCGTCGCGGTTCAGACAGGCCCAGATTCCCAAGCGGCGCGAAGACTTATGCGCACCGTTGACTGGTCAGCACGAGAATCGCGTCGTACCAGACGGTCGTGATTCACTGAATTGTGTCGGCCACAAGCGACGTGATACCAGAGGCTTGAAACGCGTCGTCTGAACCAGACGCAGTTCAATGATCAGACAAAAAATGTTGAAACATGCAGGAAACTGGTGCTCGGTCCATGCAACACTTATCTCTTCTAAACCAGAGCTCTTGGGACAAAAGTCTCAACATGAAAGTTGTAGGTAACATAGAGTAGAAGAGAACTATGATTTTTAGATAATTTAAAATGACCTCAGGATGCATGATAAATCAACATGAATGTAAAAAGTCCCTATCATGCGCGACTATGGAAAAATGACTATCACTCAAGATGCACTCATTAGAATTCGATGAAACCAATTGGAAATGAAACTAGACTTGATGCTCTACACATGGTATAAGATTTGTTAAAGCTTGTTCTGAGAAAACCTACCTTCTGGGTTGAATAAGTCTCATTCTCCAGAAAACCCTTGTTCAGACCACTGGTTGAAGAATACCTAATACTCCGAGTATACTGCATGAAAATTGTGCATTCCAGTTGGGTTAGGAAGTAGAATTGACCCTCTTTCTAGGGGTATAAGCCTTGCTTGATGGGAGTTAGGTTTGACCTACCTTTGGTCGACTCCAAGTGGACGGTTTGCACAGGTCGAAGCAGACGCAACAGGGAAGAAGAAGGGCTTGGTGTGCTCGATCTCCTGCTCCCCAGCCGCCAAGAATTCCTCCACACGACCCCAACAAGATGTAAAACTTGTCCTCCAGGGTTTTGGTGCAGAGTATTTAAGCATCTATGTCTTTTGGAAGTCCTATCGCAACAAGGAAGGAGAGTTGCAGTTTTTGCATGCCCCCTTCCTTTTTTTGAAGATCTCTTCCTCCATTGGAGTGTCTTGTCCATCAAGCAACCTCCAAGGGTGGCTAGGCATGAATTTCGGTTGCCAAGAGAGCATTATTGCATCCAATTTTTGCCTCTTTCTAATTTCAACTTATTTAAGGTTGGGAATTTCTATGCATTTTTTTGCTTCATTTGATTCTTGGGCCTAATGTGATCCATTGGCCCAATATCGATAATGGGTAATCAATATATAATGTTGGAAGTCTTTCCAACGTGTTTATTTAATTTATGGTGGTGTCGTATTTCCGTGTTAATAGTTTTCCGACTGTTTCCTAATTTGGATAATTGGTCACCGTGTGACGTACACTTGGTCAATCAGATTTTTCGTTGCACGAATTTCTTTGTGGAACACTTAGGAATAATGTTTGGGGTGCATTTATTATTTTTACGAAATTTTCCAATGTGTTCTTGCCATACGATAATGGTACGTATGTTTTAAACCTTCAAATATTATGGAAATTATTATTTTCCATTTATTTAAAATTTTAAATCACTAAATTTTTTCGGGGTGCTACACCCTCCCCCACTTAAGAGAATTTGGTCCCCAAATTCATAAATAAAGATTTTTGTACAAGCGAGGTGTACTTACTTGTGAATAGCTCTGCATATCTTTTGCGCATTGCTTCCTCGGTTTCCCACGTCTCGTCTTCATCCGTGCGTTGATTCCGTCTAACCCTTACTAGTGGGATGACCTTGTTCCTTAGTTGGCGCAGTTCCCGGTCCACAATCTTAATTGGCCTTTCTTGATACATTCTGTCTTTGTTGAACTCCAGGAGTTCATTTTCTATAACATGATACGGATCTCGTACATACTTCTTTAACATGGATATATGGAACACATTGTGTATTCCATCCATCTGTGGTGGTAATGCCAGACGGTATGCAACTTCGTCGACTCTCTTTAGGATTTTGAAAGGCCCGACGAACCTTGGTGACAACTTGCCTTTAATGCCAAACCGCCTGATCCCACGGCCTGGAGACACCTTCAAGAATACATGATCACCAACCTGAAACTCTAGGTCTCTCCTTCTATTATCTGCATATGCCTTTTGTCTTTATTGTGCCACAACCATTCTTTCGTTGATAAGCTTTACCTTCTCTATGGTTTCCCTTATCATCTCTGGTCCTAGCATTTGCTTTTCGCCAACTTCATAATAGCATATTGGAGATCGGCAACTCCTGCCATAGAGTGCTTCGAATGGTGCCATTTGAATACTAGCATGGTAGCTATTATTGTGGGCGAACTCCACAAGAGGTAAGTGTTCATGCCAACTATCTCCAAAGTCTAGAACACAGGCACTAAGCATATCTTCAATCATCTGGTTTGTTCTATCTGTCTGACCATCAGTCTGTGGATGGAAAGTCGTGCTAAAGTTTAGTTTAGATCCCAAGGAATAATCCAGTCCTTTCCAAAAGTGGGATGTAAACCAAGGGTCTCTCTCAGACACGATAGACACCGGTGCTCTATGTAATCTGACTATTTCCTTCACATACAACGTAGCTAGAACATCTACTGACTACTTATTCTTAACTGACAAGAAGTGAGCGGACTTAGTTAAGCAGTCGACTATAACCCATATGCCATCGAATCCACCTCTAGATTTAGGTAGTCCGAAAATAAAGTCCATCCCTATACCTTCCCATTTCCATGCTAGGATTTTTAGGGGTTTAAGCTTACATGCAGGTCCCAAGTGTTCCGCCTTGATCTTTTGACATGTTAAGCATCGAGCGACATATTCCGCCACCTCCCTCTTCATATTAGGCCACCACCTTAGATGGATCTACAGAGATTCCCTCCTTGGATATGATGTGGCCAAGGAAAGATACTTCCTCCATCCAAAATTCACACTTACTAAGTTTTTCATAGAGTTGATTATCTCTAAGCACTTGCAGAGCAACCTTCATATGTTCTTCATGTTCCTTTTTAGACTTGGAGTAAATAAGGATGTCATCAATGAACACCACTACAAACTGGTCTAAGTATGGTCTATAAATATTATTCATAAGTTGCATGAAAGCCACTGGAGCATTTGTTAAACCAAACGGCATGACCACGAACTCATAGTGACCATATCTACTCCGGAATGTATATCCTCTTCCTTTATTCTCAGTTGATTGTAGCCTGATCATAGATCTATCTTGGAGAAATATTGTGCACCGGAGATCTAATCAAACAGCTCATCGATGTGGGGCAGTGGATACTTATTGTTTATTGTCAACTCATTCAACTGACGGTAGTCAATGCAAAGCCTCATTGATCCGTCCTTCTTCCTGACAAACAATATAGGTGCTCCACACAGGGATGTGCTAGGCCTGATAAAATCTTGATCTAGTAGTTCTTGGATCTGCCTCTTTAACTCCTGCAATTCAACAGGGGACATGCAATACAGAGCTTTTGAAACAGGGGCTGCCCCAAGGAGTACGTCGATGGTGAAGTTTACCTCCCGCTCAGGGGGTATACCAAGTAATTCCTCTGGAAATACATCAGGATAGTCTTTGGCTATGGGAATGTCTTCTAGTGTTGGTTTCTTCTTTTCAGTTGCCAAGACTGAAACTAGGAAAGCATCACAACCTTGGTTGATCAGCTGGGAAGCCTTTAAAGAGGATATCAAGATAGGGTGTTTATGATAATGGGTGCCAAGAAGTGATAGAGTTGAAAGGTTTGGTCTCTTAAAAGTGACCTTCTATGGCGACAATTTACATCAGCATCATATTCAATTAGCCAATCGACACCTAGTATGGCATCATAACCCTTCATGTCTAGATAAATGAGGTCGGCAGGGAGATTGTGACCTCTAATTATAGTTTTACATTTTGGCAAGTAGTGAGTGAGTCTAGATTCTGAGCCAAGGGGAAAGGCTACAGTGATCTTGGTTTTCAGAGGTACAGGTTTGACAGGTAGAGTTGCAGCAAATGTGGTGGAAATAAATGAATATGCAGCTCCAGTATCAATAAGCACAAAAGTAGGTTGAGAGTGTATGGAAATGGTACCTTCCACCATACCCCCTTCCTCGGGTAGGTCAGCTTCCACAACAGCATTAAGGCGTCTATGGCGCCGTGGTACATTCATTCTGAGCTCTACCTGGCTAGTCCTTTAGCATACGACAGTCAGGAATATGGTGGTCACGACCACCACATCTTAAGCATGCCCCGAGCTTCTTCTAGCATTCTTCAGCTCGGTGCCCTGGTTTATCATAGAACTTGCAGTTCTCCGTAAACTGCCTTCCTTCCACCTTGACCTTCTTGTCCACAACATTGTCTCTTCCAGCATTCGGCCTCTTGTTGTTGTTATTGTGGTTGTTGTTGTTGTTACGGAAAGTTGGAGCAATATTAGGTGCTCCCTTCTTGACAAAGACTGGCTTTGAGTTGTGTTTCCCCCACATGCCTTCCACTTTAGCCATGGTGTCTTCTACCACCTGAGCTTTTTGGACCATCTCAGTGTAGTTTTGAATGTTGTGAGGTCCGAACTTTTCAATGAACATAGGCCTGAGCCCATCCATGAAGCGGTTAGCCTTCAATCTTTCTATTCCTACCAGATGTGGGGCATACACAGCCAAACGCGCAAACTGAGCCTCATACTCAGCCACAAACATTCCCTTCTGTTTCAGTGAGGAAAACTCCACCGCCTTCTTTTCCTTAACTCTCTTAGAGAAATATTTTCCCTGGAATATCTCCAGGAATCCAGCCAACTCCAGTTCAGCAACGTTAGACAGATGGGCCGATGTGGCCTTCCACCATGCTCGGGCATGCTTAGTAAATTGAAAAGTGGCCAGTACCACCTTCTCCCTATTAGTGCATTGCATAACTTGGAAGATTCTTTCTATTTCTTCCTGCCAATTCTTTGCTTCATCCGGATCAGGGGATCATGAGAAACCAGGAGGGTTCAAACTCCTAAAGTTTCGGTGCAGATCACCGGCTCCATTCCTAGCCGCGGCAACCTGATTGCCAGCCTGAATCACATTCTGTAATGCCTGGGTCAAACCAGCTACGGTTTCTTGTATAGCTTACCACTAATTGCGAGCCATTGCAATTGAGTGTAAGAGTTATGAGGATTCTTGAGAAAAGGACAGAAACCAATTAATGTCTCTAGATACATTATAAGAGTCAATGTGAATGAGTGTTTTGTTCATTCTAACATATTCCTAGTCTCCACCCATTCTCTCCAGATACTATATTTAATTTCCATGACCTAGGTTCCATAGGTATCTCTTATTCCTGAGACATATATCCTATTTGGTTTTTCCTAGGCTCTGATACCACTAAACTGTCACGTCCCTGTAGATATGGATCTCATCCTTTTTTAAGGGACGCGGTCCTCTACAAAGAGAAATAGGGGTGGATTATATGTGTGGTGTGTGGAGATGGAGTGGAAAAGCGGAAAAGAGAATAAAAATAAAAAGATCGTGATCGCCAGGCACGCGAGGGTGCCGAATGGAGATGCACGCGCGAGGGGTGCGGGATGGAAGAGTGATTGCGTTGTGTACCTTTTTGTAGTGGGGAGATTGCGCGGGGGATGATGTGGGTCCTCTCTTCCTCTACGAACACGGCCGGCCGCGGTAGAGGGCGTTTCCTCGTTGATTACCATGACAAAAAAGACAAAGAAAAGTAAAGAAAGGGGATTAGCTACGTGTAGTATCAAATCCTAAAAATAAAGAATAAATGAAATAAAAGACATGGAAGTGTACTTACCGGGTGGTGGCTTTTAAACCCCTAAAGAATGTGGGTGTGTGTAAAATGCATGCATGTGTGTGTGTTAAAAAGAAGTAAAAGGGGCACGTGGGGCCCGGGGGAGGTGAAAATAAGATGAAAAGGGAAAGGGGAGGGAGGTACTTCCCCGAATGGACGGCGTGGAGGCGTGGTAGCCGGTGCCGGGATGAATGGAGGAAGGAGCTCCCACCGCCGTGGATGACGAGGGGATGCCGGTTCCGCGCTCCAGGAAATGGATGGGTCGGAGTGGAAGTCTCCCCAGGTCGGACGCAAGACGTGAATCCGGTAGGGCTTCACCGCTATCATTGGGCCCCTCTGAACAAATGACCCTCGGGTCCAATTTATAGGCAACAGATTCTTGAATCGCGTCCAAACAGGAAGCCGCGATTATGAATTGAATCGCGTCCGAGCGGCAGACTGCGATTCAGAAAGTGAAATCGATGTGACGGGCGCATGATGGTCGTAGCCTAAGCTACACTTCTGAATCACGTCGGTCCAGGCCGCCGCGACTTGAATCGCGTCGCCCTGGTCCGCCGCGATTCAGACTTGCATGGTTTCGAGGCAATCAGCTCATAAATGCTCGGATTTGACCTTCTGAATCGCGTCCACTGACACGGACGCGATTACAGGATTTTCTCATGGTTACACAACGTGGCCACCTTAGGTGCGACGACTTCTCAAGCGTAGCCTTTTGACTTTGAATCACGTCGTCAGGCAGATGCATTTCCAATTAGAACATGTGATGAAAAAGGCTCTTAAACGTGTTGGCTTTGACCGCCGCATTAAGGACATAAACCGCGTCCATCATGACCGCCCCGTTTAAAAGGCGTCCACTGTAGTGGACGTGAATCAATGAAGTTGTGCCTTAATCAAATCAATGATGTTGTACCTTAATCAAATCCGCGACCGAACCTCGTGGGGAAGCACCAAGAAAGAAGGGGTGAGATCCAGAAATATTGGAAAAACACTCTTGCGAGGCAAAAAGAGGGACATTTGTGGCATTATGGCACAATATGAAATTTTCCCGTGGTGGAGTCAAATTCGCGTGTCTACAGTCCCGAGAATTACGCAGCGGATATTAATTCAGAATAATTCGAGTCGATATTCCGAGACATGAACAGTCGAAAAATAAGCCTCTAGCTAGTACGCAACACAACATCATAATAGGGCCCAAATAATGAACTCAATGAAATTGTATTCAAATCTCATCCCATTGTTTCAAAGGGAACTAATACAGGACTAAGATTCAATAAAAGTAAATTACATTTATTCCTCACTTCCTACTACATTGTTCTAACACTCAAAGCAAACTAACTATAGATAGACTCAAGTATTGGAACGCTCATCACTCGGATGCATTCCCATCCTAGACTTGCTCCTCCTCTTGAATTTCATAGTCACCTAGAATGGTTAAAAGTAGGGGATGAGCAAACTAGCCTAGTAGGATTTATATCTCAATGTGCGGGTAATGATATAAGTGATTAGCAATTAGAACTAGGTAAGCACGATTGTCAAGATATGCATGTACGATTAAAACTCATTAAAACATGATATATGAAACAAGCTAGATAGAGTGATCATGATAGAGCAAGATCTACAACGATATAACAAGATAGAACTAGCAACAGATCACTTTGTACAAGCACGCAAGATTTCGCTTGATGTCAATAGCTTTCAAGAATGCAAGATATCACTAATTGCAATGAATGCAGGATGGCCATATCACGCAAGCAAGCAAGCACGCATGAGCACGATCATGTAACACTAATCAGGCACGAGACACTAAGGTACACAAAGGAAAAATCCACCTTGAAATGCACATTAGGACACATGTATGTGGTTATTGTATCTATCATTCAACACGCAAGTACTCCCAGCGTAGATGCAACGCCAGTAATCATTTTACCTCATGGTTCACAGTATATTTATGACTCTCCATCATTGGGGCTAGACTAGAGCCCTTGAACACTCACCGTGCCTGGTCAGCATCTCATTTCAATTTTAAATGTAGATACCCACAGTCATTTAATACTGGCCAATGAGAGTTTCAAGATGTAAGCATGTGTAACGTCATGTTCATGATGATGGTGAGAACAAGTAATAAGTTTCATGATACAATAGTCAAGAGATAAATTCGGCAGCATAACGGTGCAATTTATACTTTAGTTTAATATTTACATTAATGGTTAAGTCTAGATTATAAATCACACTCACGAGAGCAAGATGAGAAAGGAAGTGCACGCTATCTCCAGGGAACTTTAACAGTACAACCAACTTGGTCTCCATGAGGGAATCCACAGAGTATGGAGATTTACGGAGGTCTTAGAGAAAAGGTTGCCAGTCTACCGATACGGAATGACCGATAGAGAGCTTCCAAATCCCCAAGAAAGGGCTGCCTAAGAGTGCAAGTGTGTAGTGATGTACGCATCTCAATCCACAATCCACGGTTTCAAACTTACGGAAAGCACTTAACAAGATGTCATGAGATGAAACAATGCACTTTAACTAAACATTGTTTGCAATATTTTAAGATAACAATTAACATTTTAACAAGCTAGAACAGTAAGAAGAGTGAATCATTAGTTACATGAATGGTCACGTCATTAAGGGAGCCATTAGAATATCATTCGTGTAATTATAGCTTTTAAATGGGTTAATAAATTTTAAGTCATTAAACAGACATCATGTAATGATCAGACCCAAGATAAGCAAATTACACACTGGATACCATGTTAATCAGACATCGGGTAAGCCTTGAAATACGCATCCTACACAGTGGACGCACTTCAAAATGCAGTGCATAGTGAAAATAGTCGAAACAGTGAAGACTCAAAATCGCGGCGGCCTAGCTGGACGCCTTCAACATTCATTCGCATCGGGGGATCCCGACACGTTTAGGAGAAAGTGTTAAATATGGCAATGGGTGGGAAAACTGCCTGAAATGCATCGGGGTATACCGCCGTGGTTCAGATAGGCCAAGACTCCCAAGCGGCGCGAAGACTCATGTGCGCCATTGACTGGTCAGCGTGAGAATTGCATCGTACCCGAAGATTGCGATTCACTGAATCGTGTCGGCCACGAGCGACGCAATACCAAAGGCTTGAAACGCATCGTCTGAACCGGACGCGGTTCAAAGATCAGACCGAAAAAGCCGAAACATGCAGGAAACTGGTGCTCGGTCCATGCAACGCTTATATCTTGTAAACCAGGCTCTTGGGACAAAAGTCTCAACATGAAAGTTGTAGGGAACATGGAGTGGAAGAGAACAATGATTTTTAAATAATTTAAAATGACCTCGGGATGCATGATAAATCAACATGAACGTAAAAAGTCCCTATCATGCGCGACTATGGCAAAACGACTATCACTCAAGATGCACTCATTGGAATTCGATGAAACCAATTGGAAGTGAAACTAGACTTGATGCTCTACACATTGGTATAAGATTTGTTAAAGCTTGTCCTGAGAAAACCTACCTTCTGGGTTGAAGAAGTCTCATTCTCCAGAAAACACTTGTTCAAACCACTGGTTGAAGAACACCTAATACTCCTAGTATACTGCATGAAAATTGTGCATTCCAGTTGGGTTAGGAAGTAGACTTGACCCTCTTTCCAGGGGTATAAGCCTTGCATTATGGGATTTAGGTTTGACCTACCTTTGGTCGACTCCAAGTGGACGGTTTGCACAGGTCGAAGCAGACGCAACAGGGAAGAAGAAGGGCTTGGTGTGCTCGATCTCCTGCTCCCCAGCCGCCAAGAATTCCACCACATGACCCCAACAAGATCTAAAACTCATCCCCCATGGTTTTCTTATAGAGTATTTAAGCATCTATGGCTTTTGGAAGTCCTATCGCAACAAGGAAAGGAGAGTTGCGGTTTTTGCATGCCCCTTCCTTGTTTTGAAGATCTCTTCCTCCATTGGAGTGTCTTGGACATCAAGCAACCTCCAAGGGTGGCTAGGCACGAATTGGGTTGCCAAGAGAGCATTATTGCATCCAATGTTTACCCTAATTGCCTCTTTCTAATTTCAGCTTATTTAAGGTTGTGAATTTCTATGCATTTTCTTGCTTCATTTGATTCTTGGGCCAAATGTGATCCATTGGCCCAATATCGATAATGGGTCGTCAATATATAATGTGGAAGTCTTTCCAACGTGTTTATTTAATTTATGGTCGTGTCTTATTTCCGTGTTAATAGTTTTCTGACTTATTTCCTAATTTAGATAATTGGTCACCGTGTGACGTACACTTCGTCAATCAGATTTTTCATTGAACGAATTTCTTCGTGGAACACTTAGAAATAATGTTTGGGGTTGATTTATAATTTTTACGAAATTTTTCGATGTGTTCTTGCACATACGATAATGGTACGTATGTTTTAAACATTCAAATATTATGGAAATTATTTATTCCCATTTATTGAAATTTTTAAATCACTAAATTTTTCCGGGGTGCTACAGTCCTGAAAACATCGATTGTCTTAAAATGTCGATTGTCTTCAAACATCGACTACCTTTAAACATCAATTGATGTCAGATATCGATTGCTGTTAAACATCGATTGTCATTTCATATTGATTATCTTTGTCATATTGATTGCTTCTTGCATACCTACTGCTGTCCCACATCAATTATCATTAATATTTTAATTATCTTTATCATAATGATTATCTTTGGAGAATTCAATTAATCAAGAAATATTATGGATATACCGTACTGTTGTGTTCTTAGGTTACAATATTATTTGAAATCTTATTATTTTAATGGTATGCAATTCAAATCTCCCGCTTTCTATTGCATATTCTTTACAAAAAAGTATTTAAAGATATCTTCCTGTGAATAGTCTATTACCGGATACAGTTCCCATGCTGAACGTCCTTTATTGTTTACCATTTTCGTGATATGTCTTCTAAAGCTTTAAATGTGATAGAATGGACTTATCCTTTATGGTACAACATTTTACAGCACATAGCATGGGATGTTGACTGACACTGAAGATATCTATATGATCTCTCTCTCTCTGTATCCTAGCATTTATTGCTTGCAGGTTTCCACTCCTACAACATTGGACCTGTTACGACTACATGGAAACAAGTTTCAAGAAATGAGACACAACGAACATCTCAACATATACTTCTCAAGAGAGAAGATGTATAAGAACACGATGGCTCTGTGGAAAGAAAATAAACAACACTGAGATACACACAGAGATACAACTTAGCTACTACTGGTGTTCAAAAAAGAGAAGAGCGACTTTTTTGCTCCATCAGCTGTTTTGCTCTTTTCTCTCCTAGAAGCTTCATTCTTCATTCATTCTTTTGTGAGAGCTTGTAAAGATCTGAGAGTGTTGGTTCACATTGTATTACTTTCTACTCTCTTTGATCGTGCCTCATATCCAGCCTTAATTGTTTATGTGAGCTTAGTATAGGGGCCTTCCTCTCAATATCTTATTTAAGAGTGGTTCCTCTTCTTGAGTGAAGGGAAGACATACTGTGTAAGTGTGTGGTTCTTTCTCTTTGGTAGAAAGGAAGACCTGTTGCAATAGGTGGTGTATTGCCTCTTCTTGGTTGAAGAGAAGGCTAGCGGAAGCTAGATTTGTAAGTGTCCTTAAGGAGGACTGTACCCTTGATTAGTGGAATCCCAAGTTGTTTCTTGGGATTAGACGTAGGACTCCTGGTGATAGGAGGTCCGAACCAGGATAAAAATCACATTGCACGTATCTGTGTGATTGCCTCTATTTTATTTCCGCCGCTCACTAACTCTAACATTTGCGTTTAGTGTTTTTAAGGTTATTTCCGCTGCTCATTAACTCTAACATTTTGTGAAGATGTAAAAAGCAAAAATGACATAATACTAAGCTTAGAAAGTAGGACACTAAAATTAAGTCAAAAGAAGAAATAGAAACATTAAAAAAATATAACAAATATTAACAGCTACAATTGAAAAATTAACAAATGAAAGATCTTCGTTAATACTAAAAGGTGCAAGAACATCGGGTAAGAAAAAATATGGATATAGTTATAAACCTCTAGAAAATGAGGAAACAATTATATATCCTGAATACCAAAATTTTTAGCTAAAAAGGAACATGCCTACAAAATAAAAAGAGAAAAGTACAGTAAAGTGAGTAAAACATCAATATTCCTTATTGTACTCACTATAATAAACTTCATCACACTAGAAACACCTGCACAACTAAACAGTTAAAATGAATCTCAAAGTTAGATCCATTGAACTAACCAATCAAGACCCAAAAGAATATGTACCTAAATCTCATTGATCTATTTGCAGGAGAGCCTTAGAGCATCAAAGTGGTACCTAGACATCGGGTGCTCATGGCACATGACAGGTGACAAAAAATATTTTCATTAATCAAGACTGAAGAAGGAATAGTAACATATGGAGACAATGAAAAAGGGTTAGTTATTGGGTGTGGATCAGTTGGAAGCAAGAAAAATACTCTCATAGGAGTACTATGTGTAGAAGGCCTCAAACACAATTTTATCAGTTTAACTCAACTATGCGACAAGGGTCATCAAGTCAAGTTTCAAGAGTCAAAGTGTTTAATCATCATGGATGAAGTAATATTTTTTGAAGCTCATAGAGAAAAAAACATGTATGTTCTACATGTAGAATTTCTCTGAGGCCAAGATGTTTGTTTGGCAGCAAACAAAGGGGAAAATGAAGAACTGCGGCACAGAAGATTAGGTCATGCCAACATAGATGGAATTAGAAAGCTCATCAAGCATGACTTAGTATAATGTTCACCAAAGATCAGTACAAGACTTGATGAAGTTTGTGGACCGTGTGCTAAAGGAAAACATTTCAAAGTTTCTTTCAAATTAAAGACAACTGTGACCCATGTTACGGTTGTGTACTCAGATTCTCTTGTTTTAGTCCAGTCTTTTATTCATGACAAATGTCCGTCCTGGAAGTGTTCTTGGTGGTGGAATTTGGCTCGTTCATTACTGCTGCAGATGCATGTTTGCGTGGATCACGTTTTTAGGGAGGCCAATAGGGTGGCTGACGCCTTGGCGTCCCATGCCTGCCACACTCATCACAGATCGATTTTTTCTTCTTCTTCTATTCCTACCAGCTGTAAAGGTCCAGTTGTTCTTGATAAATCTGGACTTCCTTCTGTTAGATTGCTGTGATTTCTGGTTGTTCAGGGGTATGCCCCAGTGTTACATGTATATTTTTCCACATATATAAAATTTTAGGCGCAGGACAAGGCTAGGGGAGTGAGAACGTTATCCCCTGCTGGGGGATAGCGCACTTAGCTACCTTTTCGTTCCTGTGTCCCTTTCGTTTAAAAAAAAAAAGACAACTGTGACCCAATCCAAGCCTCTAGAATAGCTCCATATGGATTTTTTTGGACCTATGAGGACTACCAGTTTAGGTGGCAAGAATTTTAGATTTGTCATTGTTGATCATTTCTCAAGATACACATGGGTTTCATTTCTGGAACACAAAGATGACACTTTTGAAGCCTTTGTCAAATTCAGCAAGTTAGTTCAGAAAGATACGATTTTCAATATTATTGGACTATAATCAGATCATGGAGGAAAATTTCAGAATGACAAGTTTACTGAATTCTGTGATGATCTAGGAATCGAGCACAATTTTTCAGAACTAAGAACACCACAACAAAATGGAGTAGCTGAGAAGAAAAATAGAACTTTATTGGATATGGCAAGATCCATGCTATCTTAATACAACTTGCCAATATACGTTTGAGCAGAGGCAGTTAATACATCATGCCACATAATCAATAGAGCCATGATAAGGTCTATATTGAAGAAGACAACATATGAGTTGTATAAACAGAAGAAGCCCAAGATCAGTCATCTCAAGATATTCAGTTGTTCTTACTTCATTCACAGCAATGGTAAGACAAACATTGGTAAGCTAGATCTAAAATCTGATGAAGGTATTTTTCTTGGCTATACCTCTAAACCTAGAGGATATAAATTTTTTAATAAAAGAACTTTACTAATTGAGCAAACCGTACATGTTATATTTGATGAATCTAACACTTCCTTGAGAAAGAAAATTGTTAGTGATAATGAAGGTATAGAGGATCTATCCAAGAAAATGTAAGATGTCTCTCTTAAGGATAATGAGGATCCATTTCTAGAAGAACTGCAACAGAAAGATCTAATTCATGAAGATCTCCTACGGAGTGGAGATATCAGAAGAATCATCTAAAAGAAAACATTATTGGAGATCCAAGTGTAGGGGTAAGAACTAGAGGTAATGTCATTCCCTATGATTATTTAGCTTTTGTTTCTCAAATTGAGTCTAAGACTGTCAATGAAGCATTGACTGATGAGTCTTGAATTCTAGCCATGCAAGATGAACTAAATCAGTTTAATAGAAACCAAGTCTAGTCCCTTGTTCCTATACCATCAGATCATTCAGTGATTGGCACCAAATAGGTGTTTAGGAACATGCTAGATGAAGCTGGTGTTATTACTAGAAATAAGGCTAGATTGGTAGCTCAAGACTATTCCCAAGAGGAAGACATAAACTTTGATGAAACCTTCGCACCAGTGGCTAGACTTGAGGCTATTCAGATTCTACTAGCATATGCTTCTACATCAGATTTAAAACTTTTTCAAATGGATGTGAAATCAGCATTTTTGATTGGTTTTATAAAAGAGGAAGTCTATGTAGAACAACCTCCTATTTTCGATGACACAGACTATCTTATCATATTTTTAAATTACATAAAGCTTATATTGTCTGAAACAAGCACTAGAGCTTAATATGAATAACTCAGTACATTTCTTTTAAATCATGATTTCATTAGAGGCAAATTAGACATCAAACTATTTAATAAATCTTGGTCTAAGATTATATTAACTATATAAATTTATGTTGATGACATTATCTTTGGATTTATTAATGAATCTCTATGCAAGTATTTTGACAAGCTAATATAGGGAGAATTCAAAATGAGCATGATGGGGGAGCTCCACTATTTTCTTGGACTACAAATCAAACCAGGCAAAGAAGGCACTCACATCATTCAAATCAAATACACTAAGGAATTATTAAAGAAATTTAGATTTGACAATGCAAAGCCTTTATCCACTCCAATAAGCACTTCAACGAGGTTAGATAGTGATCCACAAGGTAAGAAGGTAGACCAAAAGCTTTATAGAGATATGATTGGTTCACTACTTAACTGCTAATAGGATTGATATTTTATTAGTGTATTCATGTGTGCTAGCTATCAATCTAATCTTAAGGAATCTCACGTTGTTTCAGTAAAAAGAATATTCAGATATTTAGCTCATACTTATAACTTAGGCCATTGGTATCCTAAAACTTGCAAAACCAATTAAATTGGATACTCATATGCTGATTATGCTGGATGCAAAGTGGATAGAAAAAGCACAAGTGGTGTTGTTAGTTTCTTGCAGGATGCCTTCGAAGAAACAAAACTCAGTAGCCTTATCAATGGCTGAAGCTAAATATGTGGCTGTTGGGAGCTGTTGCACTCAACTTCTTTGGATCAAACAACAGATTGAAGACTATATAGTAATGGAGGAGTATCTTCTCAGTAGAGAGTTGATTGATTAGAAGCCTCTTTTTGTTTTGCTCTGGCGATTAGGGTTTTGTTTGAGTTCTCTTCCCCGTCGCCCTGGGGGCTACCTCTGCCTAGAGCGGATGGCGGCTGTCCCTGGTGGTGCTGGGGATGGTGCTGCCTCTGGTGGTGCCGGTTCCGGGACGTCTTCTGGCGTCCGTTCTTTTGCCCAAGTTCTTGCGGAATCTTTGGAACTTCCCTCGGTTGACATCCCTGTTCATCAGCCTGCATTCACAGACGAGGAGAGCTGGCGTGCTTTTTCTCTAAGGAAGAGATCTCTACGTCCTTGCATCCTTTTGAATTTGCAGTGGTGGCCAAGGCTGCTTTTGGAAGACCTGCTATCCCGGAAATAAGGTCACACTTGACCTCTAGATGTGGTCTTAAGGAGTGCTTCATACTAAGTGCTCTTGATAATACTCATCTCCTTCTGCGGTCAAGTCTCAGGACGATTACCTCCGGGTCTTCTTCGGGAGTCTATCTACATTAAAGGTAGATTGTTCAGGTTCTTTAAATGGACCCCCTTGTTTACTCCTTCTGAGGAACCCTCCATCCATCCTGTGTGGATTGAGTTCCCTGCGCTTCTAGTGAATCTTTACCAAAAGAATTTTCTGACCTCTATTGCTTCAAACATTGGCCTAGTTCTTCAAATAGCTCATGCCACAGAATACCTTATTAACACAAAGGCAGCTAAGGTTTGCGTGTAGTTGGATCTTCTTAGTTCTAGGCCTGATCAGGTGTGGATAGGCATGGGAGACTTGGGAGGAATCTGGCAGGAGGTCATATACACCAATCTCCCGTATTATTGTTCTAAGTGCAGGCGTCTTGGGCATGAGTTGGAGTCTTGTGGGATTAAGGAATCCCTACCGCAAGCTGTTACAGGTCGGGTTCCCAATCCTACTCGGTCCTTGGCAAATCTAGATAATCCTGGAAAGGTATGGATTCTGGTAACCAAAGGGAAGCAGGTTGCTCAAACAATCATTGATACCCCACTGGAAAGCAGTTCTGGCCTTGGGGATGCTATCAAAGATGTTCCCCGGATCTCTCCCCGCTCCCTCAGGAAAGTATCGTCGCTCCCATCTTCGACCCCGGCCGAGAAGATGTTACTGAAGTTTTGGTGGAGGGGGGAACCTCTTGCATGGAAACCCGACTTTCGACCGACTGGAGGATGTGCCCTTTCAGGAAGTGGGAGACGTGCGTCGTTCTTCTGACGTGCATGCCTCCTCTCCCTTGCTTACAGCGGCTCAAACGGTGTCTCCCATGCATGCAGACATGCACCCGGTGCATGCCACTAGCCACAGGGAGTCAGGTAATAATATGCTATCTATGGTTCATATTTCCAATGCTTTCATGCCTCTCTGTAATCTATCAGCCGCTGAAGATCTCAAAGTCTCTACGGGTGTTAAAGGAGGTGTCACCATAAGGGCGCGTGCGAAGTCTGTGGAGGGTGCCAGGACTCTTTTTCCTCATGAATCCATTCCTTATTTGGAATATTCGTGGGGTTGGTAACCCAGCTTCACGCAGGTATCTTCATAGGATTGTTTGCGACAATAAGATCATTTTAGTTGCCATTTGTGAGCCGAAACTGCAGCTGTCCAGGATTTCTTCTCTCAGTCGTCTCCTTAGGCTAAGTAAACATGCTGGTAACAATAATGAGGACTCTAAAATCTGGGTGCTCTGGGAAGACTCACTTGATCTTGTGGTTGTTGATTCTTCCGATCAATTCATCACCTTGGCCCATCAGGTGAATAATAGATATCACAGTTTCGTCACTTTTATCTATGCTTCCTGTGATCGAATGGAGAGACACTCCTTATTTGAAGATTTGATTACCTTCAGCAATTCTGTCACTGCTCCTTGGATTATAGGAGGCGACTTCAATTGCATCTCTTCTCCGAATGAAAAAACTGGAGGTGTATTTACTAATGATGCGGCTATGGTAGAGTTTAATACTTTTATTGCTGCTGTGGGTCTGTTTGATGCTGGTTATGTTGGGTCAGGTTTTACTTGGACTAACAACAAAAGTGGTACATCAAATATTTGTGCCAGGTTAGACAGAGCTCTTTACAATTCTGAATGGCAGTCCATCTATAGTAATACTCATGTTAAACATATTTCCAGAGGGCCTTCTGATCACTCACCCCTGTTGATTAATTTAATCAATGAAGTCCGCGGTCCTAGCAGATTTATTTTCCAACAGATGTGATTACTCATGATAGCTTTTTATCTGAGGTTAAGGAAGTGTGGGACAACTGCCAGGAATCTCATCCCAATGGGGCATTCGCCTTCAAGCAAACTCAAAGCAGTCAAAGTCTCTCTTAGAAGGTGGAACAACAAGTGTTGGTGATGTAAATCAAAATGTCATTGAGGCAGCAGAAGGGGTCGATCGATTGCAAGATGCTTTTGATGCTAATCCTTCGGATGTCAACAGAATGTCTTTGAATAAGGCCAATGCAACCCTCCAACAGGCGCTTCGAATTGAGGAGATGTTTTGGAAACAAAATCCAGAATAGATTGGCTTGACAATGGGGACAGAAACACCTCTGTCACGTCCCGAGAATTACGCAGCGGATGTTATTCGAATAATTCGAGTCGATATTCGAGACGTGGACAGTCGGCAAATAAGCCTCTAGCTAGCACGCGCTAAATGTGTATCAACACAAACATCATAATAGGGCCCAATGTTGAACTCAATAAAAATTGTATTCAAATCTCATATTTGTCTCAGATAAACTAATACATGACTAAGACTCAATTAAAGCAAAAGTACATAATACCTCACTTCCTACTACATTGTTCTAACACTCACAATAAACTAACTATAGATAGACTCATGTTTGGAACGCTCTTCACTCGGACGCATTCCCTTCCTCGACTTGCTCTTCCTCTTGAACTTCATAGTCACCTAGATTGGGTAAAAGTAGGGGATGAGCAAACTAGCCCAGTAGGATTTATATCTCGATGTGCGGGCAATGATATAAGTGATTAACATTTTAGAACTAGGCAAGTACGATGAACGATATGCAAGTATGAACAAAACTCATTAAAACATGATATATAAAACAAGCTGGATAGAATGAACAAGATAGAATAAGATTTTGAACAAGGTGCCGAGAAAGAACTAGCAATAGATCACTTTGCACAAGCACGCATGATTTCACTTGATGTCAATAGTTTTCAAGAAAGCAAGATATCACTAGTTGCAATAAATGTAGGATGGCCATATCACGCAAGCAAGCAAGCAAGATTGCACAAGCACGTTCAAGTAACATAATCAGGCACGTAGACACCAATGTACACCAAGAAAAGATTCATCAAGAATGTACACCAGGACACGTGTATGTGGTTATGTATCTAACATTCAACAAGCAATAAAGTACTCCCAGCGCAGATGCAACGCCAGTAATCATTATACCCCATGGTTAACAGTATTTTTGTGACTTGCCGTCATTGGGGCTAGACTGGAGCCTTTGGACACACTTCGTGCCCTGTCAGCCATCTCATGTAAAATTTCAAATGAAGATACCCACAGTCATAATAATGGCCAATGAGAGTTTCAATAAGTAAGCATGTGTAATGTCATGTTCATGATGATGATAAGAAGAATAAATAAATTGAACATGATTCCATGAGGACAATAGTCAAGAGATAAATTCGACAGCTGAACGATAAGATTTACAATTTAGTTCAATCTTTACATTAATGGCTTTAGTCTAGATGGAAATTCCCACTCACGAGAACAAGAAGAGAAAGAAGTGCACGCCCTAGATGTATAAGTGTGTAGAAATGCACATGTGTAAATTCACAATCCGTCAGTCTCAAACTCTCGAAAAAACACTTAACATGATGGCATGCAATGAACAATGCATTTAGCTACAATTGGGTTTACAAGATTTTAAGATAAAATTTATCACTTAAAGCAAGCTAGAATGGTAACAAGAGTAAATCACAAGTTTCATGTATGATCATATCATTAAGAAAGCAATTAGAATAATATTCATGTAATTAAGGATTTTTCAATGGGTTAAACACTTTTAAGCCATTAAATAGACATTATGTAATGAACAGAACCAAAATATGCAATATCTTGTAAGGTAGTGTCGACACAATCCATGCTGGTGCGACACTATGCTTCAAACACAAAGCAGAAACATGACAACTGGTCAGGTAGTGTCGACACTAGTTCAAGTAGTGTCGACACTAGAGACAGGTTCTAGAAGACCTTCTCGAGAACATGGGACAGTGTGTCGACACTAGATGGGGTAGTGTCGACACTAGATCAGTTTCCCAGAACTTCCTGGGTAAAACTGGGATAGTGTGTCGACACTAGATGAGGCAGTGACTCTATTCCCACGCCTGTAACTCTCTAACCAAGGATTTTTGGAAAAAGCGTCCAACATAAAAGATGATCTTGACTCCAATTAGAAAAACTTTTGTGACGGAAGCTTAGTCAAATTCAGTCTCGAATCACATACATAATAAGACGAACGGGAAAAACCCTAACAATGCGCGACTTTGGAAAAACACTTATAACTCAAAATATACTCATTAGAATTCGATGAAACCAGTGGGAAATGAAAGTTAACTTGAGCTCTACACTTACATTGGTATAGGATATATTAGATTTGGCCCGAGAAAATCTACCTTCTGGGTTGAAGAAGTCTCGTTTTTCCAGAAAACCCGAGTTCAGACACTCAAGGAAAACGCTTACTGCTCCGTGTAAACTGCATGGAAATTGAGAATTCACTGGGTTAGAACGTAGCCTTGACCCTCTTTCCAGGGGTATAAGCCTTGCAAGGTTTGGTTTAGGTTTGACTCACCTTTGGTCGACTTCAAGATGATGGTCTGTGCAGGTCGCAGCAGACGAAACAGGGAAGAAGAACAACTTGGTGTGGATGATCTCCTGTTCCCAGCCACCAAGAACTTCTCCACACGACCCCAGCAAGTTCTAAAACTCGTTCCGAGGGTTTGGTGAGGAGTATTTAAGCAACCATGGTGTTTTAGGAGTCCTATTATAACTAGGAAAGCTAAGCTGCGGTTTTGACAGGGCAGTTTTCCTATCTTTTGAGGATTCCTTCCTCCCTTAGAGTGTGTGAGGCTTTAGGAAACCTTCCACCATAGATAGGCACGAATTTGGGTTTCCAAGAATGCATGATTGCATCCCAATTCAACTCAATTGCCTCTTTCCAATTTCAGCCTATTAGAGTTACGAATTTCCATGCATTCTCTAGCTTTATTTGATTATTGGGCCAATTGATGTCCATTGACCCGCTTATGATATTGGGTCATTAATATATAATGTTGGAAGTCTCTCCAACACTTTTATTAAATTTGATTTCTTTATATATTAAAATTTTCGGGGTGCTACAACCTCTTTCTATCATAATTATGTTCATTGCCAGAGGAGAAAGAACTACATTCATAGATTAATCACGGAGGATGGGGGCCTTGGATTTACGATCAGGAAATTCTAAAGTCTAAAGCTGTAGAATTTTTCAGTAAAATTCTTTCTTCTGATCACCATCAGATAAATGATAATTTGTTACAATGCATTCCTTCTTTGATGTCAGCAGATGATAATTTGATGTTAGTTGCTTTACCGTCTGAACAAGAAATCAAGAGTGCAGCTTGGTCTCTTAATGGATCCAGTGCCCCGGGACCTGATGGTTTCTCTGGAGTCTTTTTCACTTCCTGTTGGGATATTATAATAAAGGATGCTGTTGATGCTGTTCAGTGTTATTTTTCTGGTTACGGAATGCCTGTTGGTACAGCTGCCTCTATTATCACTCTGATTCCTAAAGTGAAGGAAACTAGAGTTTTGGGGACTTCAGACCTATTAGCCTCTGTAATTTCACTTACAAAGTAATCTCTAAGGTCTTTTGCATGCGTATGGGCCCTTTCCTTCCTAAATTAATCTCAGAACAACAAGGTGCTTTTGTCCAGGGGCGCAACATTTCTGATAATGTATCTCTTGCCCGCCAACTTCTGATTGATCTGAATAAGAAGGTTAGGGGTCATAATGTTATCTTTAAGTTGGATATGGCTAACGCCTATGACCGAATGGAGTGGGATTTCATTTTTGCTGTCTTGAGGTGATTTGGTTTTGGTAATCGATTCATATCTCTGATCGCAGGCCTGCTTGCCAATTGCTAGTTCTCTGTTTGTTTCAATGGATCAGTCTCTGGTTTTTTTAAGTCGTCCAGGGGCTTGCGCCAGGGTGATCCTCTTGCACCCTTGCTTTTCATTATTGCCTCTGAGGTTCTCAGTAGAGGGTTAGAGCAGCTGTTCCTTTCCAAGCGTATAACTTATTTCTCAGGCAGAAGGGGATGTACTCACATTTCCCACTTACTTTATGCTGATGATACTCTAATTTCATGAATGGTCACATTGTGGGTATTTCCTCCTTGCTTCAGTTTATAAACGTTATGAGGCTAGCTCTGGACAAAGGGTTAATCACTCCAAAAGCTCCTTCATGATCTCTAAGAAAGCCTCTCTTGGCCATACTCATCATTTTGCAACATGACTGGTTTCAAACTTCAGAAGGGATGTTTTCGCTACTTGGGTGCTCCTCTAAAGTGTGGTAGATTGCAAGGATTAGATGGACAAAAGAAGCGTCATTGGATCTCCTGGAAGCAATTGCAGAAACCTGTTGTTGAAGGGGGGTTGGCCTTTAGGAGCATGGAGCATATTCAAGTGGCCATTACTGCTAAACAAATCTGGAACATCACTCATGGGAATACTCTATGGTCCAGGTATGCCAAGCAGCAGTTTTTGAAGAAGCACCTTACTCATATCCAGAAACCTTTCCCAGTAGGAGTATCTTAACACCTTTAAGCAGGCCAAAAAGTTGTCCTCTCATTCTAGGTGGATCATTGGAAATGGGTCTACCACTGATTTCTTACATGTTGTTTGGATCGGTGATCTACCTCTTGTGCATTATCTAAACAGCCCTACCAGATCTACCTCCACAATTTCTGCTACTGTGCAAGAGGTTATGAGCAATGATAATCATCATCTGTGGCATTCTCTAAACATTAATACTGATCGCCTGAGGATAAATCTTGCGGATGGTGATGATACTTGTGTTTGGATGCCCAGCGTTAAAGGTGATTTCACTGTTGGTTCAGCTTACTCAGTTGTTTCCCCTCAAGGCAGGCAGCATTTGGAATGGAAAAAGTTATGGCACTCGGATTTTCTTCCCAAGGTATCTATTTTCATATGGAAGTTAGTTCACCGTGCTGTGCCTGTAGATAGCAGAATAGTTGATTGTGGTATTCCTATGGTCTCAAAATGTGTTTGTTGCAACAATCACCAGCCAGAAGACCTTAATCATCTTTTTCTTGAAAGTGATCTGGCGCTGGATCTCTAGAGATGGCTCACTCCTTTAATCTCCAATAAGCTCAACTTAAGTAACCAGATTACCATTAGGCGTTGGAGCTTTTATCGGTCCACTCCCTCACTTCAGCTTTTCAGTTTGTTGGTCTTTATGCTTTCACCCTGTTGATGTGGGAGATTTGGAAGGCTAGATGCAACAAATACTATGAAGGCACCAACATCAATAAGCATCGGCTAATCAGCAGCATTACTTCCTCTCTTAACCATGTACTAGGTAACATGGTGTTTAAGAGAGAAATTTCTCAAGTCCATCACCAGATCTTACTTTCATATAATTTTAAACCACTGTTAAGCTGAAGAATCCTATCTTGGTGCATTGGTGCCCGCCTTCAGCTCACTACAGTCTCAGCGTGGATGGGGCTTCCAAGGGCAGTCCTGGCCCCTGTGGTGGTGGGGGTATCATTAGAGACGAAAGGGGAAATCTAAGAATGGCTTTCTCGGTTTATTATGGAAGAGGCAACAGTATCATTGCTGAAACCAGGGCGCTCCATGATGGTTTGGTTTTGGCAAAGGAAAATAATGTTATTTTATCCAGTGTTTTTTAAAACTCATCGGTGTTGGCTGCATCAATTCAGCGCAAGACTCCTCCTACTTAGGCTATCCTTCATTGGTGGCAGAATATCTTAAATCTGCTTGAAGATTTTATTGTCAAGTATTTCATATCTTCAGAGAAGGGAACCAGGTGGCAGACTCCCTTGCCTCTCATGTTTGCTTCTCTCGGATTAATCAACTGTACTTGAGTGTTGCTGGTCTACCTCCTCTTTCCAGAGGTGCTCTAGTGTTGGACAAGGCAGGTTTGCCCAATTTCAAGATAGGTTCTTAGCGGTTGTTCTGATTGGGGCAGGTATTCTGGTTTTTACCCTCTTGTATGGGTTGATGGTAGGAGTATGCCCCGGTGATCTTGTACTTCTGCTTTTCCCCTCTATATATAAATAGGCATATGTGTTTCGCACACAGGTAGCTGGTAGCTAACACTATGACCTTTTGGATTAAAAAAAAAAGACTATATATACATATCAAGACTATTCCACTACTCTATGACAACACCAGTGCTATTAATGTCACCAAAATTCTATACAACACTCAAAGACCAAGCATATTGAATTTAGATATCATTTTATTAGAGATCATGTGACAAATGGTAATATCAATATTTCATTCATAGACACATTAAATCAGTTACAAATATCTTTATAAAGGCCTTACCTGAAGAGAGATTAACCACTCTTAGAAGGGAATTAGGCATGTGCAATTTGTAACAGTTATATCTATACAGGCTGAAATACATTAATTTATTTTAGAGTAATAATTGTTTTCTCCTTACTCTAAAATGATGTTATCCTCTATCACTATATTTCTTCATCAATCAATGTGCTTCTTTCAGCAATCGATAATCTTAGGGGTTAAGTTATTCGACAATGGATACACCTTTTTTTGTTGTTTTGTGTAATCAATGTTTACCCTACCGATTTCGATTACTTTCCCCTCTATTATTCTATGAGTTGTAATCCATTCATTATCGATTCTCTCTTCTCTCTCTTTGCCCCCTTTCAACTCCAAGCTCCTCGAAACCCTCTTTTGGTTTCACGAGTCCAAAAGAGATCTCTTTCTTTTCAAGATTCTTACTCTTCTTCCCACTCAAATTTCTTGAGGGTTTTACTCTCCTACCTCTTGAGAGCTCGAAGATTCTTCCTTTCTTCATTCTCATGGCCGCATTAGGGAGGTCCAATAGTTTGGGAAGGTTGCATTGTAGAGTTTCTCACAGCAGAATAATTCCAGAGGTATTAGTCAATCAAGATGAAGATTTGCGAAAATAAGGTAGTAGATATATCATATTTGAGCAAGCATAGCATGGTTAGTATTGTAGAAGTCCTTGAAAGAATGAAATGGGCTGGTCTATGTACAGTTTATGAACCCAGCTATCCACAATTGGTGAAAGCGTTCTACACTTGCCTACAATCAGAAGATGAAGCTACACTGGTATCATCTGTCAAGGTATGGTGCGTATAAAGATAACCTTTGATTTATTGGAAGATTTATTTGGATGTTTCAAAGAAGGTCACAATCTCTCAAACTCAGTAGATATTCATGTCAAGGAGATCGATATCATTGGAACAGTGTATAAGCTTAAGAAGGTAAGATTGATATCAATCAGTTTACTACTTTCAATAGTCTTTTACATTTTATTGTCTGTCAAATCTGGTACACTGTGGTGCTATCGTTTCTCAATGCACACAAGGGATGCAGATAGTATGTTTTGGGTAGTGCAAAATCTAGGGGTGTAAACAAGCTGATACATTCGACGAGCAGCTTAAATCTCGACTTGATAAAAGCTCGGTTTGGCTCGTTTATTTAATTAACAAGCCGAGCTTGAACCAAAAAAAAAAAGCTTGGTTCATAAATGAGCCGAATCTGAACACATGTGAACTCGGCTCGATTATACTTGTGAACAGCTCGTTTAAGTGCTCAATTAAATACTCATTAAGAGCTTGTCTAAGTACTCATTAACACTTCATTTAAATATTTATTTAAATACAATAAGTATGAGAATATATTGATGTAAACATATTTATTTATTTTTATAATGTTATTATTTCAATATAAAATACTTATAAGGGCTTAAATGTCATAGATTAAATCCACAGTGTATATACACAAATTATGCAAATGAGGGTATACACAAATCATGTAAATAGGGACATGAACACAAAATTTAGTGTTGCAAGGTCCCCCAACATATCAAGCATCTTCTTCCTCCCGAGATCGACCTACGTAGCAGGTGAGCCCCCCGGTGGGGCCAAGGGGTGCACAGTCGGCCACCGGCGTCTCCGGCAGCCACCACGCACCATCCACTGGTGGCAGATGGTGCTCCTCGTGGCTGTAGTGCCATCGCTAACGATGCAGACGGGGGACTCCGGGCAGTGTGCGAAGGGGAGTTTCAGTGCCGCCCCTGCCTTGCCGCGCACTGGCCCCCTCCCCTGTGGTGTCTATCTTTTAATCCCATATTGCTTGTGACAAATTATGAATATACTTCAAACATTATATTAAAATAGTTAAATTAAGTAACTTATCAAGGCTATTGAGATATGAGCTTGAAACAAGATAGATTTAGGTCTTATGAACAATTAGGGTTTTTACTTGTAGATTGGATTAGGCTTACTTATATATACAAACTCACAAATTCAATTAAGATTGTTAAGATACTCATTAAGGGATCGAGCTCGAGAGTATCTAAATGAACTAAGCTTGAGCATGCATTTTCAATACATAATAAAGCTCAAGCTCGGCTCGAGCTCGATTAAAAATAACAAGCAGAGCTTGAGCAACATAATACTTGGCTCGACTCGACTCATTTACACCCTAGTAGAATCAAAGGGTCAACATGGCACATATCATTTTTGAGAGATAAAAGCTACAGTAGAGCTCATCTGGGATGTTAAGAACAAGTTAGCAGTCCTACTTCCCTATTCTCATCTACTCACATAATTTTCTGACATTTTGAAGTAGACCTAGAAGGGGAATTGATAGAAAGAATGGGCTACCCATTGGAACCATAAATCTCAAGAAAAGTGGATTCATTTTGTCTGGTGATGTGGGGTCCAAAGGTACTATGGCCGGAGGAGAGGCTATTCTAGCAACAGATTTCAGCTTAGAGGCACAGCCAGCTCAAGTTTTAGAGTTTGATGTTGAACATGCAGAGGCAGCTGCACCTATACTCACTGAACGAAGAATTGAAGATATTCCTCCAGAGCGCATAGAGGCGGTTGAGACTTCTATGCAGCAAAAAAATGAAAATATTTGATTGATTATGTTATAGAAATAATAGCTAAAAAGGTAATGAATATTGACTCAGCTGATATCTCTATAGAGGACACTCCTATTGAGGGGGAGAATTAAGAAGTTTTCCCTAATGATTTGCAAATGCAAAGTCCAGAAGAAGAAGTCATAGCAGAACAAGATATGCCACATGTTCAGGGGGAGCCTTCAACTGATATCCGTAAAGATAAATTATAGAAGGATTGGACGAAGATGCATCTGATGAGGATGTTTTTGCTGGTCACCCTGAGGTGGGATCCCCATTGATGTACTTGTTGATGAGGTACCTGTTATTGATGCTAATGTCACAAATAGTGTGCACCTGATAGAGAAGAAGTAACATGTCCTGACATTACCGTACCTCTCCCATAAGAAAAGTCACAAGAAAAGCAAACAACTGAAGGTGTGTGTTCACTTGGAGCCTGTTATAGAAAGACTTAATGTTCAAGGAGAACTTCTATGAGAAGTACAACATGAGCTTAAGGGTATGAAGGATGAATTGGACAGTTTGTGGACCATGGTGATTGACCTCACCCAACTTGTGAGAACTCACCTAATCTCATCTACTTTAGTCAACATACCTACTGATTCTCCCAGGACTCAGAGAATGGCATCTTCAATGGAAGAACCTTCATTAGCAGAAGCTGCTCCTAGTAGTGTTGAGAAGGAAACAACTAAGACTTCCAAACAAGGAGATATGGTTAGGCCTCCAGGGCCATCTGAAGAAGAGCCAGTTGTGGGGCCATCAGGGCCATCTGAGTAGGAGAAGGAACCAACACCAATAGTGAAAGCAGAAGTTGCAGGGCCATATGGGCCATCTGAGCAGAAGAAGGAACCAACACCAATAGTGTAAGCAGAAGTTGTAGAGCCATCAGGGCTAGCTATGCAAGTAGAGGCAGAAGGGCCACCAGGGCCATTAATAGCTGGTGTTCAACCTATTGTGGTGGAACCTGGCAAAGATTGTCCTCAAGCAGAAATTCATTTGTGGTTGAGTTGGAATAGACACCTAGACTACCCTACCAAGGGATCCATCCATTGCTCCCGCTCTAGAACCTTCAAAGAACCTATCCACAAAACCCATTTCATCTCCAACACCATTTATTGATGAACCATTTTCATCACCAACACCTTTATCTCCCATTAACCCTCCAATGAACACCTCTCTACCTACCTCCTCTCAACCTATTCCCTTTAAACCAATCCTAACCACTCAAACAGATGAACCACAAGCCTACACATCCTTCTCACCTGACACCACCTTAGCTAGACCTTCTACATAATCTTCCACCCATACTTCTTCTCTTCATCCACCTACTCCACCATCCTTCATCACCATTATTCCCCAAAGAGCAAGTGTCACTGGACACAAAGTTCTTGACATTAAGGATGAATTTGAGGAAGCCATTCTCAAGGTAGTTCTATCTGCTGCCTCTCATATTCATAGAATAGATTCTCTGCCTTCTTCAAGCCCGGCTCCCAAAAGAAGAAAGGTCTCACAAGCACTCGTACTGCATAGTTCTCTAGATCTATTTCCACCATTATGGTACTCTTTGGTTGTTATTCACAGGCGGAAATCAGTCTACACATATTACATTCAGTACTGCACTTTTGTAGAAGTGTTTGGGCTACCCATCTTGAATCTCACAGAGTATCTCTCTCTCATTTTTCCACTATCAAGTGTATCAAAATTAGAAATACGCAAGATTCTATCTACTGCTGAATCCAAGACAGAGCAACAATGGGCCAAGTCAAATAGAGCTATCTACAAGAAGTATGAGATTGGACGTGATAGAAGGCACCCACCAGCAGATCATCCCCTTTCTCTTTCTAAGTGGTTTGTGCACCAACACGCCACCAATTGGGCATCGAAGATTCAAAAAGAAATCAAGTTGTTGAGGCATTTTTGGTTGTACAATGATTATTTTCATATTCATGGTCTCCCAAAATCTCAGTTAGCTCAGTTCTGATATGTATTGGATGACCTTTGGACAAGAACAATCACTGCACAGAATATCAAGTCAATGTTCACCATCAAATTGCCAGAGTTCAGTTATTGCCTGAAATTCATTTTCTCTTGATGGATTCTACTATTGGTGTCACGTCCTGAGATATTCGCAGTGGAATATTATTTGAGATAAAAAAAATCGATATTCTGAGACGTGAGTAGTCGGCAAATAAGCCTCTAGCTAGCAAGCAGTAGATGTATATCCACAAAATCTAAATAGGGCCCAAAATGAACTCCAACTAAACTGGTATTCAAATCTCAACTCATGTTTCAAAGGAAACTAATACAACTATTACATTGGTGAATAAAAAGAAAAGTACATATGACCTCACTACCTACTACATGTTCTAACACTCAAAGTAAACTAAGGATAGAAGCTAGGTTGGAACGCTCTTCACTTGAACGCATTCCCATTGTTGACTTGGTCTTCATCTTGAATTTCATAGTCACCAAGAATGTTAAAAGTAGGGAATAAGCAAACTAGCCCAGTAGGATTTATATCTCAATGTCCGGGCAATGATATAAGTGATTATCAATTTAGAACTAGGTAAGCACGATTAACAAGATATGCATGAACGATAATTCTCATTAAACATGATACATGAACAAGATAAATTGAGCAATAACGATAGAACATGATCTAGAACGAAATATTAAGATAGAACTAGCACTAGATCACTATGAACATTCACACGAGATAGCACTTCACTTTAAGAACACGAGATGTAAATAGTTTGCAAGAACATACGATATCACTTAGTTGCAATAATTGCAAGATGGCCATATCACGCAAGCAAGCACACACGAGCATGAACTTTTAACATGATTCACTTAATCAGGCATAATGACACTAATATCCACCAAGAAAAGATCCACCTGAAATGCACACTAGGACACGTTATGTGGTTATTGTATCTAGCATTCAACACGACACTATTTCTCAGCATAGATGTAATGACAGTAATCATTATACCCCATGGTTAACAATATATTTATGACTCTCTGTCATTGGGGCTAGACTGGAGCCCTAGACACTCACCGGTCCGATCAGCATCTCACTTAATTTTAATGTATATACCCACAGCCATTCATGGCCAATAATAAGAGTTTCAACATGTAAGCAATGGTAATGTCATGCTCATGATGATGATGATGTCAAGGGTAGAAAGTCATGTGAACATGATTTCATGAAAACAATAATCTAGCGATAATTTTTGCAGCATAATGGCACGATTTATACTTTAGTCCACTCTTTAAATTAATGGCTTAAGTCAAGGTTATGAATCACTCTCACGAGAATAAGAGAAGAAAGGAAGTGCATTCTATCTCCAGGGAACTTCAATGGTACAACCAACTCGGTGTCCGTGAGGGAATCCATAGAGTACGGAGATTTACAAAGGTCTTAAGAGAAAGGTCACTAAACTGTCGATACGGAATGAACGGCCATGAGTTTCCAATCTCCCAAGAAAGGGCTGCCTATATGTGCAAGTGTGTAGTGTAGCACATGTCTCAATCCATAATTCATCCGTCTAAAACATGCGGAAAGCAAGTAACATGACGACATGGCATTGAAACATGCACTTAACTTGACATGATTTGCAATATTTTAAGACAACACGCATTCACTTTAACAATCTAGAATAGAAAGATTATCAATCATATTTACAAGAATAGATCAAGTCCATTAAGAACAATAGCATACTCTTTCACATTGTTACGATTTTTTCATGGGTTAACCACTTTTAAGTCACTAAACAAACTACACATGCTTAACATAACCAAGACATGTCAACCTTACACTCTACACAGTGGAAAATAGGTCTCGGGTATGCTTGGTAAATCACGACGGACACTATTTACAAGGTTTAAAATAGTGAACACGCGGGTTCAGACAGCCTTCTAAATCGCGACGGGGTTAACGGTCGCATTTAGAGACAGTCGATACAAGTAATCGATTCGGCATAGAAACGTGACGGTCTATGATGACGCGTTCATGGAAATCGATGTACAAACGCGACAGTCTATCCTGACATGTTCATGGTAATCGATATAGGGTATCGATTTGCTACACTGAAACATGACGTGCATGTACGACGAGTTCATGTAGGTCGTCTTAAATACAAAATTATAGGCACGTGAATCGAGGCCAGGAAAACAGTAGAATAGTGACGACCTATGTGGTCGCATTACTGACATGCACTGAAAACGATGTACACACAGTTTGATGCTATCGGATCCCGTCAGAATAGGTCCAAAAACCGTGACGACACTGGTTGTCACCTTTTAGATAATTGCGACAGGTTATCCTATCATGATATTGAACGTTGCATTGTTGACTGTGCACTTCTGTTGTCTAGAGTTTCGTGCATGAATCAATATACTCACCTTCTCTAAACTGTCTCACTGATTTAAAATAGTAAACATGAACTAATAGAGTGGTGAGAACAGGTTATATCTACAGAGAGGCTGAATAGAATTTGACTTAAGAAATTGCCTTTTGAAACTATTCTAATAAACACTAGAACACTGAGATAACATTGCATGAGAATTAATTATGTAAATTGCACCAATCAAATTCCTCACAACTCGACAGATCAAAGATAACAAACGAACGAGCTGGATTGAAATTAAAAATGAAATTGGTATCACTGTACCGTCTCAATCGAGGGATCAAAAGATAAACAAAGATCTGAAATAGGAATTCTCAAATAACTAGATGAACATACTTGAATAAAAACTAGACAAACAACACATTCACCTCTCCGAATGCTCAATCCAAAACTGGAAATTATGCACAAATGCAAGCTCTAATTCTGAATTGATCTGGAATTTAAAGAGATAGAAGGATGATATAACAAAAAAAATCTCAAAAGAAATTATCAACTACTGTACCCTCACAGCTCGAGGGATGAACAATTAGTAAAAGTATCTCTTCTTAGCACCAAATTACTACTCTCACAGCTCAAGAATCAGATAGAAAATAAGAACAGATGCAGATCAGATTCCTAATGCTCTTACTGAAGAACAAGGACAAGGACAACAAAAAGATAACACTAAGAAACTCTGAAATTCTTCATGAATTCAAATATATTCCCCCTACTGCAACAGGAACATGGATTCATAAATTAAACTTCAAATCTAAAATCAGTAGGCCTATGGAAATCACCTGGACGTCGTCACCCTCCAAGGTGCAGAAGAAAGAGGAAGAAGACGTTGATTTCTAGGGACCTTCTACAGAAGAAGAAGTTGCTGCTCCTTGGATCGATCTTCACAGTTCCCACCAGGTGCTCCTGTCCTTTTGCTCAACCAACAGAAGAAAGAAGCACATGAATCATTTCTCGCCCAACCATCATAGTAGGAAAGAAAAAAAAACTCAAAAGATGCAATCGCCTCCAGATCGTTCTTCTCTATTCTCACAAAACAAGAAATGCATATAACAACTCCACTGGTTCGAATTCTCCAAACCAGAAGAAATGGAAGAAATAACAAGAGAGAATGGAAGAAACAATTCTGAACCCTCAAATCCCTCACAGCAGCACAGAAGAGATGAGAAAATCCTACACAAAAGAAATGGAAAACTCGAATTCTACTGGATTGCTCTCTTCAACACAGAAGAAACGAAATCAGAAGAAATGAAACAAACGCCATTGGATCGATATCTCCTGAACATAGAAGAAATAAAGAAGAACACTCGATTCCCTCACAGCAGCCTCCACAAAAGTAAACAAGGAAAAAAAATTACAGTCGCCCTCCCTTGGAGTCGAATCCCCAGTCCCACAAAAGAAAACAGTAGAAGAAATCACCCTCCCCTAGGAAGAACCCGTCTCCTTCCCTTGCTCTGAAGTTTTACAGAGAAAAGATAAACTAAAAGCTCTAAAAAAAATCCGAACCCCCCAAATCTAAGGACCTTGGGGTCCTTTTATAAGCTCCCTGGAAACTGCTGAACGTCCGGAATCCACACGCGCCAAGATCCGCACGAGCACCTCACACGAGCTCTGCTTCCATTGCAGCGCTCCAGCCCGCTCTGCAGCCCGTACACACGAGCTCCGCACCGGCCACACCTGGGCACCATCCGCACATCGCCATCCTCCTTGTAGCAACCTGAATTTTTACGAAAAATAAAAATTTAAATAAAGAATTTAAAACCTAGCTAAATGGATATTTAAATAGAGCATTAAATAAAACCCATTAAATGGAAAGAGTAATGGGCTTTGCTAATGGATTTTCTAGAATTTATTGGGTCAAAATATGAATTTACAAAGGGAGAATAATAGGAAAATACCCTAAATTCGTAACTAATTATTACCTAAATAGAAAGGGGGTATTTAATGCATTAAATAGGAAGTTAGAGTTGGAATTGGATTCCTAAACCTACCCTATATGGTTTAGCATGAATTTAGATCTCTTCCTAGTCTAAATAGAGATTGGAAGCAAGGAAGGAAGGTGGGAGTAAGGAAATTTCGTAATTAAAGAGGAATTAGAGTAATAGTAGAATAGAAATGCATACTTGCATAAATACACCTCTTAAACTCCCTTGGGCAACCCTAGCTCGTTGCCAAGAGTTGCTGGACGTGGAGAAGAGGCTAGGGAGGAGAGGATTTCGTGGAGAAAAGAAGAGCTTGAAGCTTCTTCCATTGTTCTTCAAGTTCTAGCCCTAGAAGACAAATCGAGTCAAAGGTAGGCATTCTCACAAGAATAAACCATGAAACTTTTTCTGTAGGTCTCCTACCTCTCCTCTCGAACGAAACCCCCAAGTTTCATATTTTTCCATCCGTCCTATCTTTTGTTCTTAATTTTTGAAGAACTGCAAACATGATAACCCCGAGATGTCATGTTTAATTCAAATCTCTATGTATACTTGATCCCATGCTACGAAAGTTTTACTGTAGATACTTCATGTTGTTAGAGATCATTTGCCCCTAAAAAGCCTAAATTTCATTGAGCATGTTGCCCGAATTAAATCCATCTTGCTCTCTGTGTCTGGTTCTATGTTACTGTTCTTGTTCGTTCTCAAACCATGTTCAAACCATGCTCTCTTTCAAATCCGATTTATCGGAAGTACCTTACATGTCTAGTTTAATTTGCAACTAGTTTCATGATTTTTCGTTCACTATGCAATTAGTTATGATTTTTTCAAAGCACCCTGTATCATTTGATTTCAAGTTGGCCCGCAATCCAAAGCTTGGTCTGAATCCTGTCAGAGCCAGGTGCAGACAACCAGATTGCGACAGGCCGATATGTCACCTTCTGTCACTTTCTCAAGCCATCGCGACGCCTTTATTGTCGCTTTCTGAATACGACATGACTCCAGTCGCGTTCTGGCCGCCTGAGCAGACAGCTCTGTCGCCTTCTGTGTAACCCCCTGTCGCTATCTGCCCTACCCCTGTCGCATTCCTTACAGGCCTATGTCGCCTTCTCAGAGTTTTGCTGAAAACCCATAAAAAAAAATATTTTTGTCGCTTTCTAAATAATCCTTACGCCTTCTTACCGTTATACCCCCAGTAAAAACCTTACTTAAAAATGGTGCTATTTGAATGTTTAAAATACATATTCATGACTTATTTCTATCTATGATTCTCTTGCACTTGCACACACTTGAACCATCCATTTATGGCTGAAATATTGCAGAAAATATCTCATAATGTGCCCGGTGATTTATTGAAATAAAGTACATTAATTGCCCTATTTTAAAGACTTGTATTTGTTTCTCGCATTGTTTATATACCGATATCGACGCTCCACTGTCCTAGAATTCCTCTAGAACGTCGAGCACCTGTTTTATATACACACTGTTCTTGGCTTGTGGTGAACTCTCCGTCGGATATTCCTTTTGACCGGACTAGTGAATCCTTGCACAAGGCCTCCGTAAGTCTCCTCTGATCATGGATTCCCACATGGTCGACGAGCCGGTTGTACCCTAACACCCATTACACCTTTAGGGATCAATATGATCCAAACGACTCTTAGAAGTTCGCTCATACCTTGAATCACGTCGGACCTCTGGACTTGTGCATAACATGGCCAGCGGAAAGACCATGAGTTCCACCTGACTGCCAACACACATGCGCGTGTTGTGCAACTGTTACTATCGCCTATTTACTCGTCGCATTACGTGCAAAGTCCACTAGCTCTCATCTATACTCTACTTGTTCGTCTATTCATCTAGTGCTCTCATCTACTTCTTGGTACTCTATATTGGCCATTGACTGATTGTCTAAAGATAAACAATATAACCAATGCCTGGCAATGTATAAAGGGCCCGATCTGGTCCTGGATGTGCGCCCGAAAGTGCTAGTGCCCATGGGAGTTAAATGATCAGAGTGTTTGGCATTACACTCAAGTGCTATCTATCTCGACTATCTATATGACAATAAAAACACAAAACGTGCTATACTCTCTCGATGTCTAGAATGACAAACAAGTGCTATACTCGTCGTTCCATTACTATACTTGTGCTAGTTGTGCTATGGCCATCCTGCTATTTGTTCTATACTCGATACTTGTGCTCTTTTTGGAAACTATACTCGCTCTCGTGCGATTGTGCTATCTCTTGCTATATTTTGACTCTCTTGTACCTGCTATCTCTAGATACTCTGCCATTAAATGCATTAATTATTTAAAGCCTGCTTGAGCCTGAGATTTAAGTCCTACTGGGCGTTATCGCTCACCCTACGTTATTTGATGTTGTGTTCTCAGGTGAGACCGAGGATGACACATACACTCAAGAGGAAGGGAATGACCAAGAGTGAAGCCAGGAGTACCCTCGAGTCGTCATGTTATCTTAGAGTTGTAGTTAGTTATTTCCTTCTATTGCAATGTAATTGGGCCCTATAGAATGACTCTGATATTAGTGGTTGTAACTAGACATTGGAAATTTTAATGAAGAAGATTTGATTTAGTATTATTCATTGTGAAATGGTTTGATGTCTAGTACACGTTCTATACCTTTTTCTTGCAACTGCCTTCGCGCTCCGATATTCCGCGTCGGGGCGTGACACTCCTTCTGCATCGCACCGCACCCAACTGCTGCCATGCACGGGCTCTCTCTCCTCCTCCAGCCGCTGCACACCCCACCCCCAGCTTCCCGCCTCCTGCATGCCTCAAATCCGCATGCCCCCAAATCGCCAGGGCACCTTCACACGAGCTGCTTCCAGTAGCCTCTAGGATCCGCCGGATGCGCCAACTCACCAGAGCCATGCCGCCTCCTCAGTAGCAAATCCGCAGCACACCTCTGCGGCTTCCAGCTACTTCCTGGTGGGGAAGAAACAAAATGGTAAAGAAGGGTTTCATGGCCAAAGGTGTGGGGTAAAAATATCTATTTTTAATGAGATTGGGTGGGGTTTTATTAAAAACTCTTAAAAAAATATTTACACATATATACATATCTACCATTAAAAGGTATTTACAAAATGTTATTGTGACAAGAATTATTTATATACAATAATTATTAAAAAAATCTTTTATTTTTTAAAATGAACCTAATTAGTTAATCTGAAAGGAATGATTTATTAAATGAAAATCTAACATGTATTCTAACCCAAAGATTTAACTAAAATGCTCGAAAATTTATACATGGATGAAATGAAAATTAAACTCAAAATGTACATTATTTATAGACAATGGATGTCGAAACTCATATACATGTATGAAATTTAACGCTAAAAATTATGTAGTTATCACTCCCCCCTACTTGAATATTGCTAGTCTCTTAGCAATAAAAATTACTCAAAATAAAGGACTAGAAGAAATATGTCTCATGCTAAACAACCATCATGTAAAAGATTAATGTAGAGATTTGTCTTTCCTAATTGTAAGGGCTTATGGCAAGAAATTAGTGCACAAATGATAGCTCACTTTAGAGTTCACATCAGCCCTCATGGAGATTCTCTACCTCAGCTAGTAATTGAGATTCGATTAATTCGAGGGAGAAGAAAAGAATTGTGGAATAAGATCCTTGCTCAGTCAAATTGGGTTGTTTCTCTCAGTTCCATTATGCCCAACTTCCTTGAGGATTATTTCTCTGAGTTGAGGACTTTGCCCCTTTTTTTGCACTTTGTGCACTCATGATTTTTCTTTCTTTTTCATCCATAATGCTACAGAACCCATCACTTTTCAAGATTAGCGAGTCCAACTTTCCTTGATCACATGCCTTCACTTCCTTCACAATTCACTTAAGGAGAAGGGAGAAAACCAATCACATCTCTCCTACTAGCCTTGACAAATTTGCTACATTCGGGTTCAGCTAGTCTAACTAGCTGTGTAGTGTGTGTATGGAAACTTCTTGCCATAAATCCTTACAAAAGGTAGACATGGAGTACATGTAATCCTTTACTAGAGGCTACTTAACATGGATGTTTGTAAGGAGTGTGACAACTACAAACTTTTAATGGTTAAAGATCAGACACATAGTCTGGGTTTTGCAATGCCAACATTTTTTTTATTCAAAGATGAAACATTGTGAAATTTTCTTTTTATTTGCACATGCTCAATGTACAGAAAGAAAACGAAGCATTGGTTAAGATGAGGACTATGAATGCATGCTTATTTTACCTCTCCCCCCTACTTATTTACAAGAAAAGAAATTAAGACAGAGAATTATCTGATAAAGGAAATCTGTACACTTGGGTTGCCTCCCAAGAGCGCTAAGTTTATCGTCTTCAGCCAGACGCAATTAGGCTCCATTTGGCTCAGCTAGCTTGGTAGACTCAATTTTTAAGGAAAGTGGGCTTTTAAAGAAATGCTTTAACCTTTGCCCATTAACAGTAAATGATTGTCCATTTTTAGGATCAAGAATAGTGATAGCATCATTGTCACAAGCTTTGATGACAGTATAAGGACCATCGCATCGGGACTTCAATTTTCCCGGAAATAAACAAAGCCTAGAATTAAACAACCAAACCTTATCATGCAGTTGAAAAGTTTTTCTATGAATGTGTTTGTCATGGAATGCTTTGGCTTTGGCTTTATAGATCTTGGAACTTTCATAGGCTTCATTTCTGAGCTCTTCTAGCTCATTCAGCTGAAGGGTCCTTTGTTGACCAGCTTGAGCTAAATCAAGATTTACTTGTTTAATAGCCCAATAGGCTCTATGCTCAAGTTCTACTGGCAGATGACAAGATTTTCCAAAAACAAGCCAGTAAGGGGACATTCCAATGGGAGTTTTGAAAGTGGTTCGGTAGGCCCACAATGCATCATCTAACCATTCTGACCAGTCTTTCCTATCAGGCCTAACCGACTTCTGAAGAATGTTCTTAATCTCCATGTTTGATACTTCCACCTAGCCACTGGTTTGCGGATGGTAAGGTGTTGCCAGCTTATGGGTGATCCCATACTTCCTTAGGAGGGTCCTAAACTGAGTGTTAATGAAATGTGGCCCTCCATCACTAATGATTGTCTTGGGCCACCCAAATCTAGAAAAGATGTTTTTCTGAACAAATTTGATAACCACCTTATGATCATTGGTCTTTGTGGCAATGGCCTCTATCCATCTGGACACATAATCAACAGCAACTAGAATGTACGTGTATCCAAAAGACGGTGGAAAAGGTCCCATAAAGTCTATCCCCCATAAATCAAAAATTTCTACAACCAGAATGGGGTTAAGAGGCATCATATCCTTCTTAGAAATATTTCCCATTGTTTGACATCTAGGACGGGCCTTACAAAATTGGTGAGCATCCTTCAACAATGTGGGCCAATAGAAACTAGAGTCTAAGACCTTAGCAGCGGTCTTCTTTCCTGAAAAATACCCTCCACAAGCAAGAGAATGGCAAAACATGAGGACACTTTGATGCTTACTCTCATGGACGCATCTTCTTATCACTTGGTCTAGTCCTATGAAAAGTAGCTCCGGGTCCTCCCAAATAAAATAATTATTCCTAGCAAAGAATCTCTCTCTTTCATTTTTGGTCCAATCTCCAGGTACTCGTCCAATGACTTTGTAATTCACAATGTGTGCGTACCATGGAGATGAAATATTGGAGACAACTAAAATGTGCTCATCTGGGAAAGCATCTCTAATAGGCATAGAGTCCGGGGCAACTATTCTGGACAAATGGTCAGCTACCACATTCTTGGACCCTTTCTTATCATGAATTTCCAGATCAAACTCCTGTAGCAAGAGGATCCATCTGATCAATCTAGGCTTGGCATCCTTTTTGGCAAGCAAATGCCTTAAGGCAGCATGGTCAGTGAAAACAATGATTTTGCCCCCTAAAAGGTAGGATCTAAACTTCTCCAAGGCATAGACAATAGCTAGGAGCTCTTTCTCAGTGGTTGAGTATCGAATCTGAGTGTCATTCAATATTCTGCTTGCATAATAAATCACTACAGATCTGTTATCAGTTTTCTGACCCAAAATGGCACCTATAGCAAAATCTGATGCATCACACATTATCTCAAATGGTAATGACCAGTTGGAGATTGTAGAATTGGAGCTCTGGTTAAAATGTCTTTTAAGTCATCAAATGCTTTAGTACAAGCTTCGTCAAAAATGAAAGGAGTGTCTTTTAACAAAGAAGTCAATGGTCTTGTAATTTTGGAAAAGTCTTTGATGAACCTCCTATAGAATCCAGCATGATCAAGGAAGGATCGAATTTGTTTGACAGAGTTGGGAGGAGGCAATTGGGAATGAGATTTACCTTAGTTTTATCTACCTCTATCCCTCTCTCTGAGACAATGTGCCCTAAGACAATCCCCTCCTTTACCATGAAGTGGCTCTTTTCCCAAGTTAAAACAAGATTGGCATTAATGCATCTTTTGAGCACTTCAGTCAAATGGTTGAAGCACGAATCAAAGTCACTTCCAAACGCAGAAAATCATCCATGAAGACTTCTAAGTAATCCCCAACCATGTCTGAGAAGATAGACAACATGCAACGTTGAAAAGTTCCAGGAGCATTGCACAGCCCGAAGGGCATGCGTCTAAAGGCAAAAGTTCCAAATGGGCATGTGCAAGTGGTATTTTCTTGGTCCTCAGGGTGAATAGCCACTTGGTTATACCCTGAATATCCATCAAGGAAGCAAAAGAATTTTTGTCCTGCAAGTTTCTCTAAGATTTGGTCAATGAAAGGCAAGGCGAAATGTCTTTCTTGGTCATCGCATTCAATTTGTGATAATCAATGCACACTCTCCATCCTGTAGCCAGCCTAGTGGGAATGAGCTCACCCTTTTCAATTTGAATTACAGTTAGTCCTGACTTTTTATGCACAACTTGAATTGGACTAACCCACTGGCTATCAGAGATGGGATAAATGAAGTCAGCATCAAGCCATTTGACAATCTCCTTCTTAACAACTTCTTTCATGTTGGGATTAAGCCTTCTTTGCATTTCTATTGAACTTTTAGCATTTTCTTCCAAGTATATGCATGTGTGCACACTGAAGGACTTGTCCCTCTCAAATCATCAATTGTCCAACCTATAGCTTTCTTATGACTCTTCAAAACTTCAATCAATTTCTCCTCCTTCCCTTCCTCAAGATCACTAGCAATTATGACAGGCCAAGTCTCATTCTCTCCAAGAAAGATGTACTTCAAACTAGTAAGGAGTGGTTTTAGCTCAACCTTAGGAGGACACTCTGATGGAATTGATGGATCACTATTCTGAAATAAGGAATTAAATTGTCCTTCCTATCCCTCAACCCTAGAGCATAGGGTTGGTCTACCATTTCTTCCACACAAGATTCTTCCAAGGAGTCTACCACTAGACAACTTTCTCCTTGGTCATGGTGCCTAGATGCCCTAAAAATGTTGATACTAACTCGCCTATCCCCAAATGATATATCCATCATCCTAGTAGCACAATCAATGTTAGCCCTAGCTGTGGCCAAAAAGGTCTACCAAGGATGATGGTGGACTGAGTTAAATCTTAAGGAGTGTTCATGTCCAGAATGATGAAATCGGCAGGGAAGTAACAATCATTGATTTTCACAATAACGTCCTCAACTAAGCCTTTAGGAGTGGTGACAGAATGATCGGCTAGTTGAAGGACAACAAAAGTGGGTTTCAATTCTCCTAATTTGAATTTCTCAAAAATAGAAGAAGGTAGGAGATTGACACTGGCTCCCAAATCTAAAAGGCCGCTTTCAAAAGTGACTCCACCGATGGTGCAAGGAATTAGTGAGGTGCTTGGATCTTTGAGTTTTTTAGGGAGTTGGTTTAAGACAATGGTACTCACAATTTCTGGAAGAATGATTGTTTCAGTTTTTTTTTCTCACTTCACGTTTGGAGTACACATTTCTTTTAGAAATTGGCATAGGCAGGCACATCCTTGATGGCATCAAGGAGAGGAATGTTGATGTGAACTCGCTTAAAAAGTTCCAAGAGTTCTTCATTACCAGTTGGTTTGTTTTTGGATTTTGTCTTTAAAGTTTCAGGAAAAGAGACTCTTGGAATGTAACAACTTGGGTCTTCACTCATTTTGATTTTGTCTAATGATTCTTCAGTTATTTTCTCTTTTCCCTTTGATTTTTCAACATTTTCCTCAATCTTCTTCATTTTCATTTTCTTTATCCTCATGCAATGTTGACATGTGTGGGTGAGGATTTGTTCTGATTTTTCCACTTCTTAAGGTAGACATAGTTTTTGCATTTTCTACTTGAGGGCCCCTAGCTTGGGTAGGAGGATGGTCCTATTGTATAGGTTGATTCTGACTTTGTGGTGCTGGAATGTCTTGGACAAAAGCTTCTTGTGTGTTTGATGGTGGAGGTGCATTTTGGTGAGCAGGTGGTGGTCTGTACCCCTGGGTCTGAGGGTATTGTGATTCTGATAAAATCCGGGAGGGTTGTTCCTTGGGTTTGCTATAGCTTGACTTAGCAACTGACCTGACTCCCCCCTACGACATACATCAACAATTTGGGACTCTATTCTTGCCAAATTTTGTTGAAATTTTTTATTTTGATTTTGATTTTGATTTTGTTGTTCTTGCACAGTTTGGCACAAAGTCACCATCATGTTTTGGAGTTGATTCATTTTATCTTCCCAATTAGGCTGAGGAGGTGGTGGTTGATTATATGAAGGTTGTTAGAAATTGGTATGAGCAAATTGATTTGTATTTTGATTTCCTTGGACTTGTGGAGGTTTGGAATAAGAAGATTGGCCAAATCTCATATTCTGATTGGGATAGGATTGACCGTACATAGATTGCTTACAAGAAGACTGAGACACTTGTTCAGATTGATTTTTCCAAGAAAAGTTCGGGTGATTTCTCCAACCAGGGTTGTATGTGTTAGAATATAGATCATAGGAGGGTTTGTAGAAACCTTGGGCAGCTTGGACTTGGTCTTGAATAAAAGGAGGCAATTGGGCAGTAGTGGGACAAGCATTGGTAGAGTCGGCTGAGCTAGCACACATAGAACAAGTTTCAGATGGTTGAGAAAATTTAGGTGTGGCTTGCCGAGTCAAAGACATTAAATGATCGAATTTTTGTTCCATCTTCTGCTCCAATCTCTGACCAAGTCGTTCTAACAAATCTTCTACCCTAGAATCTGATTCTCCTCTCCCTCTTAATTCATACAACCCTGCCTTTTTTACAAGTCCTAGTGCTCTCTCATAAGAGTGGAGTGAGGTATGATTGATAGAATTCTCACTCAATGTTTCAAACAGATTATATGTCTCATCCTTGCTCTTAGTCATGAATGCTCCTCCACATGAGGCATCAACCATCTGCCTATTTGATTCTATCAGACCTTCATAAAAAGCTTGAACTATTTGCCACCTCGACAAACCATGGTGGGGACATTTTCTAAGCAACTCTTTCAACCTGTCCCATGATTCATGCATTAACTCTCCCAGGTGTTGGGAGAATTCAGTTATAGCTCTTCTCGTGGTGTTAGTGCGGCCAATGGGTTAAAATTTCTTCAAAAATTCCTGTTGCATTTCTGGCCATGTTCTAATAGTTCTCCCTATGGTTCCTAACCAATGTTTGGTCTTATCTTTCAAAGAGAATGGAAATAGGGTCAATCTTAAGGCATTTTCAGTGAAATTTTAGATCCTGACAGTGGAATAAATCTCTAGGAACTCATCTATATGCTTATAGGGGTCTTCATTGGGATTGCCATAGAAGGATGGCAACATTTGAATGGTTCCTGGCTTGATTACAAAATGATTTGCAGGAATTTCTGGTCTAATGCAAGTAGTAGGTTGATAATCAGAACGAATAAAGTACTCCTTCATCTGTCTAGGTGCGACCTCCTCTACATTCCTAGCAACTTGGTTTTGGTCTTGGTTGGACATCCTATGAAAGAATCTTTCAATCTCGTCTATAGGTTGGGCCAAATCTAAGTTTAGGAAGCGTCTACCAAGCATGCACATTGAAAAGACTTCTCTTTATGATATTTGAACTTTTTAAAATTTTATTGATTTTTGAATTTTTATGAACAAACAGAAACAAGCAAACAATTTTAAAAACAAATTAACCTAAACACTAAGTGTTCCTTGTACCTATGTTATTTTTCTCAAAATCAGATTTATACTTGCTTAAATACAATCCTAACTCTTCTTGTACCGTCCAGGTAAGAGGTGGAGTAGAGGGAGGCCCCCCTTGCTTTCGCAAGGACCCAATTAAATAACCTCTAGCTCACTTAAGCATAAGCTTTTTAACCTCTAATCCTAGACACCAGACTTAAAGAGAAGTTTTGAAATTAAGAAAGGATAAATCTAATTATGAACCCTAGGCCCACGTCTATTGGTGTTTATTGAAAGTTTAGGCAAATGCAAGAATGTGAAAATTTTTATGATTTTTGGGCAAAGGAAAGGGTGATGAAATCCCTCACCTTATCTTTTTATTCTTTCTAAAGGGTGATGCCCTTAAGCAGTCCCTTTTACAAATATGAAATGCAACAAAGCAAGTTCAAACAATGATTTTCTAATGCTAAGTCTAATGCATGAAACAAGCGATGGAAGTCTTACCTTTCCCCCGCACTCTTCAATGCAAGAAAAAGAAATAGAATTCAAATGACATTAAATGATGAATGTCCTAAAACAAGTGATTCTAATCTTAAGAAGATGAAATTTTTAATTGCAAAACAAACGGCTAACATGAAAGATCGATTGGGAAGATTTTTTTTATTTTTATTTGGTTTTTGGTCTCCAAATCATACATAGAATTTATTGTACAAGTGAGGTGTACTTACTTGTGAACAACTCTGGATATCTTGTGCGCATTGCTTCCTCGGTTCCCACGTGTCATCTTCCTCCAGGCATCGATTCCATCTAACTCTTACTAGTGGGATGACCTTGTTCCTCAGTTGGCGCAGTTCCCGATCCACAATCTCAATTGGCCTTTCTTGATAAGTTTCATCTTTGTTGAACTCCAAGTTCATATTCTATGATGTGATATGGATCGTGTACATATTCTTCAGCATTGATATGTGGAACACATTGTGTATTGCATCAAGTTGTGGTGGTAATGCCAGACGGTATGCAACTTCGCCTACTCTTTCGAGGATTTCGAAAGGTCCAATGAATCTTGGTGACAACTTGCCTTTAATTTCAAACCGCCTAATCCCACGGCCTGGAGACACCTTTAAGAAGACATGATCACCAACCTGAAACTCCTGGTCTCTCCTTCTATTGTCTGCATATGCCTTTTGCCTTTGTTGTGCTATAGCCATTCTTTCTCTGATAAACTTTACCTTCTCTATAGTTTCCCTTATCATTTCTTGTCCTAGCAATTGTTTTTCACCAACTTCATACCAGCAGATTGGAGATCGGAAACTCCTGCCATAGAGTCCTTCATATGGTGCCATTTGTATACTAACTTGGTAGCTATTATTGTAGGCGAACTCCACAAGAGGTAAGTGTTCATGCCAACTACCTCCAAAGTCTAGAACACAGGCTCTAAGCATATCTTCAATCACTTGATTTGTTCTCTCCGTCTAACCATCAGTTTGCGGATGGAAAGCCATCTTAAAGTTCAGTTTAGATCCCAAGGAATAGTGTAGTCCTTTCCAAAAATGGGATGTAAACCTAGGGTCTCTATCAGACACAATAAATACTGGTACGCCATGTAATCTAACAATTTCCTTCACATACAAAGCAGCCAGAGCATCCACTGTCCACTTGTTCTTAACTGGCAAAAAGTGAGCAGACTTGGTCAAGCAGTCGACGATTACCCATATGCTGTTGAATCCACCTCTAGATTTAGGCAGTCTGAAAATAAAGTCCATCCCTACTCCTTCCCATTTCCACGCCGGGATTTCTAGGGGTTAAGTTTACCTGCAGGTCGCAAGTATTCTGCTTTGATCTTCTGACAGGTTAAGCATCTAGCGACATATTCCGCCACCTCCCTCTTATATTTGGCCACCAAAAACTTCTTTTCAAGTCCTAATACATTTTAGTAGTTCTAGGATGAATGGTATACTTGGTCTTACGAGCTTCTTCCATTATTGCTTTCTTCGTTTCCGCATGGTTGGGTACACAGACTCGGACATGGAACAACAGTCTTCCTTCTTCTGTTAAAGAAAAATCCGGCCTCTGATTCAGATTAGCCTTAATTTCCACGAACATAGGGTCATTGTCTTGAAGTTCTATAATATCTTCGAATAGTGTAGGTTGTGCTCTAACACTAGCGATCAGACATCCCTTCTTCTTGGTGTCCGCATCTATATCTAGCTTGGCAAAGTCTTCTAGCAATCTCCATTCACCCACCATGAGACTTGACAAGGTAGCCATTGGCTTCCTTCTAAGAGCATCTGCCACGACATTTGCTTTTCCTGGATGATATTGGATAGTGAAATCGAAGTCCTTGAGATACACCAACCACCTCTTCTGTCTCATCTTCAATTCCTGATAGAAATAGATATTTCAAGCTTTTATGGTTAGAAAATATAATTAACTTCTCACCATAAAGATAGTGACGCCATATCTTCAGAGCAAAGACAATAGTAGCTAGCTCCAAATCATGCACAAGATAGTTGTCTTCATGCTTCTTTAGTTGTATGGAGGCATAGCACATCACCTTCCCGTTTTGCATCAGTACACAGCCTAGGCCGATCCCGGATGCATCTGTGTATACTTACAAACTTCCCCCAGTCACTGGCAGTGTTAGTACAAGTGCTGAAGTGAGGTGCTCCTTCAATGTCCTGAAACTCTCTACGCATTCGGTGGTCCATGAGAATGGATTCTCCTTCCTGGTAAGTCTGGTTAGTGGTACCGCTATCTTTGAGAAGTCTTTAATGAATCGATGATATTAACCAGCTAGACCCAAAAAGTTTCTAATTTTTGACACAGTTGTTTGCCTCTCTCAGTTCTTTACAGCTTCCACCTTAGAAGGATCTACAGAGATTCCCTCCTTGGATATGATGTGGCCAAGGAAGGATACTTCATCCATCTAGAATTCACACTTACTAAGTTTGGCATAGTGTTGATTGTCTCTAAGCACTTGCAGAGCAATCTTCAAGTGTTCTTCATGCTCCTGCTTAGAATTTGAGTAGATGAGGATGTCGTCAATGAAGACCACTACAAACTGGTCTAAATATGGCCATATATTGTTGTTCATAAGTTGCATAAAGGTTGCTGAAGCATTGTTAAGCTGGAAGGCATAACCACGAACTCGTAGTGACCATATCTACTATGGAATGCAGACTTGTGTATATCTTCTTCTTTAATTCTTAGCTGATGGTAGCCTAATCTCAAATCTATCTTGGAGAAATATTGTGCACGGAGATCTGATAAAACATTCATCGATGTGGGGCAATGGGTATTTGTTCTTTATTGTCAATTGATTTAACTGATGGTAATCAATGCAGAGCCTCATTGTTCCGTCCTTCTTCCTGACAAACAGTACTGGTGCTCCCAAGGGGATGTGCTTGGCTTGATAAAACCTTGATCTAGCAATTCTTGGATCTGCCTTTTTAGCTCCTGTAATTCAACAGGGGATATGCAATATGGAGCTTTGGATACAGGAGCTGCCCCAGGAGTAACTCGATGGTAAAGTTCACCTCCCGTTCAGGTGGTATCCCAAGTAAGTCCTCTGAAAATACATCAGGATAGTCTCTGGTCTCTGGCTATGGGAATGACTTCTAGAGTTGGTTTCTTCTTTTCAATTGCCATGACGGAAACTAGGAAAGCATCACAACCCTGGTTGATCAACTTAGAACCTTTATGGAGGATATCAAGATGGGATGTGTATGATAGCGGGTGCCAAGTAGTGAAAGGGTTGGAAGGTTTGGTCTTCTGAAGGTGACTCTCCTATGATGACAATTATGTCGGCATCATATTCGATTAACCAATTGACACCCAATATGGCATCATAGCACTTCATGTCTAGACAGATGAGATTGGCGGGGAGATTGTGCGCTCCAATCATGGTTTCATAATTTGGTAGGTGGTGAGTGAGCTTAGATTCCGAGCCGAGGGGAGAAGCTATGGTGATCTTAGACTTCATGGGTATAGGTGTAATAGGTAGAGTTGCAGGAATGCAGTGGAAATAAATGAATATGCAACTCTAGTATCAATAAGTACAAAAACAGGTTGAGAGTGTATGAGAATGGTACCTTCCACCATACCCCCTTCCTCGGGTAGGTCGGCTTCTATGACAACATTAAGTCATCCCTGACGTTGTGGTACGTTCTGCTCTTTCCTGGCTGGTCCCTCAACATAGGACAGTCAGGAATCCGACGGTCTCTACCTCCACACTTCAAGCATGCCCCGAGCTTCTTCCAGCACTCTTCTGCTCGATGTCCTAGCTTGTCACAAAATTTGCAAATCTCAGCTAACTGCCTTCTGTCTGTTGACCTTCTTATCCATATTATAGTCCTTTTCTGTGCTAGGCCTTTTGTTGTTGTTGTATTGGTTGTTGTTGTTGTTTCAGAACGTTTCCGCATTGTTGGCCGCTCCTTTCTTTACAAAGACTTGCCTTGCCACGTCCTTTCCTTTCATCCCCTCTACCTTAGCCATGGTGTCTTCAACCTGGGCTCTTTGGACCATCTAGGTGTAAGTTTGAATGTTGTGTGGTCCAAGCTTTTCAATGAACAAGGACCTGAGCCCATCCATGAACCTGTTGGTCTTAAGCCTCTCAGTTCCCACCCGATGTAGAGCATAGACAGATAGACGGGCAAACTAGGCTTCATAATCCGCCACAGTCATTCCTTTTTGCTTAAGTGCTGCAAATTCCACAGCCTTCTTCTCTTTCACCCTTTCCGAGAAGTACTTTCCCCGGAATACCTCCAGAAAACCAGCCCATTCTAGTTCAGCTACGTTAGGTAGGTGAGCCGATGTGGCCTTCCACCAAGCCCTAGCGTCTTTGGTAAATTGAAAAGTGACTAGTATCACCTTATCCCGGTTCGTGCATTGCATAACTTGGAATATACGTTCCATCTCCTCTTGCCAATACTCTGCCTCGTCTGGATCAGAAGATCCAAAGAAACGAGGAATATTCATACTCCTAAAGTTATGATGTAAGTCGCCAGCACCGTTCTGGGTGGTGGCTGCTTCGTTCCCAACTTGAACTACGTTCTATAACACCTGGGTTAATCCTGCTACTGTTTCTTGCATGGCTTGCCATTGATTGTGTGCCATTGTGGTTGAGTGAGAGAGTTATGAGGTTCCTGAGAAAAGGATAGAAACCAATTAATGTCTCTGGATACATCATAAGGGTTAATGTGTAGGAGTGCTTAGTTCATTCAACTATTATATTCCCAGCCTCTACCCAATCTTACTAGGTACTATATGTAATTTTCACAACCTAGGTTCATAGTTATCTCTTAATCCCGAGACGTATATCCTATTTGTTTTCCTAGGCTCTGATACCACTAAACTATCACGTCCCGAGAAATTCGCAGTGGAATATTATTTGAGATAAATAAAATTATTATTTCGAGATGTGAGCAGTCGGCAAATAAGCCTCTAGCTAACAAGAATTAGATGTGTATCACAAACATCATAATAGGGCCCAAAATGAACTCAACTAAACTTGTATTCAAATCTCAACTCATTGTTTCAAAGGAAACTAATACAACTATTTCATTGTTGAATAAAAAGAAAAGTACATATGACCTCACTACCTACTACATGTTCTAACACTCAAAGTAAACTAAGGATAGAAGCTAGGTTGGAACGCTCTTCACTCGAACGCATTCCATCCTCGACTTGGTCTTCATCTTGAATTTCATAGTCACCTAGAATGTTAAAAGTAGGGAATGAGCAAACTAGCCCAGTAGGATTATATCTTAATGTGCGGGTAATGATATAAGTGATTATCAATTTAGAACTAGGTAAGCACGATTAACAAGATATGCATGAATGATAAATCTCATTAAACATGTTACATGAACAAGATAGATTGAGCAATAACGATAGAAACTGATCTAGAACGAAATATCAAAATAGAACTAGCACTAGATCACTATGAACATTCACGCGGGATAGCAATTCACTTTAAGATCACGAGATGTCAATAGTTTGCAAGAACTTACAATATCACATAGTTGCAATAATGGCAGAATGGCCATATCATACAAGCAAGCACGCACAAGCATGAACTTTTAACATGATTTACTTAATCAGACACGTAGACACTAATATGCACAAAGGAATATCCACCTTGAAATGCACACTAGGTCACGTGTATGTGGTTATTGTATCTAGCATTCAACACGACACTATTTCCTAGCACAGATGCATTGCCATTAATCATTATATCCCATGGTTAACAGTATATTTATGACTCTCCATCATTGGGGCTAGACTGGACCCCTTGGACACTCGTCGTGTTCGATCAACATCTCACTTAATTTTAAATGTAGCTCACAGTCATTCATGGCCAAAAATAAGAGTTTCAACATGTAAGCAATGGTAATGTCATGCGCATGATGATGATGATGTCAAGGGTAGCAAGTCATGTGAACATGTTTTCATGATAACAATAATCAAGAGATAATTTTGGTAGCATAACGACATGATTTATACTTTAGTTCACTCTTTACATTAATGGCTTAAGTCAATGTTATGAATCACTCTCACGAGAACAAGAGAGGAAAGAAAGTGCATTCTATCTCCAGGGAACTTCAATGGTACAACCAACTCGATGTCCGTGAGGGAATCCATAGAGTACGGAGATTTACGGAGGTCTTAAGAGAAAGGTCACTAGACTGCTGATACGAAATGACCGGCCGTGAGTTTCCAATCCCCCAAGAAAGGGCTGCTTATATGTGCAAGTGTGTAGTGTAGCACATGTCTCAATCCATAATCCATCAGTCTAAAACATGCAAAATGCAAGTAACATGACGACATGGCATTGAAACATGCACTTAACTTGACATGATTTGTAATATTTTAAGATAACACTCATTCACTTTAACAACCTACAATAGAAAGATGATCAATCAAATTTGCAAGAATATATGAAGTCCATTAAGAACAATAGAATACTCTTTCACGTTGTTATGATTTCTTCATGGGTTAACACTTTTAAGCCACTGGACAGACTGCACATGCTTAACAGAACCAAGACATGTCAACCTTACACTATAGACAATGGAAAACAGGTTTTGGGTATGCTTGGTAAATCATGATAGACACAGTCGTCGTTACTTACAAGGTTTAAAACAGTAAACATGAGGGTTCAGACAGTCTTCTAAATCACGACGGGGTTAACGGTCGCATTTAGAGACAGTCGATACAAGTAATTGATTCGGGATAGAACGTGATGGTCTATCCTGACGCGTTCAAAGAAATTGATGTAGAAACGTGACGGTCTATCCTCACACGTTCATGGTAATCGATACAGGGTCTCGATTTGCTACACTAAAATGTGACGTGCATGTACGACGCGTTCATGCAGGTCGTCTTAAATACAAAATAGGTGCGAGAACCAAGGGCGGGAAAATAGTAGAATCGCGACGACTTACGTGGTCGCATTATTGACATGCACTGAAAACGATGTACACACAGTTTGACGCTATCAGATCCTATCAGAACAGGTCCAAAAATCATGACGACACAGGCTGTCGCCTTTTAGATAATCATAATGGGTTATCCTGTCGCGATATGAGTACCTAATACGCAACGTCTAAACCGGTTGCATTTTAGGGTTCAATCCGAAAACGATGAAAACTGAATGACGAAGCATGCAATGCTTATATCTCATGATTTAGGGCTCTTGAGACAAAAGTGTAAACATGAAACATGTTGGGTACGAGGAGAAGAAGAGAACTACGACTTTGGTTTCACATGATTTGGCCTCTGGATGTGCGAGAAAATGACATGAACATGAAAAGCACTAAGCATGCATGACCTTTGGAAAACACTTAAAACTTCATGTATACTCAATGAAAATTGGGGAAATTGCATGTAAATGAAAGTATACTCAGAGATCTTGAGATTGGTATATGACTTGCTTAGATTTGGCACGAGATAACTGACCTTTTGAGTTGAATAAGATTCGTCCTCCAGAAAGTCCTAGCGCTGACCGCTTGGAGGGGAACACTTAATACCCTCAATACACTAGATAAAAATGGGCAAAATGGTGCCATTAGAAACTAGACTCAACCCTCTTTCCAGGGGTATAACCTTGCATGGTTTGGTCGAGGTTGGCTCTCCTTTGGTTGAATCTCAGAAGGGTTCTCTGCAGATATAGATGCAGAATGCAGCTGGGAAGAAGAGCTCCGGTTGGGGGCGATTTCCTCCTCCTCTGGTGCTCAAGAGCTGCTCCCCACAACCCCAACTATTGGTAAACTCATCCCCAAGGGCTTTGGGAAGAGTATTTAAGCATCTAAGGTTTTTAGAAGTTCTAATGTGTATAGGAAAGGAGGGTTGCGGTTTTGGGTTACTATCCTTCCAAGTTTTGATGATTCTCACCCAATTAGAGTATGTAAGGCTTTAGGAAGGTTCATGCCATGGCTAGGCATGAATTGGGGTTGCCGAATATGGCTAATTGCTTTAGGATTTGCCCTAATTTCTCCTTCCTATTTTCAGCTCAATTAGGGTTACGAATTTCTGGGGTATTTTCTTGCTTGATTTTATTCTTGGGCCAGAAGTTGTCCATTTGCCCAAATGCGGTAATGGGCTGTCAATACATGTTGTTTGGAGTCTCTCCATCATTTTTGTTTGATTTATGATCACATTTTCCACCCATGATAATGGATTTCCGGTTTATTCCCATTTATTTCAATTTTTTTAATTACTAAATTTTCCAGTATGCTACAATGGACCTATTATTTTAAAGGTATGCCAAAGTTAAAATGAAAATTCATGTTCAAAAGGCCCACATTTGGATTTTAACTGCTTTCTCTTCATAGAGTATCACAGAGACTTTATTAAGTATGAAGTTTTAGCACCTCTGATAGTTGAATTTGAAAGGTTATTTCCTTCTAAATGGTGTAGATGTGTTTTTTTTCAAAACACGCCCCACAAAAAGTGATTAAAAATAAAAAAGATTTTTAAATGATAAGTGAAAATGGGCATAGGAAAAGGGAAAGAAACGTGCGTGTGTGTAGAAAAAGGAAGTGTGATCACCAGGTACGCGAGGGTACCGAAAGAGATGGGCAAAAAGGAAGATGGTACTTACCTTCACCCGAAGGTCGCGGGAGTGTGACTGTGGGTTGCTTCTACATCCTCCACTAGTCGGCCGGCGAAGAAGTCTTTAGTCCAAACAGTTACCTTGCAAAAGAGAAAACAAGAAAACACGTGAAAGATTGATTAGACTATGGCGTGAAGTACCAAAATCAATAAAAGAGATGACAAACGTAATGACATGGGTATGAACACACCTCGTGGGGTGGTGTTAAACCCCTAAAATAGGTGTGGAGAAAGTGATGTGTGTGTGTGTAAAGAAAGTGGTATGATGTGAGATGAAATGCACTATAACGGTGAAGTAAAAATAAAATGAGGGAGAAAGATGAGATTGGCGAAGTAGGCCCGCTATTGAGATGAACGGAGTGGAAGAAGAAATCTCCTCCCACCTCGTGCCGATGGAATGAGAGGACGATGGCTCCGAAGTCCAAGGAATGGCTTGAGGGGCTTGAGGTGAGAATCCTCCTTGGTTCTAAGTTGAATCTCCAGTGTGGTAGGGCTTCGCCGTAGTGCTAGGGTAATTCTCAAAATAGTGGCTTCGAGGGTCTTTTTATAGAGGAAAATTTCATAAATCGCATCGGACACAGTGGACGCCTATGTCATGAATCGCGTCTGACTAAACCATCACGATTACCAAGCTCGACTTGCTCTGATTAAGCCTTTCTAAACAACGATTATAGCAGGTCTAAGAATCGTGTTGCCATAGACGGCCGCATTTCTAACACTTCCAATTTGAATCGATTCTTTCCAAATATTAATAAATGGAATAATGAATCGCGTCAGCTTAAACCGCCGCGTATTTGAATAGAATCGTTCTCTGATGGAAATCGATCTTCATATGATGGATGGTTAGAAACGCGTCGAACTATACGGACACAGTTCTAATTAGCAACAAAATCTTTCTAAAAACAATTTTGAAATTTGCCATAATTCGAAAATGGAAACTCTAATCGCGGCGGCTTGATAAAACGCAATTCAAAGTAGGGTAAGTGCCAGAAAAGAAAGTGTGATACGCGTCAGTCGTATCTGTCATGGATCAAGCCCCCTAAAAGGCGTCCACTGTGTCAGACGCGAATCACTTAAGCTCAACAGACCCCTTTGGACCCCTCAGAAAAATTCCTAAAAATCCTAGAAAATTTAAAAAAAAATAGGAAAATCACTCAAGAGGTTAATTGAAGAGAGCAACTTTGAGGCATTGCGGTATAACATGAAATTAGCTTGACATGTTGCCAAAATGGCGTCTCTATAGCTGCCTCACCTTAGCGTCTGCTTTGCAAGGAAATGGAGTGGAATGACATGAAATGAAAGCAATGAAATGGGGTGAATTAAGTGGAATGGAGTGGAGTGATTGAAAAGTAGACGCCAAGGTGTGATGAGATGTGCCTCAACAACATATGATAGGGGTTGTTCGTCAATTCAAAATGAAGCAGTTTGTAGAAAACCTCAAGAGAAAACTCAATGCTTGGACGAAGAGAAAGGGTGTACACGTGGGCACGAAAGAGATAAAGATCAACTTCCAGCGTCGGGGAAGTACCTAAGGACACAATTCGTTAGGTTGCGCCATTGGGGGCGTCTGCCACTACCAAGGTGGATCTTAGGGAAAATAGATGAACTGAAATAGGAATCCAAAGCAATGAGTTTCTCAAGAAATGTCTCCAAACATCAACAAAATGAACTAAGTACTCGTAATGGAATATTTCATGTTAATTGGGGTTAAGGAGTAAGTGGTTCTCTTCAGTTAAGCACGAGAGTGATCATCCGCAATTATGCTCAAAGTCCTACATGATGCATGCTGGGCTAAAAGAAAAACATTAAAATAAAATAAAATATAAAATATAAAATAATCAAGGATAATATTGCTACGATGCTGAAGTTAAGATACCGGATGGAATCCGTCGTTCTTCTTGCAACGTAACGGCCTATCCTCAAGTCATAAGAATCCTCTGGAATCATCATTATTTTTGGCGGAGGAGGGGAACTCAAACTCCAGATTCATCAGAGCCTTAAGGTCCTTGATATGCTCTAATAGGGTATAACATATAGTAAGATGCAGTTTATACAATACTGGAAAAAGGGATCGCCGAAGATGATCATGAAATGCACGGAGAGAATGCGTCCAATGCCTGCGCTCAAAGACTCATCATCATTGACGAGCAAAAAATAACAGAGTAGAAATGTGAAAATCATATTGCTTGAAATCGCGGCAGGGAAAATGAACGCATTACACCTACCTGAATCGCGTCGACTTAGTCGGTCGCGATTTAACTTTACCTCTCGTTATGGATGTCAGATTAAGCGCTTTGAATCGCGACGTATGTGTCAGACACGATTTAGACTTTCCACCCGAGGCTTGATTTTGTTGCCTATTTTTCATTCCTTGCTCTCTTTTGGGCTTTCCTCTGAGCTTGTGCGACCCAAGGGGGTTTAAAACACCCCTCACCTGCTCTTCTTCATGCATTCACTCTCTCCAAAGACCAAGAATCCATCAATTGAAGCAAGGAGAAGAAGGAGAGAAGGAGAGGAAGCCATGGAGCCTGATGGAGCCCCCTCATCCAAAAGGTCACGAGTTGAAGGTTTTCAAAGATTGAGCAAGGTGGAGGGACACATTTGCAAGCTTATTCAAGCAAAGTTGATTAGTACATATGACTCTTGCATTGATTTTGATGTGTTCTTGCTCATGTTCTTGATGTTCTTAATATTCTTCTTGGTGTTCTTGCTCTTCTTATTCTCTCTCTCTTTTTTCTTCTTCCTCTCTTCCTCTCTTCTAAACTTCCAATGCCATGGCCATCTCCCATCCATGCAAACCATGCCCCATCAACCCATGGCCATACTCCCATGTGTATGCACTATGCCATGCGCCCATCTCCTCATGCACATACACCAATCTCAAATCACCCACCCTATGCACTCATATCATCCACGTTCCCTATAGGATTATCCTCTTTTCTCAAGTAACTGTAGATATATGCGACTTCCATGGCTCTAAAAATTGACTGCCTCCATCACTCTTGACACGATTACCATCCTCTCTAGGTGGGAAATCCAAAACCTTGTTGTCCATGCCAAAAGATACAATGAAATCCACCTTGATTGGGCGGCTATGGGGGCTCTTGTAGAATTGTGGCACCCTCAAACCCACACTTTCCTCTTCAAGACCTTTGAGGCCACTATTGTCACGCCTTGATATTTAGCAGTGGAATAAATACCGGGAGGCGTGAACGATACAAATAGACGTATCACAGTTGAGTAACGCAGAGTAACAATTACATATAACCACACTTTTCAGATCATAATAAAGTCATCAAAGGTACTCTTTATTCCATTTCAATCCACTAGTTAAAACCTTACATAGAAAAAACTCACTGAAAAGGGTTCATTATTCAAATAACAATGTTTCTCTAATACATCAACTACTCAAATGTCTATTTCTAAACTGTCAACTCCTCATATAGCGGGTGCTCATCACACTTGCCCGGCCCCATCGGACTCCACTGGTTCCTCATCACTACCTGAAAAGGGCAGGATGATAGGGTAAGCAAACTAGCTCAGTAGGATTTACATCTCAATATTGTGCAGGCACTAATATACGTGATTAACATTTTAATTAGGTAAGATATGAACATGTATATGATGACAATGCATGCAATACTAACAGATTGAATAGCAGAGTAGAATGGGTATCATTTCAGATCACATGTCGAGTTGCATATACAATGGACAGATATTTCAAGAGTAGAATCGTATCAAAAGAGATTGGCCATATTCAAACAGATATCATGCGCTCACATGATCAGACATATCATATCAAATGTTAAATATCATATCAGATCAAACTTATCATATCAAACAAAGGCACATTTTCACAAATCTTGCTTATTCGTTGTGCTATGCCAAGCACCAGAAGTCCATACTCCCACAGCTAAAAAGTACGTTGGGGCGCTCCTCCCCAGCACCAGACAGGGGCCCTATTGCACAGGCATTGGTCAAATGGACCGAAGTCCCATGGTGCCGGACAAACATATTCATATTATGGCAAAGAGTTTCATGACAAGCTCATAGTAAAAGGAACATGATCATTCATAGAGTCAAGGTATGACAATAGCTCAAGAGAACAAAAGGCAGTATAACGACATATCATGTTTCATAATCCATTAATGTCTTGACATGAGGATGTTTCTAAAGACAGATCGTATGCAGGACATGTGCTTTCTCTTCAGGGTACTTCATGGTACAGCCAGCTCAGCATCTATGTGGAAATCCATAGAGAGCGGAGACTTACGGAGGTCTTAAGGAAAAGGTCGCTACTCTACCAATTCAGAATAACTGGCAGAGAGCTCCACCCCAAGAAGGGTGTGCCTACTCGTGCAAATGTGTAAGTGACGAGTCACGGATCTTTCCCTAGCATGTATGCATATGGACAAGTAATTAATTGAACACCGGAAAACATGTAACTATTGAAACTCATATGCAAATCATGATATTAACTTCACTAACAAGTCCACACTAACATGTATTTATCCCCATATTCACATCATATTCTTATCACATCAATTGACAATAGGGAAGATCACAAGATAATCCAATGAACATAAAGACAATCACATTACACATTAGAATCATATTCATATCATTACCATTTTTCAATGATTGATTTCTTTTAGGTCCATGCATACTATATAACATCATGCACATGCTAGTAGACATCATGTAATGATCAGACCCAAGATATGCAATTTTTTTGTAAGGGTAGTGTCGACACACCCCTTACTGGTGTCGACACAATGCTTCAAACACGAGGCAAAATAATGCAGAACTGGTCAAGTAGTGTAGACACTAGATCAAGTAGTGTCGACACTAGAGACAGCTCCCAGAAAACCCAGTCAACAGGTCTGTACAGGGTGTCGACACTAGATCAGGTAGTGTCGACACTAGAGACCTTCCAAAAAACCTTTTGTGCCAATCTGGGACAGTGTGTCGACACTAGATCAAGTAGTATCGACACTAGAGGCCTTCCCAGAACACCTTTTGGGCTAATTTAGGACAGTGTGTTGACACTAGATCAGGTAGTGTCGACACTAGAGGCCTTCCCAGAAGTCATATAGGTCAAGGTAACCCGAAAACACATCTCATGTAGTGATTTACTGACCCCTCTTATAACTCTCTAATGAATGACATTTAGACAAAATATTCAACACAAAATATGACGAGGACAACTAGTAGAAGAATTTTATGTTTGGGGTTTGATCTAATTCAGTCTCAAATCCCGAGAAATATATGAAGAACATAAAGCTAAGTGCAGCCCGAAATCACAGTATCATGCAGTGACTCTCTTACCACGTCTATAACTCTCCACGAAAGACTTTTGGACAAAATGTCCAACATAAAAGATGATCGTGACTACAAGTAGAAGAACTTTTATGAAGGAAGTTTAGTCTAATTCGGCATAAATCACGTTCATAATAAGAAAAATGGGGAAAGCCCTAAATGTGCGAGACTTAGGGACAACTACGAATACACATGTATACTCCATGAAAATTAGTCAAACCAAGTGCAAATAACCTAGACTCGAAGAACTACATGATCGTGTTGGTTTTCTTTAATCTTGGCCCAAGAACACCTACCTTTGAATGCTAATAACTCTCTGCAGATTTCTGGGTGGATCTAGAGCGAGGTTGAGGAAGACCACATTTTCCCCAGCCGTTCTCCACTCCTCCAGCGCTCCAAACTTGCTGCTCACGACCCCAACTTGTTGCTAACCCTTCCCTAAATGTTTTGTGAGGAGTCCTTATAGTTTTAGGGTTCTAATTCATGTCCCAATGGACTAGGAAAGGGGCTGCGAATTCTGCTTTCTACTTCCCAAAATCTGGGATTCTCTCACCCAAAGGAGGTAGCAAAGGTTTAGGAAACCTCCTCTTAGGGTTGGGTCCGGTTTTGGCTTACCTTACATGACTAATCACCCTAATTTTAACCCTAAATTGCCCTCCCTAATTATTGCATAATTACATACACGAATTTCTGAGTATTTTCTTGTCCCAATTTTATCCTTGGCCAAATGTGCTCCATTGGCCCAATCATGTTAATGGGTTATTAATACATGATATTGGAAGTCTCTCCAATATGTTTATTTAATTTATGGTTGGGTCATTTTTCCGTGTTAACAATTTTCCGACTTAGTTTCCTAATTCGGGTAACTTGGTCACGTGTGACGTACACTCGACCAATCAGATTTTTCGTTGCACGAATTCCTTCTTGGAACACTTAGGGACAATATTTGGGGTTGACTTATAATTTTTACGGAATTTTCCGATGTGTTTTCTCTCGTACGATAATAGTACGTAAGTTTTATCATTCCGATAATTGCGGAATTTATTTATCCCCCTTTATTTCTAAAATTTTTAAATCACTATATTTTGGGGTGTTACAACTATCCTATTGGAAGAAGTTGAGATCTTATTAGGCTAGAAGCGGATGAAAAGAGGCGAGGAGGACGAGATAGCGATCATTCCGAGGAGCTATACAAGCAAGGCGGTGCTTGAGAGCTTCATGGATACAAGGGCAGCCCAAGACATTCAAGCCACAAAAGGAATTGACTTGCAAAAATTGGCGGCTTGGATGAGAAGAGAAATACCAAGGCAGGATATGATGAGCGGTTAGAGAAGGTGATGAGAGGATTCGCCATATGCATGGTGGGTGCACTCCTCTTTCCGTCAATCGACAACATCTTGGAAGGGGACCAATTGAGTGCGGTATGCAGCATATGGGAGGGCGAGAGACTGGGACCGGCGGTGTTAGCCTTCCTCTATAGTGGACTCACAGTGACGATTTTGGGTAGGCCTCCTTACGGTTCCATGTTATTGTTTACTTGTTGGAGTGACCTGCACTTCAAGTTTGATGTGAACAATGAAGTCCCTAGCTCGTCCCGGATCTTCTCCAAAAGTCCACTCCAACATATGGATAACTTAGTTGGCTTAGAAGGGCGCGTGGCTAACTGAGTGCCACAACTCAAGACGTGGGCAAATTGGCGTGATCATCTCCGAAGCATGCCCAGGAACGCGTTCACTTGTACTCTGGTGCCTCTTCTAACTAGGGACTTGTGGTCACGGCTAGCACCGGTGTGGACTTGCGACGGATCGTGGTGGCTGATTTCATACTCTACAACCCACATCGTTGCCTCTCTCAACTCGGGCTTCCACGATGCAACTTCGAGGGGCCATCTCACCTTCCGCCGATCAAAATATGGGAGATTGGTACCAACAACGATGGAGAAGAGGTGGGCACCATCAAAGCGCTGTGGAAGGTTTGCTCTTTCAGGCGGCCGGTCCCACATGTGGAGGAGGTGGAGGATGATTGGATGGCCTATGTACGGGAGCTCATAAAAATATGGCCTAAGGTGGCCGTTTGTAAATGCCAGAATTGATTCATCAATACAAAATAAATTGCATCCTTTACCCGACCAAATTGCACCCTTATGCGTGATTGCATCATCCAAACATCTTTGATTTTCTCCTCAAAAATAACCCTCAGGTGAGCACTTTGAATCGCGTCAGATACAAACTTCACGTTTGTTCTCTTGATCTGCATCTAATAAAGCCACTACAGTTAACTATAATCGCATCTACTAACCTTGACGTGTTTCAATTGTACTTCAAAATTTGAAAATCGTGCGCCTCAAACTCAGCGTCGGGGTAATGATGGATCTCTGAATCGCGTCGATGGCCTCCGACGCATTTATGAACACTCAAAATTCGCGTCGTTTGTTGCGGATGAGTTTTAAACTTCTGCCAGAGGCTACAAAATGCCAGAGGGCGCCTCCTTCTCTCTCTTTCGCCATTTCTCTCCCTCACATTCTCTCGAGCTCTCCCATCTCCTCCCAATCTCTCTTGCTTCCTCCCCATCTCTCTTGCTATCTCCTTCTTGATGACAAAGAAGATGGCGATGAAGTGCCCTCGCGGGGAAGGGTCCTCGGCAGAGGAAGAAGCGACAACGGTGCCGGCACCGGAGATGATGGCAGAGGAAGGTGTAGAGACACCAAACACCGTCGTCCGGGCTTTGGTGGCAAAATTGTGGCCGAGGGTGACTTGATGGTGGTGGCGGGAGAGGAGGAGATGATGCGGCCATGGAGGAAGGTGGAATGGCGGCGGAGGAAGGCGAGGATGTGCCGGCGAGAGGGTGGCGGCGAGGGCGGCTCGGACGGAAGGCCCCCCCACGAGCGGATTCGGTAAGTCTCAAACCTGACCCTTGATTTGAGGTAGGAAGAGAAAGGGGAAGGGCCATCGGCACTGGAAATGGTGAGTGGAGAATCGCGACGACACCAATCGTCGAGGTTCAGTGAATTGAATCGCGATGACTTAAGCCATCGCCTTTCAGGGTAAAATGTGACCGGCACAGCAGTCACGATTCTAGTTGAAGCGTGACCACTGTGTGGTTGTGATTCAAGAGACTGCCCAAGAAAGGGTGAATTAGGCCTGATTTGCACAGTTTGGTAATCATTTTAATTGTCGTTTAACTTGTGTGTGTCTTTTTTGGATGTGCAGGGTGTGATGATGCTGAGGCTACAGTGGCCGCTAGTACTAGCGGTGTACCAGGGGCTCCCAGACTTCCAGAGGGAGAGAGTCCGGAGGATGGGGTTCAGGCTGATCTTGGAGATCGAGCCCTTCTACGTGGATAGCCCCTTGGTACAGGCGATCAGGGATAGGTGGGACAGAGTGATCAAAGCATTTCTATTCCCCTGGGGACACATGGTGCCATCCTTGGAGGACATGGATCATGGGGCTCAGAGTGGATGGGGAGGCAGTGACGAGGGTCACCTATATAGACTACATGGAGCACACCCAGGACTTGCTAGGGTTGGAGCCCATGGGGGAGGACGAGCTCGGCGACTGGAGGATGGTCAACCGGATAGTACTACTGGAGATTTTAGGTCTGCGAGGAGTGAGGCAGACTGGAGAGGAGACGTTGCAGGAGTTTGTGCAGCGAGCAGCGGGGCTGGCCAAGGCAATATACGGCCAGGACCCGAGGACAGGGAGAGGGTATACCGGGATCTAAGGAGGTTCCTGGTGTTCTTTTTAAGGAAGATGCTCCTGGGGACAAAGGGAGACGGCATCCACTACCGGTTTTTGGAGATACTCGAGGACTTGGAGTGAGTGGGGTAGTATGAATGGGGTACGGGCTTCTTGGCACACACGTTTTCCGACCTCTCCAGCGGTACCAGACGTGAGACCACCATGGGTGGGTTCGCCCCCTTCTTCATGCACGCTTTTCTATCTTGCTCAAATTGCTTGCATTTAATTTGTTAGTCATCTAATCAATGTGTCCATGAATGCAGGTGTGGAGCTACTACTACCTCCCCCTAGGGAGGGCGATCGAGGTGCGCCCTGACGCACTACCCTTGGCGAGGAGGTGGCTGCCTACGGTGACGGCGGCGTCTTCAGCCTTCAGCTCGACACTATTCATCGAGACATCCGGGACTTCCCGGCCCTCCTTATATGTGTGCCTCCTCATTTGTTTCATGCATTTAATGTGATTTATGACATGTGACTGACATATGCATGTGTGCAGGTTGTGTGGCAGCCCTATGTGGGCATGGGTGACGATGGCCAGCCGTGGGTGGAGAGCGGCCAACCTCGTTTTGGGTGGGACCTTTGGGTCCATTGCCTAAATGAGATCGAGCCACTCTGCCTCCGGCTCACCATGTGTACCCTAGGACTACACCAGGTGTGGTCTGATGAGGTGGAGCCGAGGGCATTGGGAGACGAACGAGGGGAAAAGCAAAGAAGGTCGACTGTCACCTACGCTTCCTTGACCAGTTCGCGGACTGGCAGCATGGCAGGTACCTGGTTGACTCCGATGTCGTGGATAGCTTCGCCTACCTCTAGCGATATCAGGAGGAGTATGGAGATTGGGATTACATGAGGCCGGCTCAGCTATGCACCTCCACACCTTAACTTATTCATTGTGATATGCATGATAATCTAATAAATGTGTGTATGTGCAAGATGCCTGGGATGGACTCATCGACACACTGCGAGCCAGCTGGGAAGTACAAGGCCCAGCTGGCAGAGGCACTGGAGGCGCTGGAGGCTCTGGTAAGTTTAAAAGATCGTACCTTTGCCTTATTCACTTACCATGTGTTGACCTGATTTTCAATGTGTGCAGCGTGCAGCACAGATGACAATGGAGCGCACTGATGCTGCGGGTGCCTCTACGAGCAGGGGTGTTCCAGACCCGAAGGTTGCTTCTCTTCGGGAGCAGCTGACAGCAGTAGTGGCTCGGGCGGAGGCGGCGGAGTGCGACCTCTCTGCATGAGTAGGTAATTTAATTAGATATATACACAATGAACGTATTTCCTTATACTTACTTGTCTGCTTGCGTGTAGTCTGCCGAGCTCCAGAGCGCCATCACCCAGGCGATGCTTGCCGATGCTAAAGTGACTGAGCTAATGCAGCAGTTGTCTGAGCTGCGTACTCAGGTCTCTCAGCATGATGCAGACCTGCCACGCGAGACCGCGAAGCTGCGCGTGATGCTTGCAGTGGAGCGGAGGGAGCGGGAGCGGGAGCAGGAGCGCGAGCAGGAGCGCGGCCGATGGGAGCAGGAGCACGAGCGGTTGACCCAGTAGGCCATGGATGCACGCACCAGTCTGGGTATCTCCGAGCGCATGCTGCGAGTGGCGGAGGACCGGTACTAGTGGGGACACGAGCGGGCCGTGCGTGAGGGGTGAGCTAGCGCCTACTCCAGCAGTTACCTGGTGACGTCCTCTCAGTACTAGAGGAACATCCAGGAGGGATGCGCCACCCAGGGGTCTTCCGACTCTTGTGCCTCCATGAGGCCTCCACCTCCATGTTCGATTGCGGACCTCGGTGAGGCAGAGAACTGACACCCCCGGCCAGCTGAGAGTGGTGGCGAGAGCTAGGCCACCTCAGGACCTGTACCTTCTTTTTGTTTTTTTTCATGATGATGTGTACCCGGTGGGGTACTTATAATGTATTTGTGGTTGGCCCCCCTTTTGGCCATGATATATATATACATCGTGCTTCCTTTGCCTTTTCTTTTCTGGTTGCCTAAAAAACACTTAACAAACAAGTTAAATGTCTGTTCCGGCTCAGCCCCTGCACATTAAGCGGATTAGGCTTCATGATCTTGTCAAGGGGTTGATCCTTTATTAAATAATGCAGAAATAAAAGAACTCCATAATTAAAATGCAGCACACAAGTAGGCATATGCTAACGGGAAATTCAAAAGAGCATGCGTCTGATGCATTCAAACAAATGGAGTATGCGTTTTGATTTTGTTTGGATTTTTGAAGTATTTATTTTTTTTTGGATTTTGAAAATATGTGATTTTTTGGAATTTGAAATATTCAATTAATTTTAGGTTTTGAAAATATTTGATTTTTTCTTTTTGGTTTTGAAATATTCTATTTTTTTCGTTGAAATATTCTATTTTTTGTTTTAAAATATTCTATTTTTTATTTTGAATATTCAATTTTTTGGGGTTTTGAAAATATGAGCCACAACCCGACATCGTTCCTTCTTAAAAAGATGCGCGGAACGAAGGAGATCTGCTCTAATTGGAAAAACTTGGTACTTGGACCCTTCGATTACTCAGCCACAATTTAGAGTTCATTAATAATTTGGGTATGCCAGATAGTGGTTGGACGTGCTTAAGGGGTGCCTTCACCCAAGGTGGCTTTCGGTGACATCTTTAGTTGATCGTTGACTTTCCTTGACCCTAAGACATACCCGTGGGGAAGAAGGGAAGAAGATGTTTAGAAAGTCTGTCAACAATTTGGGCAACCGGGGAGACACTCATTCTTCTACCCTACACTCAGTGGGGTTCAGTCTTTTGGCTTATGGGGTTTTTGGCACGCTTACGACAGGTCCATTTGGATCTCTACGTGGATTTTGCCGCTCTTGACGTGCTTTTTATATTTGATTTGCTGACTTTGGCTCTTTTGCTTTGATTTGCATTATTTTTCTTCTTTTTCCCTTTATTGGGCTTGAACCTACACCTGTTTGAGCTTTGGGCGGATTCAAAGGTCGATCCCTCAGGTTTCCCTATCTATTGGAGGACAGAGTGGGAGAGAAACGAGTAATGTCCTAGACTCTCGGTTAGGTATTGATCTTCCTTAGATTTCGTGCCTCTATCTTCCAAGGGGGGCGTGTAAGTGTGTGGGTGTCGATGCCTCAGGCTAACTCACCAAGAATAGGAAATAAATTAAAAATGATAGCTTTTCGATTTAGGGTCCGTGTACCATGTGATTCCAAACACCTAACTAGGGGTAGTATTTCTTGAGATACAACCCATTCCAAGGATGAGAGAGCTCCACACCCTCCGCGTCCACTAGCCTGTACATGTTTCCAGGATATGCTTCCTTAATTACGTATGGCCATAACCAATTTGGTTGGAGCTTAGATCGGGGACCGCCCGGTTTTACAAAAATTCTTTTTACCACCATTTCGCCAACTTTAAACTTCCTCTCCATTACCTTCTTTTGATGAAAACAAGTGAGTCTATTTTGATATGATCTTGTGTGTTCTGCGGTGACCAGACGCTTCTCATCTAAGAGTTCCAGTTGTGTCAAGCTGGACCCTTAGTAAGGGAATGAGAATCTCATATGGTACTATAGCCTCCAATCCGTATGTGAGGGTGAACGACGTCTACCCCGTAGGAGTGCAGATTGAAGTGCGGTAGGCCCATAGAGCTTTTACAAGCTTCTCTGGCCAATCCGAGAACTTGTTAGCCTCACATGTTTTCTGATGATTTTAATTAGGGTTTTGTTTGTCGCCTCTACTTGGCCATTGCCTTGCAGATAGTATGGAGATGAGTGATGCAATGCAATTTATACCTGTTGTAGAGGTCACGCAGTCTTGAGAGATAAACAGTAGTCCATTGTCGGTGATGATGGTGCTTGGTATGCCGAACCTAGTTATGATGTCATCATGATGAATTGCAGACGGTTGTTGCCTTGACTTCCGTGTATGCTTCGACTTCCGCCCACTTGGTGAAGTACTCTGTCGCAGTGAGGATGTATGACTTGGTTTTGTTCTGGGAGTTTGGATCACAAGGGGACCAATGATGTCGAAGGCCCACATAGAGAAAGGCCATGGGTAGGATATTGGGTTAAGTGTAGAGGATGGAGAACGGATTTTTCAGTGTTCAGTTGGCATTTGACACACCGATGGACAAAATGGAACAATCCTCCTCTAGAGTGGGCTAGTAAAAGCCTTGCCTAAGGATCTTCTTGGCAAGCATTTGGCTGTTCACATGGCCACCACACACACCAGAATGAGCCTCCTCAACAACCTTCAAGATTTCATCATCATCCAGGCATCTAAGCAAAACTCGGTAAGTCCCCTTCTGTAGAGAGTGTTTCTGTAACAGTACGGTCGTTCGGATCCAGGTTTATCGAGTCTATGTGTGGTGCTCTTGACCAAGAGATGGTCAAGGGCTGTGTTTGGGTACACTGTGCACAGAGTGAGCAGTGTGGGCCGGATATGCCAGCCCAATTGCACTAGTGGTTCACTATTTGGAATCGC
>CM024758.1:127368123-127590975 GCA_014218235.1 Colocasia esculenta | reverse complement strand
CACATATATACATATGTGCAACATTATTCAAATTCAATATGTACAAATATAAATAATATACGTATAGATGAACGTGCGACATTCTTGACTGTGCATTTTCGTGTCCAGAGTTCCTCGCACAAGTCAATATGCGCACTTCCTCTAAACTGTCTCACAAAATCTAAAATCACAAAGAAGAACTAGCACAATGTGTGAGAACATGTCATATCCACGGAGAGAGGCAGAATAAAGCTGGAATTAAAATACTTAGACTTGAATCTCTATCGACAATGCATTAAAAATGAATGTGTAAACAACACCGACCAAATCACTCACAATCTTGATGGATCAAATTTAATAAAGGGACAAGCTGAATTGAAATAAAAAGAGAAATGAAATCAATGTCCCCTCACAGTTGAGGGATCAAACTGGTAGACAGAAAGTTTAACTAGAAACCAACGAACCAATTACCCCTACAGCTCAGGGGATGAATAATCATAACTCTCCACAAACACAGGATCACTAGCTCAGATTTGGACAGAAAATAAGTAACAGAAATTTAAAGTTGGTAAGTCAGATTTCTATTGCTATTACTGAAGAACATGGATCAAAGTGAGACCGAAAAGAAATTAAAGAACTCAATCAAAGATTTGCATGGAGAATAACATGAACTAAAATTAAGATTACTATATCCTACAACACACTGAGTCGATCTCATTATCTCCCACAACCAAACCTCCCAGTAGCCCAACGATCTGAAATTAGAACTCTCCAAACCCCCTAAAAATACGAACCAGAAAAGATGTAGAACAATCGGAAGGGATGAAGAAAAAACTAAAAAAAAACTGAACCAACCCCTGGATCTCTCACACCAACAGTCGAATTACATGCTGAGTCCCTTCCAACAGCCCAATTTCCATCTCCTGGAGTACACAACCCCGAGAGTCTTCAGATGCAGAATACAAGAAGAATCCCTCCTGCTGTAGTAGATCTCCTGGAAACCCTCGATCTCTCACAAAACACCAAAGAAAAGGAACCCCAAAATCCCCCTCCCAGCGGCAACGAAGAGAAGGGACAAAAAAAAACTCACTGGTTCGGTCTCTCCTCTAGCAGTTCTACAACAATAGCTGAACTCCCCGGAATGCTGAACCAAATCAGATGCACCTCTCGGTTGTCTTCACAGAACGCAGAAGAGAAATAGAATTTGAATCTAAGAACAGTAGCAGAACTGAAGAGCAAAATGGGCAATACGACTCCATATGATTTCTCAGCAGCACATCAGAAATGACAAAAGCACAGAAGAACTGGACATCACACAGACGGAAGGCGGAAGAACACTTGATGTAACAGCTAACAACCAACTCAAATGCTCACACAAAGAACATAAGATGCGCAGAAGAAATGACAGATCAAATTAGACGAAATGGGATAAGCAAGTGCCCCTGAATCTTTCACACAACAGTCGAATGATCACAACAGTCGAATGATCACAAATTAATACTAAATGAGAACAGATGCTACACCGCGGAAGGACAAAACCAAGAACAATCCACCACTCACTGCTCTGATCACTCGAAGAACAGAAAAGAACAGGAATTAAGACAATCCCTAACCCCTGCTCTGCTAAATACAGGAGAGAGAAAGAACAAGAAGAACAGTAAAGAACTACTAGAATGCTCTTATAGCAAAGAAGTAACCCAAAAACTAAAATCGAACTCCAACCCTCCCCTGCTTGCAAAAAGAAAAAAAAAAAACAGGAAAAAAATCATCAGAATTTCGAACTCGGGAACCTCTGAACTCTCACTGGAAGAACAAAAGAAAACTAAAAATTCCTAAAAATCAAACCAGAGAAGACTAACTAGAGAACTCTGGGAAGAGGACCTCGGGTCCTTTTATAGATGCTCAGGCGCCTCCTGGCGAGTTCCTCTTCCCGCCTCTGCACGATCCCCAGCAGCCATCGCGCCATCTGCACGCGCCAGCCACATCAGCACCGATGGGCGCTTCCAGCTTCACTGCACAAACCAGATGCGTCGCCTGCACCTGCCCGAGCTCCATTAGCCGCTGCGCCATCTGCTCTGCACATCCGGTCCAGCCGCGCTTCACCAGCCTCACGCACCCGGGGCCACATCAGCACCGATCGGCCGCGCCGTACCAAGCTCTGCATCTGGGCGCTGGCTGCCCCAGCACCATCCAATCACACACGAGCTCCAGCGCGCCAGCTCCCTTGCATCTTAGCTCCAGATCTGCGTAGCCCTGGTTGTCCAGCAAAGGCTTCAACCGCCTGAGCCATGCCGCCCCCATCGCCTCCAGATCCGCTGGCTTGGCCGCCACCTCAGCACACCCAAACCGCCATCCGCCATGCCCATCTGCACCAGCCTCTTCCTAGCTCACCTCCTGCACAGATCTGGCCACCCAGCACACCCAAACCGCCATCCACCATGCCTCCAGCACTGCCCAGCTCCTGCTCTGCACCCCCTCCCAGTCGCTTCGCCAGAGGTCTTCCAGCAGCTTCTGCTGGGGAAGAGTAAAAGTTTTAACCGAATTAGATGGGGTTGGGTAGGGTAAAAAGGTCATTATTAAAATATTGAAATTGGGAGGGGTATGTGTCATGATCCGGTGAGATGAGAGAAATGGTAAAATAAATTTTGTAGGGGGGGTATGTGGCATAATGGTGGTGGTAGGGTAAAAATGTTTATTTAATGGGATTGAGTGAGATATTTATAAAATCAAAATCTATTTAAAAGAATATTTACAAAAATAGTATTTTAACAAAATTATTTACAAAATATCTTTTATTTTCCAAAGTGAACCTAATTAGTCAATCTATGACTTATTGAATGAAAAATCTAATCATGTGTTTTCTAACCCAATGATTTGACTAAAATGTTCAAAATCTATTTATGGATAAAATGAAAATTAAAGTTAAACTACACAATATCTACAGGCAAAAGATGTCTAAAATTACTATATGTATGAAATTTAACACGAAAAATTGTGTGGTTATCAATAGACATGTACATATGCACACATAGCAACTAATACATGATAAGACAAAGTCAAATAAAAGAGCAAAATTTGAGGGCCTTACACCCTCTCCCCCTTAAATAAAACTTCGTCCTCGAAGTTAGAACGACACTACTCAAACAATTGGGGATACCTCTTCCTCATAACATCCTCAAGCTCCCAAGTAGCCTCCTCTCGCGAGAAGTTCCGCCAAAGCACCTTCACGGACGCAATGCTCTTATTCCTGAGATGCTGAGCCTTCCGATCAAGAATAGCTACTGGTTGCTCAACATATGATAGATCTGGTGGATCTCCACTGGCTCATGACGAATAACATAAGACAGATCATGCACATACCTCCTGAGCATAGATATGTGGAAAACGGGATGAACACTAGCTAACGCTGGGGGTAAAGCTAGCTCATTTGCCACGCTACCCATCTGCCTCAAAATCTCAAACAGACCAATGAATCTAGGACATAATTTGCTATGCCTGCCAAATCTAACAACACCTCGAGTAGGCAAAACCTTCAAAAATACATACTCGCCTACCTCGAACTTCAAATCCTTTCTCCTGTTGTCGGCGTATGTTGTCGGCGTAACTCTTCTGCCTATCTTGTGCCGCAAGAAGCCTCTTCCTGATAAGCTGGATCTTATCCGAAGGCTCCTGCACTAACTTCGGACCAATCAACTGTTTATCACCGGTCTCCTCCCAGCACAAAGGAGATCTACAAGGCCGCCCATACAATGCCTCAAATGAAGCCATACCAATACTCGCATGAAAACCGTTGTTATATGCGAACTCCACAAGAGGTAAATGACGCTCCCAATCACCCTTCCAATCCAACACACATGCTCGCAACATATCCTCGAGCGTCTAGATAGTCCTCTCGGACTATCCATCTGTCTGACGATGGAACGCCGAACTAAGCTTCAATTCAGAACCCAAAGCATCCTGAAGACCCTTCCACAGCCTCGAAGTAAATCTCGGATCTCAATCCGAAATGATCGACTTCGGCACACCATGCAACCTAACAATACTACTAACATACAACCTAGCCAAACTCTCAACTGACTACTTCTTCTTCATAGGTAAGAAATGCGTAGTCTTAGAGAATCTATCTACAATCACCCAAATCGAGTCATTGCCCTTCACTGATCTTGGCAAACCCGTTACAAAATACATAGTGATGGCCTCCCACTTCCATACTGGGATCTCCATCTTCTGCATAAGACCAGATGGTCGCTGATGCTCGGCCTTCACTTGCTGGCATACTAAACACCTGGATACAAAATCCGCCACATCTTTCTTCATGCCAGACCACCAAAATGATCTCTTTAAATCCTGGTACATCCTGGATGAATAGAGAATCTCGACCTATGAGCTTCTCCTAGAACATGCTCATGGACATCTCATCAGGAACACAGACTCGGTGATGAAATCTAACCACACCATCCTCATCACGAGCAATTCCCGCCTTGCCTACTAATTCCTGAAGCCTAGGATCAGCCTTCTATTGCTCAATCACCTCATCTAGCACAGAAGACCGAATAGACAACTGAGCCACAAAAGCCTGACATAATAATGGCTCTAACTCAGTCATTGCACATGCATTATCCTCCAACATCTTCCAATCCTGCTGGAGCAAAGACCTCTTCCTGCTAAGAGCATCCACTACGACATTCGCCTTTCCTGGATGATACTGAAGATCGAAGTCGTAGTCCTTGAGGAACTCAATCCATCTCCTCTGACGTAGGTTTAATTTCTTTTGAGAGAAGAGATACCTCAAGCTCTTATGGTCAATGAACACCTCAAATCTGACACCATAAAGAAAGTGCCTCCAGATCTTTAGTGCATGAACCACTGTCGCAAGCTCCAAATTATGAGTCGGATAGTTACGCTCATGCTCCTTCAACTGATGAGAAGCATACGCCACTACCCTTCCCTGCTGCATCAACACACAACCTAAACCAATCTGAGATGCATCCGAATAGATGGCAAAACCCTCTACACCACTCAGCAAAATCAACACCAGTGCAGAAGTAAGCTTTGAGGATCAGTCCATCCCCATATAATTTTACTTAATTATTTACAATTTGGTGATTAACAAAACCTTAACAATTATTTTCTAACAATCTTTTATGAAGTTCATCCACAGGGAATAAGTCAAGCCTAATCTATAAGTAATCCTTACACTGTATTATTTAAAGTTTGGAGCATGTATTTTCTCTAAGTCTATAATGATTTCCTATATAAGCATAACGATTCTATCGCTACAACGATTTCAGTCTCACATAGATTTCACAAGAAAAACAACGATTCGATCATCGGTTTCTTAAGAGAAACAATAATTTGATTGTTGTAACGATTCGATAAGTGAAGGCAACGATTTGATAGCTAGAACGATTTGCCTTTACAATAGAATGATTTGCTTATATCTATACAATGATTTGCTTGTACAACGATTTGGTTACTCTCGTACAACGATTTGCTTGTACAACGATTTGGTTACTGTCGTACAACGATTTGCTTGTACAACAATTTGGTTACTCTCGTACAACGATTTGCTTATATCTGTACAACAATTTGGTTACTCTCGTACAACGATTTGGTTACTCTCGTACAACGATTTGCTTATATCTGTACAACGATTTGTTTATGTTTGAACAACGATTGTTTATGTTTGAACAATGATTGTTTATGTTTGAACAATGATTTGCTCAAACAACGATTTGTTTATGTTTGAACAACGATTTGATTATGTTTGAACAACGATTCGTATAAACAACGATTTCATAAGTCGCATAACTATTTCCTTATCATAACGACTTCATGGATTACATCGATTTCACATATGATATTCAAATTTATTTTCAAATATTGTGAAAGTCAAATTCTTCCCGCATGCATCACTAATATCCTTGCATTTAATGGGACTGTACACTCCTCTACATGATGCATATCTGGGCGCCTTCTATTCCTATGTTTCTATAGAAAACATTTTATGGATAGCAGAATGGCGTCACTATTTTGGTGTACGTTCTTACTACATAGTTTCTAACGTTGACTGACAAGCATAGAGACAGTCTAGATGTCTGTGCTTCGACATTTATTGTGTGCAGGTCATATCTTACAACATTGGACAATCAGAAGCTGAGGAATATCTGGATGAATCTTCTCTTTGCATGCATGGCTCCAGAGCATTAAATGGCTGCAAGCTTACCTGTCGCGCATGATGAACCATGCTATCTAACATGCTTCAAGCTTAGAGACAACGGCCATTTCAATGGCTTTATTCTCAAGAGAAGACATATATATAAAGGACTGAAGACTCCCAGTTACATAGTTCGACAATTTGAATCCTTGCGTGAAAGATCCTTCAATAAAAACCTTCAACAACGAAGAAGAGCCTCTTGCTTCACTCCATACATTCCTTAGCTTGTACCTCTCTTCCTTTATTATCAAGATTTTTGAGAGCTTGTAGTTCTGAGAGATTTGTGTTATTGTTGATCTTTCTCTCTCAGACTTTGCCTCAAATCAAGCATTTCATTGTGAGCTTGGTCTAGGGGCATTTCGCCTTGTACTCATTTTCTGTGTGTATTCCGCTTCGGGCTATGAAGAGAAGACCTATTGGAAACAGGTGGTTGTTTCCCTTTAGTAAGGAAGGAAGACCTGTGTATCAGGGTGGTTGTATACCTCTTCGAGGTTTGAAGAGAAGGCCAACTGTGGTTGGATGTGTAAGGGTCCTTGAGGGGGACTGTACCCTTGGTTAGTGAAATCCTAAGTTGTTGCTTGGGGACTGGACGTAGGACTCCTTGGGATAGGAGGTCCGAACCAGGATAAAAACTCCTGTGTTGTGTGATTGGTTCTTTGTGTGTTTGTCTTTATTATCTCTAACACTAACCATCGATCTTAGTGTCTTCCTGTTAAGTGATTTTATTGACAGGTGTAGATTTGATCGAAAATGTTAAAATCCTATTCACCCACCCCTCTAGGCTTGCTAGATGGGCAACAAGCTTAGCCTTCAACAATTGAAAGCTACACTCACACTCCTTGGACCATACAAACTTCACACCCTTCCTGGTTAGCTTAGTCAAAGGGGCGGCGATAGAGGCAAATCCCTCAATAAATCACCGATAATAGCCCGCTAAACCTAGGAAACTCCAAATCTCCGATGGGGTCCTAGGGATCTTCCAATCTAATACAGCCTGAACCTTCGTTGGATCAACTGCTACACCAGCACCGGAGACAACATGCCCAAGAAAATGAACCTCGCGCATCCAAAAATCGCACTTGCTGAATTTTGCATACAACTTGTGCTCTCGGAGAACTTCTAACACAACCCTCAAATGTTGACGATGTGTAGCCTCATCCGGAGAATAGACCAACACATCGTCGATGAACACCACTATAAAACTATCTAGATAAGGTCTAAACACCCTGTTCATGATATCTATGAATGTTGCAAGGGCATTGGTTAGACCAAACGGAAGAACTAAAAACTCATAATCTCCATAACGAGTCCTAAAGGTCGTCTTGGACACATCTTGACTCCTAATCCTCAACTAATGATAGCCAGATCGCAAATCAATCTTAGAAAAGACTGATGCACTTTGCAAATGGTCAAATAGATCATCATTCTGCGATAAGGGATACCTGTTCTTTACAGTTACCTGGTTGGGCTTCCAATAATCAATGCACAACCTAAGTGAACCATCCTTCTTCTTTACAAATAATACATGTGCGCCCCAAGGAGATACATTAGGGCGAATAAATCCCTTATCCAGTAATTCCTGCAATTACCTCCTTAACTCAGCTAACTCCGCAGGTGCCATCTGATATGGAGCCTTTGAGATGAGAGGTGCCTGGAAGCAACTTTATAGTAAAGTCTATCTCCCCAACCGGTGGCAATCTAGACAAATTATCAGGAAAAACGTCAGGAAACTCCTGCACTACATCAATCTCCTCAAGGGTAGGTGACTGATCAGCCTTTGGTACTAATACAACACTGGCAAGAAAAGTGTCACATCTCTTGTTCACCATTCTCATCGCCTTCATGGCGGAGATGACAAACCTTCCCACTAAGTTTCTTGGTAATGGATGTGAAAACTCATCTGCACCAGGAATACGCAAAATGATCTTCTTCCCACGATAATCTACTAAAGCATAATGCTCCTCTAGCCAATCCAGGCCAAGAATTGCATCATAGTCCTTCATCTTTAGAAAAAAGAAACATCCATCTAGGACTCGATCGTCAATGCACACAGGTAATCGTAGACACCCGATTCTGGCCTACAAGTTGAACCACATTTCTGTTATCTTAATGAGCCCCAAGTTGGTCATTCACCTTGAGCCCACCATTAGCCTCGCTTTGAGCCCATTAAAAGCCCAATTTTCATGATATCCTGTCCATTATTCTTTTAAAAGAGTCCATGTGCCTTAAGTCCTTATTCTACTATATGATTGGCCAATTTTTGAGAAATATTCGATTTTCATTAACGCGACCAGTCGTGGCATCGCGTTAGCCTTGTCGCGCCCCCCATGTCCATCACGACAGCCCATGCATATCCATGCACGTGGCTTTTGCATCGCGACCTGCATGGCTGTCGCGACTATCTTGTCGTGCCCCTACGTTCTGTCGCAACTACAGCCATGTGTGCTAGCCTCTGCAACAACCTCCTCTTTATCCTCTATTTGCTTTATCCTCATCCCATGCAACCTCCCACCCCCCCCCCCCCCCCAAGCATAGTTTGAGGCTCCAGGACCATTGGAGACCTCCCTAGGACTCTCCCATGCGATTTTCCATGAGATTTATCTCTTCATTTTGGTATTTATCAATTAAAAATGGGATATTCTCTCTCCTATCCTATATAAGCAAGGCCTCTCCTTCAGAGGAGAGGGGAGCCCCATTTTTGCCACGAAGTGCTACTGAAATTTTCCCTAACCTAGACTTAGCTCGTGGCTCTCCCATTTCCTCTCATTCGCTCACATTTTCTTCTCGAAGCAAAGCACATTTCTTCATCCATGGAGCTTGATGCAGGAGGAGGTCGACTCCCATCTCTCCTAGAGCTTCTATAGCACCCTTGGACGTCACTCAACACCAGGGAGTCGCCTCCCATTAGGGCTCTTTCTTCCACTCCCTCTCCCTTTCTTCTTTCATACATATTTCTTGCTTTATTAGATAGGACGCATTTCCATTTTCCTCCCACGTTTTCCATACACCCAAGGGGTTAAAAACCACCCCAGGTTCGTTCCCCCCATGCTCTCATCTTTCTTTTCTTTTGTGGATAGATTCTACACTTAATATGTTCTAACAGGGTTTTTCTTTGTTGTGTTCTTTGTTTTGGTAGGCATACAAGCAACATTCGATGAGGAGCTCTTGTCCTCTGGCCAGCCGGAGGACGGGAAGAAGGCCCGCCTACATTTCTCCCGCACTGTAGAGAACACGGCACGATAGGGCATCGCGACAGGCTTAACCCGCCCTGGTCTGGCGTCGCGACCTCAACCCATCATGACGGGTTTCCCCGTCTCTACTACAGTAAGTGCTTCATTCTCTCTCCTTTTCCTAGAACAGTTAGCCTACGTAGTTCTTATCCATGGCAACTTGTTAGGTGGCGATCACATCCATGTTTCCTTGCCCCTTAGTTATTTTTAAAACGTGTTTCGAGGGGTGCACAACCCTGTGATTACACCTTTTAGCGATCACGGTGGGACCTTCAGTGCTAGCCTCGCTGATTGTGCTTGTTTGCCTGCCATGTTTATCTTTTTAAATGCTGTTTAGAACCCTGTTAGATATTTCTATGTCTTTTCTGCGTTTCTATTCTCTGGCGGGAACGCGGTGTATCGTCGAGACGCGACATGTTCGCATCCTTAGAGCCAGCTGCGACATCAGGTCCGTGTTCTCCATCCCCTTATGTGTTGTTGCTTCTATGAGAGTTATTCCATGTCTTACTCATGCTGTGTTTCCATGTATACTCGGGTTTATGTTTGTTAGAATCCTATTAGGGTCCGGATTTTCCTTTTACTTTCACTGTTTGATTTTGGGTCTTATTGCGGCGGACTAGATGGTCGCGACTAGGTCGCGTCGGTGGTGGAGGTCGCTTCTAGAGGTACACATTGCTTGTTACTGTCTTGTGATCCATGAATCAGTTCATGTATGTTTAGTTAGTCTGGATGTGTCGATCAATTGATTCAATGATGGTATTGCGTTATAGGATACTCTATCTGCTTACTGTTTGCGTGTGACTGTGGGTTTCTGTGCTCTATTAACATGGCGGCAGGGTCTCTGGTTGCGATAAGGTAGCGACGGATCTGGTCGTCGCGACTTCAGCAGAGACGTCACAGTTGCTTTGTGTTAGTTTAGGTTAGACATTGCATGCACCTCGGTGCACTTAGGCTCATGCATACACTTCTTATCCGTGATGATTAGGTTTTCCCTCCTTGGTTGAGTGGGTCCTCTCACCTGTGAGTACTCGTGGGCTGACCAGGGCCGCCTACCGAGGGCCTCCGTAAGTCCCCGTAGCCGTATGCACATTGCGGTTTGTCGGGCTTGTTGTACCCGTCGTACCCTTAGTTGAGGCCGTCCTACGCGTGATTTGTATTCCCCTTAGTCATCCCGAAGTACTTGAGTACACACCCATTAGGGTCCCTCTTTAGCCGACTGTAATTTAATTAAATCAATCCATTAAAAGGCTAAGTGATAACCCTAAAATCCTGATGCGTATCATGTTAGCTTGGGTGTTTGCTTGAGAACTCCCTTCTCGTCCCCTTCTTGTGTGATGGTAACTGTTGTTGTACCCTTTATTTGTATTTTAGTATATCCTTTTAATTCACCCTTTTCTCATCCTCTCATGGCCCCTTTCCACTTCACATATTCTCCAACCTCTCCTCCTCATGCAGGCCCCTTGCCTCATGAGTCTATTCTAAATTCGGCCCAGTCCTGGGCCCATCAGGCCAACGAGAGTGTCTGTCCCCAACCTGTGTTGTCACCATCCTCTTCTGATGAGATTGCTGAATTGGAGCGCCTCCTGCTGGAAATGGGCCCTGACCAAGCCCGAGAATTGTTGTCAACCTTTGCCCCACAGTCTTCTTCCAAGGTCGACCCAACAAGCCCAAATCATCCTGCTTATTCTAGATCCACTCATATTGTCACTCCTGGATCAGGCCATCCTTTTGTCTAGCCCGCCTCATTGTAATCGGCCCATTATACTCCTTCTGGTCTGAACCTTGACCCACAACTCCATTCCCATTCCCAAGCCGGCCCTCTCTATCCACAATCCACCTCGACTCAGGACTTCCAATCCGAGTTCGAGTCCATGAAGCGAGAGCTTAGCCACCTGTGGAGGCAATTAAATCCCAAACCCTCCTTCAATAATACACTCCCTGATTTCCATGGTCTTCGGATCCCTCCACTTTCTTAGCTCCCTATTTATTGCAAATATAGTGGAGTTGGAGACCCTTACATCCATCTGAAAGAGTTCCTCTATGACTCGGTGTCCTACCAACATGATCGCCACTTATTGGCATACCTTTTCAAGCGGTCGCTAGATGCGCCTGCTCTAGAGTGGTTTTATTCCTTGCCTCCCAATGAAGTTGAAGATTTTGAAGTGGTCAAGGTCAAATTCACACAACAATATCAAGGCTAGGCCGGGCCCAAGTATTCAATGGCCGATGAAGTGGCTGAGCAGATGAAGCCTGATGAAGAATTTGCAACTTATGCTGACCGGTGGCGTCAAATGTCCACACATGCCCAAATGCAGCTCCCAGAAGAGGAGAAAATCGAGCTCATTAATACTAATGCAAGACCTATGTACCTCTACATCCTGGCTATGAACAACATCACATCCATGCAACAATTATACAGTCGTGCTCGCTTTGTCAAAACCCAACTCATTGACTCTCCCATGCCATCCTTGTTTGAGGCCCAACAACCCATTTGCACATTTCAAGTGCCCACTTATGAGGGAGTCCAAACCCACGCCCTTGTTGATGTTATCCACCGTCCCACACCTACCCACTCCATTGACCATTACTCATCCTCACCGCTTCCACCAAGCCAACTCGCACCACTTCCACAAGAACAACCCCCTCGCCCATGCCATCGCACCACACCATCCCATACTTGCCCATCACAACGTCCACTTAGCCCAAAGCGAGCCCATTATCATCCGTTGCCAGAATCCCTCTCTGATGTCTTCACGGCCCTGATGTCCATCAATGCATTGTAACTCCCTCCAGAAAAGCCAAGCTGGGACATGACAATGGACCGATCAGAATATTGCCCATATCATCGTCATCCGGGGCATGCAGTCACGAACTGCTGTGAATTTCGGGATGTGATCTATGATCTAGAGCACAAGATAGATTGGGCTGAAATGCACAGACTCATCCTACACTGTCAAGAAAAGAGCAAAGAACTGTTAGGATCGGATGGGTGGATGGATCAGATCTAGAAGGGGGGGGGGGTTGAATAGATCTAATACCAATTAACGTGGAAGCTTAAGCAATTAAAAATTACTTCGAATCAGAGATCAATTCACCCAAACAAATTTACTGAAATGAAGTGATTAGTGTGTGTGAGCAAATGAATTAGTAGTGTGAACGAAATCCCTATGCATGCATCTAGCGAGATACAAAGACAAACCACAATTCAAACCATTGCACAAATGATTTTTAGGTGGTTCGGAAATCACCTCCAGTGACTCCTACGTCCACCCCTCACACAGTGAGGCTACACTACTCAAAACCTTGAGTACAACTCACACCGGAGCACGACGACTCCAAACACCCTTGAGCACGACGACTCAAGAAACACCTAGAGCACGACGACTCCAAACTGAGCACGACGGCTAAAACAATAACCAGAGTACGACGACTCCAAATTGAGCACGACGGCTCAAACCACGCAGTGACTGTGACGACTCACACACCAAAGCTCGACGGCTCACAGTACAAAAGCTAGATCAAATACAAAAGAGATCAGATCCTCTAGCAATGATTTGATTCAAGACAGTTTCTTACACAGAAATTTGTACAGAACTTCATGCACAAATCTCATTGACGAAATAAGGAAGAACAAACTCAGAAGTAAGGCAAATAGATGTAGAAAGAGTGTTCTTCGATGAAGAGGCCTTACAGACGCTTCAATTGAAGAGCCTTAATGGAAATCGATGGAGATTCTCCCCAATTGGCAATGCTCTGCTTTGATGGCATCTGAAATGCCAGAAATCCTTCTTCTTCTACGCCTCTTCAATTGGATCTTCTCCCTTGCCTAGCACAGCAGGCTTCTCTCCAGGGATTCCCCTTGATTCCCTTGTCCTTCTTCTTGAAAGGATGGCTTGCGGCTTCTGGAGATGGAGACAGATCTAGAAAACCCCCTTTGGCCGCCAAAATGCTTCTTCTGGAAGTGTATGGGCTCTCTTGCCTTTGGGGTACAAGGAACATGGGTATTTATAGCCCCATATGTCCATAAAGTGCCTTGGGGTGCATGGGCATGGAAACCTAGGTCAAATCCCCTAAATCCCAAGTAGCCACGTGTATAGAGAAATTCACGATTTTGACTTTCAGCCGGAGTGTGTCGACCTGCCCTAATCTAGTGTCGACCTGCTGTCCCATTTCTGCAAAATTGTTCTGCTGGAAACTGGGTCTAGTGTCGACCTGCCCTGATCTAGTGTCGACCTGCTGTCCCAGTTAGGCAAACTGATCAGCTTGAAACTGGGTCTAGTGTCGACCTCACTTGATCTAGTGTCGACACTACCAAGACAAAAATGTGTGAACCTGAAAATTTAACACATAAATCATTAGTATAATATATTATCATTAAAATATGAGATATTAAACATCAAAAACATGTTGTTTAAGCATTATTGTGATATGTATAAAATGTTCAACATATCATCATCAAAATCACAACATGTCATCATTAAAATCACAACATGTCATCATTAGAATCACAACATGTCATCATTAAAATCATAACATGTCACAATATCTCATCATTAAAATCACAATATGTCATCATCAATATCACAGTATGTCATCATTAAGATCACAGTATGTCATCATCAAAATCAAGGTATGAGTGATGTTCATTGGATATCATTAAAATACAACTTTAGGAAGTTCCAAAGCACACTCAACCCAACAATCTCCCCCTTTTTGATGATGACAAAACATATCTCCCTTGACTTCAATAACTCCCCTTGACCATATGCATCCTTTGAACTTTCTCCCCATAAAGAACATTCTCCCCTTAGAAACTTTTACTTTCTCCCCCTTTCAAGGATCTTTCTCCCCCTTTTTAACAGCATAAAAAGATAGACAAGAGAGAGAGACACAATGATGGTCGGAGACCAAAAGATAAAAAGTGGGAAATGAAGGTTCAGAAATGATCAAAATAAGTGAGGCAAAGTGATATTGTTAAACGAAAGAAAAGATAATGTTTTGTTATTGTGCAACAAAATTTAATCACAAAGACAGACTCAACACAAAGAATAGTAAATTATAATGAGCTGAATGAAGTTAAAATAATGATGCAAATGTGAAGAAAAGTGACCTATATGAATGAGCAGAAATATTTAACAAGGATGTTAGGAGCTTTAAGTTTAACACAATGTAAAATAATAGATCTAAACTCAGTAGACATGAACTTAATTAAGGTCTTAAGCTTTCCTATCCTGTCTTTTTGATTTTCTTTCAGTTTTAACTGAGAAAGAATACAAGAATAAATTAGTTAAATCTCACTTTTCAGTGCAAGAGATCACATTGATCAGATGCAAGACCTCCTGATTACTCAGTGGTTTAACTTTCATTATCTTATACAGAGTTGAAAATTTCGATTTCCACTTTTTGGCGCGAAACAAATCACTTGTTAGGTGAAATGGCCCAGTTACTCAGTGGTTCAAGCATTTGCATTGCTATGTTTGTATCTTTCCAGATTGATCACTTTCTTTGATATTTTGCAGGAATGTGTTTGCTTTGACCAGAGAAGTTAGGACTATGAATTTAGAAAGATTATTCTTAACATGTGGTAAAAATAAGGCTTAAACATACACATGTGAAATATTAAAGCCACTCATGTGCCTATAATAGTGTTTTGCAAATCATTTTAAAAACATTCAGTATTATGATTGCTTAACCTTGAAATGATACTGAATCTTTGAAATTAAACTAAATGCACAATGAGTTTAGTTTCAATGTCTTAATTCTCTCATAAGAAAATAGCACAAGGACTCAAAAATTCTGATGATTTTGGGGGTTCAAGATAGACAACAATTGTCAAGAGAAATTAGTGAAGAATAGACAATAACTCCCCCTCAACAAATACTCACGCATAGTGAAAGTGTCCAGACAAGCTTAACTTGCCTTTCTTCAAATCACTATTTGATATACCAAGAATACCAATGCAATGTGAGAGTGAGGAATTTATGAGCAAGAATATTTGTCAACAAACTGAATGGGAGTTGATGATGAATCAGATATGACAAAATATTTTTCTAGCAAATTTCTCCTGCATTTCACTCAAAGATTCTTTCGAATTCACTCCCCCATAAGATATGCATGATATGAAATGATCATTTAATCGATTTAGATATGTTCATTCCAAGCAATTTGCACAGAAAGAGTATGAACATGATGAAGCATATTTCAACAGGCAATTTATTGAAGAAGAAGAGTTTTGCAAAGACTCAAAATAAAGTTTTTGAGATTTTCATTTTGCTTGATGACATTTATGCAGAAAAGACTATTGATACTTGGCGGAGAATTTTTCTCACGCATGATGATAGTTTCCAGTTAAGCCTAACTTGTCCTTTCACATTTCACCATTTGATATACCACATAGTCACTGCAAAAAGGGTCAATTACACTTTATTTTTAGCATGAAATTCATTGCATTTATTGAAAACATTTTTGCACATTTTCAAATTTACTCCCCCTTAATATGTGCATGGAATAAAAAAGCTAGCAAACAATTCATACATGATTATGAGCACAATTAGCTTTAAGGATAACATGACTTTTGGTACTTCGCAGAGTATTTTACTCACGTATAATGATAGCTTCCAAACAAGTATAACTTGTTCTTCCACATGTCATTATTTGATATACCAAAAAGTCAAATCAGTTGACATGCACACGGAATCATGGTCATAGTTAAGCAAGCATGATAACATAAACATGATTCCAATTGTTATGACATAAAGTTCATTGTTGGGAGTAACATTGAAACACATTTCTCATTGTTCAGATAAAAATTAAACATTCATTTCAATTCAAGCAATTCAAGTTTGAAATGATAAAGAAATTTTACCTGAACAGTCTTCATTTCTTTTTCAAAGATTTTACCTATGTTCTCCAATCATTTTTAGCCTTGCACAGCCAATATCTTGAATCCATTTACAATGTATGGCTGCAAGACTCCTCAACTTGCTGATCAAGCTGGTTTTGGGACCCACACTTGCTTGGGTCCTGGTGAGCTTTTCATTTTCTTTCATTCTCTTCACTTACTTTCCTTGTAGCCTTAGTCATTAAGCCTTCATCTTTAAATTGACTACAAGGATCCCTGCATCCAACATTCAAGCAGCACATTTCAGAACCCAAACTTGTTTGGGTCCTAAGGATCTTCCATGAATTTGCAACAATGATTTTGAATCCAAAAAGATTTTATATTGGGTGCATTTTGCTGAAGACTAGAAACACTAGAATCTTGGTTTCTAATCTTAGAGTTATTGGTATAGAATGCACCACTGACATACTGAACATTTTTTTTCTATTTTTTAGATTTTTATCGTTGAGATTTTTAGCATGGAATTTAGAAGAGATCTTTTGTGCAATAGTTCCTTTTTCATGTACATAGAATTTCTGAGTGTTTTCAGCATGAATATGATCTTTATTCTTATGTACATTAACATGAAATATGAGAGCATGCACAATATTATCAATTCTATGCCAACATTCTCTAGAAGTATGCCCAAATTTATGACATGTGAAGCACTGGACTGATTTGACATGTTTATTGAAATGATGATCTTTATTCCAGCAATGTTTGGCAAGATGACCAAGTTTATTGTATTTAATGCAAATGAGAGGATTACTTACCTGGGACTCACTTTGGCATGTATGCATTTGCTGAAATCTCCTTTTCATGTGAGGATGCTTACCATGAGGAGAAGGAGGTGCCTTTTAGTGGCTCTTGGTATGATGTGAATTCGGAACTTGTCTTGGAGCTTTTTGAACTGATGGAGAAAGTAGATGAATCTTCTTAACAACAGCATTTTCTTTTTCTCCATCTATTTCTGAACTAGAACTTTCACTAGTTTTTCATTAGAATTATCAGTGTTCTTGTTCGCAGCAGCTTTAACAAATGTTATTGTGGTTTTCTTTTCATTTTTCTTGGTTTTCAAAGAAGCAAGATTTGTGTTTGTAGTGTTCTTCAATTCATGTTGAAGCTTCTGTTTTTCAGCTTTTAATGCAACAACTTCTTTTTCTGAATTTTGAAGTTTATTTAGCATGACATCTAAATCAATTTTCATCTTGTTCTTTTCAGTTTCAAATTTAGCAATTTATTTTTCCAAATCAGAAATTTTATTACTTAAATTGCTACAATCATTGTTCAATGGTTTGTCATGCAACAAGCATTCAATCTTCCTTCTTAGATGATGATTTTCTTCAACAAGTTGTTTGCATCTGTCATTTATTTGATGATCATGAGCCATGTTAGAAATCTGTTTGTTTAATTGATCATTATCCAATTTGAAATTTTCATTGAGATCAACCAATTTTCCATTTTCATTTTCCAGATCAATAACTTTTGATTTCAATAGCTCATGATTTTCTTTCAAACCATTCAGTTTATTTTCACAGATTTGGACCTCATCTTCCAAATTCTCTTTCTCAGAATTTAATTTTTCAACTTCTCATTTTCTTCTGAAAAATCTTTATCATTGTTCTGGAGCAATTTAAGTGTATTTGTCAAATTTTCAATTTCTTTATGGCAATGTTTTAAAGTCTTTTTTAAATCTTTATTCTTAGTGTTCAGCTTTGCATTAAGATTTTGTATCTTTTCACAGAACTCAACCAATTCAGCATAAGACATGCCTTCATCTGTATCAGAATCAGAATTAGAATTCATAAATGGATTTGGAATTGATTTACCTGATCTTGTAGACCCATTTGAACTCTTGTTTTCTGTAGAGGATGCAGAATGCTCTGAGCTCTTGGAATGTGCAGTTAGAGCCAAAGTCTTTTGAATTGTTGATTTTCTGGATTCATTGAAGCTCTTCTTTGCCATTAAGTGCTTGTGAATTTCTTTTGCTCCTTTTCTTTGTGAATTCTTTCCATCACTGCTGTTGGCCATAAAGCATAACTCCTCATTTGCTGAACTTGAAGAGTTCTCTTCTTCATCTTCACTTTGGTCTTCATCCGACCAAGTTGCAATCATGGCTTTTGACTTCTTCAATTTGTTGTTCTTCATGTATTTGTTCTTTTTGATCTCAGGACACTCACCTTTCATGTGTCCTATCTCATTGTACCTGTAGCAAACAATATCTTCATCAATTTTTTGATTTCTGCTAGCATTAAAATTTGAAGAAGAAGCATTCCTTTTACTAGCAGAATATTTTTTCTTTGCATTGAATTTTCCTCTTCTTGATTTTAAAAATTTTCTGAATTGTCTAGTCATGATATCAAGTTCATCCTCATTAGACTCAGACTCATCAGAACTTGATGTTTCTTGATTTTTCTCTTTGTTGCTTGATGAAGCCTTAAGTGCTACTGGTTTAGCCTTAAGCATGTGTTCTTCATTTCTCTTCAGATTTATTTCATAAGTCATTAAAGATCCTATGAGTTCATCCAAAGAGATTTTGGATAAATCCTTAGAATCTTCAATCATTGTAGCCTTTGTGTGCCAAACAGATGATAGAGAGCGCAAAGTTTTTCTTACCAGATCAGCATCAGTGTATTCCTTACCTAATGCCTTCAGTCCATTGACAATTATCATAAACCTAGCAAACATTTCAGAAATCGATTCATCAGATTTCATCATAAATAATTCATATTCAGAAACAAGTATGTTTGCTTTGATTTCCCTAACTTGAGATGTTCCCTCATACATTAATTCAAGTTTATCCCACATTTCTTTAGTAGATTTACACATGGATAGTCTTGAATATTCTTTAGGGTGGACTGCACACTGAAGCATGTTCATAGCACTGTAATTAAAAGTAGCTTTCCTAATCTGCTCTCTAGTCCAATTTTCCTCATCTCCCTGATTTTCATAAGGACCCACTTCAACTATCCTCCAGATTTCATAGTTTTAGGCCCTAAGAAAAACTTGCATGCAATTTTTCCAATAAGAGTAATCAGACCCATTGAAAAAAGGTGGTCTATTAATGGAATGGCCCTCAGCTACACATCCTTGGAAATCCATCAAACAATGAGAGACAATAAAAGAGCAAGCAAACAATTCAAGCAATTAATACAGAGATCAAATAGAAGCAATCAAATTAGATCAGAGATAGACATTAACCTGCTCTGATACCAATTGTTAGGATCGGATGGGTGGACATATCAGATCTAGAAGGGGGGGTTGAATAGATCTAACACCAATTAACGCGGAAGCTTAAGCAATTAAAAATTACTTCGAATCAGAGATCAATTCACCCAAACAAATTTACTGAAGTGAAGTGATTAGTGTGTGTGAGAAAATGAATTAGTAGTGTGAACGAAATTCCTATGCAGGCATCTAGCGAGATACAATGACAAACCACAATTCAAACCATTGCACAGATGATTTTTAGGTGGTTTGGAAATCACCTCCGGTGACTCCTATGTCCACTCCTCACATAGTGAGGCCACACTACTCAAAACCTTGAGTACAACTCACACCGCAGCACGAGGACTCCAAACACCCTTCAGCACGACGACTCAAGAAACACCTAGAGCACGACGACTCCAAACTGAGCACGACGGCTCAAACAACAACCGGAGTACGACGACTCCAAATTGAGCACGATGGCTCAAACCACACAGTGAGTGAGACGACTCACACACCAGAGCTCGACGACTCACAGTACAAAAGCTAGATCAAATACAGTACAAAAGCTAGATCAATACAAAAGAGATCAGATCCTCTAGCAATGATCTGATTCAAGACAGTTTCGTACACAGAAATTTGTACAGAACTTCATACACAAATCTCATCGACGAAATAATGAAGAACAAACTCAGAAGTAAGGCAAATAGATGTAGAAATAGTGTTCTTTGATGAAGAGGCCTTGCAGACACTTCAATTGAAGAGCCTTGATGGAAATCGATGGAGATTCTCTTCAATTGGAGATGCTCGGCTTTGATGGCATCTGAAATGCCAGAAATCCTTCTTCTCCTACGCCTCTTCAGTTGGATCTGCTCCCTTGCCTAGCACAGCAGGATTCTCTCCAGGGATTCCCCTTGATTCCCTTGTCCTTCCTCTTGAAAGGATGGCTTGCAGCTTCTGGAGATAGAGACAGATCTGGAAAACCCCCTTTGGCCGCCAAAATGCTTCTTCTGGAAGTGTATGGGCTCTCTTGCCTTTGGGGTACAAGGAACATGGGTATTTATAGCCCCATATGTCCATAAAGTGCCTTGGCGTGTATGGGCACGGAAACCTAGGTCAAATCCCCTAAATCCCAAGCAGCCACGTGTATAGAGAAATTCACGATTTTGACTTTCATCCGGAGTGTGTCGACCTGCCCTGATCTAGTGTCGACCTGTTGTCCCAATTCTGCAAAAATGTTTTGCTGGAAACTGGGTCTAGTGTCGACCTACCCTGATCTAGTGTCGACCTAACCTTCTGGAATCTGGGACTAGTGTCGACATGCCCTGATCTAGTGTCGACCTGCTGTCCCAGTCAGGCAAACTGATCTACTGGAAACTGGGTCTAGTGTCGACCTCACTTGATCTAGTGTCGACACTACCAAGACAAAAATGTGTGAACCTGAAAATTTAACACATAAATCATTAGTATAAGATATTATCATTAAAATATGAGATATTAAACATCAAAAACATGTTGTTTAAGCATTACTGTGATATGTATAAAATGTATAACATGTTCAACATATCATCATCAAAATCATAACATGTCATCATTAAAATCACAACATGTCATCATTAAAATCACAATATGTCATCATCAATATCACAGTATGTCAACATTAAGATCACAGTATGTCATCATTAAAATCAAGGTATGAGTGATGTTCATTGGATATCATTAAAATACAACTTTAGGAAGTTCCAAAGCAGACTCAACCCAACAAGCACAAGGCCAGGGGCAGCAGCCCTCTCCATCACAGGCAGCAGAACAGTCGCCCGAGCAACCGACAACACAGTCAAGACAACAAGCCCAAGCATCATGTCAGTCATCATCTCTAAAGGCTTAAGGCCAGAGGCATTTCTTTACGTACCCTCCAAGTGCATCATCTGCTGGATCTCTGATTTTGATGATAGCCAAATGTGATTCATTAATACTTTGAATTCATGCTTACATTCTTATCTCACATTGTTTCCTTCACATTTATAGCTCAAAAGTACTTAGTGGTGTCGACACAGCTCAACTGTGTGTCGACACTGGTTCAATGGCTCAACATAAAGACTTCAAAATGACTTTGTAGTGTCGACACAGCTCAACTGTGTGTCGACACTAGTACATCGTCCCAGAACAAAATCATCTGCAATTACCCAGTGGTGTCGACACAATCTGGTTGTGTGTCGACACTAGTTCCAGATTCCAGGGACATTTTTGTGATGATTAGGACAGGGTGTCGACACATAAGTAAGGTGTGTCGACACAGTCTGTTTAATTTTTCTTTTTCTGTCTGATGTAAATAACAGGGACACGTGGAAGCTTTTGGGAAAGGCTCTTTGGGCAGGAATTTCTATGCCCACAGATCCCAAGACATTTTGTGGACCCATGGGGCTATAAATCCCCCTTATCCACTTGGCTTTAAGAAGAGAGTCGAGCCATATACTTTTTTTCTTCCAGACTCCAGAGAATTCCGATCCATTTCTGAAGAAGGCTTCAACCTGGCGAATTGCTCCCAGATCTGAAGGAACCAAAGGTCTGCATACCTTGGATGATCCAATTGAAGGAGAATTTCGATCCATCTGAGTCTTCTTCCTGGAGCTGAAGTAGAGAAGCTGATCCCCATTCTGGAAGCAGAAACAGAGATCTTCGAACCAGTTCTCTTCAATTTGGAATTCAATTGCTCCGACTGGTTTCTCATTTCAATCTCATTCTAAATTGTGTGTTTTTGTGAACGTGGTGCAATCCTTGTGCCCAATTTCACGTATGTGTTATTGAATATGAGATTTTGGTATCTCAGAGTGTGTGTGGTTCTTTGTGACTTTTCTGAACTGGCAAGATAAGCCACAATTGTGTGTGTGTGTGGATGGTGGATGTAGGATACACTGTGTGTAATCCGAACCACCCTAAATCTTTGTGTCATTGTGGTTTGCTTATCTCTTGCGCTAGATGCTTGATAGGTTCGTCTAAATCTTATCATCTAGCATGTCTAATTTGTTTAGAATTTCCATTAACACTCAGATTTCACAATCAATTAAATTTCTCGAAGTTTCACTTTAAGTGACTTTCAATAAAATTTGTAGAAATCTATTCAACCCCCCCTTCTAGATTTCTGATAGTAGTGTTTTCCGCAACATTTCATTTGGTATCAAAGCAGGTTCTCATTACACTTAAGTGTTTGATCTAACGATCAAGAGTTTATTGCTATGGAGAATGTTAGGGGATTTATTGCTGAAGGTCATTCAATCTCTAGACCTCCTTTTTTCGATGGATCTGACTATGCTTATTGGAAAAACAAGATGCAAGTATTCCTTAGAGCACAGAATTATGAGCTCTGGAAGATTGTTGACAAGGGACCAGATGAACTTCCTGAGGATGAAAGTTTATGGACCAAGGACCAGATCAGCAAGTCCACACTCAGCTGGAGTGCCATGAATATGATGCAGTGTGCCATTCATCCCAAGGAGTATTCCAGAGTGTCCTCATGCAAGACTGCCAAGGAGATGTGGGATAAACTCCAACTTATCTATGAGGGAACTTCTGAGGTAAGGGAGACCAAGGCAGTATTCTAGTCTCAGAATATGAAATGTTTAGAATGAAAAATGATGAAACTATTTCTGAGATGTTTGCTAGATTCATGCTTTTAGTAAATGGTCTTAGAGGTCTAGGAAAGGAATATTCAAATGGTGATCTTGTTAGGAAAGTTCTTAGATCTCTTCCGTCAGCTTGGCACACCAAGGCTACTGTAATTGAGGATTCCAAAAATCTGTCAACCATGCAATTGGATGAGTTAATAGGTTCTCTAATGACATATGAAATCAACTTGAAAAGAAATGCATGTTTGAATACATCTAAGAAACCTATTGCTCTAAAATCTTCATCTAGCTTAAAAAATTATTGCTGATCAATCTGATGAAAATGATGATTCTTCTGATGAAGAGAATGATGAAGAACTAGCCTTATTGACAAGGCATTTCAAAAAGTTTTTGAGAAAGAAAGGAAAAGGTAAGCTCAAGCCCTTCATCAGAAAGGATGTTTCAAGGGAAAATGATTCTAATAAAAAATTGGAAACTACTAAAATGACTGACATAATTTGTTATGAATGTAGGAAACCAGGACACATGAGAGGATAGTGTCCTGATCTAAAGAAGAAGCTGAAAAATCAGATGTTCAAGAAAACAAGAGCAATGCTAGCTACATGAGTGATGAGGATGAAGAAGACCAAGAAGAAGTAGTTCAGATGAGGAAGAAGTGACATGTGTTATGGCAAGGCATGAAGAAGATACTGAAGTAAGTCCTTACTTTGAGAATTTTACAACTGATGACTGGGAAGAAACTTATGTTGTGTTATTTGAAAAATTGTATGAATTAAAACATGAGAATAAGGCATTGAAAAGAAAAGTGAATAGCATGGTGCAAAGTCTTGAAGAATCTGAGCAATTCAATGTGTTGACTGATGAAGTCAATAATCTAAAAAAGGAGAAAGAATGTGTGGATAAACAAATTGATGAAATCAAGGAGAGATGTCAATCAATTGAAAAAGAAAAACAGATCTTGATGAATGAAAATGAAAACTCATAATGAAAGAGAGGTGATACAAGAGGAACTAAAAACCATTAAAGAAGAACTGGATGACAAGAAAAAGACCTTGTTAAAACTTGTCAAGGCAAGCAAAATCTAGATGCTATCTTAGGAATTCAAAAGAACAACATCAAACATGGTCTAGGTTATCAGCCTGAAAACAAAGAAAAAATTGGATAAACCTTGATAACTTCATTTGTTCAAGTAGTACCTCTTGTGACAAGTTTGAAAAGAATATCAAAGAAAAACCAAAACACAAATCTTTAATCCAAAAACAAAACCCAAGCAAGGCAAGAGAGAGTTCAAAGCAAAAATCAACAAAATTGGAAATCAAATGATAGATCAAATTTGTATCCAAAGAACAAAAAAAGTTTCTCAGTTGGATATAATTTTCATACCAAAAGGAATAATACTTTCACACCACAAGAGTCATGATGTGCACAATATGCAAGAAATCTGGTCATACTGATGAAAAATGCAGATCAAGAATAAATTTGAAGAAAATAAAGCAAATCTGGATTCCAAAACATCTTGCTGTTGAGCTGAAACAATTGATGGGACCTAAAGCAATTTGGGTACCAAAATTGTTTTTCTAAATATGTTTTGCAGGAATGTCTTACAGCCCACAAGAAGGATAAGTGGTATCTTGATAGTGGCTATTCAAGACATATGACTAGAGATAGAAGAAAATTTTCTACATTGATTGAAAAAGATGGTGGACAAGTAATTTTTGGAGGTAAGAACACAGGTAAAATCATTGGAACAGGAAAAATTGGTAAGACTCCTTCAAGCTCCATTGAGAATGTTTTACTTGTTGAAGGTCTTGATCATAATCTCTTGAGCATAAGTCAACTGTGAGACAAAGGCCTTAGAGTAATTTTGAATTCTAAATCATGTGAAATTGTTGAAAAAGATAATGGAAAAATAAAATTTCTTGGACAAAGAATACATAATGTTTATTTGGTTGATTTGAATAATCATCAACATGAAAATTTGTGTCTTGTTGTCAATCAGCATGATCTATTTCAACTTTGGCATAGAAGGTTAGGTCATGCTAGTGAAAATGTTCTGAATAAATTGTTAAGAAACTCTCTTGTGAATGGTTTGTCAAAAATGAAGAAAAAGAAAAATACACCAATATGTGCTTCATGTACCCAAGGCAAACAAACCAGGAAATCTTTCAAATCAATTGCACCCTTAATCACCTCCAAACCCTTTGAATTGTTGCATATGGACTTATTTGGTCCAACTAGGACACTCAGTCTTAGTGGACATAGATTTGGATTTGTGATTGTGGATGACTTTTCGAGATTCACATGGGTGTACTTTCTATCTCACAAGAGTGACACATTAGAAAATTTCAAAGAATTTGTTGATAAAATTGAAAATGCAAAAATAAATAAAATCCATTCTATTTTTACTGATCATGGTGGAGAATTTGATAATAATTCATTTTTTGATTTTTGCAGGGATAAAGGAATTGAGCATAAGTTTGCTTCTCCAAGAACTCCTAAACAACGAATTTAGCTACCCTAGTTGCTTGGCCACGAATTTAGCTCCTTTCCTAACCCAAATAGAAGTTCTAATATTTATAAAGGGAAGAGGAAATAGGAAATTCGAATTAAATAGGAGTTAGTGTCCTATCAGGAAATAGAAAGCAAAGAAGCATAAACTCTCTTAATTGCCCAAGGTCGGCCCTAGCTCGTTGCTGGGACTTGCTGAAGGGGGAGAAGAAGCCAAGGAGAGGAGGAATTCGTGGGGAGAAGGCTTCATCAAGCTTTATCCCGAGTTCTTCAAGTTCTAGCCCTGGAATAGTAAAACGACTAAAGGTAGGCATTCTCATGAGCAAAACCTAATTAATTTCGTCTGTAGATTGTTCCATATACTAGGAACAAAACCCTCAAGTTTCATATTTTTCCATCAAGCCAATCTTTTATGGTTGATTTTTGAAGTTCTACGATCACCATGAACCCGACCCTTCTTCTTTATTCTTGATCTCCATGTATACTCAACCTCGTGCTCTCAAATTTTAATTGGAGTTACTGATGGATGTTAGGCATCTTTTGCCCCTAAAAGCCCTAATTTTCATCTATCCTTTGTCACGAATTAAATCTTGCATCATTTTGACGATGTACTATCATGATTTAACATTGACTTGTGTTACAAGTTCCATACCTCTTTGTGGAGTCACTTTGAGACCAAGTGTTCAACATAGAACTTGTTACCCTATAAGTCTATCTTCATTTGGCACTGGTTTCTCCAAATTTCGTTGACCGTGCTGAGAGTATTAATTCAAACATGAACACTGTGTCAGATTCATGTAGTCAGTCCCAATACGTCTTATTACATAGATAAACCACCTTTGTTTCTCGATTATTTGCCACTGTACAAAGTATTAGAATTACTCTAACAAACAAGGTGGTTTCACCCAATTTGGATCACCCTAGCATTTGTTTTGATTTTTCAAACCCACAGGTGTCAACCCAATGCAAGTCGAAGTTGGAAAAAGGTAGAAAAAGCAACCCAAACGTCATTTTCAGGTAGTGACAGGTCGCCACGTCACTACCATAAAGCGACAACATCATGGTCACACCCCATACCAAAAATCAGACAGTTTTGTGGTCTTCTTCAGAAGGCGACAAGATTATGGTCGCCTTTACTTTCAGAAGGCAACAGGCAATGTGTCGCGTTCTTCCTATGTCCACTTAATCGGCCATAACTTTTTATATAGACCTCGGATTGACGTGCCATTTTCTTTGCTGGTTTCTTCATTCAAAGGGCTTCAATATGGTATATTCAGTGTGATATTTGAATAAAAAATCAATGAGTTATGACCTAAGGAAGTGAAGGGATGGGACTGTAATTGCCTTCTAAGGGGCATACGTCTTGGTTTCCATTGTGTCGTTCTTTGCATGTGTGAGTTTGATCCACTCTGGGAAGGTTCTAGAAAGTCCTTTCATGCATTTAACAACCCATATGAAAGTTAAAATATCTTCACATGATTTTTAATTGATCTTAAGTTCATGATCATGCTCTCTACCTATCGATTATTCACTTTCTTGCCTTGTTAATGAACTTGCTAAAACACGTAGTTACTTACTAAAATTGGTCATGCATGGTTATTACTTCATGATTTATTACTCATGATACTTTCCATAAATTAAGTTTCTATAAACAAAGTTTCCATAATCGGATTCACACAAACACACTCGAGCGATTCTCACGCGTGGCATGCGCACACACTCTAGCATGATAGGAAAGCCTCTTCTTGGCTTGTGGTGAACTCTCCGTCAAATATTCCTTTCGCCGGACTAGTGACCCCTTGACCAAGGCCTCCGTAAGTCTCCTCTGTCCATGGGTTCGATGTAGCAACCTGAATTTTTAAGAAAAATAAAAATTTAAATAAAGAATTAAAACTTAGCTAAATAGATATTTAAATGAAAAGAGCATTAAATAAAATCCATTAAATGGAAAAGAGTAATGGACTTTGCTTAATGGACCCTCTAGAATTTATTGGGTCAAAATATGAATTTACAAAGGGAGAATAATAAGAAAATACCCTAAATTCAGAGTTTAATTATCACATAATTGGAAAGGGGTTATTAAAGTAATAAAAGTGGCAATTAGAGTTGGATAGGATTCCTAAACCTACCCCATATAGTCTAGCACGAATTTAGATACTATCATAACCCAATTGGATATTGGAAAGCAAGAGAGGAAAGGTGGAGTTAGGAAATCTCAGAATTTAGAGGAATTTGAGTAGTAGTAGGAATAGGAACTTGTGTTTATATAAATACACCTCTTAAATCCTCATGGCCGAACCTAGCTCGTGCAAAGGGGTTCTTGGACGTGGGGAAGAGGCCAAGGAGGAGGATAAATCGAGGAGAGGAAGATCCACCAAGCTTCTTCCTTTGTTCTTGGAGTTCTAAGCCCTAGAAGATAAACCGAGTCAAAGGTAGGCAATCTCACGAGCAAAACTCAATTAAATCCATATGTAGATTGTTCCAATCACCAGGAACAAAAGCCCTCTTGTTTCATAATTTTCCATCGAGCCAATCTCTTGTTCTTGATTTTGAAGTTCTGCATACATGATAACCTCAAGTCATCATGTTTAAATTAGATCTCCATGTACACTTGTTCCCATGCTACGAAAAGTTTACTGTAGATACTACTTGTGGCTAGGGATCTCTTTCCCCTAAAAGCCCTAATTTTTATCAAGCATGTTGCTCGAGTTAAATCATTCATCTCTGCTGCACCTGGAATCAGGTTGCTTCTTGTTCCACTTGTTAGAACCATGTCGATACCATGATTGTTTCAAATTCGTAATTACTGGAAGTACCCCTTGCATGTCTAGATCAATTCAAAACTAGTTTTGTGATTTTTCATCATGTCTATAATTAGTTATGATTTTCTAAATGACCCTGTATCAAAATTTGAATGTTCTGGTCCGCAATCCAATGTCTAGTCTGACTCCTGTCAGAGTCAAGCGCAGACCACCAGAAAGCGACGGCCCGATATATCGCCTTCTGGGGTCCGATTGCGACAGCCTACCCGTCGCGTTCAGAAAGCGACAGGTAAGTCATCGCTATCCCTGTGCCTGTCTTGTCGCGACCCTTTCCCGCCTCTGTCGCGTTCACCAGGCCGTCACGACAGTACCCATGTCGCGATCTGCCTACCCTTGTCGCAATCCTCATTGGCCTATGTCACCTTCACAGGTTTTTGATGAAAACCCATAAAAATTATTTCTGTCATTTTCTAAATAATTCTTATGCCTTTTTACAGTTATACCCCCAGTAAAAACACCTGTTTAAAATGGAGCTAGATTGAATGATTTAAAATACATATTCACAACTTATTTCTAGCTATGATTTCTCTTACACATGCACACACATGAACCATCCATATATGGTTGAAATCTGGCACAAAATATCTCATAATGTATCTGAAAATTTATTGCAATAAAGTATATTAATTGTCCTATTTTAAAGGACTTGTATTCGTTTCTAGCGTTGTTTATATACCGATATCGACGCTCCACTGTTCTAGAATTCCTCTAGAACGTCGAGTACCTATTTTATACACACTTTACTTTGCTTGTGGTGAACTCTCCGTCGGATATTCCTTTCGCCAGACTAGTGAACCCTTGCACAAGGCCTCCGTAAGTCTCCTCTGATCATGGATTCCCACATGGTCGATGAGCCGGTTGTATGCTAACACCCAATTACACCTTTAGGGATCGATATGATCCAAACGGCTATTAGAAGTTCGCTCTTACCTTGAATCACGTCGGACCTCTGGACTTGTGTATAACATGGCTAGCGGGGAAAATCGTGAATTTCACCTGACTGCCAATACGAGTGCGCGTATTGTGAAACTGTTACTATCGCTGTTACTCGTCACATTACGTGCAATGTCCATTAGCTCTCATCTATACTCTACTCGCTCATCTATTCACGTTCTCTCTACTATCTCGTCTATTCATCTAGTGCTCTTAACTATTCTTAATACTCTATATTGGCCATTGACTGATTGTCTAAAGATAAACAATATAACCAATGCCTGGCAATATATAAAGGGCCCGATCTGGTCCTGGGATGTGCGCCCGAAAGTGCTAGTGCCCATGGGAGTTAAATGATCAGAGTGTTTGGCATTACACTCAAGTGCTATCTATCTCGACTATCTATATGACAATCTAAAAACAAAAATGTGCTATACTTCTTGATGTCTAGAATGACAAACAAGTGCTATACTCGTCGTGCTATTATTATACTTGTGCTAGTTGTGCTATGGCCATCCTGCTATTCGTGCTATACTCGATACTTGCGCTATTTTCGGAAACTATACTCGATCTCGTGCTATTACCTGTTGTGCTATCTCTACTATATTTGACTCTCTTGTACCTACTATCTTTAGATACTCTGCCATTAAATGCATTAATTATTTAAATCCTGCTTGAGCCTGAGATTTAAGTCCTACTAGGCGTTATCGCTCACCCTACGTTATTTGATGTTGTGTTCTCAGGTGAGACCGAGGATGATACATACACTCACGAGGAGGGAATGACCAAGAGTGAAGCCAGGAGTACCCTCGAGTCATTAAGTTATCTTAGAGTTGTAGTTAGTTATTTCTTTTTATTGAAATGTAATTAGGCCCTATAGAATGGCTCTGATGTTAGTGGTTGTAACTAGACATTTGAAAAGTTATCAATGAGGAGGATTTGCTTTAGTATTATTCAATGTGCAATGGTTTGATGTCTAGTATACCCTCTATACCTTTTTCTTGCAACTGCCTTCGCGCACCGATATTCCGTGTCGGGGCGTGATAGGTTCCCACATGGTCGAGGAGCTGGTTGTACCCTAACACCTATGACACACTCTAGGGATCAGCAAGATCCAAACAGCCTTAGTTGCTCTCGCTCTTATTGGAATCACGCCAGACCTCTGGACCTGTGTAACATGGCCAGCGAAAAGGTAGTGTATTCCACCTGACTGCCAACACCAAGTGCACGTGTTGTGCAACTATTACTATCGCCTGTTTACTCGACCGTTTCACGTGCAACGACCATAAGATCTCATATATACTCTACTCGATCGTCTATTCACGTTCACTCTACTATCTCGTCTCTGTCGTCTATTCATCTAGTACTCTCTTGGTACTCTTTTGAGCCGTGTGGCTCCTACTGTTTTGTACTGTTCATCACTGTCTAGCGCTATAATATGGTCTTGTGACTCTACTGTATCCAATGCATACTATGCAGGGCACGGAGAGTGTTCGTGGGGCTCCAATCTAGTCCTGGGGGCAAAGAGCCACCCGAAAATACTTGCAGGGACTATAGACGTGTTCTACATTGCACGAGTTCTGACTATACTGTATTGGCTAGACATTTGACTATTATCCTTTTAGTCTGAGGAGTTCAGACGTACTGTGATATTACTGTGCTATCACAAACTGTTATACTATTAGTCTGAAGAGTTCAGACATACTGTGCGATTACTGTGCTATCGCAGACTGTTACTGAACGGCTACTGTCCTAGAAGTGACTATTGTCGTATTCTACTAGTGCACCGTTGTGCAACCATACACGTTATCTCGTTACACGCTATCTTGTCATACGCTCTACTTGCTCTACTTGACACTTGCTATCTTGAGTTATTACGTACTATCGTGACTTAATCACATTCAAAGTGCTCTACTCCCTCGCTGTCTAATGAAAATAAATGTGCTATACTCTCTCGGCTATTTACGAATAACCAAAGTGCCATTACTATTTCGATTGACAAAATTTAATCAAAAGTGCTATACTATCTCGATTGATGAAAATCAATCAAAGTGCAATTTACTCTTACATGACCAACTACTATCTCTCCTTGCTATACCTGTCGCTTGCTATTGCTTGCCATTGTCGCTACATGCTGTTGCGTTGTTATCGTTTCTATCGTGACTTGACTTTAATCATCGTGCTATACTTGATTCGTCTGCTATTTAACCATGTTACTTGTGCTATTACTTTCTCGACTTTACATGACTCTCTCTATCATTAGTTACTCTACCATTTAATGCATTAATTATTTAAGCCTGCTTGATCCTGAGATTTAAGTCCTACTGGGCGTTATCGCTCACCCTTCGTTATTTGTTATTGTGTCTCAGTTAAGTCGACAATGATGTTACACACACTAATGGGACAGGACCGAGTGATGAGTGACCCGGAGTCAAGTCATGAAGTTGCCCTAGTACAATGGAGTCTAGTAGTTATTGCTTTAGATTTCTTTTCAATGTAATGATGTCATTGAGCCCTATGTATTGGCTTCGAATTAGTGGTTGTAATGGTCTTAGTGATTTATAATGAAATCAAGAGTTTATATCAATTAGTGTTCCTTAGTTGCTCTGATGTTTACGAAAGTATGTCCAATTGTCGTTACCATACTCGTTGTTCATGTTCTCCTCCGATTTATTCCGCTGCTAAATTGGAGGGGTGTGACAGTTGGTATCAGAGCCTAGGATGTCCTATTAGGATATTTTAAGTCTAGGGATGTTTTAGGTGAACTGCCATAACCGTGTCTAAGTTAACCACCATACCTATGTGAGAGATTGGGTAAAGCTTGTGGTTATGCTAGGAGCTTAACTATATGTATAAGTACCCTAAGTTTAAGAAGGAAAGTAATAAGTATTATTGCTCGCAGGAACTAGAGGAGATGGCTGACGAGCATGCACCAATGCACGAATTACAACAGACCGTACAGGGTTAACTCAAGCCCTTAACAACGTAATTCAAGCAGGAGCAAGAAATGGGGCAGGAGACTTATATGGGAACTTTCAACGAATAAATCTCCCTAGGTTTAATGGAACTTCGGATCCCGATGAAGCTGAAAATTAGGTGAAGGCAATGGAACGGATCTTTAGGGTTATGCAATGTTCAGAGCAGGAGAAAGTCCTTTTGGCAACCTTCCATTGGACCGTGATGCTAGAACCTGGTGGGAAGCTGCCAGTCGACAATTACCCAATATCAACATAGAGTGGGATAAATTTTTAGAACTCTTCACCACCAAATACTTTTCCGAGTAGATTCGTGAGGAGAAGGCAAAATGAATTCGCCAATTTAAAATAATGAATGATGTCTATAGCAGAATATGAAGTGCAATTTGAAAGACTAGCACAGTACGCACCACATTTGGTGAGTACGGAGAAGATGAAGGCGAAGAGATTCCTAGAAGGGTTGAGACCTGTGTTCTGGGAAAAAATTGGCTCCACTAGACATTGAAGTATGTTCAGTCATAGTATTGAGAGCTCAATTAGTAGAAGACACCATGGAACTTCTTGAAAAGATTCATAAGAAGAAGGTGTTGAAAAGGCAGCGTGCTACTCATTCCAATGATAATAAAGAAAGAAATATCATAGATAGCAAGAGAATGAAAGGGGAAGTGAAGCAGAAGGAATTCTGTAAATTTTGTAAGAAACCAGGGCATCAGTTTGATAACTGTTGGAAGAAATTGGGCAGATGCTTGCGATGTGGAAGTCAACAACATCGAGTCATCGATTGTCCAACAAAGAAGAACCAAACTCCACGCCAAGGACGACTACAAGCCCTCGTATATAGGAATCATGCCAAAGAAGGCGGACAAGGTACCATCACTAAACCCTTAGTTTGTTTTCATATTATTTTCGTGATAGCAAAGCCCTAAGTGGGGGAGGTGATGGAATGAAATATCCATAGTAAATTGGTAGTCGTATCATATCATATGAATTGGGGACCAAATTCTTTTAAGTGGGGGAGGATGTAGCAACCTGGAAAAAATTAATACTTAAAAAAAATCAGAAATAATAATTTCTTTAAAACGAAATAATAGAAACATACGTATCACTATTATATGTGCAAGAATACATCAAAAATTTTTTGTTAAAAATGATAAATCAACCCCAAACATTATTTCTACATGTTCCACGAATAAATTCATACAACGGAAAATCCGACTGGCCAAGTGTACGTTGCAATGTGACAAATTATCCAAATTAGGAAACTAAGTCGGAAAACCGTTAACATGGAAAGATAACGCACCCATAAATTAAATGAACATGTCGGAGAGACTTCCAACATCATGTGATGATTAACTATTATCGGGTTTGGACCAATGGACCTCTCATAGCCCATGAATAAATTCAAATAAGAAAATGCAATAAAATTCATAACTCCATTATTCCCTAATTAAAAGGGAAAACCTATAAGATAAATTCCAATAAATAATGGGCTTGGTTAAATGGACCCATTAGAAATTAGTGGGCCAAAATAAGGATTTTAAAAAGAAAATAATGGGGAAATACCCTAAATTCGCAACTTAAATATTCTTAAATAGAAAAGATGCATTTAATGCATTAAATAAGCAATTTGGGTTGGAATTGGATTCCTAAACCTACCCTAGTTGCCTGGCCATGAATTTAGCTCCCTTCCAAACCCAAATAGAAGTTCTAATACTTATAAAGGGAAGAGGAAATAGGAAATTCAGAATTAAATAGGAATTAGAGTCCTATCGGGAAATAGAAAGCAAAGAAGCATAAATACTCTCTTAATCGCCCAAGGCTGGCCCTAGCTCGTTGCTGGGACTTGCTGAAGGTGGAGAAGAAGCCAAGGAGAGGAGGAATTCGTGGGGAGAAGGCTTCATCAAGCTTTATCCCGAGTTCTTCAAGTTCTAACCCTAGAATAGTAAAACGACTAAAGGTAGGCATTCTCACGAGAAAAACCTAATTAATTTCGTCTCTAGATTGTTCCATGTACTAGGAACAAAACCCTCAAGTTTCATATTTTTCCATTGAGCCAATCTTTTATGGTTGATTTTTAAAATTCTGCAAACACCAGGAACCCGACCCTTCTTCTTTATTCTTGATCTCCGTGTATACTCAACCGCGTGCTCTCAAATTTTAACTGGAGTTACTAATGGATGTTAGGCATCTTTTGCCCCTAACAGCCCTAATTTTCATCCATCCTTTGTCACGAATTAAATCTTGCTTCATCTTGACGATATACTATCGTGATTTAACCTTGACTTGTGTTACAAGTTCCATACCTCTTTGTGGAGTCGTTTTGAGACCAAGTGTTCAACATATAACTTGTTACTCTATAAGTCTATTTTCATTTAGCACTAGTTTCTCCAAATTTCATTGACCGTGCTGAGAGTATTAATTCAAACATGAACACTATGTCAGATTCATGTAGTCAGTCCCAATACGTCTTATTACATAGACAAACGACCTTTGTTTCTCGATTATTTTCTACTGTACAAAGTATTAGAAGACATATAACTAACAAAGATGGTTTCACCCAATTTGGATCACCCTAGCATTTTTTTTTATTTTTCAAACCCACAGGTGTCAAACCCAATCCAAGTCGGAGTTGGAAATAGGTATAAAAAGCAACCCAAACGTCATTTTCAGGTAGTGACAGGTCGACACGTAACTGCCATAAAGCGACAACATCATTGTCGCGACCCATACCAAAAATCAGACAGTTTTGTGTTCTTCTTCAGAAGGCGACAAGATGATGGTCGCCTTCACTTTCAGAAGGCGACAGGCAATGTGTCGCATTCTGCCTATGTCCACTTAATCGGCCATAACTTTTTATATAGACCTCGGATTGACGAGCCGTTTTCTTTGCTGGTTTCTTCATTCAAAGGGCTTCAATATGGTATATTCATGTGTGATATTGGAATAACAAATTAATGAGTTATGACCTGAGGAAGTGAAGGGATGGGATTGTAATTGCCTTCTAAGGGGCATATATCTTGGTTTCCATCGTTTTGTGTCGTTCTTTGCATGTGTGAGTTTGATCCACTCTAGGAAGGTTCTAGAAAGTCTTTTAATGCATTTAACAACCCATATGAAAGTTAAAACATGTTCACATGATTTTTAATTGATCTTAAGTTCATGATCATGCTCTGTACCTATCGATTATTCACTTTCTTGCCTTGTTAACGAACTTGCTAAAACACATAGTTACTTGCTAAAATTGGTCATGCATGGTTATTACTTCATGATTTATTACTCATGATACTTTCCATAAATTTGGTTTCTATAAATGAAGTTTCCATAATCGGATTCACACAAACGCACTCGAGCGATTCTTACGCGTGGCATGCGCACACACTCTAGCACGATAGGAAAGCCTCTTCTTGGCTTGTGGTGAACTCTCCGTCGGATATTCCTTTCGCCGGACTAGTGACCCCTTGACCAAGGCCTCTGTAGGTCTCCTCTGTCCATGGGTTCCCACATGGTCGATTAGCTGGTTGTACCCTAGCACCTATGATACACTCTAGGGATCAGCAAGATCCAAACACCTTAGTTGCTCTCGCTCTTATCTTGAATCACGCCGGACCTCTGGACCTGTGTGTAACATGGCCAGCGGAAAGGTAGTGTATTCCACTTGACTGCCAACACCAAGTGCGCGTGTTGTGCAACTATTACTATCACCTGTTTACTCGACGTTGCACGTGCAATGACCATAAGATCTCATCTATACTCTACTCGCTCGTCTATTCACGTTCACTCTACTATCTCGTCTCTTTCGTCTATTCATCTAGTACTCTCTTGGTACTCTTTGAGATGTGTGGCTCCTACTGTTTGTACTGTTCATGACTGTCTAGTGCTATAATATGGGTCTTGTGACTCTAGTGTATCCAATGCATACTGTGCAGGGCACGGAGAGTGTCCGAGGGGCTCCAATCTAGTCCTGGGGGCAGAAAGCCACCCGAAAATACCTTCAGGGGCTATAGATGGTGTTCTGCATTGCACCGGTTCTGACTATACTGTATTGGCTAGACATCTGACTATTATCCTTTTAGTCTGAGGGGTTCAAACGCACTGTGATATTACTGTGCTATCACAAACTGTTATACTATTAGTCTGAAGAGTTCAGACATACTGTGCTATCGCAGACTGTTACTGAACGACTACTGTCCTAGAAGTGACTATTTCCGTATTCTACTAGTGCACCGTTGTGCAACCATACACGCTATCTCGTTACATGCTATCTTGTCATACACTCTACTTGCTCTACTTGATACATTCTATCTTGACTTATTACGTACTATCGTGACTTAATCACATTCAAAGTGATCTACTCCCTCGTTGTCTAATGACAATAAAAGTGCTATACTCTCTCGGCTATCTACGGATAACCAAAGTGCCATTACTATTTCGATTGACAAAAGTTAATCAAAAGTGTTATGCTATCTCGATTGATGAAAATCAATCAAAGTGCAATTTACTCTTTACATGACCAACCACTATCTCTCCTTGCTATACCTGTCGCTTGCTATTGCTTGCCATTGTCGCTACATGCTGTTGCGTTGTTATCGTTTCTATCGTGACTTGACTTTAATCATCGTGCTATACTTGATTCATCTGCTATCTGAACCATGTTACTTGTGCTATTACTTTCTCGACTTTACATGACTCGCTCTATCGTTAGTTACTCTGTCATTTAATGCATTAATTATTTAAAGCCTGCTTGATCCTTAGATTTATGTCCTACTGAGCGTTATCGCTCACCCTTCGTTTTTTGTTATTGTGTCTCAGGTAAGTCGGACAATGACGTTACACACACTAATGGGACAGGACCTGAGTGATGAGTGACCCGGAGTCAAGTCATGAAGTTGCCCTAGTACAATGGAGTCTAGTAGTTATTGCTTTAGATTTCTTTTCAATGTAATGATGTCATTGAGCCCTATGTATTGGCTGCGAATTAGTGGTTGTAATGGTCTTAGTGATTTTATAATGAAATCAAGAGTTTATATCAATTATTGTTCCTTAGTTGCTCTAATGTTTACAAATGTATGTGCAATTGTTGTTACCATACTCGTTGTTCATGTTCTCCTCCGATTTATTCCGCTACTAAATTGGAGGGGCGGGACAGCTCTCTCCGCACGAGCCTATCCTTGCCATCATCCAATCACCTCACACTAAACCCTTCACCTCCGACGAACCCATCACCACCACCATACATCCCGTTACCATAATCACCCAACAGAGCGGGTGTGAACCACCAAGAATATGGCTCGGATCTACTTCTCATGTGCAAGAAGGACCAAGTAAAGGTAGCCCAGTCCCAGTCATGCGCTTTGACCCTCATAACTACATCAGTCGCATGTCGGTCTATGTCCTTATCTCAGGCACATTTGGGAAGGGTAAGCCTCCATCTCCTCAGCTAACAAGAAGAGTTCTCAAGCACTAGTACCATTCACTTCCAAAGCAGGGACAGTAGCTGTTACACTATTCATTGGAGAAGCTACAATTAAGGCCATTATTACCCCTCGCTCGGTTGCACTACAGGTGAATGAACAAAGGAAGGTCTTCTCTACAAATATTATCCTATCTCATACTGCCATCAAGGCCGTCATGAAGTTAATGCTTAAAAGTCGGGCATTGCAACCTCTAGTAGAAGCTCTCAACAGTGCAAACTCCACATCTCTACTGGTGTCTTCACTCAAGGGGCAAGAGACCAAGCTGCCCAAAATAAGTGCACACATGGCAGTCATGACAATTGATGAGAGAGCCCCATGGCTACAGAGGAGAGTGAGGCCATTTGCTACTTGGGCCTGTTATCTGAGGAGACATACCGAGAAGAAGCAATCGTGTTCATCTGTCAGAGCAAATCAGTTGCGGCGTGCAAGGGCATCTCCCAAGAAGCGAAAGAGGCTGAGGTCAAGAACAATGTTCTACAAGAAAAATATCACCTCCCTATTTTGGCATCTCTTGACCTTGACCTCTCAATGCTATTCATCCTGGCCAATCTTGTTCCCAGAGGAGGCGCCCGATCTCTCAATCCTGGGTTGGTGCCCCATCCTTCCCCTCCAACTCCCCCAGGATCGTTGGACCCTCACTTATCTCCTCTGCCTGAGCCTCCCAATCATCTTGTGGGCACTCAGGATTCCCCTCACTTATCTCCTCCTCCTGAGCCACCTGATCGCCCTCCGGATCACCAGGGTTTCTTTCCGCATCCACCTGGGTCACCTGACCACCTTCCCTATGACGACCCTCATTATACCGGTACGGTTATACCAACCCACGTCGGTATAGTGAACGTTATCACAGTGGGGCATTTACCCAAACAATAACATACGATTGAGATACACACAAATATAGATACAGAGTAGCGGAAGTAAAGAACCACTATCTTCAATTCATTCATCATCCACATTTAACATACATGATTCAACTAACAATTTAAAAGAACTAAAGTCCACATAATCCACATAAAAGAAGTGCCGAAATAAAATACATAGTTTGTCCATGATTACATGATAATTCCTATACGCTGCCTTACAATACATACTATGAAATCATAAAATGTCACAGGTGACTCCAAAGGCTAGTCTCCACGCTCGGAGTCACTCTCCACTGCCTCCTCTAAGGTGTAGCATCACCAACTAAACCTGTACGTCGAAGCAAGTAATGAGTCTAAAAGACTCAGCAAATAACACCACACATATCATACATTCATATACCATAGCAGGTTTTCATCCCAAGTCACAAAACAAAACATGTAGCATGCTTGACATCAATAAGAGACAACCTATCATGGTAATTCTACCAAATTAAACACATGGTTCATGATTTCAGATTTTTCCAAAATAAACGTCCTATCACATGCTTTCTACTTATTCCATAACATAAAGTTTTACCTCCACTTAAGCAAAACATGAGAGCAACTAAACATGGTGTGCTTACATACATGAAAGGAGACCTTCCTATCATGATTTCTACACATTCTTGCACATGCACATTATCATTTTATACACTATTAGCTTGCTGTTTTGGCATGAATTAGAAGTTCACAACAAATCACATGAGAGCTACAATCTCAATTAACTATATCATGGTGGCGCTTAAACATGGAAACATTTACACATAAGTAAGAAATGCTACTAGCATAGATTCTATGCATTTGTACACATGTAAAACATTCTCTTAACTACGATTAGGTTGCTGTTATGACACAAGTTTAACATTAACATATCATGGATCACCATTTCATCATCTAATACATTAGTTTCACATGGTTGCACAATTTCCTCATTCACATGGTTCACTTTTCACACATTTCACATTTACACATATTCACACTAAACAATTTACACATGATCACATTCACATTTCACATTTTCACATTTTACACTTTAGTGCCATGACACATAGTCCAAACCACCATAAGAAGGACACATAGACATCACATATACATAGACGCCACCTAGGCAATACAGTGACGACTCTTGGACTCTGCAGACTGGGAGAACAAGTCTCCACCCTAACCAGTAGTACTTGTCCACCTCCAGGATTTCATCCTAATGCCCTTAGGATCTTTAACAAATTGAACCTTCCCATGGGGACTATTCTATGGTACGGTTCCACGGCCCTCTATGGAAGCAGTATCACACTTAGCACAGTCTTACACATTACACATACTGATTTTTACACACATTTATACACATGGCGCACACACACCTTTACATTCTCTCATTCACACACATGGCTCTATTTTCCTAGCATGATACTATAGATGACAGAGATTACACATTCAGTAAGTTGCATAAATCAGGTTGCACGCGCATTTCAAATCATTTTCACAATAGCATGCATTATTCACATATTTTCGCATGGAAGTTTCATATTGCATTCTACAATTGTCTAAATAGCCTGAAAATGTAACCACATGCTGATTATAGGTTTATGACCACACATGTAAATTTCCAGATTTTTCTGAGTCATATTGCATTTACAGAAATTAAAACATTCAATTGCATGCCATTCATAATTCAATTTGTCATGGAACATAACATGAATCTCAGATTTGACATTTCACAGATCTGAATCTATCACACATATTGTTATAGAAATTTTCCCTGAATTTATTGCAGAACATACAATTTACTGTGGATTTTTGAGAATCCTACACATACTTTCTATTTCCATTGCAGTAATTATAGTAAATTATATGAACATGAACAATTTCTCAAATTTTCAGGGTATGAACTGACACATATACACATGGGATTGAAAAATCTAGGGCATTTAATTCCTCAGAAATCATGTAGACAGTAGGTAATCATGCATAATCCATTTTTCCCCAACATGTATTTCAATAAATCCAATAATTTATGCCATCCACAGAAAATCACAAAAGTTCCCACACACATCACAGTATCTATTTTACATAACATATAATAATTTCACTATATCCTCATCCGTCAAAGTCCGAAAAATAATTACTTAAGGCAGAACAGTTCACTATTCTGCACTGAAGAACATGGCAGCAGTGTCTGGCCGTTCAAGGATTTGGACGGCAAGATCGTTGGACGCAGACTGGAGATCTTGGCGGCAAGGGTATTGACGCCAAGTTCCTGTCTGTGCAGGAACACAGACCGAGCTCCAAATAACAGGGGAATGTGAGGATCCAGGACACGAGGAAAATCTGTAAAAATAAGAAAACCCTACTAAACATCTACATGGACGATGTGTGTAGGTTACTTGCCTCTGAAAAATACTCCAAAGGGATCTAGGGTTCATAGAATCTCTCCTTGGGCAGTCCCAAGAAGCCTCCAGAAACGTCTTCCTCCGGGTTCTAGATCAGTCTCCTCAGCAAGCCAAGGTCGGGGAACTCTTCCTCGATGCTCCAGGTACCTCCTTGTTGCAGTAGAACGCTGGGAACACCTTCACACTGATGGATCCGAGCTTGCAAAGTCCAACTTTTCTCACATACCAGAACTGGGTTTTTCTTCTTCTCCTCTTTGCAAAGAGCCAAAGAGAGCTCTGGGGTTTGAAAGGAGAGGTTGGTTTAAAGGAGAGGGGTCTCTCTTTTCCCGCAAGGGCGATGTGAGGACTTCATAGCCGTTGGGGATAGCTCCCCAATGGCTAGGGTTGCTTATCCACAGAAATTCATGCTCTGCATGCCTGCATGTCAGAGATCTTACCGTCCATATCCATGGACGTTGGATTAAGTATTGGCGTCAATCCATGTGGACGTTGGATCAACATGGGCGTCCATCCATGTGGACGCCAATAGGGTCCATCGGCCAGAACTCAAAATATGTAGAAATCATGCTTAACTTATACACATATACATGCCATACATATGCTATCATGTACACACTACCACCATGCAATTCATACATTATTTATAACTAATTATACACATGCACACATAAGTATAACTAGTTAATATATATGTAGATATGTACATCTATGCATACACAAACATGAATTATTTACACAAAATAAAATAATACAACGAAATTCGAGGGCCTTACACCCTCTCCCCCTTAAAGAAACTTCGTCCTCGAAGTTTAAACAAAACTACTCAAACAAGCGGGGATACTTCTTCTTCATCGCATCCTCAAGCTCCCAAGTAGCCTCCTCTTGCGAGAAGTTCCGCCATAGAACTTTCACCGACGCAATACCCTTGTTCCGGAGATGCTGAACCTTCCGGTCAAGAATAGCTATTGGTTGCTCCACATACGACAAATCTGGCTGAATCTCCACTGGCTCATGACTAATCACATGAGATGGATCTCGGACATACTTCCTGAGCATAGAAACGTGGAAAACAGGATGAACAATAGCTAAAGCTGGGGGTAAAGCTAGCTCATATGCCACGCTGCCCAATCGTCTGAGAATCTCATACGGGCCAATGAATCTAGGGCTCAGCTTACTATGCCTGCCAAATCTGATGACACCACCAGTAGGTGATATCTTCAATAAGACTTGTTCACCCACCTCGAATTCCAAATCCTTCCTTCTGTTGTCGGCGTAGCTCTTCTGCCTATCCTGCGCCGCAATAAGCCTCTTTCTGATAAGCTGGACCTTATCCGACGTCTCCTGAACTAACGCCGGACCGATCAGCTGCCTATCACCGGTCTCCTCCCAACATAAAGAGATCTGCAAGGCCTACCATCCAACGCCTCAAATGGAGCCATACCAATACTCGCATGAAAGGTGTTGTTGTATGCGAACTCCACTAGAGGTAAATGACGCTCCCAATCATCCTTCCAATCCAGTACATACGCCCTCAACATATCCTCGAGTGTCTGGATAGTCCTCTCGGACTGTCCATCTGTTTGGGGATGAAATGCCGAACTGAGCTTCAGCTCTGAATCTAATGCATACGAAGACCCTTCCACAACCTCGAACTAAATCTCGGATCTCGATCCGAAATGATCGACTTCGGCACACCGCGCAATCTAACCACACTACTACAATACAATCTAGCTAAGCTCTCAACCGACTGCTTCTTCTTCATCGGTAAGAAATGCGCAGTCTTCGATAATCCATCTAAAACTACCCAAATCGAGTCATTGCCCCTTCTAGATCGAGCAAACCCGAAACAAAGTCTATAGTGACAGCTTCCCACTTCCACACTTCCACACTGTGATCTCCATTTTTTGCATAAGTCCGGATGGTCGTTGTCGCTCGACCTTTACTTGCTGGCATACTAAACACCGGGATACATAATCCGCTACATCCCTCTTCATGCCAGACCACCAAAGGACCTCTTCAAATCCTGGTACATTTTCGTATTACCCGAATGAATAGAGAATCGCGATCTATGAGCCTCTGCTAACACATGCTCACGGACCTCTACCAAATCAGGGACACAAACACGGTGATGGAATCTAATCACATCGTCCTCATCACGAGCAATGCCTGCCTTGCCCACTAACTCTAAGGGTCTAGGGTTGGATTTCTGTTGCTCGATCACCTCATCCAAAACCGAGGACCTAAGCGATAACTGAGCTACAAAAGCCTGGCATAGCGATGGCTCTAACTCAGTCAACGCGCAAGCCGCATCCTCCAACATCTTCCAATCCTGCTGGAGAGATGACCTCTTTCTACTCAGAGCATCCGCTATGACATTTGCCTTCCCAGGGTGATACTGAAGGTCGAAGTCATAGTCCTTCAAGAACTCAATCAATCTTCTCTACCTCAGGTTAAATTCCTTTTGGGAGAAAAGATACTTCAAGCTCTTGTGGTCGATAAACACCTCAAATCTGACACCATAAAGATAGTGCCTCCAGATCTTTAGTGCATGAACCACTGCTGCGAGCTCCAAATCATGAGTCGGATAGTTCTTCTCATGCTCCTTCAACTGACGAGAAGCATAAGCCACTACCCTTCCTTGCTGCATTAGCACACAGCCTAAACCAATCCGTGATGCATCCGTGTAGATAGCAAAACCCTCTACACCGCTCGGTAAGACTAACACCGGAGCTGATGTGAGCTTAGTCTTCAACAGTTGAAAACTACTCTCACACTTCTCGGACCATACAAACTTCACTCCCTTTCTGGTCGGCTGTGTCAATGGGGTGGCGATGGATGAAAATCCCTCAATGAATCGCCGATAGTAACCAGCCAAACCCAAGAAACTACGAATCTCCGAAGGGGTCTTGGGGGTCTCCCAATCCATAACATCCTGGACCTTTGATGGGTCAACTGCAACACCAGCACCGGAGATAACATGCCCGAGGAAATGAACCTCGCGCAACCAGAAATCGCTCTTGCTGAACTTAGCATACAGCTTGTGCTCACGGAGCATCTCTAATACTACCCTCAAATGCTGACGGTGTGTGGCCTCGTCTGAAGAGTAGACCAGCACATCATCAATAAACACCACAAAAAAGCTATCTAGATACGGCCTAAACACCCTGTTCATGAGATCCATGAACGCTGTAGGGGCGTTGGTCAATCCGAAAGGAAGAACCAAAAACTCATAATGTCCATAACGGGATCTGAATGCAGTCTTGGACACATCCTCACTCTGAATCCTCAACTGATGATACCCAATCGCAAATCAATCTTAGAAAAGACTGATGCATCTTGCAACTGGACAAACAAATCATCAATACGAGGTAAGGGATACCTATTCTTCACAGTCACTTAGTTCAGCTTTCTGTAGTCAATGCATAACCTAAGTGACCCGTCTTTCTTCTTGACGAATAATACAGGTGCGCCCCAAGGGGAAACGCTAGGGCGAATAAATCCCTTATCTAGCAACTCTTGCAACTGCCTCCTTAACTAGGCTAACTCCGCAGGTGCCATCCGATATGGAGCCTTCGAGATAGGAGAGGTGCCCGGAAGCAACTCTATCTCTCTATCCGGTGGAAAACCAGACAAATCATCAGGAAAGACGTCTGCAAAATCCTGCACTACCTCAATCTCTGCAAGAGTAGGTGACTCATCAGCCTCTGGTACTAATACCATGCTGGCAAGAAAAGCGTCACAACCCTTGATTACCATGCGCATCGCCTTCATGGCAGAGATGACTAACTTTCCCGCCAAGTTCCTTGGCAAGGGATGAGAGAACTCGTCCTCACCAAGAATGCGGAAAACAATCCTCTTCCCACGACAATCCACTAACACATAGTTCTCCTCTAGCCAATCCAGACCAAGAATAGCATCATAGTCCTTCATCTTTAGCAAGAAGAAACACCCTTCTAGGATTCTATCCTCAATGCACACAGGTAACGACGGAATGCACTTCCTAGTCAATACTATACCCGCAGGGGTGTGCACAGACAAAGGGACCTCTAAATCCTCAAACTCTATGCCTGACTCTAGGGCTAACTGCCTAGCGAACCGCTCGGAAATGAACGAGTGAGTAGCATCCGTATCAAACAAAACCCGAGCGTGCACACCTTAAGTAAAACCATACCTTCGGTGACATGCTCCGCCTACTCGGCGTCCTCGCGCGCTAAAGCAAACACTTGAGCTGGGGCTCGAGGCCTTCCTGGTCTTCCTGTAGCTGGCGCTGCTGCCGCTACCGTTGCTGGGGCTGGCGCTCCACACTGAGCTCCCTGCTGAAGTCTCAGACAATCCTTGATCTTGTGGTCTCTACTTCCGCACTTCAAGCACTTTCCCATAATCATCCAACATTCGGAACCACCATGTGTCTTTCCACAGTGGGGACACTCTTTCTTCACACCAGGGGAACGTACAGAAGGTACCTGAGTATTGCCGACTGCCACTGATCACTGCTGTGTCTGGTACACTACTTTCTTCTTGTCCTGTCGCTGGAACGTAGCTGCAGGCCTCTTCTGCGAAGCCTTCTTTTCTTCAAGGTATTGCTCCATCTCGCCCTCCTGTCTACAAGCAGCGCTAAGGGCCTCGTACAAGGTGCGATGGTCGAATGCCACTAGCCTCGTCCTCAGTGATGGCTTGAGTCCCATCACAAACTTCTTTGCTTTCCTACGCTCATCTGCCACAATATGAGGTGCATACTTAGATAGTTCTGCGAACCTTGCCTCATACTCTAGCACGGTCATGGAGCCTTGAGCCAAAAGAGGAACTCCTGCTCCATCCGATCTTGAATGTGCTCGGGGACAAACTTGGCTCAAAAGAGCCTCACGAACTCGTCCCAAGCAACATCAACCACGCCGTCTTCAAACCGTGTACGTAGTAATGAAGCCCACCATACATCAGCTCTTTCCTACAGTACACCGTTCATGAACACCATCTAAACAAATCTATCTTAACAGAACACACAAGCATATAAACTAAAGCATACCTGTAGCATGTAGGTGGCTAATATGACCTTATCCTCATCTGCACACCTGATGGCTCGGAAGAACTTTTCTATCTCCCTCATCCAGCTTTCTGCCAACAATGGATCGCTCTCCCCCTTGAAAGAGGGTGGTAGCATCCTCTTGAATCTCTCCATGATGGAAGGTCCACCATGGTCCTGAGCTGGAACTTGAGCCTGTTACATTCAACAACAAATAGTACACCTTCAACATAACATCATACAATTAAATAAAACAGACTACACTTGCATTAATTATGCTAACCTAGGCCTCCAACTGTGCCTGGTGTGCAGCCTGAGTATGAGCCTGCGTCTGCATGGCTTGCACCAGACCTTGCATGAATACTCCATAATCCACAGGCGGCGGTGGGGGAAGTACAAGACCCTGAGGTGCCGTGGCTTGCTGCTCTGCCCGCTCCTCATGTCTCAGCTCGTCCTCACGGGCCGGCGCTCCGCCACGCCTACCTCTTGAAGCCATGGCTGCAATAAATTTCAGCCACTATTAGAGCTACGTTAATTTATTTCCTAACCATTTTCTTATCTATTTTTTTTTCATTCATTTATCAATTCTACACATGTGGACATTGTATGTAGACTTAGCATGTGATGAAGATGATGATGCATGTATACTTATGTATAATCTCAATCGGTCGCTCTGATACCAATCCCTGTGATGACCCTCATTATCCCGGTACGGTTATACCAACCCACGTCAGTATAGTGAACGTTATCACAGTGGGGCATTTACCCAAACAATAACATTTGATTGAAATACACACAAATATAGATACAGAGTAGCAGAAGTAAAGAACCACTGTCTTCAATTCATTCATCATCCACATTTAACATACATGATTCAACTAACAATTTAAAAGAACTAAAGTCCACATAATCCACATAAAAGAAGTGCCGAAATAGAATACATAGTTTGTCCATGATTACATGATAATTCTTATACACTGCCTTACAATACACACTATGAAATCACAAAATGTCACAAGTGACTCCAAAGGCTAGTCTCCACGCTCGGAGTCACTCTCCACTGCCTCCTCTAACGGTGTAGCGTCACCAACTAAACCTATGCGCCGAAGCAAGTAATGAGTCTAGAAGACTCAGCAAATAACACCACACATATCATACATGCATATATCATAGCAGGTTTTCATCCCAAGTCACAAAACAAAACATGTAGCATGCTTGACATCAATAAGAGACAACCTATCATGGTAATTCTACAAAATTAAACACATGGTTCATGATTTCAGATTTTTCCAAAATAAACGTCCTATCACATGCTTTCTACTTATTCCATCACATAAAGGTTATACCTCCACTTAAGCAAAACATGAGAGCAACTAAACATGGTGTGCTTACATACATGAAAGGAGACCTTCCTATCATGATTTCTACACATTCTTGCACATGCACATTATCGTTTATACACTATCAGCTTGCTGTTTTGGCATGAATTAGAAATTCACAACAAATCACATAAGAGCTACAATCTTAATTAACTATATCATGGTGGCGCTTAAACATGGAAACATTTACACATAAGTAAGAAATGCTACTAGCATGGATTCTATGCATTTGTACACATAAAACATTCTCATAACTACGATTAGGTTGCTGTTATGACACATGTTTAACATTAACATATCATGGATCACCATTTCATCATCTAATACATTAGTTTCACATGGTTGCACAATTTCCTCATTCACATGGTTCACTTTTCACACATTTCACATTTAAACATATTCACACTAAACAATTTACACATGATCACATTCACATTTCACATTTTCACATTTTAGACTTTAGTGCCATGACACATAGTCCAAACCACCATAAGAAGGACACATACACATCACATACACATAGACGCCACCTAGGCACTACAGTGACGACTCTTGGACTCCGCAGACCGGGAGAACAAGTCTCCACCCTAACCAGTAGTACTTGTCCACCTCCAGGATTTCATCCTAATGCCCTTAGGATCTTTAACAAATTGAACCTTCCCATGGGGACTATTCCATGGTACGGTTCCACGGCCCTCTATGGAAGCAGTATCACACTTAGCACAGTCTTACACATTACACATACTGATTTTTACACACATTTTTACACATGGCGCACACACACCTTTACATTCTCTCATTCACACACATGGCTCTATTTTCCTAGCATGATACTACAGATGACAGAGATTACACATTCAGTAAGTTGCATAAATCAGGTTGCACGCGCATTTCAAATCATTTTCACAATAGCATGCATTATTCACATATTTTCGCATGGAAGTTTCATATTGCATTCTACAGTTGTCTAAATAGCCTGAAAATGTAACCACATGCTGATTATAGGTTTATGACCACACATGCAAATTTCCAGATTTCTCTGAGTCATATTGCATTTACAGAAATTAAAACATTCATTGCATGCCATTCATAATTCAATTTGTCATGGAACATAACATGAATCTCAGATTTGACATTTCACAGATCTGAATGTATCACACATATTGTTATAGAAATTTTCCCTGAATTTATTGTAGAACATACAATTTACTGTGGATTTTTGAGAATCCTACACATACTTTCTATTTCCATTGCAGTAATTATAGTAAATTATATGAATGAACAATTTCTCAAATTTGCAGGGTATGAACTGACACATATACACATGGGATTGAAAAATCTAGGGCATTTAATTCCTTAGAATCATGTAGACAGTAGGTAATCATGCATAATCCATTTTCCCCCAACATGTATTTCAATAAATCCAATAATTTATGCCATCCACAGAAAATCACAAAAGTTCCCACACACATCACATTATCTATTTTACATAACATATAATAATTTCACTATATTCCCATCCGTCAAAGTCTGAAAATAATTACTTAAGGCAGAACAGTTCACTGTTCTGTACTGAAGAACTGGCGGCAGTGTCTGGCCGTTCAAGGATTTGGACGGCAAGATCGTTGGACGCAGACTAGAGATCTTGGCGGCAAGGGTATTGACGCCAAGTTCCTGTCTGTGCAGGAACACAGACCGAGCTCCAATAACAGGGGAATGTGAGGATCCAGGACACGAGGAAAATCTGTAAAAATAAGAAAACCCTACTAAACATCTACATGGACGATGTGTGTAGGTTACTTGCCTCTGAAAAATACTCCAAAGGGATCTAGGGTTCATAGAATCTCTCCTTGGGCAGTCCCAAGAAGCCTCCAGAAACGTCTTCCTCCGGGTTCTTGATCAGTCTCCTCAGCAAGCCAAGGTCGGGGAACTCTTCCTCGATGCTCCAGGTACCTTCTTGTTGCAGTAGAACGCTAAGAACACCTTCACACTGATGGATCCGAGCTTGCAAAGTCCAACATTTCTCACATACGAGAATTGGGTTTTTCTTCTTCTCCTCTTTGCAAAGAGCCAAAGAGAGCTCTGGGGTTTGAAAGGAGAGGTTGGTTTAAAGGAGAGGGGTCTCTCTTTTCCCGCAGGGGCGATGTGAGGACTTCATAGCCGTTGGGGACAGCTCCCCAATGGCTAGGGTTGCTTATCCCCGGAAATTCGTGCTCTGCATGCATGCATGTCAGAGATCTTACCGTCCATATCCATGGACGTTGGATTAAGTATTGGCGTCAATCCATGTGGACGTTGGATCAACATGGGCGTCCATCCATGTGGACGCCAATAGGGTCCATCGGCCAGAACTCAAATATGTAGAAATCATGCTTAACTTATACACATATACATGCCATACATATGCTATCATGTACACACTACCACCATGCAATTCATACATTATTTACAACTAATTATACACATGCACACATAAGTATAACTAGTTAATATATGTAGATATGTACATCTATGCATACACAAACATGAATTATTTACACGAAATAAAATAATACAACGAAATTCGAGGGCCTTACACCCTCTCCCCCTTAAGAAACTTCGTCCTCGAAGTTTAAACAAAACTACTCAAACAAGCGGGGATACTTCTTCTTCATCGCATCCTCAAGCTCCCAAGTAGCCTCCTCTCGTGAGAAGTTCCGCCATAGAACTTTCACCAACGCAATACCCTTGTTCTGGAGATGCTGAACCTTCCAGTCAAGAATAGCTATTGGTTGCTCCACATACGACAAATCTGGCGGAATCTCCACTGGCTCATGACTAATCACATGAGATGGATCTCGGACATACTTCCTGAGCATAGAAACGTTGAAAACATGATGAACAATAGCTAAAGCTGGGGGTAAAGCTAGCTCATATGCCACGCTGCCCAATCGTCTGAGAATCTCATACGGGCCAATGAATCTAGGGCTCAGCTTACTATGCCTGCCAAATCTGATGACACCACCAGTAGGTGATATCTTCAAGAAGACTTGTTCACCCACCTCGAATTCCAAATCCTTCCTTCTGTTGTCGGCGTAGCTCTTCTGCCTATCCTGCGCCGCAACAAGCCTCTTTCTGATAAGCTGGACCTTATCCGACGTCTCCTGAACTAACGCCGGACCGATCAGCTGCCTATCACCGGTCTCCTCCCAACATAAATGAGATCTGCAAGGCCTACCATCCAACGCCTCAAATGGAGCCATACCAATACTCGCATGAAAGCTGTTGTTGTATGCGAACTACACTAGAGGTAAATGACGCTCCCAATCATCCTTCCAATCCAGTACATACGCCCTCAACATATCCTCGAGTGTCTGGATAGTCCTCTCGGACTGTCCATCTGTCTGGCGATGAAATGCTGAACTGAGCTTCAGCTCCGAACCTAATGCATGCTGAAGACCCTTCCACAACCTCGAAGTAAATCTCGGATCTCGATCCGAAATGATCGACTTCGGCACACCGCGCAATCTAACCACACTACTACAATACAATCTAGCTAAGCTCTCAACCGACTGCTTCTTCTTGATCGGTAAGAAATGCGCAGTCTTCGATAATCTATCTAAAACTACCCAAATCGAGTCATTGCCCCTTCTAGATCGAGGCAAACCCGAAACAAAGTCCATAGTGACAGCTTCCCACTTCCACACTTCCACACTGGGATCTCCATCCTTTGCATAAGTCCGGATGGTCGTTGTCGCTCGACCTTTACTTGCTAGCATACTAAACACCGGGATACATAATCCGCTACATCCCTCTTCATGCCAGACCACCAAAGGACCTCTTCAAATCCTGGTACATTTTATGTTACCTGGATGAATAGAGAATCGCGATCTATGAGCCTCTGCTAACACATGCTCACGGACATCTACCAAATCAGGGACACAAACACGGTGATGGAATCTAATCACACCCTCCTCATCACGAGCAATGCCTGCCTTGCCCACTAACTCTAAGAGTCTAGGGTTTTCTATTGCTCGATCACCTCATCCAAAACCGAGGACCTAAGAGATAACTGAGCTACAAAAGCCTGGCATAGCGATGGCTCTAACTCAGTCAACGCGCAAGCCGCATCCTCCAACATCTTCCAATCCTGCTGGAGAGATGACCTCTTTCTACTCAGAGCATCCGCTATGACATTTGCCTTCCCAGGGTGATACTGAAGGTCGAAGTCATAGTCCTTCAAGAACTCAATCATCTTCTCTGCCTCAGGTTAAATTCCTTTTGGGAGAAAAGATACTTCAAGCTCTTGTGGTCGGTAAACACCTCAAATCTGACACCATAAAGATAGTGCCTCCAGATCTTTAGTGCATGAACCACTGCTGCGAGCTCCAAATCATGAGTCGGATAGTTCTTCTCATGCTCCTTCAACTGACGAGAAGCATAAGCCACTACCCTTCCTTTCTGCATTAGCACACAGCCTAAACCAATCCGAGATGCATCCGTGTAGATAGCAAAACCCTCTACACCGCTCGTAAGACTAACACCGGAGCTGATGTGAGCTTAGTCTTCAACAATTGAAAACTACTCTCACACTTCTCGGACCATACAAACTTCACTCCCTTTCTGGTCGGCTGTGTCAATGGGGCGGCGATGGATGAAAATCCCTCAATGAATCGCCGATAGTAACCAGCCAAACCCAAAAAACTACGAATCTCCGAAGGGGTCTTGGGGGTCTCCCAATCCATAACTCCTGGACCTTTGATGGGTCAACTGCAACACCAGCACCGGAGATAACATGCCCGAGGAAATGAACCTCGCGCAACCAGAAATCGCACTTGCTGAACTTAGCATACAGCTTGTGCTCACGGAGAACCTCTAATACTACCCTCAAATGCTGACGGTGTGTGGCCTCGTCTGAAGAGTAGACCAGCACATCATCAATAAATACCACAACAAAGCTATCTAGATACGGCCTAAACACCCTGTTCATGAGATCCATGAACGCTGCAGGGGCGTTGGTCAATCCGAAAGGAAGAACCAAAAACTCATAATGTCCATAACGGGATCTGAATGCCGTCTTGGACACATCCTCACTCTGAATCCTCAACTGATGATAACCAGATCGCAAATCAATCTTAGAAAAGACTGATGCATCTTGCAACTGGTCAAACAAATCATCAATACGAGGTAAGGGATACCTGTTCTTCACAGTCACTTGGTTCAGCTTTCTGTAGTCAATGCATAACCTAAGTGACCCGTCTTTCTTCTTGACGAATAATACAGGTGCACCCCAAGGGGAAACGCTAGGGCGAATAAATCCCTTATCTAGCAACTCTTGCAACTGCCTCCTTAACTCGGCTAACTCCGCAGGTGCCATCCGATATGGAGCCTTCGAGATAGGAGAGGTGCCCGGAAGCAACTCTATGTAAACTCTATCTCTCTATCCGGTGGCAAACCAGACAAATCATCAGGAAAGACGTCTGGAAAATCCTGCACTACCTCAATCTCTGCAAGAGTAGGTGACTCATCAGCCTCTGGTACTAATACCACGCTGGCAAGAAAAGCGTCACAACCCTTGTTTACCATGCGCATCGCCTTCATGGCAGAGATGACTAACTTTCCCGCCAAGTTCCTTGGCAAGGGATGAGAGAACTCATCCTCACCAAGAATGCGGAAAACAATCCTCTTCCCACGACAATCCACTAACGCATAGTGCTCCTCTAGCCAATCCAGACCAAGAATAGCATCATAGTCCTTCATCTTTAGCAAGAAGAAACACCCTTCTAGGATTCTATCCTCAATGCACACAGGTAACGACGGAATGCACTTCCTAGTCGATACTACCCGCAGGGGTGTGCACAGACAAAGGGACCTCTAAATCCTCAAACTCTATGCCTGACTCTAGGGCTAACTGCCTAGCGAACCGCTCGGAAATGAACGAGTGAGTAGCATCCGTATCAAACAAAACCGAGCGTGCACACCTAGAAGTAAAACCAACCTTCGGTGACATGCTCCGCCTGCTCCGCGTCCTCGCGCGCTAAAGCAAACACTCGAGCTGGGGCTCGAGGCCTTCCTGGTCTTCCTGTAGCTGGCGCTGCTGCCGCTACCGCTGCTGGGGCTGGCGCTCCACGCTGAGCTCCCTGCTGAAGTCTCGGACAATCCTTGATCTTATGGTCGCTACTTCCGCACTTCAAGCACTTTCCCGTAATCATCCAACATTCGGAACCACCATGTGTCTTTCCACAGTGGGGACACTCTTTCTTCACACCAGGGGAACGTACAGAAGGTACCTGAGTACTGCCGACTGCTACTGATCACTGCTGTGTCTGGTACACTGCTTTCTTCTTGTCCTGTCGCTGGAACGTAGCTGCAGGCCTCTTCTGCGAAGCCTTCTTTTCTTCAAGGTATTGCTCCATCTCACCCTCCTGTCTACAAGCAGCGCTAAGGGCCTCGTACAAGGTGCGATGGTCGAATGCCACTAGCCTCGTCCTCATTGATGGCTTGAGTCCCATCACAAACTTCTTTGCTTTCCTGCGCTCATCTGCCACAATATGAGGTGCATACTTAGATAGTTCTGCGAACCTTGCCTCATACTCTAGCACGGTCATGGAGCCTTGAGCCAAAGAGAGGAACTTCTGCTCCATCCGATCTTGAATATGCTCGGGGACGAACTTGGCCCGAAAGAGCCTCACGAACTCGTCCCAAGCAACATCAACCGCGCCGTCTTCAAACCGTGTACGTAGTAATGAAGCCCACCATACATCAGCTCTTTCCTGCAGTACACCGTTCATAACACCATCTAAACAAATCTATCTTAACAGAACACACAAGCATATAAACTAAAGCATACCTGTAGCATGTAGGTGGCTAATAGACCTTATCCTCATCTGCACACCTGATGGCTCGGAAGATCTTTTCTATCTCCCTCATCCAGCTTTCTGCCAACAATGGATCGCTCTCCCCCTTGAAAGAGGGTGGTAGCATCCTCTTGAATCTCTCCATGATGGAAGGTCCACCATGGTCCTGAGCTGGAACTTGAGCCTGTACATTCAACAACAAATAGTACACCTTCAACATAACATCATACAATTAAATAAAACAGACTACACTTGCATTAATTATGCTAACCTAGCCTCCAACTGTGCCTGGAGTGCAGCCTGAGTATGAGCCTGCGTCTGCATGGCTTGCACCAGACCTTGCATGAATACTCCATAATCCACAGGCGGCGGTGGGGGAAGTACAAGACCCTGAGGTGCCTGGCTTGCTGCTCCGCCCACTCCTCATGTCTCAGCTCCTCCTCACGGGCCGGCGCTCCGCCACGCCTACCTCTCGAAGCCATGGCTGCAATAAATTTCAGCCACTATTAGAGCTACGTTAATTTATTTCCTAACCATTTTATTATCTATTTTTTTTTCATTCATTATTAATCAATTCTACACATGTGGACATTGTATGTAGACTTAGCATGTAATGAAGATGATGATGCATGTATACTTATGTATAATCTCAATCGGTCGCTCTGATACCAATCCCTGTGATGACCCTCATTATCCCGGTACGGTTATACCAACCCACGTCAGTATAGTGAACGTTATCACAGTGGGGCATTTACCCAAACAATAACATTGATTGAAATACACACAAATATAGATACAGAGTAGCAGAAGTAAAGAACCACTGTCTTCAATTCATTCATCATCCACATTTAACATACATGATTCACTAACAATTTAAAAGAACTAAAGTCCACATAATCCACATAAAAGAAGTGCCGAAATAGAATACATAGTTTGTCCATGATTACATGATAATTCTATACACTGCTTACAATACACACTATGAAATCACAAATGTCACAAGTGACTCCAAAGGCTAGTCTCCACGCTCGGAGTCACTCTCCACTGCCTCCTCTAACGGTAGCGTCACCAACTAAACCTATGCGCCGAAGCAAGTAAGTGAGTCTAAAAGACTCAGCAAATAACACCACACATATCATACATGCATATATCATAGCAGGTTTTCATCCCAAGTCACAAAACAAATATGTAGCATGCTTGACATCAATAAGAGACAACCTATCATGGTAATTCTACAAAATTAAACACATGGTTCATGATTTCAGATTTTTCCAAAATAAACGTCCTATCACATGCTTTCTACTTATTCCATCACATAAAGTTTTACCTCCACTTAAGCAAAACATGAGAGCAACTAAACATGGTGTGCTTACATACATGAAAGGAGACCTTCCTATCATGATTTCTACACATTCTTGCACATGCACATTATCGTTTATACACTATTAGCTTGCTGTTTTGGCATGAATTAGAAATTCACAACAAATCACATGAGAGCTACAATCTCAATTAACTATATCATGGTGGCGCTTAAACATGGAAACATTTACACATAAGTAAGAAATGCTACTAGCATGGATTCTTCGCATTTTTACACATGTAAAGCATTCTCATAACTACGATTAGGTTGCTGTTATGACACAAGTTTAACATTAACATATCATGGATCACCATTTCATCATCTAATACATTAGTTTCACATGGTTGCACAATTTCCTCATTCACATGGTTCACTTTTCACACATTTCACATTTACACATATTCACAGTACACAATTTACACATGATCACATTCACATTTCACATTTTCACATTTTACACTTTAGTGCCATGACACATAGTCCTAACCACCATAAGAAGGACACATACACATCATATTCACATAGAGGCCACCTAGGCAATACAGTGACGACTCTAGGACTGCGCAGACCGGGAGAACAAGTCTCCACCCTAACCAGTGGTACTTGTCCACCTCTAGGATTTCATCCTAATGCCCTTAAGATCTTTAACTTATTGAACCTTCCCATGGGACTTTTCCATGGTACGGTTCCATGGCCCTCTATGGAAGCAGTATCACACTTGGCACAGTCTTACACATTACACATACCGATTTTTACACACATTTTTACACATGGCGCACACACACCTTTACATTCTCTCATTCACACACATGGCTCTATTTCCTAGCATGATACTACAGATGACAGAGATTACACATTCAGTAAGTTGCATAATCAGGTTGCACGCGCATTTCAAATCATTTTCACAATAGCATGCATTATCACATATTTTCGCATGGAAATCTCATATTGCATTCTACAGCTGTCCAAACAGCCTGAAAATTTAACCACATGCGATTATAGGTTATGACCACACATGCAAATTTCCAGATTTTTCTGAGTCATATTGCATTTAAAGAAATTAAAACATTCGGTTGCATGCCATTCATAATTCAATTTGTCATGGAACATAACATGAATCTCAGATTTGACATTTCACAGATCTGAATCTATCATACATATTGTTATAGAAAATTTCCCCGAATTTATTGCACAATATACAATTTACTGTGGATTTTTGAGAATCCTACACATACTTTCTATTTCCATTTCAGTAATTACAGTAAATTATATGAACATGAACAATTTCTAAAATTTGCAAGGTATGAACTGACAATATACACATGGGATAGAAAAATCTAGGGCATTTAATTCCTCAGAAGTTTTGTAGACAGTAGGTAATCATGCATAATCCATTTTCCCCCACATGTATTTCAATAAATCCAATAATTTATGCCATCCACAGAAAATCACAAAAGTTCCCACACACATCACATTATCAATTTTACATAACATATAATAATTTCACTATATCCTCATGCGTCAAAGTCTGGAAAATAATTACTTAAGCAGAAACAGTTCACTGTTCTGCACTAAAGAACTTGGCGGCAGTGTCTGACCGTTCAAGGATTTGGACGGCAAGATCTTCGGACGCAGACTAGAGATCTTGGCGGCAAGGTATTGACGCCAAGTTTCTGCCTGTGCAGGAACACAGACCGAGCTCCAAATAACAGGGGAATGTGAGGATCCAGGACACGAGGAAATCTGTAAAAATAAGAAAACCCTACTCGACATCTACATGGACGATGTGTGTAGGTTACTTGCCTCTGAAAAATACTCCAAAGGATCTAGGGTTCGTAGAAGCTCTCCTTGGGCATCCCAAGAAACCTCCAGAAACGTCTCTCCTCCGAGTTCTTGATTAGTCTCCTCAGCAAGCCAAGGTCGGGGAACTCTTCCTCGATGCTCCAGGTACCTCCTTGTTGTAGTAGAACGCCGGGAACACCTTCACACTGATGGATCCGAGCTTGCAAAGTCCAACTTTTCTCACATAGCAGAACTGGGTTTTTCTTCTTCTCCTCTTTGCAAAGAGCCAAAGAGAGCTCTGGGGTTTGAAAGGAGAGGTTGGTTTAAAGGAGAGGGTCTCAACTTTCCCGCAGGGGTGATGTGAGGCCTTCATAGCCGTTGGGGACAGCTCCCCAATGGCTAGGGTTGCTTATCCCCGGAAAATCGTGCTCTGCATGCATGCATGTTAGAGATCTTACCGTCCATATCCATGGACGTTGGATTAAGTATTGGCGTCAATCCATGTGGACGTTGGATCAACATGGGCGTCCATCTATGTGGACGCCAATAGGGTCCTTCGGCCAGAACTCAAAATATGTAGAAATCATGCTTAAGTATACCACATATACATGCATACATATGCTATCATGTACACACTACCACCATGCAATTCATACATTATTTACAACTAATTATACACATGCACACATAAGTATAACTAGTTAATACATATGTAGATATGTACATCTATGCATACACAAACATGAATTATTTACACGAAATAAATGATGCAATGAAATTCGAGGGCCTTACATTCTCAGTGCTCAGGATTCCCCACTTCCTCTACACCCGAAACGCCCAATTATAGGCGGGTCCACATCCTTCGGGGACATCTGATCTTGGTCCCAACTCCCCCCCCTTCCACTTCCCCTTCTTATCCTCCAGATCCTCCACCCTCTATCCTACAGTTCCTTTCTCCAAACCCTCTTGATCTCGGGTTGACCCGATTCCTCCTTCACTATCTACTCGGGGTCCTGATCCTTTCTCTCACTGTTCCCAAGGTTTCAGTCCTTACTGGCATTCTTCCTTCTTTGTAAATCCTTTTGTTCTTAAATTTATGTAGAGTCTTGTCCCCTCTTGTTCTTATGTTGAGATGACTCCAATTATTACCAACCCTATTTTTACCATTTCTTGCAAAATGAACTAACTAAAATCAACCAAAGTCAAAGTTCAAAGACTAATGCAGGTCGTACTTTCAATATAGGGGTCGCATTGTGCATGTTATATTTATTTCAACCTAAAAAAAAAAGAGAGTCATCTCAGTTCACAACTAGAATGGTCGAGTCAGTTTTAGGTTTACTTTGCTCTGCAGCACTCAGGCTAGAGATTGCATCGTGCTAGGGGACCGACGTTCATTCCCTGTCATAAAAGGTCACCTAAGCAAGGATCATCACACACTCACATGGTAACCTTAGTCGGCTCCTCTAGCAGACACGTTGCTACTTAGGCCATACCTAGGAGGTGCAAAAGTTGTTCTCCTCTTACTCGGTCGAAGTGTAAAGGCAAAAGGGCTATTTAGGCATGGCGACCGACCTAAGCACCTGGCAGAGAGGAATCTAAAATAGGGATGGTCAATCAGGCCTGTAAAAGAAAGCAAAAACAAAAGAGAGAAGAAGAACAAATGAAAGAAAATCGAGGGAATGGGGCATGGCAAAGAGTGGCAGTACAGTTCCTCGTGGGACGCCCTTGAGCCCGTCATACTCATGCCCCAAACAAGAAACAGGCACAAATAAAGTGACCAAAAGTCATTCACAACAGATTGAATCTCTAAGAGGTGTGCCGTGGAAGGAAGCTAAGCCTAACTTGTCTTTAAAACATCCACAAGACTTACCCTCAGACTTTCTCCCTTTCGTCCTATAAGTGCTCGAATGTCTCCAGATATGGCCTTTATAGCGGCACCGCCAGTTAGGGGCAACCAACTACAGGACGCCACTCCCTAATGCACATTCGATCTTTTGGTGGTTTCTAATCAAAGGGAAATAAATGAGGACCACGGCCAGTAGTTTCGATCTTGCTTTCGTGGTACAGTAGCAAGGGGTGAGTGCCTTCCGCCTCACGTGTTTGGTGTTAGGAAGGGCTAACCTCATCTTTAGGCGTCGTTTCAAAAAAAATAATATAAAAGAGTCAACGTAGCAATGTACTCAGCATTCGCTTTCCTCTCTCAGATCCGTGTCACACTGTGTCAATCACAATCCTTGCCAATCACAAAAATAAAATTTTGACACAAACATAAAAGATCCACTAACAAGAGCATCATGTACAAAGATAATGGGGAGGTTGCTCACAAGCTCCTCACTGTCCACCACCACTCTCCCCAGATCCCTCCTGCCTATCGAGCAGGGTAGCATCTCACCCCACCCCTACCACTCCTACTGATAGTCTTCCGGCTAAGTGCCCCTCATCCTCCTCGTTCCTCCTCCGCCGACTGGAGGACCAGCCAAAAACTACCTAACCTTGGCACCACTTGCACCACTCACACAACTCCTACTCCTGCTCCTGCTCCGGAACTGGCCTATGGCCGTCAACTATACCCCGAAGCTCCCGTACTAGGTCGGTTGCTGTGCGATAGCTCGTGCGCAGTCGGGTCAACTCCACTGATTTGCGGTGGTCCCTGCGTGCGTAGCCTCGCCAATCGCGGTCCTCTGTCCGCCTATGCACGCAGCCGGCCCACCTCCGCTGTCGACATCTCCGCCTGAGGCGCCAATAGGCGACTGACATCGAGCTGCGGCAACCTCCTCCTGCAACTATGCCGCCTAGTCAGTGGCAGTCTTTAGCTCTGTCACCTGTGGAAAATCAAGTAAGTGCCATCCATAAATCAAATTCAGTTCAATCGATATCACACTTACCTCTCTGTCAGCTCCGCCTGCGCTCCTCAGCCCCCTCACCGTGCTCGCCAGTTGCTCTGCTTAAATCCGACTGGGAGTCCTTGCTGCTACCCTGGATGAGGATGCCCCTACCTGTGCCCTCCTCACTCCGCAGCTCTGCGCGCTACACATGCAACAATTGTCAGTTCCTCAATTAGCTAAAAAGAATTGGTGAGTGCTGAACTGAATAGGTACTTACCAGCTGCTCTACCTCCCTGCGAGCTGCCTCACGGTCTTGCACAACCGAGTGCAGTAGGGCCAGGAGCGAGGCAATCTCCCCGGCCAGTCCACCTACAATTCATCCAAATCTGTCAGCTCAATCATATAAAAGGCAATTCGTTGAGTCTGATTTAGAAATTTACCTGTCGCTTCGTGCCTCTGTAAACTCTCGCCCCATACTTCAAGGCGAATGCCTGCACATAAGTGTCGTCGGACTCGGCGTCAGACCGGACTCGCCTGCCGCGGTGCTCCCAATCCTCGATCTGCTCTTGGCCCCGCTCGTGCGAGTTTGTGGTGTCGTGGAGTCCTCAGAAGCTCCGACCAGGCCTAGGGGTCCGCCTCAGCTGGGGAACTCCCCTGCACTCTCACGGAGGCCAAGCGACCCTTGGGTCAGATAGAGGTGGAGAGGTAGCACCAGGTTGAGAGCATGCACTCACACGTCCTAACGAAGTAGGGGCGGGCTGGCTCCAACCAGGGTTGTCCCTCGTCCACCTCCTCAGATATGGCTGCCACACCACCTGCACATCAAACACCTCCAATCAGCAGCCAAGCATTTAATTCAAATGAATTGAACTTAGAAGAGGGGGTAGAATATTTACATCAAGCTAGGGGTAGACGTCAATGGCATCTTGGATAGATGCCAGCTGCTCCTCCAAGGGGTGCGTGTCACGACACGGCACCCAGCGTTGAGCTATGGCCACGAGGCCCGGTCGCTCCAACGCCCCCCTCCTTAGGGCGGGAAGGTGAAGGTAGGTCCAGACCTGCAAGAACATGGGCCTCAGTCAGATCTCAATTATAATATCAAAGGGTTGTTTAAGTGAAGAAGCAAAGGAAAAGAAGAGTACCTGAAGGATGGGGTAGAAGCCGCTGATGGCCGTCTGCCAGTCTGAGGACCCCAGGCTCTCAAACTGGTGCGCCAGGAACGCCGCTCCCCATGCATAGCTCCCCACCTGGTCCAAATCTTCTAGCAGGGGTAGGAACCGACAGTGGACTGGGTCACCCCTCGTGGCAAACAGAGTCTGCCGAGGAAGAAGGTGAGGAAGCACCGCAAGTCCAAATCTGCCTGAACCCCTGGCTCATCAGCTAGTACCTCCCTGCAACCCCTCGCCAGTCTCTGCAACTACTCCTCCACAGTCTCGGCCACCTCCCTACCCGTCTGGAAGAGCCCTAGACTCTCCTACATCTCTACTCTAGAGATGAAGAAGACCTGGGACCTACAGTCAGATCTAGAAGTCTATGTGCCAATCCCTGGTAACATGGCTAGGCGAACCACCAACCGGACACCCATGTACCCTCAGACCTGTGATCCTACTGACGTCCTCCAGGTTGGGGATCATATGTCCCCATGGAAGCACGAAGGCAATCGCCTCCATGTCCCACCTGCTACGCAAAGCCTGAGTGAGAGGGGCGTCCACCCTCATCCTCTCCATGCGGAGCACCTCCCCAAACCCCATGTCATCCAACCTCTCCCTCTACAATCCTGGGAGGGCCAGGTATACCGCCAGCACGAGGAGCCACGAGACCTGGGCCCTCATTTCTCCATACAACCACAAAGGAGCAATCAGTTGATGCATTCATGCACATCTTCAGGTCTCGGCTGAGGTCGCGCTGGTCAAGAGATCCGCGACCATGTCGTGACGCCCTGATGCTCCGCGACATTGTCGTGACCTTCCTAGTGACCGCGCCCTTGTCGCGACAGCCTTCGACGGTCGTGACAACGTTGCGGCCACTGACCCCGTCGCGACAACTGATGTCACGTCGGGGTGCCCCGTCGTGTTCTCCAGGCGACGACCGACCATAATTTTTCTTGTTCAGGGGTCATTTTTTCTGGGCCACACCCTACATACACCCTCTATGGGGCATCCTCATCACAATGCGCCATCTATTAAGGGTTTTAGGCTTCAAGAACATACCTTCTTCATAACCGCTACCCATGCCTCAAACCACCCCGCAAGGTCCATCGTCGGGACTTTCCTCCTCCGCCATCTCGATCTCCGGGGTTTCATCCACCACCGGAGGAGCCTCCTCTGACCGCTGGGAAGTCCTCCTAGCCTTAGCCTTCTTTCCTCTTTCGCCATCGCCACCACCGATCCCTCCATTGCCACCAAGAACGAGGGTGAAAGAGAAAGAAGGAAGAGTGAGAGCAAGTGAGAAAGAATGAGAGAGTGTGCATAGAGGAGGTCAGAGCAGGGAGCAAGATCGCCGGAGCTCGGGGAGTTTCGCACGTTTGAACGCACAAAAGGGGAGAAAGGGGGGGTTTTCTGCATTTTGAATGCCGGGTAGAGTCGCGACGCTTATATGCGTCACGTTTATATCGCGGCCGCTTCGGACGCCGCAACCATGTAGCGGCCCGCCGCCATGCCGCGACTCTAAGGCGATCACTTCCCTAGTCGCAACATTCACTGACTTAATCCGGCCCCCAATCAATCAATCAGGATCATTGCGGTTGTGTTTCGTTCTAATTGGATGTTTCTTTGTGTCTGTACATAGTTTGTGTGTGATATTTTCATACTTGTACATATATATTTGCTTGTTGCTTGCTTATTTATCAGAAAATCACAAAAAAATTAGAAAATCAGAAAATCTCAAAAAAATGGAACATATAGGTAAGTTAGGTAAGTATCACTACCCTTACTCCCTGGCATTACTATATGGTTTTTACTTATTATATCGTTTCAAGGATCGACTAGTTCTCAATGTGCTCTGGGATCTGAGTTCCCCTTCATCAATATAGTGATGATCTAGGTGCGCATTTTTTATCGCCGGATAGGCCGTTAAGTTAGATGAGTTTGGAACGACGGACTCTATCTTGCACACGCGGTTGCAGGAAGACTCTCGCCCATTCTTGGCTAATTTAGCAATATTATCCTTGATATATTTTCTATTTTCTCTTTTCTTGCATTTGTTTTAATGATTTCTTTTCTTTAGCCCAACATGCATCATGTAGGACTTTGAGCTATCATGACTCATCCCTGGCTAATGGTGAGCACTTGTTGAGTGCCCAACCATGCTTCATGTTTTGAACAAGAAATCTATTCCACCCGAATCGAAAGGTCTGCCTCCAAGCAAGTTGCTCTTGTCAGCTTGTCAAGAATTTCCCCGTCTGGATTCTCTATGATTTTCATCCTTGTTCTTTTTGATCCATTTTGGTTGCGAATCGCTCCCAGGACAGAGTCTGTGTTACTTGCTTGCACGCACTGTCCCTCCAAAATGAAAACTGCAGGCCAATAAGCTAGGGTACCTCTCAATCGAGGGGTTGATCGTCCTTTTCTTTCTCCTTCTCGTCGAGACTCGTGTTTTCCTTGCATCCTACTCGAGGAACTAACTTGGGGCTTTCAAGAAGATTCCAATTACTTGTTGGTTTAGATCAGTGTCTCTTTACCTTGGCTCTCACTTTTTCAGTCCACTCCGCATCATTTTCACTTCGCGTCATTTCATGACATTTTCGCTACACTTCCGCTTCGCTCCCTTGCAAAGTGGAAGCCAGGAGGAGCAACTGTAGACACCCGATTCTGGTCTACAAGTTGCACTACATTTCTTGTTATCTTAATGAGCCCCAAGTTGTCATTCACCTTGAGCCCACCGTAGCCTCGCTTGAGCCAACTAAAAGCCCAATTTTCATGATATCCCGTCCATTATTCTTTTAAAGAGTCCATTGCCTTAAGTCCTTATTATTCTCCTATATGATTTACCAATTTTGAGAAATATTCGATTTTCATTAACGCGACCAGTCGTGGCGTCGTGTTAGCCTTGTCACGCCCCCCATGTCCGTCGCGACAGCCCATGCATATCCATGCACGTGGCTTTTGCGTCGCGACCTGCATGGCTATCGCGACTAACTTGTCGCTCCCCTATGATCCGTCACGACTACAGCCGCGTGTGATAGCCTCCGCAACAACCTCCTTTTTATCCTCTATTGGCTTTATCCTCATCTCATGCAACCTTCCAACCCCTTAAGTGCGGTTTGAGGCTCTAGGACCCTTGGAGACCTCCCTAGGACTCTCTCATGCGATTTTCCATGAGATTTATCTCTTCATTTTGGTATTATCAATTAAAAACGGGATTATTCTCTCTCGTATCTTATATAAGCAAGGCCTCTCCTTCAGAAGAGAGGGGAGCCCTATTTTTGCCACGAAGTGCTGCAAAAATTTTCCCTGACCTGGACTTAGCTCGTGGCTCTTCCATTTCCTCTCATTCCCTCACATTTTCTTCAAGCAAAGCACATTTCTTCATCGCTGGAGCTTAGTGCGGGAGGAGGTCGACTCCCATCTCTCATGGAGCTTCTATAGCACCTGTGGACGTCACTCAACGCCAGGGAGTCGCCTCCCATTGGGGCTCTTTCTTCCTCTCCTCTCCCTTTTCTTATTTCATACAAATTTCCTTCTTTATTAGATAGGACGCATTTCCATTTTCCTCCCACGTTTTCCATACACCCAAAGGGTTAAAAACCACCCCAAGTTCGTTCCCCCCATGCTCTCATCTTTCTTTTCTTTTGTGGATAGATTCTACACGTATATGTTCTAACAGGGTTTTTCTTTGTTGTGTTCTTTGTTTTGGTAGGCATACAAGCATCATTCGACGAGGAGCTCTTGTCCTCTGGATGGCCAGAGGACGTGAAGAAGGTCTGCCAACATTTCTCCCACACTGCAAAAAACGTGGCAGGATAGGGCGTCGCGACAGCCTTAGCGCGCCCTGGTCTGGTGTCGCGACCTCAACCATCGCGACGGGTTACCCCGTCGTGACTAGAGTAAGTGCTTCGTTCTCTCTCCTTTTCCTAGCATAGTTAGCCTACATAGTTCTTATCCATGACAACTTGTTAGGTGGTGATTACATCCATGTTTCCATGCCCCTTAGTTAATTTTAAAACGTGTTTTGAGGGGTGCACAACCCCGTGATTACAGTAACGACATAATACACTTCCTAGTCGATACCGTTCCTGCAGGTGTGTGCACAGACAAAGGGACATCTAACTCCTCAGCCTCTAATCCTGACTCTACCTCTAACTGCCTAGCAAATCGCTTGGAAATGAATGAGTGAGTGGTACCCTTATCAAATAAAACCCGAGCGTGCACACCCATGAAAGAACCATACCTTCGGTGATGTGCTCCTTCTGCTCGGCATCCTCTCGTGCTAACGCGAACACTCGAGCTTGAGCTCGAGGCCTTCCTGGTCTTCCTGTTGCTGGCGCTGCTGCTGCTGCCATTGCTGGGGTTAGCGCTCCACGCTGGACTCCCTGCTGAAGTCTGGGACAGTCTTGGATCTGATGCTCGCTGCTCCCCTCCGCACTTTAAAACCTTCCCCGCTAGCTTCCAGCACTTCGTACCTCTATGTGTCCTTCCACAGTGAGGACACTCCTTCTTGCCACTGGGTCTGACGCCAGGGGAATGCGGTGCTACTGCCTCCTGATTGCTCACCGCCATGGGACGTTGCCTTGACTAATATGCTACCTTCTTCCTATCCTGTCGCTGGAATGGGGGAGCAGACCTCGTCTGCGAAGCCTTCTTCTCTTCTAGGTACTGCTTCATCTCGGTCTCCAGCTTGCAAGCCGCGCTGAGAGCCTCATCAAGGGTACGATGGTCAAACAACACCAACCTCGACCTCAGTGATGGCTTAAGGCCCATCACAAATTTCTTCGCCTTCCTACGCTCATCAGCCACTATGTGAGGTGCATATTTGGACAATTCAGCAAACCTGGCCTCGTACTCAAGTACGGTCATGGAGCCCTGGGTAAGAGTAAGAAACTCCTGCTCCATCTTATCCTAGATATGCTCTGACATGAACTTGGCCCGAAAGAGCCTCACGAACTCATCCCATGCCACCTTAACAACACCGTCCTCAAACCGGGTGCACAGTAAAGAGGACCACCATACATTAGCTCTCTCCTGCAACAAACCACCCATAAGGACCAATCTAAACTTAACGCAATTACATGCAATTTAATTAACTTAATACCTGAAGCATGTAGGTGGCCAGGATGACCTTGTCCTCCTCAGCACACCTAATCTCCCGGAAGATCTTCTCGATCTCCTCATCCATCTCTCCACCAGCAATGGCTGACTCCCCACCATAAAAGAGGGTGGAGCCATCCTCTTGAATCGCTCCATGATGGAAAGACCACCATGGCCATGCTCCTGGGGAACTGGAGATGGAGCCTGAGCCTGCTACAACAAGCAATATAACATTATAAGCAACATAACAACATGATGGCAACTTAGCAATCACATAATTAATAAAATAGACTACTCTATCTATTATTCTAACCTGAGCCTCAAGCTGAGCCTGGAGTACAGCATGGGTATGCACCTGGGTCGGCATAGCCTGCTCCAGGCCTTGCATGAATACTCCATAATCCACAGGCAGTGGTGAGGAAGAACTATAGGACCCTAGGTTGCTGGGGCCTGCTGCTCATCCCTATCCTCACGCCTCTGCTCATCCTCACGGGCATGGGCACCACGCCTACCACGAGATGTCATATCCTATAAAACAGTTTAAATCACAGTTAGAAACTAAGTTATTTTGTCCTAACCATGTTCTTACTATCTTTCTTTTCTCATTAATCATTTCTACTCATGTGGACAAATTCTATAAAAACTTAGCATATATGAAGATGATGGTATATTCATGTACATCTCAACCAGTGGCTCTGATACCAATCTCTGTAACAACCCTCCCTATACCGGTACGATTATACCAATCAACATCGGTATAATGAACGCCGTCACAGTGTGACATTTACCCAACATTACCACTAGATTGAGATGTACACGAATAATAGAAAATTTCAGCGGAAATAAAATAAATTAATCTTATTGCATCATCATCATTCTATCCACCGTCCATATAGTAAGAAGGATATACAAATGTCCACATAATACAACTCCAAAATAAATACATTATCCATGAAACATATATCACTTATTGATTACATACTTATAAAAAATGTCAGATCTTTACAACACAAGCTACTCCTCTCCCTCGGAGTCGCTCCTAATTATCTCCTCCTCGGAAGTGGAGACACCTATCACACATGTACGCCGAAGCAAGTATGAGTCTAAAGAGACTCAGCAAGCAATCTATGCACAACATCCTTACACATATCTTATGCACATGCTATCCTTCAAGGAAAATAAATAACACATGTTGCAAGGTTCATATAATTTGAATTACTATACATGGAAACCTATAATAATAGAGACATACATGTTCATAACCTTCACATAATAACACAAAATCCTACACATGCGTTCAACATACAACATATAGCATGATATCTACTCAATTTCACTTGCACTTTTCACATTTAATCACACATTTAATTTGCTGTTTAAATGTAAATAATTCACATTTATGCATGATATCACATTTTATTAATCATGAATTAAAGATTTAAAACATATTCAAGTCTGTTGGTTAAATCTAGAACTCGACATGGCCATGCTGAAGTCCTCCGGGCAGTTCTCCAATGGTCTCGAGAGCACAAGCTCAAGATGAACCCCAAGAAGTGTGTTTTGGAGTGTCCTCAAGGAAGTTGCTTGGGTTCATTGTTAGCAAGAGGGGAATTGAGATTGATCCCAACAAAGCCAAAACAATAATCGACGTGTCTCCTCCTAAGAATATCAAGGAACTTAGAGGGCTAATCGGTAGACTTCAGTTCATTAGGAGGTTCATCTCTCAACATTCAATCCGTTGTAAACCTCTTATGAGATGCTTAAGGGAAAGGCTAAATTTGATTGGAACGATAAGTGTCAAAAGGCCTTTGAAGAATTGAAGAGTTATCTTTACAATCCCCCTGTTCTCACATTTCCGATCCCGGGTCGGCCTTTATTGCTCTACGTAACAACCTTTGAAGATTCCACTGGAGCAGTCTTGGCCTAATATGATGACGAGAAGAAAGAAGGAGCGGTGTATTACCTGTCCAAGTTATTCAATGAAGCTAAGAAAAGAAACACTACTATGGAAAGAACATGTGTGGCCGTCATCTGGGTCGCCCAGAAGTTGAAGCACTATTTCCTAGCTCATGAAGTGAAGCTTCTGGCGTGAATGGACCCAATTCGATACTTGCTGGAAAGCCTATTCTGACTGAACGTTTGGTGAGGTGGCAAAGTTTTCTTAATCAGTTTGACATCACCTACGTAAACCAAAAGTCAATCAAAGGGCATGCCATCGCCGAGCATTTAGCCCACCATCCCTTACCTTCATGTTCTCCTGTTGATGAAAGCTTTCCAGATGAAGAGTTAGGAGCTATTATTGATGGTGAACCTTCATGGATACTTTACTTCGATGGAGCTCTCAATTCTAAAGGGAGAGGAATAGGGACAGTCCTTCTCTCCCCGGAAGGGGTAGTGATTCTGCACGTCTATCCACTAACCTTCCCTACCATGAACAATGTGGCCAAATATGAGGCACTCCTAGTTGGGCTGAAGATGGTATTGTTGCTCGGAGTTAAGGAGTTAAGGAGTTAAGGATAATTGGAGATTCACAATTGATACTCCGGCAGTCCCTTAGCAAGTACCAAACTCGGGATCCCAAGTTGAAACCATACCAGGATTTGGTAGGAAGAGTTATCCGGCAGTTTAATAAGCTTACTCTAGTTCACACTCCTAGGGCTCAGAAGATTTTGGCAGATTCACTTGCTTCCCTATATTTTTCTCCCTATCCCGCTGGGGAAATCTTCTAAAACCATCTCTGTCCAAAGATTGAGAATCCCTTCACATGCTAATCCATGGTTTTTCTCAACTTCAGTCTTCTTCACCTAAAGTCCATGCACTTTCAAAAGAGCCAGAAATCGATCTCGATGATGGCCATCCCTGATACTTTGACATCAAAAACTATCTCAAAGATGGATCCTTTTCTGATTATGCCACCACTTCTAATAGACGGGCAATTCACCACATCTCTGCACGATACAAGATCATAGGTGGCATTCTCCACAAGAAATCCCTCAGTGGGGTCTATCTCCGTTGCCTTGATGAGATCGAATCTCAAAATGTTGTTGAAGCCACTCACTCTAGTGAATGTGGTGGCCATGTCAATGGTAGAGCAATTGCCCAGAAGTTGCTAAGACACTATTACTGGCCTACCATGGAAGAAGATTGCACTCATTTTGTTTGTCACTATGCTAAATGCCAACTCCATGGTGACAAGATCCATGCTCCTTCCTCCTCTCTTCACCCTCTCATTGCTCCATGGCCTTTCACCATGTGGGCATTTCATGTGGTCGGTCCACTCGAGGATAGGACCGAAGAAATCTGTAAGAAGTCCTTCATTCTGACCGCCAGTGAGTACTTCACAAAGTGCACTGAAGCAAAAGCATTCATAGAGGTCAAAGCTTCAACAGTTGTTAAGTTCATCAAACGCAACATTCTTGCAGGATTTGGCATGCCTCAGGACATTGTCACCGACAATGGACCACAATTCACTTCGCAGGAGCTTCGCGACATGTGTGGTAAATATGGTATAAACTTGCATCATTCATCTCCATATTATCCACAAGGTAATGGACAAGTAGAAGATACTAATAAAAATCTCATTAAATCACGAAGAAAACTTGTAGATCTCACAATAACGCTGAATGGCCAGACAGCTTAATCGAAGCTCTATGGGCTTACCACACCTCTATCCAAACTCCTACGGGGTAGACCCCCTATGCTTTGACATACGGATCAGATGCGGTACTCTCATATGAGATCTTCGTCCCTTCACTAAGAGTTCAATTGGATTTCGAGCTTGACCTCGGTCAACGGAGGGAGGCTTTATTAGCACAACTTGAACTCTTAGACAAAAGGCGAATGATAGTGGCTGACCATGCATAGGCTTACCATCAAAGAATTGCATGTTTCTACGCAAAAAAGGTCCTTGAGAAAAAATTTTAAGTCGGTGAAATGGTCCTAAAATGCAAAGTCATTAAGGCACCAGGTCCCAGGAGTAAATTGTAAGAGAATTGGGAGGGTCCGTTCGTTGTCAAAGAAGTATACTCAGGAAACGCTTACAAGTTAGTGGACGCCGAGGGAGTTGAGTTGTCACACCCATGGAATGCAGTTTACCTCAAGAAATTCTACCCTTAGTCAGTCAATCAGTCAGTTAGTCAAGTTTGTTGGTTCATCACTTGTCAATGTCATGGGTCTGAGACTCTACTTTTTCACTAGACCATTAGCAAGGTAGGGTCTTTTGATACACCACACGATGTTGGAGTATTGGTCATTAGCTGGAAAATCATAAGTACACGTGGATGTGTCTTAAGTCAATGTAACCTCTTTTTCTCTTCCCACTTGGTCAAGTTTGGAAGAAGGGGTAGACTACAAGTAGGGGACCACCCACTCTCACCTGGAAGACAAAGTCACAACAAACAAGGGCAATAAAAGAAGAGCAAATGCAAAGGCAAATTCCAAGCCAAATCTAAATGGCAAGGAAAAGACAAAAGGTTAAAAAAAAGGTAGCAAAAAATACGTACCCAGAAAAAGGCTGACCAAATCAAGAAGGTAGCAATAGTACGTGCCTCCACCAAGGAATCAAGATGAAAAGTACCCCTAAAAATAATTGAAAACTAAGTTTTTCAGGATGACATGTTGGTTTGGGAACAAAAAGTGGTTTGGACCAATTCCTTACATGACTTCCTATTTACTTCTTCCAATTTCTCCCTCTAGGGGAAATTTGACCTTGTAAGGCCTTCCACAGTGAAAAATATCAAGAAGGCTGTGGGTAGTCTCCAATATCAACGATATCATGCACGATCCCCCTTGCTTATAGCCTCGGTGATTAAGTGGATTATGAAGACCCTATATCTTGACTTGTGATGAACATGTGTCTTAGATTCAAATGATGAAAAATTCAAAAAAAAAAAAGGAAAAAAAAGAGTCTTTTGATGTGTACGTATATCTTCAGGAAAATAGTTCCACTATGTACATATTTTCCCACTTATTTTAATAAAAAAAACAAGAAAAATCATAAAATCAAAATCCAAAAAAATTAGTTGTATCATGTACATATATTACCATACTTTCTTTATTTTCTTATAAAAAAATAAAAAAAATGCATGTACATATTTCCCTTCAGTATTTTATTTTGTTCTTATCTTTAATTAGATTTAGGCCATTGACCAGATCTCAAGAAAGGTATATCTTTTAGGCAAGGGGCTAAAAGCAGATCTACAATAACTTTTTTCCTTTAAGTGTTGTGGATGCAGGAACAAATTTGACAAATCATTCAAACATACAGATTGGATGGATAAAAGCATAAAAGTCCACTATAAAGGATAAAGTTTTGTACATAGCATGACAGGGGCACACTCCTGGTGGTACATCGGGAGCTTCGCTCCTCACTCCTCCCTCCTCTCTCCCTCGCTAGGCCTCTGCCTACGCAAAGTGCTCACCTCCTCATCCTCCCTCTCACGGCACCGGTCTGGGAGAGGTGGTCTCGTTACCATCGACGCCTCTGGTTGTGGTTCTCCTCATCCCACTACTGGGTCTCCTAGGGACAAGAGGTCATCTAGAGACACATACATTGACCCAGTCCTCGCTGGCGTCTTCGGATGGGCCTGTCGCTGCTGCTCCCGACTCTTCTTCAGCACCTAGTTCTTTAGGAACTCCAAATCCACGACAGCCTGGGATCGGGCCCTGTCTGCCTGGCCCTCCCTCTCTTTCGCCTTGAGCAAGTGACCCTCCGTTCTCGTCAGCTCCAGCCTAAGGCCCTCCATCTGTGTCTGGAAGGTCACCCCAACTCCCTGCCACTACATATAAATGAGGAAATATGCGAGTCTAAATCAACACATGTGCAGAAAGGTAGTGTTCGGCGTCTTACCTCCTCCTATAACTCCTGGATCCTTGCCTTCGCCCGGTCCAGGGCCTCCTGCAATCTGACCGCCAGATCCCCGCTGGGAGGCTGTGTGGACGAGCCCGCTCCCGTGTCTTGGCTCGCCCTAACCCTCGCTAGCTCCTCTCTTTGCAATCATATAGATTGGTCAGTCCACAAATCAAATCATTGTGATTCACAAGGGTGAGTTGTGACTTACCAGGGACCGTGTATGGGTGCAGAGCCTCTCCATCTCCACCACCCCTCCAATAGCGTCACCGCCCAGGACTTGGGCATCTGTCATTCACACTTACATGTAAAAATCACATAATCAGGTAACCAAAGTTAATGCTAGGAGAAGTCACTCACCACACGTTGGTGCAACCGGAGTCGCCCAGCGTAGCGTACCGGGTAGTCCGCTAGGTACGCCGTGCTATCCTAGAGGTCGGTGCACTGTAGGACCTGCTCCCCTCCGCCCCTCTAGTAGGCGATGATGCTGCCATGCTCCCCGCCCCAGTCTTTGTCCTCGATGTAGAAGCATCGGCGGGAGTGTCCCTCCCTCCCTAGAGAGGGTACCTCTAGGGCCAGCTGGTGCCAACCCAGAGTGCGCACCACTAGCTCTAGAAAGAGGGGCTCGCAGGTCCCTAGGCATAGCAGTAGCACGTGGAGATCGAAAAGTGGATGACCTACCGCTACGACTGGGTGAGAACCGTCTGCCTCCCCCTGGTAAGGGGTCCACACCACCTGCAAGGAAAGAAAAACACTAGTCAGTCAAGTCAAATCAAATACCAGATGAAAGCAGAAAAGTGTAAGTTGAGGATTTTACCTAATCATGGGGGTAGAGGACTAGCCGCACCCGCACGTCCTCGACGCACCAATCTGTCACCCTCAGATCAGGTGTCACCTCACACCGGGCCATGAGGGGTACCATGGCCCGGATTCCCTCAATCTGTACCCCGCGTCCCAAGGGGAAGCAGGTGTACCCCAGATCTGCAAGATAGAAGAAACATGTCAGTAAGGTACAATTTAAATCAATGATGAGCACTAAGGAAAGTTGTATACCTAAAGAAAGGGGGTCAATCCCCCGATGCTCTGAGACCATCGGGGGCTGCTATGAAGAAGAGAAGAGGTGTCCTAGCACCGCGGCGCCCCACACGTACCGACCTGCCTGCTCCAGGTCCCTCAGCAATAGTAGGAACTTGTAGTTCATCTTGGATGATTCCATCATGAAGAGGAGCTGTCTTAAGAGGTACATCACGAAAATCCATACGAATTTCTCCTCGCTCCATCCCTCCAACTGAATCGACGCCCACACTCCGACGCTAAACTCCTCCAGGGTCTGTAAAGCTCCCCTCCTCCCCCCACTCAAGCCTACTGCGTTTGACAGAGCTCCTAATAGGATGCTCCGGATCGGCCTCCTCCACCCGGCCACAAACTCCAGTCCTAGCAACTCTACCACCTCGTCGTAGTAGTCCCTCCTCTCCTCTCCAACCACCAGCTCTCCCTGAACTAGTAGTCTCGTCAGATACACCATATCCTCCAATGTGGGTATCATGTGTTCCCAAGGCATGATGAATGCCTTGCAATCCTCATCACACCTATCCCTTAGTGCCTCCAAGTAGGGGACATCTACCTGAAAGGGCCGCACTGCTAGGAGGTGCTCGAACCCCATCTGCGCTACCCGGGTCTACTCAGCATCTGGTAGCACCTTGTACCATGCCAGCATAGGTCCCATGTCACACGGCTCCTCATTCTACCCTTTCCATGCACAGAAACACAGTAACTTAACGTCATGATCGATTGCCGTTTAAAATAGGTTGACGACAAGATTGTTGCCATTTGCAAAAACTTGATGTCAATATGGTGGCTGTTTAATCTGGGTTGACGACATGGGTGTTTCCGTTGAGTTCATCAGTAGACGTCCACCTCCTTGCCATTAAGTTTATCTTGATGGCAATGACAAGGACGTTTACAGGAACTCGACGTCAACTTCGTTGACGTCAAGTTCCTGATGAACCCGACGGCATCTCCCTTGTTTCTCCCTCTTTTCCATTTTTACAATCACACACAGATGGGGGGTTTACGGTCTGTTAGCTTACCTTGGCCGGTGTGGGGCCCTCCGGGGTGCTTCCATCTCTATGTCTTCCTCCTTCCCTCCATGGTCGCCTGCCGATTCCTCTCCCTCCGGTGCACTGCCCCCGGCCTCCATGGCCGGGTCAGCTTCCTCCACCAACATCACCTCCTCCGATGACCCCTCTGTCGTCACCTTTTCATCCATCCAGCGGGGACAGGTCCAGACCATCTCCTTCTTCTCCCTCGCCATCAAATAGGGGAATTCGCAATCCAAGTGTAGGTGAAGGTGAAGAAGAAGAAATCAAGGTGAAGATTTGAGAGAGTGAGAGAAAGAGAAAGGGTGAAGAGAAGATGGAAGAATGCTTCAGAGAAGTGAAATGGGTGAAGGGGCGCCAGAGTAGGCCTCGGGTAGCGAAAGCTGTGTTTTAAAGTTGATGTCAACAATGTGGCCATTTAGTTTTGGTTGACGTCAAGTTGTGGCCGTTTAGATCTTACTTCGAGGCACCTTGTTAGGTCACCGTACCACGATTGACGGCCTGATAGTGGATGTCTAGTTTGATGTTAACGTCCATCAATGTGGATGTTAAGATTGCTCTCTGGTGGTTAACGACAACATTGTTGACGTCTACACTGTCTTGATGCCCATCGATGTGGACATCACCCTTCGCTCACAGATGTGAGTTACGGTTATTTAAATAACCATACTCACTGACTTGATTATTACTTTGATCTATTTTTTATGATGACAAATACTAACTGGTTTGATCATTGTGGTATCATCTAGACAATCATGTTAAGCACACAACTTCAAACATATTTGTGTTTTGAAGATGACACAATTCAACATAATTCTGGACAATCTTGTTAGGCACGTAACTTCAAACATATTTGTGTTTTGATGATGACATATTGTACACACTCTGATGGTGTCATATTCTATATATGTGAGAGATTGTTGTTTTGTGTATTTTGATGTTGACATATTGCACACATCTTAATAGTGACATGTTGTACACACCTATTGTACATATAATGATCATGACAACATTCACAATGTTTTTGTTGATAAATCATAAGTGATTTCATGTCATACATCAAGATAAGATTCAATTGCACCATCTCAGTACCCTTTCATTAATGCTTATTAAATTGGGTAATGTCTGTGTGCAGGGCCAAGACACAAGCAAGTCAAGTGTGTTGACACAATCCAAGAAGTGTGTCGACACATGTGTGCTTCCCAGTAAGTAGAAATCGAAGGCTACAGTCTGTTGTTTTAGTGGTCCTCCTCGTTCAAACCCGTTAACCTAATAACGAGCCTAACCCGACTCCACCTTCCACGAACGAGCCGTAGCCTCGCAAGGGGTACCATTCACAAATCTGTAGAAATATAAAGGAAATAGCACTAATATATATAACATTGCCATCTCACAAATATTTACATGAAATATACATAGCCATTTTATCAATGTAGCCAGACACAAGTACAATAATGACCTGGGGCATACCCCGAGATGTACAAAGAAAGAAAATTACACTGCTGGTGGTGCAGACCCGACTCCGCTACGGTGCGGCTCCGAACTAGAAGAGGGGCGAGAAGCCTCCTTCTCTCCCTCACCTGAAAGAAGTAGGGGTGAGCCTCACAAGTCACAGGCTCAGTAGGGAACTCCTCTAAAATTTGAACAAAACCAAACGTACAAGTAAGAAGCAGGAAGCTACGCTAGCAATTTATAGAACTATCCACACAGGATATTAAAGCTGTAACACTACTTACCACATGCCGTTAATAGAAATCAGCCTTTAATAAATAAACAACGAAGCTCGCCAGGTGTACGTGCTAAAGTAGAAAAATGTCACACTCGAGTCACGAAGACTGGTTCGCGACACCAGCAATCGACCCAGATAAACCACACAGGACTACCTCTTAGTCTTGCAGCCACGGACAAAAGGTCCAACTGCCGCTCCACTTGAACAAGCCAAGAAGCTATGGAGTCCAACCAACACCACTCTTGCGGACCACACTGCCGCAGGCCCATGCCTGGCACCTTTAGGGTCTCCGACCTGAGCACCCTAAAGTGAGGCACTAGAAAATAGGACTAGCTGGAGCCCAGTACATCTATTGGTGTTCGAAGCCCCCAACCATGAGCGCGCTACAAGCGACAAAGCACAACTCTCACAAGTCGCTATCCCACGGTCGTCCTTCCCTCAGCCGTACATACAACTCTACACAAGAGTGAGGGTGTCCAGAAAGACGACACAGACCTCGATGGTACACAATTACCGGGACAAGCCCCGAGCACTAACGTGCCTAGCTTACACAAAATCTAGGGCTCCTAACTGAAGAGGTAACCACGGTAGGCGTCGTACTACTCGCCACGCATACATAAACCACGTGAACACCACTCAAACCACGTGAACAACATGTTTCTCAAATTCCACAAGTTCCAAAGCACCACTTACCATTTCCATGCACAATAAACAATGATAATCTGATAATCACACAGCCATGCACAAGATCATTGCCATCGGAACCCTTAACGTGACAGGGTCCTCTGTCGCCTTCAGAACGCGGCACTTTGATATGCCGCGTTCAGAAGCAGAACGCAACGGGTCGGGCTGTCGCATTTTGAACGCGACACCCTGGTCGTCGCCTTCATAGGCGGAACCCTAAAACTGTGAACCCATCTCCGGATTTCCCATGCAAACCATATAAAACATCAAAACAGTCAATTATTCATGTTCTACATGATGCCCTAGCTTGTTATATAGCATTTATAAAGCAAACAACAAGCTACTCATGCACCACATGCAATCCACGATGTAAAACGGGGCAAAATCTCCCCACCTTCACGAAGAATGTGAAGAACGGCGATACCCCGACATTTCCCCCGCTCCAAACCAAGTCCTCGCTGAGAAACCACGCCAAAAACGATAACAAAATGTCGAGTCGCCCGAAATCCACGCCAAACGTCCTCCCCCTGGCCAAACAGAGCTTATCGGGCTCTATCTGACTGACCTAGGATAAGAGCATTTCGCGGTTGTGAACACGACGCACCATGCTATCCTGACCTGAATGCGACGGAGAAGGCCATTGCCTTCTCATGGCCGACGTCAGCATGCCGCCCAACGCGCAACACGCGGCGGACATGTAGACGAAGACCGCTCCACGATGGTAACCAGAATGCGACACTCAGGGCTGTCGCATTCAGAACGCGATGCCTAGCCCTGTGGCTATACTAACCTGAAAATTTTAATACTTAAAATTTTGAAATAATAATTTCTTTAAATCGAAATAATAGAAACATACCTACCACTATCGTATGTGCAAGAATACATCGGAAAATTCCTTAAAAATTATAAATCATCCCTAGATATTATTACTAAGTGTTCTACGAAGAAATTCAAGCAACGAAAAATTCTATTGGCCAAGTGTATGTCACAATGTGACTAATTATCTAAATTAGGAAACTAAGTTGAAAAACCGTTAACACGGAAAAATAACACGCCCATAATTAAATGAACATGTCGGAGAGACTTCCAACATCATGAAATGATTACCCATTATCGGAATTGGACCAATGGACCTCTCATGGCCCATGAATAAATTGAAGTAAGAAAAATATAATAAATTCTGAAATTATATTATTTCCCTATTTAATATGGAGAATTCTCCTAAGTTAAATTCCATTAAGAATGGGCTTTGTTAAATGGACTCTCTAGAATTTATTAGGCCAAAATAGGGATTTTTAAAAAAGGAATAATAGGAAAATACTCTAAATTCGTAACTTAAATATTGTCTAAATAGAAAAAAGGGGTATTAAAGCATTAAAATAAGTAGTTTTAGTTAGAATTGGATTCCTAAACCTACCCTAATGGGTTAGCCACGGATTTGGATCCCAACCCAACCGAAATTGGAGTTGGCAAGCATGGAATGGCTAAAAGAAATAGGAAATCCCGAAATTTAATAGGAGTTAGAGTCCTAATGGGAATTAGAATCTAGGGAGCTTAAATACTCTCTTAAACCTCCATGGCCGGCCCTAGCTCATTGCCAAGGGTTGCTGGACCTGGAGGAGAGGCCAAGGAGGAGGAGAATTCAAGGGGAGAGGATCCCTCAAAGCTTCTACCCGAGTTCTTCATGTTCTAGCCCTAGATGAGGAAATCGAGTCAAGGTAGGCATTCTCACGAGCAAAATCTAATTAAATTCGTCTATAGATTGTTCCATGCGTCAGGAACAAAACCCCTTTCGTTTCATAATTTTTCGTTCACCCAATCTTTTGTTCTTAATTTTTGAAGTTCTGTAAACTCCATGAACCCCAACCCTCTTATCAAATACATATCTCCATGTATACTCATTCTCATGCCACAAAAATTTTACTGGAGATACTGACGATTGTTAGGCTTGTTTTGCCCCTAAAAGCCCTAATTTTCATCTACCCTATCCTGCGAATTAATTCTTGCATCTCAACTGTTCACAGTCTTCTATTCTCCATGTTCGACTAGATTTAAGCCTGTCGAAAACCATGTTTGTTTTCAAATTCCTATTTACTGGAAGTGCTCTTGGATGTCTAGAGTTGTTAAAAATTAGTTTCATGAATTTTCATCGTCTGTACTATTTGTTCTTAATTTTTGAACAACTCTGTGTCAAAATATGATAACTTAGACCACAATCCAAGAACATGTCTTTTCTCTGTCGGACACAGGCACAGTACTTGAGAACACGATGGCCTGATAGGCCGCGTTCTCAGGGATGGTCACGACAGCACTGGCCATCACGTTCTGAACGCGACAGGGGCTGTCGTTGCGTTCTGTCAACCTGATCTGACTAGCCTGTCGCGTTCTGCGCAAGGCCCTGTCGCGATCTATTGTGACCCCGTCGCAACCCTCACTCGGGTACATCGCGATCTCAGACTTTTGCATGTAAACCCAAGAATTTTGATGCTATAACCTTCTACAGTGTTTGTACATTTAGTTAACAGTCATACATGTAGTAAATACACTTGTTATAAATTGAACATTAATGTGTGATTTAAATGACATGTAAATGATCTCTTTCTATCTATGATTTTGTGATACATGCACACACTTTCAACCATCCAAATAAGGCTTAACTTGGCATGTAACTATCTCATAATACATCTGATAATTTATATAGTTAAATTGCACTATTTTTAAATAGACTTGTTCTCGTTTCTCACGATGTTTTGGAAATATCGCTACCGACGCTCCACTGTTCTAGAATTCTTCTAGAGCGTAGGGCACTTGTTTCTATATACACACTCTCGCTTGACTTGGACGAACTCTCCATCGGATACTCCTTCTGTCGGACTAGTGAATCCTTCTTCAAGGCCTCCATAAGACTCCTCTGTCTATAGGTTCCCACATGGTCGACGAGCTGGTTGTACCCTAACACCTATGATACACTTGACGGATCAGTAAGATCCATACGACCTTAGATTGTTCTCTCTCTTATCTTGAATCACGTCGGACCTCTGGACATGTGCATAATATGGCCAGTGGAAGGGTAGTAAATTCCACCTAACTACCAACACCGATCGCACGTGTCGTGCAACTGGTACTATCGCTTGTTTAATGTTGTCTTACAAATATGTCCTTGTCTCGTCTACTGTCTCTATACTCTCATCTATTCTGGTCACTCTACTATCTCGTCTATCTCGTCTATTCATCTAGTACTCTCTTGGTACCCTTTGAGCTTTGTGGCTCCTACTTTATTGTACCGTTGTTGAATGTCTAGCGCCATAATGGGTCTTGTGACTCTACTAGACTTGAATGCATACTGCTGAGGGCTAGGAGAGTGTTCGAGGGGCTCCAATCTAGTCCCCGGGTCGGAGAGCCAGCTGAAAATACCTACAGGGGCTAATGACGGTGTCTGCATTTGCACCAGTTCGGACTGACTATTCTGAATTAGCTAGACATCTGACTGTTATACTGTTACTGTTAGTCTGTTAGTTTAGACGTATTGTACTATTACTGTGCCACCACTGACTGTTACTGAACTGTTATTGTCCTGATATTGAGCAACTACTGTCGTACTCTTTCCTTGCTCTACTTGTTACTTGCTATCTTGAGTTATCGTTTTCTATCATGACTTAATCATATTTATTGTGCTATATTCTCTCGTTGTCTTTGACAACAAAGTGCCATTTAACAAACAAAACAAAATGCTATGTTCTCTCGTCGTCTATTGACAACAAAAGTTCTATATTCTCTCCCGGCTATCTACGGATAACCAAAGTGCAATTTACTCTTTACATGACTAACTACTATCTCTCTCCTTACTATATCTGTCGCTTGCTATTGCTTAACACCATCGCTACATGCTATTGTGTTGTTATCATTTTTTATCGTGACTTGACTTTAATCACCGTGCTATACTTGATTCACGTGCTATTTGAACAATGTTACCGGTGTTATTACTTTCTCGACTTTACATGACTCTCTCTGTCATTAATTACTCTGTCCTTTAAACATTAATCATTTAAAGCATGCTTGATTCACGAGATTTATGTCCTACAGGGCGTTATCGCTTACCCTTCGTTATTTGTTATTGTGCTTCAGGTAAGTCGGATAAAGGCGTTATACATAACAATGGGATAGGACCAGAGTGATTAGCGACCTGGAGTCAACTCATGAAGTTACCCTTGTACAATGGAGTCTAGTAGTTATTGCTTTAGATTTCCTTTCCAATGTAGTGATGTCATTGAGCCTTGTGCGTGGCTCCGAATTAGTAGTTGTAATAGTCTTAGTGATTTATAATGAAGTCAAGAGTTTATTCCAATTATTGTTCATTAGATGCTCTGATTCACTCAACGGTTGTGCAATTTACATTACTCTGCACTTTGCTCACGTCTCCCCGATTTATTCCGCTGCTAAATTGGCGGGGCATGACAGTTGGTATCAGAGCCTACGATGTCCTTATTAGGATATTTTAAGTCTAGGGCTGTTCTAGGTGAACTGCCATGGCCGTGTCTAAGTTAACCACCATACCTATGTGAGAGATTGGGTAAAACTTGGGGTTATGCTAGGAGCTTAACTATATGTATAAGCACCCTAAGTTTAAGAAGAAATTAATAAGTATTACTGCTCGCAAGAACTAGAGGAGATGGCTGGCGAGCATGCACAAATGCATGAATTACAACAGACCGTACAGGGGTTAACGTAAGCCCTTAACAACATGATTCAAGCAGGAGCAAGAAATGGGGCAGGAGACTTATATGGGAACTTTCAATGAATAAATCCCCCTAGGTTTAATGGAACTCTGGATCCCGATGAAGCAGAAAATTGGGTGAAGGCAATGTAAAGAACTTTAGAGTTATGCAATGTTCAGAGCAGGAGAAAGTCTTTCCAGCAACCTTCTAGTTGGACCGCGATGCTTGAGCTTGGTGGGAAGCTGCCAGTCGACAAGTACCCAACATCAACATAGAGTGGGATGAATTTTTAGAACTTTTCTACACCAAATATTTTTCCGAGAGGATTCATGAGAAGAAGGCAAATGAATTTGCCAATTTAAAACAACGAATGATGTTTGTAGCAGAATATGAAGCGCAATTTAAAAGACTAGCACAGTATGCACCACATTTGGTGAGTATGGAAAAGATGAAGGCAAAGAGATTATTAGAAGGGTTGAGACCTGTGTATTGGGAAAAGTTGGCTCCACTAGACATTGAAGTATATTTAGTCATGGTATTGAGAGCTCAATTAGTAGAGGACACCATGGAACTTCTTAAAAAGATCCATAAGAAGAAGGTGTTGAAAAGGGAAAGTGCTACTCATTGTAATGATAATAAAGGATGAAATACAATAGATAGCAAGAGAATGAAAGGGGAAGTGAAGCAGAAGGAAGTTTGTGAATTTTGTGAAAAGCCAAGGCAACAAGTTGATAACTGTTGGAAGAGATTGGGCAGGTGCTTACGATATGGAAGTCAACAACATCGAGTCATCAATTGTCCAACAAAGAAGAACCAAACTCCACGCCAAGGATGATTACAAGCCCTTCTGGATAAAATACTGTCAATGAGGGTGGACAAGGTACCATCACTAAACCCTTAGCTTAATTTCATATTATTTCCGCGATAGTAAAGCCCTAAGTGGGGGAGGTGATGGAACGAATTATCCATAATAAATTGGTAGTCGTATCATATTATATGAATTTGGGGACCAAATTCTATTTAAGTGGGGGAGGATGTGGCAACCCGGAAAATTTAATACTTAAAAATTCGAAATAATAATTTCTTTAAAACGAAATAATAGAAACATACGTACCAATATCGTATGTGCAAGAATACATCGGAAAATTCCTTAAAAATTATAAATCAACCCCAGACATTATTTCTAAGTGTTCTAAGAAGAAATTTAAGCAACAAAAAATCCAATTGGCCAAGTGTATCTCACAATGTGACTAATTATCTAAATTAGGAAACTAAGTCAGAAAACTATTAACACGGAAAAATAACGCGCCCATAAATTTAACGAACATGTCGGAGAGACTTCCAACATCATGAAATGATTACCCATTATCGAAATTGTACCAATGGACCTCTCCTGGCCCATGAATAAATTAAAGTAAGAAAAATATAATAAATTCTGAAATTCTATTATTTCCCTACTTAAAATGGAGAATTCTCCTAAGTTAAATTCCATTAAGAATGGGCTTTGTTAAATGGACCCTCTAGAATTTATTGGGCCAAAATAGGGATTCATAAAAGAGGAATAATAGGAAAATACTCTAAATTCGTAACTTAAATATTACCTAAATAGAAAAAGGGGTATTAAAGTATTAAAATAAGTAGTTTGAGTTAGAATTGGATTCCTAAACCTACCCTAATGGGTTAGCCACAGATTTGGATCCCAACCCAACCCAAATTGGAGTTGGCAAGCATGGAAAGGGTGAAAGAAATAGGAAATCCCGAAATTTAATAGGAGTTAGAGTCCTAAGGGAAATAGAAATCTAGGGAGCTAAAATACTATCTTAAACCTCCACGGCCGGTCCTCGCTTGTTGCCAAGGGTTGCTAGACCGGGAGGAGATGCCAAGGAGGAGGAGAATTCATAAGGAGAGGATCTCTCAAATCTTTTACCCGAGTTCTTCATGTTCTAGCCCTAGAAGAGGAAATCGAGTCAAGGTCGGCATTCTCACGAGCAAAATCTAATTAAATTCGTCTGTAGATTGTTCCATGCATCAGGAACAAAACCCTTTTGTTTCATAATTTTTTATTCACCCAATCTTTTGTTATTAATTTTTGAAGTTCTGTAAACCCATGACCCTGAACCCTCTTGTCAAATACATATCTCCATGTATACTCGTTCTCATGCCACAAAAATTTTACTAGAGATACTGATGATTTTTAGGCTTCTTTTGCCTCTAAAAGCCCTAATTTTCATCTACCCTATCCTGTGAATTAATTCTTGCATCTCAACGGTTCACAGTCTTCTATTCTCTATGTTTGACTAGATTTAAGCCTGTCGAAACCATGTTTGTTTTCAAATTCCTATTTACAGGAAGTGCTCTTGCATGTCTAGAGTCGTTAAAAATTAGTTTCATGAATTTTTATCGTCTGGACTATTTGTTCTTAATTTATGAACAACCCTATGTCAAAATATGGTAAGTTGGACCGCAATCCAAGAACATGTCTTTTCTCTGTAGGACTCAGGCACAGTACCTGAGAACGCGACGACCCAATATGTCGCATTCTCAAGGCTAGTCATGACAGCACCGGTTGTCACGTTCTGAACGCAACACGGGTTGTCGTCGCATTCTGTCTTCCTGATCTGAATAGCCTATCGCGTTCTGCGCAAGGCCCTGTCGCGATCTGTTGTGACCCCGTCGTGACCCTCACTGAGGTAAGTCGCGATCTCAGACTTTTGCATGTAAACCCAACAATTTTGATATTATAACCTTCTATAGTGCTTGTACACTTTGTTAACAGTCATACACACGGTAAATACACTTGTTATAAATTGAACATTAATGTGTGATTTAAATGACATGCACATGATCTCTTTCTATCTATGATTTCGTGACACACGCACACACTTTGAACCATCCAAATAAGGCTTAACTTGACATGTAACTATCTCATAATATATATGGTAATTTATGTACTTAAATTACCCTATTTTTAAATGGACTTGTTCTCGTTTCTCGTGATATTTTGGGAATACCGTTACCGACGCTCCACTGTCTTAGAATTCCTCTAGAGTGTGGGGCACTTATTTCTATATACACACTCTCGCTTGACTTGGATTAACTCTCCATCGGATACTCCTTCTACCGGACTAGTGAATCCTTGTTCAAGGACTCTGTAAGACTCCTCTATCCATGGGTTCCCACATGGTCGACGAGCTGGTTGTACCCTAACACCTGTGATACACTTGAGGGATCAGTAAGATCCATACGACCTTAGACTGTTCTCTCTCTTATCTTGAATCACACTGAACCTCTGGAAATGTGCATAATATGGCCAGTGGAAGGGTAGTGAATTCCAGCTGACTGCCAACACCGATCGCGCATATCGTGCAACTGGTACTATCGCCTGTTTAACGTTGTCTTACGAATATGTCCTTGTCTCGTCTACTATCTCTATACTCTCATCTATTCATGATCACTCTACTATCTCGTCTATTCATCTAGTACTCTCTTGGTACCCTTTGAGCTTTGTGGCTCCTACTGTATTGTACCGTTCTTGACTGTCTAGAGCCATAATGGGTCTTGTGACTCTACTGGACTTGAACGCATACTGCTGAGGGCACGGAGAGTGTCCGAGGGGCTCCAATCTAGTCCTGGGGGCGGAGAGCCACCCGAAAATACCTGCAGGGGCTAATGACGGTGTCTGCATTTGCACCGGTTCTGATTGTCTGTTCTGAATTAGCTAGACATCTGACTGTTATACTGTTACTGTTAGTCTGTTAGTTCAGACGTACTGTACTATTACTGTGCCACCATTGACTGTTACTGAAATGTTACTGTCCTGATAATGAGCGACTACTGTCGTACTCTTTCCTTCCTCTACTTGTTACTTCCTATCTTGAGTTATCGTTTTCTATCGTGACTTAATCATATTTATTGTGCTATATTCTCTCGTTGTCTTTGACAACAAAGTGCCATTTAACAAACAAAACAAAATGCTATGTTCTCTCGTCGTCTATTGACAACAAAAGTTCTATATTCTCTCCCGGCTATCTACGGATAACCAAAGTGCAATTTACTCTTTACATGACTAACTACTATCTCTCTCCTTACTATATCTGTCGCTTGCTATTGCTTAACACTGTCACTACATGCTATTGCGTTGTTATCATTTTTTATCGTTACTTGACTTTAATCATCGTGCTATACTTGATTCACATGCTATTTGAACCATGTTACTGGTGTTATTACTTTCTCGACTTTACATGACTCTCTCTGTCATTAATTACTCTGTCCTTTAAAACATTAATCATTTAAAGCATGCTTGATTCACGAGATTTAAGTCCTACTGGGCGTTATCGCTCACCCTTCGTTATTTGTTATTGTGTCTCAGGTAAGTCGGATAAAGGCGTTATACATACCAATGGGACAGGACCAGAGTGATGAGCAACCTGGAGTCAACTCATGAAGTTACCCTAGTACAATGGAGTCTAGTAGTTATTGTTTTAGATTTTCTTTCCAATGTAGTGATGTCATTGAGCCTTGTGCATGGCTCCGAATTAGTGGTTGTAATAGTCTTAGTGATTTTATAATGAAATCAAGAGTTTATTTCAATTATTGTTCATTAGATGCTCTGATTCACTCAACGGTTGTGCAATTTACATTACTCTGCACTTTGCTTATGTCTCCCCGATTTATTCCGCAGCTAAATTGGCGGGGTGTGACAGTGGCGTTCACAAATAGTGAACCGGTGAGTGCTTTGGGCTCAAACTGTCGGCCCACGAAGCCTGACAACCTATGTCAAACATCTGTAACACACACCAAGGGCCACCCACTGGCCTCCATAACCACTAAGCATGATCTGAATGGTCAATACGCTACATTACTATCACCTAAAAGAAAATTTGTCCTCGAAATTTAGAAAGAAAGCTCGACACAACTTTTTTTAATTAAATAAGCATGGTACTATCACCTAAAAGAATTAAAAGCTTACTCAAACAAGTATGGATACGCTTTCATCATTTCCTCGGCTAATTCCCACGTATCCTCTCTGCCTTGTCTGTTCTCCCATCTAACTTTCACTAGTTCAATTTCCTTATTCCTTAGCTTTGGGTTCTGCGGCCTGTAATTTGTACTGGATATTCTGGCATTGTCATGTCTGGCTTCAAATCATCTCTCTGGTAATTGACCACTTGGGACGGATCTCGGATCTATCTTCTGAGCATAGAAACATTAAACACGTCATGGGCGTCTTTGAAATCTACTGGGAGATCCAATATGTAAGCTGTTTCACCAATTCATTCTAATATGTGGAATGGGCCAACAAATCTCGAACATAATTTACCCTTCTTGCTGAACCAGAGCACACCCTTGGTAGGAGAAACCTTCAAAAACACATAATCACAAACTTCAAAGTGTAATGGCCTGCGTCTGGTATATACATAGCTCTTTTGACGACTCTGTGCTGTTTGAAGCTTTTCTTTAATAAATTTACCCATTTCTGCACATTGCTGAATTAACTCCAAAGCCATAACCTGTCTCTCACCTACCTCATGCCAATTCAGTGGTGTCCTGCGCGGTCTGCGATATAATGCTTCATAAGGTGCCATTCCAATACTTGCATGATGACTGTTATTATATGCAAACTCTACCATACCCAAGTGGTGCTCCCAAGTACCTCCCCATACTAGACAACAAGCTCTCAACATATCTTCTATAGTCTAAATGGTTCTCTCTGTTTGCCCATCTGTCTGTGGATGATAAGCGGAATTGTACCTTAATTCTGTACCAATCACTCTCTGTAAACTCCAACAAAAATCTGAAGTGAACCTGGGATCTCGATCTGAAACGATGGTAACGGGAATCCCATGCAAAGGTACTCTTCTATCTACATACAATCTGTCTAATCTATCCATAGTTCATGACATACTTACTGCTAATAATTTACAAACTTTGGTCAGTCTGTCCACAAAAACCCAAATACCATTATGACCTGCTGCTGTCCTGGGCAAACCAACTACAAAATCCATGGCAATATTATTCTATTTCCACTGTGGAATGGGTAATGGCTGAAACAGTTCTCCTGGCCTCTGGTGCTCTACCTTCACTTGCTGACACATTGCACATCTTGCTATAAACTCTGCAATCTCATTCTTCATATTAGACCACCAGAAATACTTCTTTAAATCTTGATACATCTTGGTACTTCCTGGATGGATGGTGTATCTGGACTTGTGAGCTTCCTCTAATACTTTCTGTCTCACCTCAGCATCTGCTGGAACATACAATCGGCCCTTAAGCTTGACCACACTGTCATCATCAAGTGTCACCTCCTCCATTCTCACAATATCAACTAAATTTTCATCCGTTCTTTGTGATTCTATTATCTGCCAATATAGAGAAGGTTCCACTGCACTATTTTCTAATATTGCTCGCCGGTGACTATTTGGTACATATAGTGAATTTTCTACCACATCTTCATACAATTTCCATTCTCTAATCATCATATGACTCATAATTGCTTTTCTACTTAGTGCATCTGGTACAACATTAGCTTTTCCTGGGTGGTATGCTAAACTAAAGTCATAATCTTTCAAATATTCCATCCACCTACGCTGCCTCAAATTCAGATCTTTCTGGGAGAAGATATATTTCAAACTCTTGTGATCAGTGAATATCTCAAACCTTTCACCATATAGATAATTCCACCAAATCATCAGTGCAAACACAACTGCTGCCATCTCTAAATCATGTGTTGGATAATTCTCTTCACGCTTCTTCAGTTGTCTGGATGCATAGGCTACCACCTTTCCATGCGGCATTAACACTACTCCCAAACCTTTTCTAGATGCATCGGTATACAATACAAATCCACCACTTCCTGACGGAATCTCCAATATTGGTGCTGTGGTAAGCCTCTTCTTTAGCTCTGCAAAACTGCGCCGACAATCCAAAGACCATATATACTTCATTTCTTGTCAATCTTGTCATTGGTGCTGCAATCTTCGAGAAATCTTGAATGAACGGCCTGTAATATCCTGCCAAACCCAGAAAACTTCTAATCTCTGTTACTTTCTTCAATTCTTCCCACTTCATTACTGCCTCTACCTTGGCCAGATCAACTGCAACTCCTTCACCTGAAATCACATGACCCATAAACTGAATTTCTTTCAGCCATAACTCACATTTGCTAAACTTGGCATACAGCTGGTGATCTCGGAAAGTCTGCAACGTGATCCTCAAGTGTGCCGCATGCTCTTCCTCTGATGCTAAATACACCAGTATATCATCAATAAAGACCACAATGAACTGATCCAAATATGGGTGAAATATCTTGTTCATCAAATTCATGACTGCTGCCAGTGCATTGGTTAGCCCAAACGGCATAACCACAAACTCATAATGCCCATATCTGGTCCTGAAAGCTGTCTTGCCAATGTCTTCTTCCTTAATTCTTAGCTGATGGTACCCTGACCTCAAATCAATCTTGAAAAATACTCTGGCTGACTAAAGCTGATCAACCAAATCATTTATTTGGGAAGCGGGTATTTATTCTTGATGGTAACCCTGTTCAACTGCCTATAGTCAATACACATTCTCAAACTACCATCCTTCTTTTTAACAAACACACTGGTGCTCCCCATCGCGAATGACTGGGCCTGATAAATCCTTTCTCTAATAGCTCATGCAATTGCTTCTTCAATTCCTTCAACTCTACCGGTGCAATTCTATAAGGTGCCTTTGAAATGGGGATACTGTCTGGCTGCAACTCAACTGTGAAATCCACCTCTCTATGGGGAGCCAACCCTTGCAATTCTTCTGGAAACACATCCACAAATTCCTAGACCACGGGTACCATCTCTACAGACTTATCTATCTCTACTAATCTAACTGAAGCAAGATATGCTACACACCCAGCATTGATCAACATTCTAGCTTTAAGTGTAGAAATAATAAACTTAGGAGTGTAGAACGACATACCTTGAAATTCAATCACTGCTCCACCAGGCCTGCAAAATCTGACTTTCTTCTTTCTACAATCCACCAATGCACCATAGGCTTCCAACCAATCCATCCCCAAAATCACATCATAATCCTTCAATGAAAGTGCATACAGTCTTGCTGCCATCTAATTCCCTTGAATTGCTATCGGAACCTCATCTAAGTAGAAGGAAGTAAGCATAAAACCTCCTGAGGGAATCTCTACAATCAACTCACACTACCTTTCTTCTAGGAGATGCACCATGCTATCCATAAAATCCTTGGAAATGAACGAATGCGAAGCACCTGGATCAATTAATATTCTAGAAAAAAGTCAAAAAGAGGTAATATACCTTCAATTAAATTGGATGCCTCCGTCTAAGCTCTGGTAACTGCCATAACTCGACCCCGTCCTCCTCTCTGGAAAGGTGCACCTCTACCTCGCTCTGCTGGCTGCTAAAATGGTTGTTGTTGCTGTGGTGCTCCTCGTCCATAACTGTACTCCCGAGGAAGCGGACAATTCCTAGCTAAATGCCGTGGTTGCCCATAATTATAACACTGAAAACCAGGAAAAGCTACGGGCTGTCCTGCCGTACTCTGCTGCGACTCCTCTGGTGTTGGCCTAACACCTCGGCCCTGCTGAACACCCAGCTAATGACTCTGTTGCCTGCCACCTCCTCACCCTCTAAACATCTTCTTCAATTTACCACCCCACTTTGCAAACCCTGATGATTACGATGCTCCTGAGGGTGCCTTGCCTTTACTGATACCTTTGGACTGCTGCGGAAGCCGAAAACTACCTGTCCCTGCTCCTTCGGACTACCTAGCCTGCACAGTCCTCTCCAGAATTGCTGCTCTCTGCGCTGCTTCTTCCACTGTTTTGCACATCATAGGAATTACTACATCCTGAAGCTCTGGTCGCAATCCTCGAATAAAATACTCCACCATCATTGTGTAATCAATAACCACATATGGAGCATATCTACTCAACACTATGAACCTCATCTGATATTCTAACACTGACAGGTTCCCTTGATGCAACGTCCAGAATTGCTCCCTCTTAGCCTGTTGTACCTAAACTGGGAAGAAAGTATCATTAAATACCTCCAAAAACTCTGGCCAAGTAATGGTATCCTCTGTCCGTCCTGCAAATGCTGTTTGCATCTTCAATCTCCACCATTCCTGTGCAAATCCACGCAACTGATAGCAGCTAGTAACACCCTATCAGCTTGTGAACACCTCATGATAACAAAAACCCTCTCTATCTCATGCACCCAGTGCTCTGCGGTGTCGGGATTTGGACCTCCTGAATATGTGAGTGGCTGCAACCGCAGAAATCTCTCCACTAGTGCTGTAGGATCCTCCATACACACTATCTGTGCTGGTGCTCCAGGAAGTATATGTACAACAGATGGTACCTCAACTACTGGTGGTGGTGGGGGTGGTGCCACTAGTACTGCCTCCTCCACAATCGGCGGTGCCCCGACAGCCGGCTGTACTGGTGTCTGATGATCCAATCTGGTATGGATCTCTGTAAGACTTTCCCATATCCTTTCTATCATCTGATGCGTAGTCTCCTCAGGTTCATCTCCACCTCCTCCCCAATCTCTCCTGTCTGCCATTTCTGATCCTGCACAAATGTCATTCCAACCACACCACATACAATAAATCAATACAAAAACCAGGGTCAACTACCAGTAGTGGGCTAAAGTAGAGAATAGGCTATGCAAATTTCTGATTCTTTAATATTCACATGGACCTTGCTCTGATAGCAACTGTAGCACTCCTCATTATTCAAACATGTTAACCTATAACGAGCCTGACACGACTCCGCCTCCCGCGAACAACCCATAGCCTCGCAAGGGATACCATTCACAAATCTGTAGAAATATAATGGAAACAACACTAATATATATAAGATTGCCGTCTCACAAATATTTACATGAAATATACCTATCCATTTTATCAACTGTAGCCAGACACAAGTACAACAACGACCTGGGGCATACCCCGAGGTGTACAAAGAAAGAAAATTACACTTCTGGTGGTGCAAACCCGACTACGCTACGGTGCGGCTCTGAACTAGAAGAGGGGCGAGAAGCCTCCTACTCTCCCTCACCTGAAAGAAGTAGGGGTGAGCCTCACAAGTCACTCACTCAGTAGAGAAACTCCTCCAAAAGTCGAACAAAACCAAACTCACAAGTAAGAAGTAGGAAGCTAAGCTAGCAATTTATAGAACTATCCACACAAGATATTAAAGCTGTCAACACTACTTACCGCATGCCGTTAATAGAAATCAGCCTTTAATAAATAAATGGCGAACCTCGCCAGGTTTATGTGCTAAAGTAGAAAAATGCCACACTCGAGTCACGAAGAATAGTTCGCGACACCAACAACCGACCCAGACAAACCACATAGGACTACCTCTCAGTCTCACAGCCACGGACGAAAGGTCCATCTGCCGCTCCTCTAGAACAAGCCAAGAAGCTGCTGTGGTGTCCAACCAACACCACTCCTGTAGACCACACTACCACAGGCCCATGCCTGGCGCCTTTAGGGTCTCCAGCTTGAGCACCCTAAAGTGAGGCATTGGAAAATAAGACTACTTGGGGCCCATGACATCCACTGGTGTCCGTAGCCCCCAACCATGAGCACGTAACAAGCGACAAAACACAACTCTCACAAGACGTTGTCCCACTACCGTCTTTCTGTCAGCTAGACGTACAACTCCACACAAGAGTGAGGGTGTCCAGGAAGACGACATAGACCTCGACGTTACACAACTACCGGGACAAGCCTTGAGCACTAACGTGCCTGGATCACACAAAACCTGGGGCTCCCAACTGAAGAGGTAACCACGGTAGGCATCGTACTACTTGCCACGCACACACAAACCACGTGAACACCGCTCAAACCATGTGAACAACACGTTTCTCAAATTGCACAAGTGCCAAAGCACCACTTACCATTGCCATGCACAATAAATAATGATAATTTGATAATCCCACAGCCATGCACAAGCTCATTGCCATCGGAACCCTTAACGCGGTAGGGTCCTTTGTCGCCTTCAGAATGCGGCACTTCAATATGTCGCGTTCAGAAGCAGAACGCGACGGGTCGGGTTGTCGCGTTTTGAACGTGACACCCTAGTTCGTCGCCTTCACAGGCGGAACCCTAAAACCGGGAACCCATCTGTAGATTTCCCATGAAAACCATATAAAACATCAAAACAGTCAATTTTCATGTTCTACACGATGCCCTAGCATGATATCTAGCATCTATAAAACAAACAACAAGCTACTCCTGCACCACATGCAATCCACGATGTAAAACGGGACAGAATCTCCCTACCTTCATGAGAAACGCGAAGAACGATGATGCCCCAACATTTCCTCTGCTCCGAACCATGTCCTCGTGGCGAGACCATGACAAAAACGATACCAAAACTTCGAATCTCCCGAAATCCATGCGAAACCTCCTCCCCCTGGCGATACAGAGCTTACTGAGCTGTATCTAGCTGACCTAGGATAAGAACATTTCACGGTTGAGAATGCGACGCACCCTGTCGTCTCGACTTGAATGCGACGGAGAAGGCCATCGCCTTCTCATGGCCGATGTCAGTAGGCCGCCTAGCGCGCAACACGCGGCGGACATACAGATGAAGACCGCTCCGCGACGGTAACTAGAACGTGACACTCTGGGTTGTCACATTCAAAACGCGACGCCTAGCCCTATCACGTTCACAAATAGTGAACCGGTGAGTGCTTTAGGCTCAGACTGTTGGCCACAAAGCCTCACAACCTGTGTAAAACACCTGTAACACACACCAAGGGCCACACACTGGGCCTCCAGAACTACTAACCATGATCCAAACGGTCAATACACTTAGTTGTGTCAACACACAATGATTTGTGTCGACACACACAGTTAACTTCCAGAGAAGCTGTCACAGAAATCAGACTACATATGTCGACACACAATTGACTGGTGTCGACACACATGTTAATTCCAGAGAAGCTGTCACAAAAATCAGACTACTTGTGTCGACAAACAATTGACTTGTGTCGATACACTTCGAATGAAGCTCAAAAATGAAAATCTCTTGAAATACGTGTTAACTCATGGGATGCTCTATTGACCTAGAAATTTTATGCCCATGTACTCCAAGGTACGATGTGGGTACAAGAGGCTATAAATACCTTGTAGCAACCTGGATTTTTTTGAACGAAATCAAAATTTACATAATATTAAAATTTTGATTTATTAGAAAATCAATATAAAGAAAATAAATTACATAAAAATTAATGGAAAGAGAATAAATAAAACCCATTAACGAAAAAACAGTGATGGGCTTTATCAAATGACCCATTAGAATTAGTGAGCTAAAATAGAGATTTTAAAAAAGAGAATAATGGGAAAAGACCCTAAATTCGCACTTAATTATTACTTAAATAAAAAGAGGGTATTAATGCATCAAAATAAGTGATTTGAGTTGGATTTGGAATCCTAAACCTACCCCAATTGCTTGGCCACAAAATCCTCTCTCTCTCAACCCAATTAAGAGATGTCTGCTTAAAAAGGGGAGAGGAAAATAGGAAACTCAGAATTGAATGAGAATTAGACTTAAACTAGGAAAGGGAAAGAGGAGAAGCTTAAATACTTCTCTAAAACCCTCATGGCCGGCCCTAGCTCATGCCAAGAGGTTGCTGGATCAGGAAGAGAGACCAAGAGGAGGAGAAATCGTGGGAGAAAGGAGTTCTCAAGCCCTCACCCGAGTTCTTCAAGTCTTAACCCTAGAAGAGGAAAACGATCAAAGGTAGGCATTCTCATGAGCATAAATCCTAAAATTTGTTTGTAGGTTGTCTCAATGATCAGGAACAATACCCTCAAGTTTCATGATTTATCATCAAGACAATATTTACTTCTTGATCTACACTTATCTTATCCCGAACCCCTTATTAATCTTGTTCTCCTTCTACACTTGATCTCACCATGAATTTTTATGGGAGATTCTGATGGATGTTAGGTTTCTGTTGCCCCTGAATACCTAATTTCCTTCCACCCTATCACGCGAATTATTCATTGATCCCAACTATGCATAGTTCTATGTTCATCATGAATGTTCTTTATTAAACCATGTTGAAACCTTCGTTGCTTTCCGATTCTGATTGTTGGAAGTACCCATGCATGTCTGGACCTGTTTAAAACTAGTTTCAGGATTTTTCATGTAGTGTACAGTTTGTTCTTCATTTTAGAACAACCCTGTGTCAAAATAGGGAAAGTCTGGTCCGTAATCCAAAGCACTATCCTTTCTCTGTCGGACTCAGGCCAAGGACCTGAGAACGCGACGGCCCCATAGGCCGCGTTCTCAGGCAGATCGCGACAAGAACTTTCGTTGCGATCTGATTGCGACAGGACCGCCGTCGCGACCTGACCCACGGGTCTGACAGCCCTGTCGCCTTCTTCATATGAACCTATTGCGAACTGCCCCCTGATTAGATAGGCCTGTCGCGATCCTTCCAAGGCACTGTCGCGTTCTGATCTGACCCCGTCGCGATCCTTACAAGTGTCCGTCGCAATCTTAGGATTTTGCATGAAAACCCACACTGTTGCAAGTCTAGTTGTTCTACAGTAATCCCACGTCTTGTTAACTATCTTAATTATAGAAAAACAAAGCTGTACATATTGAAGGAATTCTAATTAATAAAAGTTAAATGACATGACCTTTTCATGTCTATGATTTCTTGTCACATGTGCACACATTTTGAACCATCCAAATATGGCTTAATTGGCATAAATTTGTTTCATAATGTATCTGGTAATTTATGTAATTAAATTGCCTCGTGCTTAATTATATGTGTGTACGTTTTCTCACGATGTTTTGGAACGCTGATCTCGACGCTCCACTGTTCTAGAACTCCTCTAGAACGTCGAGCACTTGTTTCTATACACACTCTCTTGACTTGGAAGAACTCTCCATTAGATACTCCTTCTACCGCACTAGTAAGTCATTGTTCAAGGCCTCCGTAAGTCTCCTCTGTCCATGGATTCCCACATGGTCGACAAGCCGGTTGTACCCTAACACCTTTGATACCCTTTATGGATTAATACGATCCAAACGGCTATTAGAAGTTCGCTCTTATCTTGAATCACGCTGGACCTCTGGACCTGTGCTTAACATGGCCAGCAGTAGGGTTGTGAGTTCCACCTGACTGCCAACACCAATTGCGTGTGTTGTGCAACTGTTACTATCGTCTGTTTACTCGATGTGTTACGTGCAATGTCTACTAGCTCTCATCTATACTCTACTCTCTCGTCTATTCACGTCACTCTACTATCTCATATATTCATCTAATGCTCTCATCTATTTCTTGGTACTCCATATTGGCCATTGACTGATTGTCTAAAGATAAACAATATAACCAATGCCTGGCAATATATAAAGGGCCCAATCTGGTCCTGGGATGTGCGCCCGAAAGTGCTAGTCCCCATGGGAGTTAAATGATCAGAGTGTTTGGCATTACACTCGAGTGCTATCTATCTCGAATATCAAAATGACAATCAAAATGTGCTATATTCTCTCGTTGTCTATTGACAAAAAGTGCTATGCTATACTCGTTGTGCTATTGCTATACTTTGTGCTATTGTGCTATGGCCATCCTGCTATTTTATGATATTCCCGACACTTGTGCTATTTCTGGAAAGTCTATATTTGGAAAGTCTTTCTATTTCGATCACGTGCTATCACGCTATTACTTGACTCTCTCGTTCTATCATTAGTTACTCTGCCTTTAATGCATTAATTATTTAAAGCTTGCTTGAGCCTGAGATTTAAGTCCTACTGGGCGTTGTTCGCTCACCCTGCGTTATTTGTCGTTGTGTTCTCAAGTGAGATCGAGGATGAACCATACACTCAAGAGGACGGGAACGACCTAGAGTGATGTCATGAGTGCTCTAGCGTCCTATTACTATGTTTAGCGTTGTAGTAGTTAGGTTTGAAGTTTAGTCTTTTGCTTTATTTCAATGTAATTGGGCCCTATAGAATGGCTCTGATATTAGTGGTTATAACTAGACATTTGAAATTCTTAATGAGAGAGGTTTGCTTTAGTATTATTCATTGTGAAATGGTTTGATGTCTAGTACTTGCTCTATACCCGTTTACTTGCAACTACCTCGCATTCCGATATTCCGTGTCGGGGAGTGATAGTTTTATGGTATCAGAGCCTAGGTTATTCTTATGTATAGGATGATCTACGTTAACCTGCCTCGACTAGAGTCAATTATCCTACCTATGTGAGTTGTGGTTAGAGATAAGGGTAACTAGCTACAATGAACTCACACACGCACGAATTAATTCCATATCGATATCATGACAATAAGATATTTTGTAGGAAATAAGCAATCAAGATGACTGTTGAACGTGCTCAAATGAGGGGCATGCAACAAACCATCCAAGAATTGATGCGCGCTATCATGCAAGCTACCCAAGGAGGTGGCAAACGTGGTGCAGGCGATCTGCATCGCAACTTCAGAAGTCTGAGCCCACCTAGGTTCAGCGGATCCACGGATCCGGATGAAGCTGAGCACTGGCTCCAAGAGACGGAAAGAATTTTCTGCATCATGCAATGTGCATCGGGGGACAAGCTGCTACTGGCCACATTCCAACTGGAGAAGGACGCCTGCGCTTGGTGGGAGTCAGTGGAAGCTACTAGAGAGAATGGGCAATTCTCCTGGAATGAGTTTAAAGAAGCGTTCAACTCCAATACTTCTCTGAGCGTGTTCAAGAAAGGAAGGCTACGGAATTCACTGCTCTTAAATAGCGGAGCTTGACTGTGGCCGAATATGAAGCCGAGTTTTCAAGACTGGCCCGCTATGCTGCACATCTGGTGAACACTGAAAGGATGAAGGCTAAGCGCTTTCTAAACGGCCTTAAGCCCCACTACATCACTCAACTGGCACCTCTCGACATCCAAACGTATGCCGAGATGGTAAAGAAAGCCCAACTGCTGGAAGATTCTATGGACTTCACCAACCGTATCAAATGGAAGTTCGTCAAGAAGGAAGTGATATCGGGTCAGTCATCTGCTAAGCCTACCAATGGAAAGAAGAGTCCCTTCAACATCACGGAGGGATCCGGCAACAAAGGAAACCCAAGATTTTCGTACCCAACACTCCAGCTAAAGGCAACTCCAAGCATTGTGACAAGCCAGATCACACTGCTAACGAATGCTGGAGGAAAGCCAGTGCATGTCGGTGCTGTGGGAGTCGTGAGCACCGCATCCTCGAGTGCCCGCTACTGAAAGAGAATGAAAGGTGCCCTAATGCGCCTAAGAAACAAAGAAAGCTGTAAGCCCTGTATAATGAAGAAACCACAGAGGAAGGAGGTGTGGTGGAAGGTACCCTTCAAGTTTTCTCTCTATCCGCATTTGTCTTATTTGATACTAGAGCAACTCATTCATTTATATCTCAAAATTTTGCGGATACCTTGAATACCAAACCTACATCCATGGGATGTCAATTCTCTGTTACTACACCACTAAAGAGAAGGGAAACTAAACAAATACTTACCATCTGCCGATGTAATGATCGGAGCCCAAAAATTAAAGGCAGACCTGGTATGTATGCCCATGGAGGGCTATGATGTAATCTTAGGAGCCGACTGGTTGTCCGCTTATGGGGCAAGTGTCGACTGTAAGAAAGGGAAGGTTACCTTTAGTGACTTTCCTAAATTGGCATTCTCTGGGATTAGACATAAGAGACGGATGTCTCTAATCTCTGCCATAAAAGCTCATAACATGATAAGGAAAGGTTGTATTGCCTTCCTAGCAGCCGTAGTGGTGGAAAAGAAGGGTTCCAACATAGAAGACATCCACATAGTCCAGGATTTCCCCGATGTGTTTCCTGAAGACTTGCCCAGGATTCCCCCTGAACGTGACGTCAACTTTTCCATAGAGTTGATCCCTAGAGCTGCACTGGTATCAAGTCAACCGTACCGGATGTCACCTGCAGAGCTAAAGGAATTGACGACACAACTGATGGAGCTACTAGAAAAATGGTTCATCAGACCAAGTACTTCCCCATGGGGAGCGCTTGTGTTGTTCGTCAAGAAGAAGGATGGATCGACGAGGCTCTGCATCGACTATCGACAACTCAGTCAACTTACCATCAAGAATGTAATGACCCGACCTCCTGGACCCTCGCCAGGGGTCCCGAGGGTCGCGCCGCCCCCACGGATCCAAGATCCGGAAGGGTTAGAAGAAATAGTCTAGTGACATATGTACTGAATTTAAATAACTATAACAATATGTACAATATATAAAAGGTTGTACAACGGGTCCCAAGTAAAAGCACAGGTACAAGAAGAAAGGTGAAGTCCTTAAGGGGCATACCCCGAGGACTTGCAAAGAACAACTCTCAGCTCACTCGGGTACAAGAGCTCACAACACTCGCTCTCACTGCTGCTGACAACAACACGGCGCCACAGCCGCCTCCACAACCCGTCCGACACCGAGCTCCCACGATGACGAGCCCCTAGCTGAATGAAGTAGGGGGGTGAGCCTCGCGAACAAGGCCCAATAGGGATTACCAGTCCCTCACCGGCCAGAGCAACAGTGTTGTGTCCCTGGTTTTGATGATGTGATATTAAAATATAAAATGACAAGAAAGTCGACAAGTGTCAACTATTTCGTAGGTACAACTCAATTGGATCAAAAGAAGACTGAGAAACAGTCAGACAGTGTCGACACTACCAGGGACTTAGGTCGACACTAGTGGACTAGAAGGCGCTGTGAAGACTCTAACTGTGTCGACACTCTACAGTGATAAGGTCGACACTAAGCAGGGACAAAGCCTACTTCGAAGAGAGATAAAGCTAGAGTTCACACTCTGTAATGAAAAGGTCGACACTTAGTATTCGATTTCATCATTCAAGCACTTGGCTTCAGAAGTGGAAGAGTGTGTCGACACTAGAACCTGACAGTGTCAACACTCGAATACTTAGAATGTTTCCAGGATGATCAAGTCATCAAAAAGGCACGTGTTCCAAGGCTAACTAACAGAGATATTTTCTGTACACGTCAGCGGCTCTAGAAGGCTCCTATTATTGGCAGTAAAAAGATTCCTCCACTTTTGGGGGGCGAATCTTCCGAGGGGCCCATGACACGGAATCCCGCGCATTCAAGAAAAAGGAAAAAGAGGTTCTAGTTCGATGGGGGAAAAAGTGTGATCACACACTACTGCAAAAAGGGTGTGCGGAGCAGAGCGGAAAAGAGAGACTTCAGATGTTTTGAAGCAGCGAGTCTTGTAAATTGGAAGGGTGCGGTGATCAGGGAAATCAATGACGATTCAAGCAAGATCAGGAGCTTCCAGGAGTGGATGCTGAGTTCTCAATTACAGAGGATCGGAAGTTTCCTTTCTACCTAATTTCTGAAATCAAACGGTAGCAGAATTCTGAAGAAGTTCTTCGAACAGGGAGTTGATTCTATAATCTGAGAAGAATCTTTTTGAATTCAAATCCAGATTAGAAAGTTTGATGAAATCACCATGTTCTTCAGCAATTTTTCATTTTCCCATTTTGGATCTTCTTTTGTTCATTTGAATTGTCTGTTGTCTGCTTCTTGGTGGAGCAGATTAAATTGATCATTCACAAGCTGTGATTGGATCAAATTTAGGTGAAGCTGTGAATCAGTAGATTTGTTAAGTTGTGTATCAGCAGGGTTCTCAAGTTGTAAGTTAGCGATTGTGCCGAAGCTGTGAATCAGCTATTGTTTTGGATACACTATCGGGGTGTTTGATAGTGGTACCTCACTGGTTTTGTGAGGGGTGGATGTAGGTCTCCTCATTGGAGCCGAACCACCTTAATCTTTTCCTGCACTTATGTGGTTTGTAATTTCGTGATTTGTGCTTCTATGCATCTAATTTTTTAAATTCGAAATCAGATTTCATAATCCTAAATCGAGTCTAAATTTCTGAGGATTCTCTATTCACCCCCCTCTAGATAATCCTTCCACACACACAACACATGGTATCAGAGCCTGGTTCTCCAATTTAATTGGTTTTACGACCAGGAGTTAATTGTGTATTATGCAATTTAGAGGTTACATTGTTGAGGGTCATTCTGTGAACAGACCACCTTAGTTTGATGGTACTAACTATGCTTATTGGAAAACTCATATGTAGCTGTTCTTACGAGCTCAAGATCTTCAAATATGGAGAGTGGTAAACAATGGACCTTATGAGCTGTCCGAGGATGAAGAGAAATGGACTCCGGAAGAGATCAAAAGGTCAAATGCAAATTGGAGTGCAATGAACATTATGCAGTGCTCACTGCATCCCACCAAATTTTCAAGAGTCTCATCGTGCTCAAGTGGCAAAGAGATCTGGGATCGCCTCATGGTAATATATGAGGGCACATCTGAGGTAAAGGAAACCAAGGCTAATATGTTAGTTTCTGAATATGAAGCTTTCAGATGAAACATGATGAAACTATTTTTGAGATGTATGGTAGATTGACATTGTTAACTAATGGGCTGAAGAATCTAGGCAAAGTTTATTCTGACAAAGAACTAGTGAGAAAAATTCTTAGATCTTTAACACCCATTGGCATACTAAAGCAACCGTTATTGAGGAATCTAGAAATTTTTCCACAACTACTGTTGATGAGTTAATAGGTTCTTTAATGACATATGAATTGGGCCTAAAAAGATCTGAGGATGATCTAAGGAAGAAGAAACCTCTTGCTCTTAAAGCAAGTCCTAGCACCAAGGAGGTTACTGAAGACAGTGAATCAACAACTTCCGAAGATGAGTCAGGTGAGTTTGACTTGATAACTAGAAAGTTCAGAAAATTTTTGAGAAAAGAAGGTAAGTGTTTTCTGAAAAAGAAACCTTCCAATAACAACTTTTCTAAGTCCAAGCCAAATGCTAACAAAAAGACTGACAGAATTGTTTGCTACAATTGCAGGAAGCCAGGGCATGTTAAGTCTGAATGTCCTGAGGTTCAAAAGAAGAGTTAGCCTAGATGGAACAAAAATAAGCAAAAAGCTATGGTTGGTACCTGGAGTGAAGAAGAGGAAGATGAAGAAGAGGGAAGTTCGGAAGCTGAGGACACTAATTGAAAGATCTGTTTGATGGCCATAGAGACTGAAGAAGAAGAGGAAGAGGTAAGTTCCTTATTCAAGAATTTTAGTTTCGAAGATTGGGAGCATGTCTACTTTGAATTAATGGATCAGTATGATGTTCTTAAAAAGGAAAACAAATTGTTAAAAAGGAAACTGAAACATTCTTCTCACAAAGTGACAACATAAGAAAATGAAAAAGAGTGTTCACAAGAGATAAATACTCTGAGAGAAGTAGTCAGTGAACTAAAAAAACATAACATTGAAATTCTTAATGAAATATCACTTGTATCAGAAAACAATGTGGCCTTACAAAGTGCTAACATAGAGTTACAAAAGGAAATTGTAAGTTTGCAAGATGAAGTAAACAATAAACAGGAGGCTCTTGAAACTTTTGTAAATGGCAAGAACAATCTTGAAATTCTTCTAGGCACAAGGGTAAATCATAAAAAGGAAGGATTAGGTTTTAATCCCATAAAGAAGAAGGAAGTAGGGCTGAAAGCAATAACATTCTTTTCCTCAAAAACATCTGAAGCTTCTACTTCTACAGGACAGAAAATTGTAAAAATTGCTAAGGATATCAAACAGGATGGAAAAGACAAGCTAGTTAATGATCAAAGAACAACTGGAAGAAAGCCAACAAAAGCTAGAAATGAACAAGTTTTCCAAAGGAACAAAAATATGGAATTACCCGGTTGGCAAGGTCGACACTACAGCACTGGCAGGTCGACACTATCATACAAAAAATCACAAAATTTTCCAAACTGGACTAACAATAGATCAACAACATTCCAAAATTGGTCTCCCACCAAATGGACTCACCAGCCATCCAGATCAACCTATGCCAAAATTAAAAATGGTCAAAAAGGAATTTTTCAGGTCGACACTATCCCTTTAGAGTGTCGACACATGTCTATGACTCTGTCAGAAGTAATAAAACACAGTATCTTGGTAAGCTCTGGAATCAAACCAAATTCAGACCTTACTCTGAACAAATAAAGAAAAGGTTCAATGGAAATTTTGAAAGAAGAAATGCTCAAAATGTCATGAAAAATAGCAAAACATCATAAATAAAGAAAACATGAAAGTGAACAAGCATATCTGGATTCCGAAAGATCTGCTCTCTCATATTCTTAATTTTGAAGGGATTTTGGGACCCAAATGTACTTGGGTTCCAAAGAATATTCTTTGATGGTGTGTTTGCAGGTATGTCTTGCAGCCAAGAAGAACTTATGGTACTTAGATAGTGGCTGTTCAAGACATATGACAGGGGATAAGGATAAATTCTATCAATTATCTGAAAAGAAAACTGGTCATGTCACTTTTGGAGGCAACAACGAAGGTAAAATCATTGGCTCAGGTAAGGTTGGTAGAAATCTCACAAATTCAATTGATGGAGTTCTTCTAGTGGAAGGGTTGGAGTATAATCTCCTGAGCATAAGTCAATTGTGTGACAAAAGACACAAGGTAATGTTCGATTCTCAAAGCTGTTTTTGAACCTGACTCTGATGTTGTTAAATTTTCTGGAAAAAGATCAAATAATGTCTACATGGTAGATCTTGATGATTCTGAGAACACAAATTTGTGTTTAACTGCAAATAAAGTTAACTTGGCTTGCTTATGGCATCGTAGACTAGGACATGCTAGCTACCATGTGCTTCATAAACTTGCAAAATTCAACATGGTTAAAGGTCTGCCTGATATATCTTTTAAACAAAATTTGAGGTTGTGTGAAGCATGTTCTCAAGGAAAACAAACCAGAAAAACCTTCAAAAGTAGATTGGAAAGTCAATCTACCAAACCATTCGAGGTTATTCATATGGACTTGTTTGGTCCCACAAGAACAAACAGTCTGAATGGAAAATGTTTGGATATTTTTAGTTATGATTTTTCGAGATATACTTGGGTTTACTTTCTTGCTCACAAAAATGATGCCTTCATTGAATTTCATGAGTTTTATAAGAAGATTTCACAAGAAGGGAAATTCAAAATTAATTAAATCATGTCAGATCATGGTGGTGAGTTTGAAAATGCTAACTTTGAATATTTTGTAGGGAAGAAGGAGTCTTCCACAAGTTTCCGTCACCAAGAACTCCTGAACAAAATGGAGTTGTGGAGAGAAGAAATAGAACTCTTGTAGAAATAGAAAGAACCATGCTAATTGAGAGTGGGCTGCCAAGGAAGTTTTGGGCTGAAGCTATAAATACATCCTGTTACATAATAAACCGTGCAATGGTAAGACCTTCTTGCAAAAATACTCCTTATGAAATTCTGAAAGGTAAGAAACCATCAATTTCACATTTCAGAGTTTTTGGAACAAAATGTTTCATTCTAATAAACAACAAACATGACTTGGATAAATTTGAAGCAAAAAGTGATTTAGGAATATTTTTGGGTTATTCTGATCATCCAAAAGCCTATAGAATATTCAATGTAAAAGATCAAATTGTTGAGGAATCACCTCATATCACATTTGATGAATCTAATGTTGATTCTTGCAGGGAATGACAAGATGTAGAATTTCAGGAAGGAGAAGGCTCTAGAGAAAAGGAAGAGGAAGAAAAAGCAACTTGAAGGGACTCAGATCACGGTGTTTCACATGAACCAGAAAGTGAACATAAAGGAAAACTTGAAATGAATGTAAGAATGCTCAGGGACCATCCTCAGGAAAGCATCATTGGCAATCTGATCGATCCTCCTAGGACAAGGTCCCACTTTAAAACACTTTCTGAAATTGATCAACTTGCCTTGGTGTCTCAAATTGAACCTAAGAATGTAGATGATGCTCTGAAAGATACCCATTGGATTAATGCAATGCATGAGGAATTAAATCAATTTGAGAGAAATAAAGTATGGCATTTAGTTTCAAGGCCTTCATCACAAAGTGTCATTGGAACTAAATGGGTTTTTAGGAATAAAATCAGTGAAGGTGGGGAAGTAATAAGAAATAAAGCTAGGCTTGTAGCAAAAGGTTACAATCAGGAATTTGGCATAGATTTTGAAGAGTCTTTTGCTCCTGTTGCTAGGATTGAAGCCATCCAAATTTGCTTGCATTTGCATGTGCTCATGGCATTAAATTACAACAAATGGATGTTAAAAGTGCCTTTTTGAATGGTTTAATTAAGGAAGAAGTTTTTGTTGAACAACCTCCTGGTTTTGAATGCACTAACTTTCCTGACCATATGTATAAACTTGAGAAAGCTTTATATGGACTGAAGCAAGCTCCCCAGCCTGGTATGACCGGTTGAGTTCTTTTCTTACTGGTAAAGGATACTCAAGAGGTAAGGTTGATCAAACACTTTTTACAAAGATTCAAGATAAGGATATCTTGTTAGCCCAAATTTATGTCGACGACATTATCTTTGGATCAACAAAGCCATCCTTATGCAAGGAATTTTCAGAATTAATGACAAATGAATTTGAAATGAGTTTAATGAGAGAGCTAAAAAAATTTCTTGGATTGCAGGTTGCTCAATCGAGAGAGGGAATTTTCATAAATCAATCAAATACATTCAAGAATTGCTGAAAAAGTACAACATGGAGAACACAAAATCTATGGCAACTCCTATGAGCACCACTGTGAGTCTTGATGCAGATATGAAAGGTAAACAGGTTGATTCAAAAGTATATAGAGGTATGATTGGTTCCTTACGCTACCTGACTGCATCCAGACCTGATATTCAATTCTCAGTGTGCATGTGTGCTATATTTCAAGCTTGTCCTAAAGAATCTCATTTCAGTGCAGCAAAAGAATTTTCAGATATCTTACTAGAACTCAAGAATTAGGATTGTGGTATCCTGCATTTAATGAGTTTTGCTTGGTGTCTTATTCAGATGCAGACTTTGCTGGTTGTAAACTAGATAGAAAGAGCACTAGTAGCTATTGCCAATTCTTGGGAGGATGTTTAGTTTCTTGGGCTTCCAAGAAACAACACTCAGTTGCTCTCTCTACTGCAGAAGCAAGTATGTTTCTGCAGGGAGCTATGGCACTCAAGTGTTGTGGATTAAACATCAACTCCAAGACTATCAAGTAGATCTTGGATGTGTCCCAATATTGTGTGATAACACAAGTGCCATTTGTCTAGCAAAGAACCTAATTCAGCATTATAGAACTAAGCATATAGAAATAGGCATCATTTCCTAAGAGATGAAGTGAGTAGAAACTCATTTGAGTTGCATTTTGTGGAAACCTTAAAACAAATTGATGACATTTTTACAAAACCCTTATGCTATGAAAGATTTTCTTGTCTAAGAAGAGAACTTGGGCTGTGCTTGTTTAATTCTTGAATGAATCTGTTGAATTCACTATGATGTTGTGATTGAAAGTCTGTGCTGAAATCTGCCTTGTGAAATATCTCCTGAAGGAAAGATGAGATTTGGTTGAGAGTTCTTGGCTGGTGGATCAAATTTCAAGTAACAATGGTTGAAAAGCAATAAGGTGATGATCAGTTGGTGTAGTGAGATTTCAATGTGATTAAGTGTTATCTTGACTGCTTAAGGTCGGCACTCTTGATAATAGTGTCGACACAATTCCTCCTTATATCAGACCTCTTGTCATTCTTGAAAATTCATACATCCTTAATTCCTTTGATATCAATAATGATTCATCCATCAAATAAAATCCCTGTTCTTAGTCTTCACATTGATCTATCGGTATATAAAATGGTGAATTGAGGAAGGATAGGTTAAGCCTGTTTGGATTCCTTCACTATGCGTGAGTATGTGTCTCCGCCAAGTACCAAAGGCTTATGTGCATTCACTGAGGGGGAGCTCAATTTCAGTTATCCTCCATCCTTGATTCAAGATGTTTTTGGAAAGGAGATAATTTCATTCTGAAAGACTGATTTTCTGGGCATGTTTTCAGGGGGAGATAATTTTGTTACTCATTCGTCAAAACTTCATTATCTCAAATTTCAAGATTATGGTTTAAGAGTTCTAAATTTTCTGATTAACTATTTAAAATTCTTGAAAAATTCATCTTGGATAATCTAACAGTGAAGAGAAAAATTTTCTTAATGAGAAGTCATTAATAATGATAAACCTTGAAAATCCATGAAACTTGATCTCGTGGTTAGTTTTTTTCAAAGCTCCTAAAATATTTTGATCTGTTAAATCATCTTGAACCACAAAAGTTTGAGTGTCAGTGTATTAATTTACAATTGGCAGAACAATTTCTAAGCTATGAGAAACTGCGAATGTCTGATAAAATCAGAATATCATTGTATGTCATGATGAGCTAGATATTTCTGTTCAGGAATCTAAGATGATCATGATGAAGTTTGAGTAATTGGGGATTCTGATGTTTGATAGACATGTATCCTCACATGAAAAGATGAATTTAGTTCATTTCCTGAAGCAAAATGATTTCCTAAGCAAGTAATCAGGGACTCTGGTGTGTACAAAATATGGGTTCTTACATGAAAACAAAGGAAAATCAGATTGTTTAGTTGTACTATTTTAAAAAAAAATTGAATGATGAAATAAAAAAAAGGAAGGTTTAATCTAGTCAACATATTTGGCAAACTTGAAAAATCTTCCAATGTCATCTTGATTCATGTGCTGAGTAAATGGTTTAACTTTGTTGTGACTTTGTCATCTAAAATGTTTTTCTCCTATCTGTTACTTTCAATCATGAGTTTTTCAGTTATTTGATTAATGGTTAATTCAAAATTTTAATTTTTTTAAACCATTAATCTGTACAAAGTGAGAAAGAGTAAGATAAATGAGTAATTGTAATTAACTTCTCTAGGATCTTCACAGATTCAGTGATTCATTGTGAAATGACAATCTTTCAAATTCCTGGACATCTGAACCCTCACATTCATTCGTAGTGTTGACACTATTCATCATAGAGTCAACACTATCACTTTTTCTTTGTCTTGAAACATGATAACTTTCGTTGTTCCACACGTGCACTGGACTCATCAAAAAGGGTAAATGATTTCTCTCACGTCTCTTCGTATGTTAAATCTCCAAAAAGTTGGTTTTCAAAAAGCTATCTTTCTTCCCTATTCGTTTCTCGAAAAACCCTTCTTCTCCCGAAAGTATGCCCTAGTGATTCCTCCAAACCGATATTATGTTCCATCAATCATGGCTTCAAAGGCTCAACCTAGTCGTGGTGGAAAGAGGAAGCTTGCTGAAGGTTCAGATTCTGAGAGGCATTCCAAGGCACCGAAAGGGATTGTGATTCGAAAAAGGCCTGTTGCTCCTACCTTTTCAAGTCGAAGGTTTTCTCATCCTCGAACAGCCAAAGAAAAAAACTTTGCCAAAGGTAAGAAGAAGTGAAAAATTGTTGATTTGGGTAGTTCGGAGGAGGATTCTTCCAGCCAACAAGAGCCTCAGGCTCTTCGTGATGAAAGCCCTAAATATCAGACAACGGGTAGTGGCTCTGATCATGATCTTGAGCGGAAGGTGATGTCATCTCCTTCACAGACATCTTCAGGATCTTCAGAAGAAACAGATGATGTCTTTTTTGATCAACTCCTAGTTGTGGAAAGTGAAGAAGCAATACGCATAGAAATTGCTGCAGAACGGGAGCATGTAGAAGAAGATGATGTCAGAGGCTCTGAAGAACAGGTTTCAGAACAGGAAGAAAAATCAGACAAAGAAGAAAGTGATTCTGATGGTGAAGAAGCTATCCATACATCCTCAAAGGCAAAAAGAATGATGATTGTAAATAAACCAATTTTACATCCAAGGATTATCAACATCAATGATGAAGGTATGGCCGCATTGGTGCCAGATCTTTTAGAAATGTTGGAATTTCAGGGTTGGTCTGAGTTTGTGAGTATGCATAGGTCATACTACCCTCTGTTAGTGAAAGAGCTTTTCAGAAACATGATAAGTAAGAAGCAGTGTCTTGTGTCCAATGTACGAGGGGTTCACATTGAACTCACAATTGCTAATGTGAGTCAATTATTGAAAATACCAAATGAGGGTGTCATTCCTCAAAACTTTGATGTTAATGCTCATGAAGCTTTTTCAGTCCTGACTGGTTTACCCCATGATGTACTAGATGTGAATCAGGCAAAGGTATCAAATCTTAATGCCAACAGATTTCCACCTGCTCATAGACTACTACACCATTGGTGCACAACAATTCTAACTCCTCAAGGAAGAGGACGTCAGAGAGTTACAACTCTGCAGAGGAATCTCATGTTTTGCTTGATTAAGAAGGTGAAGATCAACCTGGCGGCTATCTTCTATCAATTAGTTCAGGAAGCAACAATACCAAAGTTGAGGAGAAGTTTGCCATATGCTACACATCTATCTTCCATACTTTAGTTGCTAAGAGTCTCTGTTGCTGGATCAAAGGTACAAAATCTCACCAGATTTCACATCTATGATTTGGATCATATTGTGAAATTTATGAAGCTTGACTGGGGTCAACAAGAGGTTGACGATGTGGATGTAGCATAGAATCAGGAAGATGTTGTTGAAGAGGTTCATCAAGATCAGACAAATGTTGCTCAAGAAGAGGTTTTACCAGAACAATTTATCTCTTCTCCTCCATCAATTCCTATTGTTGATAGTTTTGTTGGATCTGAAATTCCACACATTTCTTCTCCTTAATTTCCTCAATCTCATTTTGCTCCATCAATGCAAAATTTACCATCATCATCCACACCATCAGATGGGATTCCACCAGCTCTTCTCGCATTTCTAGAAAAGTAGTTTGCCTCAGTTCAAAATTCTCTTGACTCCCTAAATACCAAATTGGCAGAGCAAGCTTCACAATTTGATACTCGTTTAGAATTCATTGAGAACTATCTTCAAACGAATATCAATAGCTAAGAAAAAAGTTACAGATTCACAAAGATCAGGTCAGATCAGCTTGTTCAAACAATCGGATATGTGTTTGATAAAGCAGCCTTTACACAAGCCAAAATTTTTGACAAGATTGAGAATATTGCTCAAGAGCTACAGTAGAATGCAGACAATTTTAATGCTATTCCTGGTCTGGCTACTTCACTCAGGCTAATTCTTCATCGCATGAATTTCTTGAGGGTCAACAACGAGGATATTTCTAAAGATCTTCAACTGATGAGAGATGAATTCAAAAAAGTTTGGAGAATGGATGATATCAATGAATTTGATGACAGCAATCAGGCTACTTCTTTTGCAGTTGCCCCAACCATGCCACATGGTGTAGACAATGTGCCAGTAGTTATTGAGGCTCAGATTGAAAAGTGAACAGACTTTCTCAATGTGAGATTCAATGTAGTCCAAATCTATCTTAATGAGAACTATGAAGACTTGAACTTTCGTCTTTCCAGGATTGAGGACAGACTATTTCCTAGACATCCGCCACCTCCATGATTTGCTTATCTTTTTTATTATGTCAAAGGGGGAGAGGACTCTTGGATGTTGATCTTCATGTTGTTCATGGTTGAATTATTTTTTTTAGGTTGTAAAATCTCTGCTACTTGAATATGAATTGCTTCAATGGATGCCTATATTGTGTATGATTGAGTTGTACTTGAGTGCTGTGATTGCATGGTTATAATTGTCATTTAAACTTCAAAGATCAACCATCAATAAGTTGCCATCATCAAAAAGGGGGAGATTGTTGTGTCCCTGGTTTTGATGATGTCATATTAAAATATAAAATGAGAAGAAAGTTGACAAGTGTCAATTATTTCGCAGGTACAACTCAACTGGATCAAAAGAAGACTGAGAAATAGTCAAACAGTGTCGACACTACCAGGGACTTAGGTCGACACTAGTGGACTGCAAGGCACTGTGAAAAATTCAACTGTGTCGACACTCTGCAGTGATAAGGTCGACACTAAGTAGGGACAGAGCCTACTTCAAAGAGAGATAAAGCTAGAGTTGACACTCTGTAATGAAAAGGTCAACACTTAGTATTCGATTTCATCATTCAGGCAATTGGCTTCAGAAGTGGAAGAGTGTGTCTACACTAGAACCTGACAGTGTCAACACTCAAATACATAGAATGTTTCCAGGATGATCAAGTCATCAAAAAGGCACATGTTCCAAGGCTAACTAACTAAGATATTTTCTGTACACGTCAGTGGCTCTAGAAGGCTCCTATTCTTGGCGGCAAAAAGATTCCTCTACTTTTTGGGGGGCGAATCTTCTGAGGGGCCCATGACACAGAATCCTGCGCATTCAAGAAAAGGAAAAAGAGGTTCCAGTGCGATGGGGGAAAAAGTGTGATCACACACTACTGCAAAAAGGGGGTGCGGAGTAGAGCGGAAAAGAGAGACTTCAGATGTTTTGAAGGAGCGAGTCCTTTAAATTGGAAAGGTTGAGGTGATCAGGGAAATCAATGACGATTCAAGCAAGATCAGGAGCTTCCAGGAGTGGATGCTGAGTTCTCAATTACAGAGGATCGGAAGTTTCCTTTTTACCTAATTTCTGAAATCAAACGGCAGTAGAATTCTGAAGAAGTTCTTCGAATAGGGAGTTGATTCTATAATCTGAGAAGAATCTTTTGAATTCAAATCCAGATCAGAAAGTTTGATGAAATCACCATGTTCTTCAACAGTTTTTCATTTTCCCATTTTGGATCTTCTTTTGTTCGTTTGAATTGTCTACTGTCTGCTTCTTGGTGGAGCAGATTAAATTGATCATTCACAAGCTGTGATTGGATCAAATTTAGGTGAAGCTGTGAATCAGCGGATTTGTTAAGCTGTGTATCAGCAGGGTTCTCAAAGCTGTAAGTCAGCGGTTGTGTAGAAGCTGTGAATCAGCTATTGTTTTGGATATATTGTCGGGGTGTTCAATAGTGGTACCTCACTGGTTTGGTGAGGGGTGGATGTAGGTCTCCTCGTTGGAGCCGAACCACCTTAAAATTTTCTTGCTCTTATGTAGTTTGTAATTTCGTGATTTGTGCTTCTATGTATCTAATTTTTTAAATTCGAAATCAGATTTCATAATCCTAAATCGAGTCTAAATTTCTGAGGATTCTCTATTCACCCCCTCTAGATAATCCTTCTACACACACAACAAGCAGGAACTCCGAAAACAGGAAACTACACTAGAAAGCTGTAAAGCGAGGAACACCTACATCATGGTACTACTAAGCAACGGAAGAGAACAGTACAACTCCACAACCACCAACCAAGGCCGTGGCACACACGATTACCGCAAAAACCAACAGAGTTGGGCACAAAGCGGAAGCAATGCTCAGTACACCTGCCGAGACCACGAAACAACCAAGTGAGAACGACGTCTCACTGTAAGCACGACCACCTTAGACCTCTACAAGGTCGAGGGCCCACAAGAAGAACCACCCCGGACCCCGGATACATCGCCAGGTCGGGAAGCTACACACGCCGGTGCCATCACGGCTTGGCACCCAAGAACGGGACCACGAAACCGAGAGAACACTGAAGCGGGAACAACCAGAAGCATGGGTCTGCCCAAGGCCAGACCAACGACGCCCACGGCAGCTAAGCACAGCCAGGCTAAAACCGCCGTGCAAGCTAGGGCAACGAGGAACACTCGGAAACGTCGTGAGGAAAACGTTGTCACAACAACAGCAACCAAGCTACCGCCGCTAGCAGCCTAGAGGGGGACCCGCAGTCCACACGCTCTGCTCGCTAGCCTAGCTTCTGCCTCCGCCCCCGTGCAAGGGCGAGACAGAGCCACCACTGAACACACAACACACGCAACACCGCAGCTTGGCCAAGTTGCGGCCTCACGCCTAGCACCACTACGTGGCTCCGGAACCAACGCAGAGAGAGGTAGTGAGACAAAAGACTGTCTGGTCTGCGCCAGGAAAGCACTCCGAACCCCTCGGCGTCCCAGACCCAGACAAGAGAGCTCTACAAACGACTCAGCGCTGCTGTCCAAACCTCGTTTTCCCCTCAGCTCCAGAGTCCGCTCACGTGGGCTGCCAACTCGAGCACGCTCGCAGCCCAGATACCTCCCTGAACGGGCTCCCGAGGATGTGGGTCCTAGGAAATGGAGACAACCTTTGAACGGGACAAGCCCTCAAGTGCCAAGCACCGGGCGAACAGGCGGGGCAGCACAACAAGAACCACGCCGAACCGCTGGCTTGTAGCATACGACAAGCCCAGCAAGCGAGAGGCATGCACGGACCCTCAAAAGGGTCGTCAGCCAAGCAAACACACACGAACGAGCCAAAACCTCGGAGCACTACTAGAAGTACAGAAAGCCCGTTGCTCTGCTAACAATCGATTGACCGCCAGTCAATCGATTATTAGACAGACGCGACCCTCCTGGCACCGCTTCCAGGATATGACCATGAAGGTGTCACCTTCGGTCACTGAACGCAGGGAGGCAACCTGCCACGTTCTCTAAAAGAAGGTCCTATGGGAAAAGCTTGCCCTGGGGCACACGACGACACACAAAACCGGCCACGGAAACCAACCAAGGTAGCACAGGCATTGTCACGCCCCCACAGGCTGTCGCGATGCCATCGCGATGGGGAACGGCGCCGCGACAATAGCCTTGATGCGACGGGGCAGCGCGTCACAACAGCCTCCCTGTCGCGACGGGAAACTAGGTCACGACAGTGACCCTTATCGCGACCGCCAACCGCGCCGCGATAAGGTCGCGCCTGACCGAGGCGACGCTTCTACTGATGTCGCGATGCACACCGCGGTCGCGACATCAGCCGGGAGGCAGGCCACGAGATGCTCCATCCCGGGCCGCCCAGAACCATACAAACATGCACATACAAGGAGGGGAGCATGGGGAAAGCTTTAAAGCTAACTACAAAACACCGAGAACTCTCGATCCACCCAGATTGGGAAGGGCACAAGAAATCCCTACTTTTCACGAAGAACGAACCCATGAGGGGCCCATCACGTTGGTTGGCCACCTCCTCCTCGCTCCACGCACGCGCCACGACGCCGCCACGAGCTCGCCGGCGCCACCATGCTCCGATCGCTGGAGAGGAGCCTCCCCACCACCGGAGAAGATGGGAAAGGGAAGAAGAGGAGAGAGAGGGGAGGGGGTAGCCGGCCTGCACCTTAAGCTGCTGGCACCCAGAACGCGACGGACTGCCCCGTCGCGTTAACAACCTTAACGCGACGGGTCTATGGACCACGATAAGAATGCGCCCCCCACAGGCGCCGCGACAACGCGACAAGCCGTACGGACACACCTACCACCCTGACAGGCGTTAGACGACCGGACAGTGCAACACGACAAAACACTATTGCGGCCCGTTGATCGGGCGCGACAGCAGGACGTGACGGAGACTAGGGTGCGACAAACACGCGACCCACAAGCTCACCACGACACAGATGACTGTCACGTTGGGCACCCCTGACGCAACACCAATGCATCACTCAGCCTGGACGCGTCAGTGGCCAATCATCCCACGACACCGGACGGAAGCCGGGAAACCGGGTCTTACATTCTACCCCCTTAAAATAATTTCATCCTCAAAATTGGGGCAAGCCCAAAAGATCTCGAGGCACGAAACGGAGCACATGGAGTAAACGTAAGATCAGCGCGAGAAAGCCACTAAGTCTCAACGCGACTTCCTCGTGGCAACACTCGCACAACCAAACACGCGCGGAGCTAACAAGGTCGGAAAAACCAACGGTTCACACAACGAGCCCCAAACACACAGGAGGCACAGAACCGAAAACTCTACGGTTCGCAACATGCTCCAACACACCTAGAGCACCAAGCCGAGAAAGCAACGGCTCACTCCAGCCACACGTGGGCGCCCAAACGGACGACAACCCCACCGATGCCGAGCGATGCCAAATACGGCCCGAACAGCAGAAAATGCCAACCGAAATCCTCACAGTTGCAGTCACTAACAGACCTCACTATGGTGACCCAACGCCCAGCAACCCACTCTGTCACCAGTAAAACCTGACAGAGAGCGTAGTTGCCGGCAGCAACACGAGAAACACGGTCAGCAATGCACTCCGTCGCTAGTGAAACCTGACGGAGTACATCATTGCCGACAACCACAAGGGAAAATACCTGAGAGTCGAACACAACACTCGAGAAAAATGGTCTCACGCCACGAGGCGCAGCTAGCATCAGTCACCACTCGACTGAGTAGCCACGCGAGAGACACAAACCAGAGCGAGGACACATTTGCGGAGAATTCTCAACACATGAAACAGCGTCCACCGACACCACTAAGTCTCACCCAGACCCTCCTTGCTATCCAACAGGGATAGCAAATGCACGCGAAGAACCCTCAACACGTAAAAACGGCATCCACTGTCACCACTAGGTCTCACCCAGACCTTCCTCGTGGTCCAACAAGGATACCAAACGCACGCGGAGCCACAAAAACTAGGAGTCACATGCTCCACAACGTGGCACACCGCGACGGAAGCACGGAAGACGTTTGAGGTTAAGCCAAAGCCGAGCACCTCACAACGTCGACAAACCACATGGTCGAGTACTAGCAAGCCAATAGGCCTCACTGTCATCAGATGAACCGATAGGAGACTCCGCCATCGGCTTCCAGACTCACCAACGCCACGCACAACCACACGGGAAGCAAAACAACCGCAGAGGTCGAGGGCAACATGTCGACCTCAGAGAGACCCAGACCGAAGCAGGGTACCACAATCGCACACACTCGCTCCGCAAGCGAGGTGGAAAACCGGGACACTAGCCACGACCAGAGCCTGGTGTACCACCGATAGGGCTACCTAGACAAGGCAAAGCAGCCACCCCACAGCGGTATTGGTACAACCACAAGGCACGGGCCAACACAAAGTGTCCCAGGGGCAGAAAGCTCAACGCCTCCGACACCGAGCAAATTTGTGAAACAACGCACGAAGCATACGAACAGACACACGACACAAGACAGGGTGCCATCACAAGCACCAGGAGCTAACCAGGGTACAACACAATGCACCAGGGCTCCAGATGGCACAAAACCGAAACGCTCGAGCACGAGCACATGGTGCTGCCACAAACACCAAAAGTAAACAAAGTGCAACCCAGGAGCACCAGCGGCCAAAGCAACACTATGGCTAACCGGAAGGACTCTCTATAGAAGGCCTACCGAAAGCCACACGCCAAGAACCGCAAGCCTAAAAGAGCGCAACAGGCCACGTCGGCCCCAGCCCTTGAGGCACAAAACACGAAGCATCGGAGAAAACGCTCAAGGCGCGGCGCACACAGGGGCACCAACGGCTCAAGACGACATGGGCCCCACCGAAGGGGACTCTCTACCAGAGACCCACAACGGAAATGCATGGAAAGCCGACAACTTCTTCAGGAGCGCAACAACTACGTCAGCTCCAAGAAGCACACAAAACACGGAGCACCGACTCTGCCGCATGGGGAGCAAAAGAACACAGCAACCCCCCTAGCGCGCAAGAGCAAGAGGCACCACCTCTATCGTGAACGATAGAGAGGCCAAACACCAAAACGACGACACGAAAAGCCTCTAATGCACAAGCCGAGGCACAATCGATCATACACCAGAACAACGCTTGCACGAGCAAGCCAACCAGAAAACTGGTGCACAGCAGAGCAACACTCACACCTGCAACCCAACGAGAACATGGACTACCTCGCACTAGACCAACAGAGAACCAATGCCCCAAATTGTGCAGACAGGCAACAAGAAACAATTGCAACGACAAATGGCACGAACAGGCCCACCGACCCACGGTGCCACAAGGAAACGACAACATGAGGGGAGCAACCAGCTCAACCCAAAAAAACTCAAGGGAAGATGACTCCCCAGAAGGTCGCAACAATGCGCACAATGGCAACACACACCACAGTGGAGCATCGCTACCCTGAGCAACCAACGGAAAGCAGAGGAAGGAGACACGCACAACGAGTCTCTTCCACACGCAAGAGGAAAAACCACAATGCAAGACTGATGCTTCCATAAGAAGCACAGCCCGCCAGACACCGACGGCACTCACCAGACCACCATCTGCAAGAGCACGCCGGGCGCAAGAACAAACCAAACCATTCAAGCCACGGGACACACAAGTCCCGCCAGCGCGGCCGAGAACTTGGAAACGACTAACAAGACAAGCTGGCCAACGAGGCAGCCAGACGCACGGCAAAGGGCACAACACCTTGACCGACAATGCCCAAGTAGACTGTAACAAAGACAGTCCAATCGGCAACAACGAAAGCTCATCTCCACACAGAGAGAGAGCAACGACAACCAAAACAGCACGAAGCAGCCTTGCGGAGAACCTCCACCAAAAAGCGCCAACAGCCGTCCTGGGAGAACCTCACCAGAATGCGGCCCAACCAAACGGCACACTTCGAGTCACAGGGGCAACTCAACAGTGGCCCAAAATGAACGCATAGCACTCCTGGGAAGAACCTCCGCCAGTAGCAACAAGGGCGATCCTGGGAAGAACCTTCACCAAAATGCACAACCCCCACGACCAAAGAACACAGACCATCAGAGAGAACACTGCAGCAAGCAGAACTGCAGAAGCAACACAAGCCGGTCCTGAGAGAACCTCCACCAAAATCACCAAGGCACCATTCTGGGAAAAACTACCAGAACGCACCAGCCGAACCAACAGCGCACCTCAGACTCTGAGGTGGCACGACAACAGAAGAAATGAGCAAGGAACAGTCCTGAGAGAAACCTTCACCAGGACAACGGCAAACGGTTCTGGGAAACATCGTCAGAACACAAGATAACCAAGCGATGCACCTCAACCTAGAGGGCAATGCGACAACAACAAAAAATGCGCACAACACAGTCCTGGGGAGACCTCACTCCCGCCAGAACCAATAGAGAAGAACTCCAAGAGCACCTCACTAGAGTTCTCAACCAGTCAGCACCAGGCTAACAACAAACGCAGACAAGTGTCGCACCGCTCAGCCGGCGATGCAACACCTCACACAAAGCACAGCGCACAGGCACACAAGGCCAAACACAAAACACCACAGCACCACCCCAACAACAGAGGGGCAGCCAACAAGGCAGGGACACCTTCCACCAGTTACACAGGCAACAACCCTGCACCGGTGAAGGCCACATCACACACATGCTCTCTCAGCCTCCGCGATGCACACACACTCAAATGCGCTGAAGACGACCAGAGCACTGCACCTGGACTTGCCTGCAGTGTCCTCCATACAGGAAGACCACTGCCAGCGAGTCCAGTGCCAACCGCGCTACTACGGCACGAACACGCCGAACGACCACATTCGCCACGCAGCAGCATAGCAACAACTGCAACCTGCAATGTGGCGGAATGCCTCGGCCAAGCCCGTTAAACCGATAACGTACTTGATCCGAGTCCGCCTCCCGCGAACGGGCCGAAGCCTCGCAAGGGATACCAAACCACAGTCCGTGTAAACATAAAGGAACACACCATTTTATATATAATTCACAAGTTTACATAGCCAAATTTCCACAAAACTGAAAAAAGTACAAGAGCCTGGGGCATACCCCGAGGTACAACTGAAGAAATAAAACTACTAAGCTACACTGCTGGAGCTGCCACTACACAGCTGGAGGTACCGACCCTGCACCGCTACGACGCGGCTCCGAACTGGACGACGGTCGTGAAACGTCCTCCTCGCTCTCACCTGTGGGGGTAGGGGTGAGCCTCGCTAGTCACTGGCTCAGTAGGGAACTCCCCCAACACGAGCAAACCAAAAACACAGGTACGAAAGCAGTAAACAATACCAACAATTTATAGAACAGCTAAGCAGGATATAAAGCTGTAAAAGTACTCACCGTCTGCCGACTACGAGAAACAACTTTAATAATTAAACGGCAAACCAGTACAGGTGTACAAGCTAAAGTAGAGACAGCCAACACGAGCCACGTGAACTGGTTCGCGACACCAGAAACTGACTCGGACAAGCTAACACAGGTCTACCTCTCAGTCTCGCAGCCACGGACGAAAGGTCCAGCTGCCGCTCCACGTGAAAAGGTCAAGCAACTGTGGAGACCAACTAAACACCACCACCTGCGGACCACACGGTCACAGGCCCATGCCTGACACCTCTAGAGATCCTGGCCCGGAACTCTCTAGAGTGAGGCACTGGAAAAGGACTAGCTGGGGTCCAGTACGTCTACTGGTGTCCGTACCCCCAACTACGACGACGCTACAAGTGACTAAAGACAAACACAAGTGTCACTGTCCCACTGTCGTCTTTCCCTCAGCCGGACGTACAACTCAACACAAGAGTGAGGGTGTCCAGGTCAGACGACACAGACCTCGACGGTACAACACAAGTACCGGGACAAAGCCCCGAGCTAACAGCCTGGCTCACAAAGAACCTGGGGCACCCAACTGGAGAGGTAACCACGGTAGGCGTCGTACTACTCGCCACGTACACAAACCACGTGCACGTCACACACAACCACGTGAAACCTCAGTAAACCACAAGTAACATTGGTCCACTACACGTGAACCCAACTGACTCGCGTAAACAACACGCAGCCACGAAGGTAAGTAACTAACTGCATACCTTGTATGCTAAACACAGAACCATGTGCACTCAGTGCACCTCAGTGCCAACGCACATGCATTATCGATAAATACCATAATTAGTCATTTCCTGTTTATAACCAGTAGGCGGCAACATCGACTGCCGCTTACAGGAAATGAACGGCAAGGGATCTGGCCGTCTACATCCTGGCTGATGAGCTTGGCGACAACGATGTTGACGCCAAGTTCTCGGCCTCAACCCTGCAGAAACCCTAATCTAGCTCTACGGTTTTCCACCGTTAAAACTACAAGAAACATACTGAAAGGTTCTTTTAACATGCATGAACCCAAAGAACCCAACACAGCATGCTTCGTACTAAATTACTCAAACCACCCATTATCCCCGCATGGTGCAACTTAATCCGAAAATGCATTATCATGCTGATTCAGTGGTTATGTCGTGTTTTAATGTTTCTACGGAGCTAATGGGTTCGTCCCCTACCTCAGAACACGCTAAAACCTCCCGCAATCTCCCGGTTCACACCGAACCCTCCGCGAGCTCCCACGGGAATTGCACCACGCCACGACGTTTCCTCGCACGCAATTGGCAACGCCACGCGTTCTACACGATCGTCCAACCACCCTTCAGTACCTGTTGGAAGCCTTAGAACACGGGGGCAACAAGCTGGGCAAGGGAGAAGGAGAACAGGGTAGAAAACCTGCCCTCGGGTGACCCTATAACCTGCAGAATTCTCAGGTTGGCGTCAACCCCTATGCCGCCAAGAACAACGCCACACTAAACGTCCACATCTAATGCCGCCAAGTCATGCAGTCAACGTCCACTTACCTGGACGCCAACAGTCAACGGCCACCCCTGGCCGCCAACTCCAACTGAACTGCAGCAGGTCCTATTTCATTTCAGGACCAAACCTGCACTTCACCTGCTCAAGCCACACATCCACACCATGCATTCCACACAACCAACTCACATTGGCCTCACAACGGCCGCCACAACCACAACACATGATCCGCATGGATCCGAAAAGCACACGACGTTACATTACTATCATCTAAAAAGAAAATTTCGACCTCGAAATTCATAACACAATTAAAGTTAAACAACTTAAACATACACACCTTTACAAGTACTATCATCTAAAAAAAAATACAAAAGCTTATTCAAACAGATAGGGATACCCTTTAGCCATTTCCTCGGCTAACTCCCAGGTATCCTCACCCCCAACCTATTCTCCCATCTCACTTTAACTAGCTCAATTTCTTTATTTCTCAGCTTCTTCATCTTTCGATCTGTGATCTGCACCGGATATTCTGGCATAGTCATGTCCGGCCTCAGGTCACCACCTTGATATCTGATTATTTGAGCTGGATCTTCAATACATTTTCTCAACATAGAAACATGGAAAATATCATGCACATCTGCAAAATCTGCTGGCAAATCCAGCCTATAAGCTGTTTCCCCAATTCTTTCAATCACTTGGAAAGGTCCCACATATCTTGGACTCAACTTTCCAGACTTGCCAAACCTCATAATTCCCTTACTTGGAGAAACTCTCAGGAAAACAAAATCTCCCACCTCAAACTGAAGTGGTCTCCTCCGGACATCTGCATAACTTTTCTGCCTACTTTGAGCTGCCTGCAATTTCTCTTTAATAAGCTTCACTACTTCAGTGGTTTGCTGAATCAATTCAGGACCCACTAACTGCCTTTCTCCCACTTCATGCCAGTTCAATGGGGTTCTACATGGCCTTCCATATAAAGCTTCATACGGTGCCATCCCAAGACTGGTATGATAACTATTATTGTAGGCAAACTCAACCATTCCCAAATGATGCTCCCAGCTACCTCCCCAAACTAAACAACAAGCGCAACATATCTTCAATTGTCTGAATAGTCCTCTCTGTCTGACCATCTGTCTGGGGATGATAAGCGGAGCTATATCTCAACTCAGTCCAATCACCTTCTGCAAACTTCTCCAAAAACCAGAAGTAAATCTTGGATCTCTATCAGACACAATTGTCTTCGGAATACCATGCAGTGGAACAATTCTTTCAACATAAATATTTGCTAATCTGTCCACTGTCCAAGACATACTTACTGCCACTAATCTGCACACTTGGTCAATCTGTCAACAAATACCCATATTCCATTATGCCCGGAACTCGATCTTGGTAAACCTGCCACAAAGTCCATAGCAATATCATCCCATTTCCACTGTGGAATAGGCAACGGTTGCAATAACCTCCAGGCTTCTGATGCTCTGCTTTAATCTGCTGACAGATAGCACATCTTGCAACAAATTCTGCTATTTCTTTCTTCATAAGAGGCCACCAGAAATGCTTTCTCAAATCTTGGTACATTTTAGTACTACCCGGATGAATAGTGTACCTAGATTTATGAGCCTCTTCCAATACTCGCTGCTTTACCTCTCTCTCTGCAGGAACAAACAACCTGCCTCTGAGCCTGACCACACAATTATCATCAATAGTAACTCCTTCCATTTTCACAATTTCAGCCAAATTGCATCTGCTCTCTGAGCTTCAATATCTGCCAATACAAAGACGGCTCTACAGCACTAGCAGCTAGTACTGCCCGTCGCTGACTACTGGGCACATATAAGGAGTTCTCCACTACTTCTTCATAAACTTCCATTCTTTAATCATCATCAAATCATATATGCCTTTCTGCTCAAGGCATCTGCTACAACATTGGCCTTACCCGGATGGTAAGCCAAACTGAAATCATAATCTTTCAAATACTCAATCCATCTGCGCTGGCGAAGATTTAAATCTTTCTGCGAGAAGATATACTTCAAGCTTTTATGATCTGTAAAGATCTCAAATCTCTCGCCATACAGATAATGCCTCCACATTTTCAAGGCAAACACAACTGCTGCCAACTCCAAATCATGAGTGGGGTAATTCTCTTCTGCTGGTTTCAATTGCCTGGATGCATATGCTATCACTTTACCATGCTGCATAAGCACTGCTCCAAGACCTCTCCTTGAAGCATCAGTATACAACACAAAACCACCACTCCCTGCCGGTAATGTCAATATAGGTGCTGATGTAAGTCTTTTCTTAATTCCATAAAACTTTTCTGACATTCACCGGACCACACAAAGGCACACCTTTTCTGGTCAATTTAGTCATAGGTGCCGCAATCTTAGAAAAATCTTGAATGAAGCGCCTATAATAACCTGCTAATCCCAGAAAACTTCTAATCTCAGTTATTGTCTTAGGCACTTCCCATCTCATCACTGCTTCCACTTTACTCGGGTCCACTGCTACTCCTTTAGCTGAGATAACATGACCCAAAAACTGAATTTCTTTCAGCCAAAATTCACACTTACTGAATTTGGCAAACAACTGGTTATCCCTTAACAATTGCAGGGTAAACCTCAAATGAGCTGCATGCTCCTCTTCAGATGCTGAATAAATCAGAATATCATCGATAAAGACCACAATGAATTGGTCTAAAATGGATGAAAAATTCTATTCATCAGATCCATAAAACCTGCAGGAGCATTAGTCAACCCAAATGGCATAACCACAAACTCAAGTGACCATATCTGGTTCTGAATGCTGTCTTGTCTATATCTTCTTCTTTAATTCTCAACTGATGGTACCCGGACCTCAAATCAATTTTAGAAAATACCTTTGCTGATTGCAATGATCAAACAAATCATCTATTCTCGGCAACGGGTACTTATTCTTAATGGTCACATCATTCAATTTTCTATAATCAATACACATCCGAAAACTTCCATCTTTCTTTTTCACAAATAAAACCGGCGCTCCCCACGGGGAATGACTCGGTCTAATAAACCCTTTCTGCAACAATTCTTCTAACTGCTTTTTCAATTCCTTAAGTTCTGCTGGTGCCATCCGATATGGAGCTTTAGAAATCGGCATGGTACCTGGCAGCAACTCAATGGTAAAGTCCACCTCTCTATGTGGAGCTAAACCAGGCAAATCCTCAGGAAAAACATCAGCAAATTCCCTAACCACGGGAACTGCTTCTACTGGCTGACTAGCTTCTACCAAACTTACCGAGGCTAAATAAGCCACACCCAGCATTTATCAACTTTCTAGCTTTAATTGCAGAAATTAGAAACTTAGAGGTATAAAAGGCATACCTTGATATTCAAATACGCACCATTAGGATGACAAAATCTGATCCTTTTCTTTCTGCAATCTAACATTGCTCCATACATCTCAAGCCAATCCATACCCAAATAATATCATAATCTGACAATTGCAGGGCATACAACCGACCCGGCATCTGGTTCCCTTCAATCATAACAGGAGCTTCATCTATATAGCTCGAAGTGAGCAAGAACTCACCTGAAGGAACCTCCACTACCAACTCACAAGACTTCTCTTCTAAAGGATGAGCCATACAATCCAGAAATTCTTCGGAAATAAAAGAATGAGAGGCACCCGAATCAAATAAAACTCTTGCTGAATATTCATAAAGGGTAAAGTACCTTCTATCATATTTGATGCCTCCGCCTGGGCTCGGGTGATAGCCATAACCCGGCCTCTTCCTCGCTGCTGCGGTGCTCCTCTGCCACGACCTGACTGTGGCTGCTGAAACTGCTGAGGCTGCTGCTGCTGCTGCACACCTCTACCATACCATACTCTCTCGGATAGGGACAATTGCGGATCAAATGTCCCGGCTGATTATTATAACATCTATATCCTGGTGGAGTAACAGGCTGCCTGGCAGTACTCTGCTGCGACTCCTCCACCTCAGGCCTACCTCGGCCCTGCTGGAACTGCGGACGACCTCCCCATCCTCTTCCTTTTCCTTTAAATGCTTGCTTTAATTTCTGACCCCATTTACCAAACCTGATGAAGAAGGTCCTGCTGGTGCTTTACCTTACTTGCACCCACTGACTGCTGCGGTAGCCGGAAACTACCTGAACCTGACTCGCCCACCTGACGAGTCCGAATAGACCTCTCCAAAGTAGCTGCTCTCTGAGCTGCTTCTTCCACTGTCTTGCACATAAGAGGTACTATCGCATCCTGCAATTCCACTCTCAAACCTCTAATAAAATACTCAACCATCATATTATTATCTAAACAACATAAGGGCATAACGGCTGAGTGCCATAAACCTCATCTGGTACTCTAAACTGAAGAGTTACCTTGCTGAAGAGTCCGAAATTGCTCCCTTTTTACCTGCTGCACTTGGATCGGAAAGAATGTATCATTAAATACATCGAGAAATTCCGACCAAGTAATGGCTTCTCCGTCCTGCCTGCAAAGGTGGTCTGCATCTTCAGTCGCCACCATTCCAAGGCAAAGCCCCTCAACTGATAAGCAGCTAACACAACTCTATCTGCTGCCGGACACCTCATAGTCGCAAAAACTCTCTCAATTCATGAACCCAGTGCTCAGCTGTATCTGGATTCGGCCCTCCTGATAAGTAGGCGGCTGCAATCTCAGAAACTTCTCCACCTGCATCACTGGTTCTTCTGCTATCAGCACTGGTGGTGGTGGTGGCACAGGTGCTGCAAAAGGTACCTCCACTCTTGGCGAACTGGAGCTACAGGTACAGCCTCTCCATCCCCAGGTGGCACTGCAACGGTGGTACCGGCGCCTGCTGATCCATCCTTGCCCGAATATCCGTGAGGCTTTCCCAGATTCTTTCTATCATACGCTGGGTACTTTCCTCCGGATCATCTCCTCCACCACCCAAATCTCTTCTATCAGCCATTCAGAAATTTCTACATAAACAAAACACCAAACAAAAATCAAACACAAATTATCAAAAACCAGGGTCCCTACCAGCAGTGTACAAAGACCGAAATAAGGCTATGTATCTTTCTAGTTCCCTTATATTAACACGGACCTTGCTCTGATACCAACTGTGGCGGAATGCCTCGGCCAAGCCCGTTAAACCGATAACGTACTTGATCCGAGTCCGCCTCCCGCGAACGGGCCGAAGCCTCGCAAGGGATACCAAACCACACCGTGTAAACAAAAGGAACACACCATTTTATATAATAATTCACAAGTTACATAGCCAAATTTCCACAAAACTGAAAAGAAGTACAAGAGCCTGGGGCATACCCCGAGGTACAACTGAAGAAAATAAACAACTAACTAAGCTACACTGCTGGAGCTGCCACTACACAGCTGGAGGTACCGACCCTGCACCGCTACGACGCGGCTCCGAACTGGACGACGGTCGTGAAACGTCCTCCTCGCTCTCACCTGTGGGGGTAGGGGTGAGCCTCGCTAGTCACTGGCTCAGTAGGGAACTCCCCCAACACCGAGCAAACCAAAACCACAGGTACGAAAGCAGTAAACAATACCAACAATTTATAGAATAGCTAAGCAGGATATTAAAGCTGAAAAGTACTCACCGTCTGCCGACTACGAAACAACTTAATAATTAAACGGCAAACCAATACAGGTGTACAAGCTAAAGTAGAGACAGCCAACACGAGCCACGTGAACTGGTTCGCGACACCAGAAACTGACTCAGACAAGCTAACACAGGTCTACCTCTTAGTCTCGCAGCCACGGACGAAAAATCCAGCTGCCACTCCACGTGAAAAGGTCTAGTAACTGTGGAGACCACCTAAACACCACCACCTGCGGACCACACGGTCACAGGCCCATGCCTGACACCTCTAGAGATCCTGGCCCGGAACTCTCTAGAGTGAGGCACTGGAAAAGGACTAGCTGGGGTCCAGTACGTCTACTGGTGTCTGTACCCCCAACTATGAGCGCGCTACAAGTGACTAAAGACAAACACAAGTGTCGCTGTCCCACTGTCGTCTTTCCCTCAGCCTGACGTACAACTCAAACACAAGAGTGAGGGTGTCCAGGTCAGACGACACACACCTCGACGGTACAACACAAGTACCGGGACAAAGCCCCGAGCTAACAGCCTGGCTCACAAAGAACCTTGGGCACCCAACTAGAGAGGTAACCATGGTAGGCGTCGTACTACTCGCCACGTACACAGAACCACGTGCACGTCACACACAAACTACGTGAAACCTCAAGTAAACCACAAGTAACATTGGTCCACTACACGTGAACCCAACTGATCGCGTACACAACACGCGGCCACGAAGGTAAGTAACTAACAGCATACCTTGTATGCTAAACACGAGAACCATGTGCACTCAGTGCACCTCAGGTGCCAACGCACATGCATTATCAATAAATACCATAATTAGTTATTCCTGTTTATAACCAGTAGGCGGCAACATCGACTGCCGCTTACATGAAGTCAACGGCAAGGGATCTGGCCGTCTACATCCTGGCTGATGAGCTTGGCGACAAACGATCTTGACGCCAAGTTCTTCGGCCTCAAACCCTGCAGAAACCCTAATCTGACTCTACGGGTTTTCCAACCGTTAAAACTACAAGAAAACATACTGAAAGGGTTCTTTTAACATGCATGAACCCAAAACAACCCAACACAGCATGCTTCGTTCGCTAAATTACTCAAACCACCCATTATCCCCGCATGCTGCAACTTAATCCGAAAATGTATTATCATGCTGATTCAGGTGGTTATATCATGTTTTAATGTTTCTACGGAGCTAAATGGGTTCGTCCCCTACCTCAAAACATGCTAAAACCTCCCGCAATCTCCCGGTTCACACCGAATCCTCCGCGAGCTCCCACGGGAATAGCACCACGCCACGACGTTTCCTTGCACAATTTGGCAACGCCACGCATTCTACGATCGTCCAACCACCCTTCAGTACCTGTTGGAAGCCTTAGGAACATGGGGGCAACAAGCTGGGGCAAGGGAGAAGGAGAACAGGGTAGAAAACCTGTCCTCGGGTGACCCTATAACCTGCAGAATTCTCAGGTTTGCGTCAACCCCTATGCCGCCAAGAAAAACCGCCACACTAAACGTCCACTTCTAATGCCGCCAAGATCATGCAGTCAACGTCCACTTACCTGGACGCCAATCAATCAACGGCCACCCCTGGCCGCCAACTCCAACTGAACTACAGTAGGTCCTATCTCATTTCAGGACCAAACCTGCACTTCACCTGCTCAAGCCACACATCCACACCATGCATTCTGCACAACCAACTCACATTGGCCTCACAACGGCCGCCACAACCACAATACATATGATCCGCATGGATCCGAAAAGCACACGACGTTACATGCAACATGCGGACGAATCATGCACGGAAGCCACACACCTGCAAAACATTGAAAGCACAAGCCTAACACTAGTCGGACGATGTCAACAGTGCACTAGTACCTTCCTTTGGGACAGCTATAGTTATTAACTCCTTACAAATCTCCGTAGACCCTCGCTCTGATACCACTATAACGACCCGACCTCCCAAACCCTCGCCAGGGGTCCCGAGGGTCGTGCCGCGACCCACGGATCTGAAGATCCGGAGTGTTAGAAGAAATAGTCTAGTGAGATATGTACTGAATTTAAATAACTATAACAATATGTACAATATACAACGGGTCTGTACAACGGGTCCCAAGTAAAAGCACAGATACAAGAAGAAAGGTGCAGTCCTTAAGGGGCATACCCTGAGGACTTGCAAAGCACACTCTCAGCTCACTCGGGTACAAGAGCTCACAACACTCGCTCTCACTACTGCTGACAACAACACAGCACCACAGCCGCCTCCGCAACTCGTCCGACACCGAGCTCCCGCGACGACGAGCGCCTAGCTGAAGGACGTAGGGGGGTGAGCCTCACGAACAAGGCCCAGTAGGGATTACCAGTCCCTCACCAGCCAGAGCAGCAGAAACTCCAAAAATAGGAAACTACACTAGAAAGTTCTAAAGCGAGGAACACCTACAACATGGTACTACTAAGCAGTGGAAGAGAACAGTACAACGCCACGACCACAAACCAAGGCCGTGGCACACACACGACTCCTGTAGAAACCAACAGAGTCGGGCACAAAGCGGAAGCAGTACTCAGCACACCTGCCGAGACCATGGAACAACCAAGTGAGAACGATGTCTCACCGCAAGCACGGCCACCTCAGACCTCTACAAGGTCGAGGGCCCACAAGCAGAACCACCCCGGACCTTGGACACACTGCCAGGTTGGGAAGCTACACACACGGTGCCATCACTAGCTGGCACCCAAGAACGGGACCACGGAACCGAGAGAACACCGAAGCGGGAACCACCAGAAGCATGGGTCTACCTAAGGCTAGACCAACGATGCCCACAGGAGCTAAGCACAGCCAGGCTAAAACCTCCGTGCAAGCTAGGGCAACGAGGAACACTCGGAAACGTCATGAGGAAAATGTCGTCACAACAACAGCAACCAAGCCATTGCCGCTAGCAGCCAAGAGGGGGACCCGTAGTCCACACGCTCTGCTCGCTAGCGTAGCTCCTGCCTCCGCCCCCGCGCAAGGGCAAGACAGAGCCGCCACTGAACACACAACACATGCAACACCGCAGCTTGGCCAAGCTGCGGCCTCACGCCTAGAAACACTACGTGGCTCCAAAACCAACGCAGAGAGAGGCAGTGAGACAAATGACTGTCTGGTTTGCGCTGGAAAGCACTTCGAACCCTCGGCATCCCAGACCCAGACAAGAGAACTCTACAAACGACTCAGCACCGTTGTCCAAACCTCGTTTTCCCCTCAGCTCCAGAGTCCGCTCACGTGGGCTGCCAACTCGAGCACGCTAGTAGCCCGGATACCTCCCTCAACGGGCTCCCGAGGATGGGGGTCCCAGGAAACGGAGACAACCTCTGAACGAGACAAGCCCTCAAGTGCCAAGCACCGGGCGAACATGCGAGACAGCACAACAAGAACCACGCCGAACCACTGGCTTGTAGCATACGACAAGCCAAGCAAGCAAGAGGCATGCACGAACCCTCAAAAGAGTCGTCGGCCAAGCAAACATGCACGAGCGAGCCAAAACCTTGGAGCACTACCAGAAGTACAAAAAGCCCATTGCTCTGCTAACAATCGATTGACCGCCAGTCAATCGATTATTAGACAGACGCGACCTTCTGGCACCTCTGCCAGGACACGGCCACGAAGGTGTCACCTTCAGTCACTGAACGCAGGGAGGCTACCTGCAGCATTCCCTACCAGAAGGTCCTAAGGGCAAAGCTTGCCCTGGGGCACATGCCGACACACAAACAGGCCACGGAAACCAGCCGAGGCAGCACAGGCACTGTCGCGCCCCCACAGGTTGTCACGATGCCATCGTGACGGGGAAGGGCGCTGCAACAATAGCCTTGATGCGACGGGGCACCGCATCGCGACAGCCTCCCTGTCGCGATGGGAAACTAGGTCGCGACAGCGACCCTTATCGCAACCGCCAACCAGGCCGCGATAAGGTCACGCCCGATCGGGGCGACGCCTCTACTGATGTCGCGACGCGCACCGCGGCCGTGACATCAGTCAGGAGGCAGGCCACGAGATGCTCCATCCTAGGCCACGAGATGCTCCGATCACCGTAGGGTAGCCTCCCCACCGCTGGAGAAGAGGGGAAAGGGAAGAAGATGAGTGATAGGGGGAATGGGTAGCCGGTCTGTGCCTTAAGCCCCCAGCACCCAGAACGCAATGGACCGCCCGTCGCATTAAGAACCTTAACGCGACGGGTCTACGGACCGCGACAAGAACGCGCCCCCCACGGGCGCCGCGACATCGCGACAAGCTGTACTGACACACCTGCCACCTTAGGCGTTAGACGATCGGACAGCGCAACACCACAAAAACACTGTGACGGCCCGTTGACCAGACGTTATAGCAAGACGCGACGGAGAACCAGGGCGCGACCAACACGCGACCCACAAGCTTACCGCGACACGGATGACTGTCACGTCGGGCACCCCCGACGCGACCCCAACGCATCACCCAGCCTGGACGCATCAGTGGCCAATCATCCCACGACGTCGGACGGAAGCCGAGAAACCGGGTCTTACAAAGAACAAGTACCCTTTGCCCAGAGTCGATGAACTGTTCGACCAAATATCTGGAGCTCAATATTTCTCCAAGATCGATCTTCAATCTGGCTATCACCAAATGAGGATCAAGGATGACAATATCTTCAAAACGGCTTTCAGGAGTAGGTATGGACATTATGAATTCATCGTTATGCCTTTCGGTCGAACCAATGCTCCTGCAGCCTTTATGCAACTCATGAACAGCATATATCGGCCATACGTTGACAAGTTCGTGGTTGTCTTCATCTACAATATCCTCATATACTCCAAGACCAAGGAAGAGCATGAAGAACACCTGAAGATTTCACTACAAGTCTTACAAGACAACAAATTGTACGCAAAACTTAGCAAGTGTGAATTCTGGCTCGAAGAAGTGTCCTTCTTGGGCCATGTCATCTCAAAGGATGACATCTCCGTTGATCCCTCCAAAGTCGAAGTTGTACTCAATTGGAAGAGACCAACTAATGTCACCGAGATAAGAAGCTTCTTGGGACTGGCTGGCTACTACAGGCGGTTCATCAAGGATTTCTCCAAGATCGTCGTTCCTCTCACGCGTCTGACACGAAAGGAGAATTCCTACTCCTGGAGTAAAGAGTGTGAGAAGAGTTTCCAAACTCTCAAAGAATGTCTTACCTCAGCACCTATTCTCGCTCTGCCAATAGAGGGAGAAGGTTTCTCTGTCTACATCAATGCCTTGGGAATTGGTCTAGGTTGTGTAATAATGCAACAGGTGAAAGTCATCGCCTACTCTTCTCAACAACTGAAGACTCATGAAGTCAACTACCCCGTGCATGATCTGAAATTGGCGGCCGTGGTCTTCACCTTGAAGAGCTGGAGACACTATTTGTATGGTGAGAAATCACTATCTACTCAGATCATAAAAGTCTGAAGTACTTATTCTCCTAGAAGGAACTCAACATGAGACAGAGAAGATGGCTAGAATATTTGAAGGATTTCGACTTCAACATTCTTTTTTTTTTTTTGAGTAAAGGAGGTCCTCAGGCTTCAACATTCAATGCCATCCCGGCAAAGGTAATGCCGTGGCTGACGTTCTTAGTAGAAAGATGATGGTATTTGTTTCAAGTCTACTCCTTGGCGAGATGCAACTACTAGAACAATTTGCAAGGTTAGACTTAAATATTGAACATAGGGATGACCGAGTCTTGATTTCCAATATCAAGATGAATCCGACTTACTAGAAGAGATTAAAGCTCAACAAGATAATGATCCATTCTTAGTTCGCGTCAAGGAAACTCTAGCCGAAAGGCTGGACTTTGCCATGACTGAGGATGGAAGGCTAGTATTTCAAGGGAGGACATGCGTCTGCGACAATGAAGAACTGAAGAGGAAGCTAATGGATGAAGCTCACAAGACAAAGTACACTATTCATCCGGGAGGTACAAAAATGTATCAAGATATGAGAGAACGATTTGGTGGCCGAACATGAAGAGAGAAGTAGCTGAACATGCTGCACACTGCCTTACCTGCCAATGAGTAAAAGCGGAACACATGCGCCCTGCTGGTGTACTCAGACCACTGGATATTCCGGAATGGAAATGGGAAAGCATTGGCATGGACTTCATCATGGGGTTACCCAAGACTCGTGGTGGACTCGATGCCATATGGGTCATTGTGACCGGCTAACCAAATCTGCTCACTTCCTTGCTATAAAGAGTAAGTAGGCAGTAGAAGTACTAGCTGCCTTATATGTCAAGGAAATTGTAAGACTGCATGGAGTTCCATCATCCATAGTCTCGAATCGAGATCCAAGATTCACATCTCATTTTGGAAAGGACTACAAGGTGCAGTTGGTACTAAACTCAACTTTAGTACCGCGTTCCATCCACAAGCTGATGGGCAAATAGAAAGAACCAACCAAATATTGGAAGACATGTTGAGAGCCTGCACTATAGATTTTCAAGGTTATTGGAATGAGCATCTACCTCTAATTGAGTTCGCCTATAACAACATTTATCAGGCAAGTATTAAGATGGCACCATTCGAAGCACTCTACGGAAGGAACTGTAGATCACTGCATGTTGGAATGAGGTTGGAGAACAATAATGGCTAGGCCCCAAGATGGTGCAGAATACCACCAGAGACATTCAGGTAATCAGAGACCGGCTCAAGATTGTTCAATCCAGACAGAAGAACTACGCCGACAAAAGAAGGCGAAATCTGAAATTTCAAGTGGGTGATCATGTATTTCTAAAAGTGTCACCTACTCGTGGCATTCAAAGATTCAGTGTAAGGGAAAGCTCAGCCCTAGATTCATCGGTCCTTTTGAAGTACTCAAAAGGATTGGTGAGGTTGCATACCGACTGGCTTTACCACCAGACCTGGCATGTGTACACAATGTGTTCCATGTCTCCATGCTCAGGAAATATGTCTATGACCCTACACACATCATTCGCCACGAGAAGTTGGTGCTGAACAAGGATGTGACATACGAAGAGAAGTCAGTCAAGATACTGGAACTGAAAGTACAACAACTCAGGAACCGTCCCATCCACATGGTTAAGGTCTTATGGAATAACCGCGAAGTGGAAGAAGCCATATGGGAACCGAAAGGAGTCATCAGACGTAACTATCCCGATCTTTTCTGTAAGACAATTCATCCCTTATGATCATATGAATTTTGGGACCAAATTCTTTTTAAGAGGGGAAGGATGTAGCAACTCGGATTTTTTTTAACAAAATAAACATTTACATAATATTAAAAATTTTGATTTATTAGATAATCAAATAAAAGAAAATAAATTACATAAGAAATTAATGGAAAGAGAATTAAATAAAACCCATTAAACGAAAACAAGTGATGGGCTTTATCAAATTGACCCATTAGAAAATAGAGGGCTAAAATAGAGATTTTAAAAAGGAGAATAATGGGAAAATATCCTAAATTCGCAACTTAATTGTTACTTAAATAAAAAGAGGGTATTTAATGCATCAAAATAAGTGATTTGAGTTGGATTTGGAATCCTAAACCTACCCCAATTGCTTGGCCTCGAAATCCTCTCTCTCTAACCCAATTAAGAGATCTCTTGCTTAAAAAGGGGAGAAGAAAATAGAAAACTCGAAATTTAATGGGAATTAGACTTAACTAGGAAAGGGAAGGAGGAGGAGCTTAAATACTTCTCTAAAACCCACATGGCCAGCCCTAGCTCATGCCAAGAGGTTGCTGGATCAGGAAGAGGGGACAAGAGGAGGAGAAATCGTGAGAGAAAGGAGTTCTCAAGCCCTCAACCCGAGTTCTTCAAGTCTTAACCCTAGTAGAGGAAAATGATCAAAGGTAGGCATTCTCACATGCATAAATCCTAAAATTTTGTTTATAGGTTGTCCCAATTATCAGGAACAATATCCTCAAGTTTCATGATCTATCATTGAGACAATATTTACTTCTTGATTTTCGAAGTTCTGCACTTATCTTTATCCCGAACCCCTTATTAAATCTTGTTCTCCTTCTACACTTGATCTCATGCCATGAAATTTTTATGGGAGATACTGATGGATGATATGTCTCTTTGCCCTTAAAAGTCCTAATTTCCATTCACCCTATCAAGCGAATTAATTCGTTGATCCCAACTATACTCAGTTCTGTGTTCATCATGAATACTCTTTATTAAACCATGTTGAAACCTTCGTTGCTTTCTGATTTTGATTTACTGGAAGTACCCATGCATGTCTGGATCTATTTAAAACTAGTTTCATGATTTTTCATGCACTGTACATTTTGTTCTTCATTTTAGAACAACCCTATGTCAAAACAGGGAAAGTCTGGTCCGCAATCCAAAGCACTGTCCTTTCTCTGTCGGACTCAGGCCAAGGAGCTGAGAACGTGACGGCCCGATAGGCCGCGTTCTCAGGAAGATCGCGACAAGAATTACCGTTGCGATTTGATCACGATAGGACCGCCGTCGCAACCTAACCCCCGGGTGTAACATCCCTGTCGCCTTCTTCATATGAACCCATCGCGAACTGCCCGCTGATCAGACAAGCTGTCGCGATCCTTACAAGGCACTGTCGCGTTCTGATCTGACCCCATCGCGATCCTTACAAGTGTCCGTCGTGATCTCAAGATTTTGCATGAAAACCCACATTGTTGCATGTCTAGTTGTTCTACGGTAATCCCATGTCTTGTTAACTGTCTTAATTATAAAAAAATGAAGTTGTACATATTGAAGGAATTAAAACTAATAAAAAGTTAAATCAATGACCTTTTCATGTCTATGATTTCTTGTCACATCTGCACACATTTTAAACCATCCAAATATGGCTTAATTGGCATGAACATGTTTCATAATGTATTTGGTAATTTATGTAATTAAATTGCCTCATGTTTAATTATACGTGTGTACGTTTTCTCGCGATATTTTGGAACACTGATCTCGACGCTCCACTATCTAGAACTCCTCTAGAACGTCGAGCACTTGTTCTATACACACTCTCTTGACTTGGACAAACTCTTCATCGGATACTCCTTCTGTCGGACTAGTGAGTCTTTGTTCAAGGCCTCCATAAGTTCCTCTGTCCATGGATTCCCACATGGTCGATGAGCCGGTTGTACCCCAACACCTATGATACCCTTCAGGGATCAATACAATCCAAACGGCTATTAGAAGTTCGCTTTTATCTTGAATCACGCCGGACCTCTGGACCTGTGCTTAACATGGCCAGTGATAGGGTTGTAAGTTCCACTTGACTGCCAACACCAAGTGCACGTGTTGTGCAACTGTTACTATCGCCTGTTTACTCGACGTGTTATGTGCAATGTCCACTAGCTCTCATCTATACTCTACTCTCTCGTCTATTCACGTTCACTCTGGTATCTCATCTATTCATCTAGTGCTCTCATCTATTTCTTGGTACTCCATATTGGCCATTGACTGATTGTCTAAAGACAAACAATATAACCAATGCCTGGCAATATATAAAGGGCCCGAACTGGTCCTGGGATGTGCACCCGAAAGTGCTAGTGCCCATGGGAGTTAAATGATCATAGTGTTTGGCATTACACTCGAGTGCTATCTATCTCGACTATCTAAATGACAATCAAAACGTGCTATATTCTCTCGTTGTCTATTGACAAAAAGTGTTATGCTATACTCATTGTGCTATTGCTATACTTTGTGCTATTATGCTATGGCCATCCTGCTATTTTATGTATTCTCGACACTTGTGCTATTTTTGGAATGTCTATATTTGGAAAGTCTTGCTATTTCATTCACGTGCTATCACATTATACTTGTCTCTCTCGTTCTATCATTAGTTACTCTACCATTAATGCATTAAATATTTAAAGCCTGCTTGAGCCTGAGATTTAAGTCCTACTAGGCGTTGTTTGCTCACCCTATGTTATTTGTCGTTGTGTTCTCATATGAGACCGAGGATGAACCATACACTCAAGAGGACGGGAACGACTGGAGTGATGTCATGAGTACCCTAGCGTCCTATTACTATGTTTAGCGTTGTAGTAGTTAGGTTTAAGTTTAGTCTTTTACTTTATTTCAATGTAATTGGGCCCTATAGAATGGCTCTGATATTAGTGGTTGTAACTAGACATTTGAAATTCTTAATGAGAAAATTTTCTTTAGTATTATTCATTGTGAAATGGTTTGATGTCTAGTACTTGCTCTGTACCCGTTTACTTGCAACTACCTCGCGTTCCGATATTCCACGTCGGGGCGTGACATACCTCCTATCAGCTCATTAATTAAGAGAGAGCCCATACAACACTTAGAAAAGGTTGTGTCGGCTAGAGAGGGGTTCTCCACTGTTTTGCTCAAGCTCCAAAGTTGTAGACAAGGAATTTGTGCTGAGAAGATTCAGAGGCAAAGTGCAAAGTAAAAGCAGTAGAAGTAGAAGCAGCATAAAGGATGAAGAGAAATGTATCTACGAGCATGAAGAGGACGAGAATGTAGCCTTGGAAGGGGCACAGACGACCAGATCTTTTGACGGCATGATACCCTGCTCTAGTCAGAGCGGAAGTGTGAAGCAACTCATCCAACTGGGGAAGATCCATTGATCCCTCTCAGATTGAGGCATTCAAGCATCATCCCCAGGCTAAGGAGATACAATCTTGCGTTTTCTGATCTCCAACTTCTCTGGATCTTCATCTTGTCTTCTGATTTCATGTCCTGAATATTAGTGTGGGTGATGCGATCTGTGCTGGTTTGTACACAGATCTAAATTGTGTGTTGTGTGTGTGCAGTGCATACCAAGTGTTTGTCACTGTGTTCGTGTATGTGAGATCTTGCCTCAGCTAGAGGGTTTGATCTCTACAGAGTGGTTCTTCAAGCTTGTGTGTGTGTGGACTGAGCTAGAGTACTCGTGGTGTGTTGTACTTAGTTCTTGAGTAGTGTGTGCCTCACAGTGTATGGGGTGGACGTAGGAGTCACTGGATGTGATCTCCGAACCACCTAAAAATCCTTGTGCACTATGTTTTGAGCTTTTGTTGCGCTAGATGCATACATAGGGATTTCGTCTACACAATACTTATTAATTTGTTCACACACATTAATCACATGTTGATGGTTAAACTAATTGATAAATTGTTTCTCACATTTAATCATCACATTGCATCATTGAGTAGATCTCTTAATCTGAAGTAATTTTCAAATTGCGTAAGTTTTCGCTGCAAATCTATCAACCCCCTTCTAGATTTTGCCATTACAAATATCCGATCCTAACAATTGGTATCAGAGCAGGTTAACCACTCTAATTCCTTATTACACTGATTCACTGTGTTTAGATCTAATAGTCTTTTGAGTTTTCGTATGATGGCAAATTACTTTAACTTGCATGAATCCTTGCTATAATTTCAAAGAAATCCCAAAGCTCATCAATATCTTCTAAACTGCAGGAATCCTTGGGGAATTTGAAGAGAAGAGAAGAAAGAAAAATGGATAAATGCTTCATGGCTCAAGGAAGCTCAAAAGGTTCTCCTAGTTCAGACAAATCTGAAGGAACATATATGTTAGAGAAGTCAAGAAACTATCAGCGATAGGTAAATACGATTCAGACCCATCTGATAGAAATGCCTAATTCTGATTCAGAGAATGATATATCTTATGATGAATTGATAGAATGCTATGAGCACTTGTGCAATCAATTTAAGAAGGTCAAATCTCAAAACAAGAAGCTAAAAGAAAAATTAGAGAATAATGAAATGAAAATTGATAATGTTCAAGTATGTATGAAGAAAATGAAAAATTGAATATAGAGAATGAAGAATTGAAGAATGAAGTCAAAAACTGTGGAAACAAGTTGTCCAAATTGAAAGAAAAGCATGATCAGGTGGAATCTGAAAATCTTGATTTGAAAAATGAAAATGAAAAATTGATTGATCTTAATGAGAATTTCAAATTTGACAATGATCAATTGAACAAACAGATTTTCAACATGGCTCATGATCATCAAATAAAGGAATAATACAATCAATTGGTTGAGGAGAATAGTCATCTGAAAAGGAAGATTGAATGATTGTATCATGATAGACCATTAACTAATGAATGCAATGATTCTAAGAAGAAGATTGCTACCTTGGAAAATCAAATTGTTCAATTTGAAAATGAAGAGGACAAGTTGAAAAATGGTCTAAATATCATGCAAACAAACTTCAAACCTCAGAAAAGGAAAAATGCTGCATTGAAAGTTGAAAAAGGAAAATTGACAAATGAACTTGAAGTGGTTGTTAAACAAAATCAAAATTCTGAAAAGAAGATTTCTTAATTGAACAAAACTGTTGATAGTTTAAAAATGTTTTGTCTAAGTTTGTTAAAGGAACTCAAAATTTGGATAATCTTCTTGGTATGAAAGTCAATTTTCAAAAGGAAGGTTTATGATTAACACCATGAACAAAAAGAATTTTGAAAACAAAACAAAGACCTCATTTGTCAATATTTCTATGAATAAGAATTTTGTTGCACCTAAATAAAAATCTGATAAGATTCATGCCAAGAAAAATGTTCAAAAACAAAATGATAAATTGAATAAAATGTTGCCAATATGAAGAACCTTGTTTCAATTGAAAGTCAAAAAAAAAAATGCAAAAGAAAATAGGATTCTACAAGGTCTCCACATCAGCCCAGAAAGCTCCAAGGCAATCTCCAACTCCACATCATGCCAAGAGCTACCAAAGATTACCACCTCCTCCCTTTCAACCCAAGGATAATCTAAGGTACTCTAGAGGGATTCAAAAACTCCAGCCCATGTACTCATGCCAAGGTAAGTATCAAGTAATGAACTCTCCCATTCGCTCTAATTGCAAAAGACCTGGTCATATTACTAAATTCTGCTGGAGTAAAAATAGAAAGAATAAATCTCATGTTCATGCCAATCTAGTTCAGTGTTTCACATGTCATAAACATGGATATTTGTCTAAGGACTGTTGGCAAAGAAATCAGGATCTTGTGCATGCTAAAAAATTCCATACTCATACACATCCTAATGTGCATAGGAATGAACATCATGTTATGCTGAAAATACTCAGAAATTTCATGTACTTATGAACAGGATTGCTGCACAAAAGAATTTATCTGAATTCCATGTTAAAATTCTCAATATGTCAGTGGTGCATTCTACTCCTATAGCTCTAAGATTAGAAACCAAGATGCTAGTGTTTCTAGTCTTCAGAAAAGTGCACCTAATATAAAATCATTTTGGATTTTAAAACCATTGTTGTGGATTCATGGAAGATCCTAGGACCCAAACAAGTTTGGGTTCTGAAATGTACTGCTTTAATGTTGGATGCAGGGATCCTTATAGTCAATTTCAAGATGAAGGTTTCATGACTAAGGCTACAAGGAAAATAAGTGGAGAGAATGAAAAAAAATGAATATCTCACCAGGTAAATACTTCTAAGAAATTCCATGCTAAATAAAAACTTCTTATTGATAAAAATCTATTGAATAAACTACTTGATGATTGAGATTGAATGCTAAAATGGAATCATGATGAGTTATATATGTAGATCTCTTGGTATATAAAATGGTGAAATGTGGAAGGACAAGTCTTGCTTGCTTAGAAACTATCACTATGCGTGAGAAAACTTCTTCGCCGAGTACTAAGAGTGACTCCTTGCTTAAAGCTAAATGTGTGCATAATCATACTTGAATTACTTGCAAAAGTTTTCACATCATGCACATATAATAAAAAAACTCATGATTTTGTTGAAAAAGCTCAGAAACTCCATGTGAACATAAATTTAACATTTCATGAAAACATTGGTGCATTAAACATAGAATAATTGCGATATGGAACTAATGCTGCTCATAGTTCCATTAATGACAAAAGTGCATCTATACCAAAAAGAAAATCCTTTTTGATTAAAAAGTACATTACTGCAATCTAATTCTTTCTCCACTACAGGACCCAAGTAGGTATGGGTCCCAAGGCCAGCTTGATGAGCAAGTTGATGAGCTTTGTAGACATACCTTTCCATCTGAAATCAAGATAATGGCTATGCAAGGCAAGAAAAATTGGAAACCACAGGTAAAATCTAAATGAAGACTATTCAGATAAAACATCATATCATTTCTAAATTGAACTGCTTAAGTTAAAGAAAATTCTTAGAGTCTTATTTGAACAATGAAGAGTGTGTTTTGATGTTGCTCCCAACAATAACTTTGTGTCATAACAATTGGAATCATATTTGTATTATCATGCTTGCCTGACTATGCCCATAATTGTGTGTGCATATCAATTGCTTTGACTTCTTGGTATATCAAATGATGACATGCAGAAAAACAAGTTATGTTTGTTTGAAAGCTATCATTATGTGTGAGTAAACTACTCCGCCAAGTTCTAAAAATCATGTTATGCATAAATCTAATTGTGTGCATAATCATATGCGAATTGCTTGCTAGCTTTTTCAATCCATACACATGCTAAGGGGGAGTAAATTTGGAAATGTGCAAAAATGTTCTTAAAAATACTGCAAATAATTGTTAAATTTGTTGGAACTTGAAATTCTCAGATAATTGTCTTTGATCTTCATCAGGTCGACACACAGGTCATCATATGTCAACACATCATCTTCTAATTGTTGAAACTTCTATGCCAATCATACAATTCTTTATGTCTATCCTGTCGACAACTTCCATGTGGTTTGTCAACAGATAATCTCTTTCTACAACATTGATTCTACTACTTCTGTAGTTGTCGACACATGAGATCTAATTGTCGACAGCTACCTGCACATGAGATCTAATTGTCGACAGCTGCCTTGAAATTGCTTTCTCAATATGTCAAATTCAATCTTGAATGAGGGCTTCCATTACATCTGTAGTGCCCTAGAAAATTTTCTTGAATTTATGTTACAAATTGTACATTTATTTCTGCATGAATTTGAAAGCTGATTTGTGTGGAACTTGGAGTCAACATCTCTTGGCATTAAGTCATGTTAGCGACAATATAGCCTGCCGTTAATTCCTATTAAAGGCATAATCTTGTGTCGTTATTATTTTCTAAATTTCTTAAATTTTTGGGCAAGCTTGTAAACAACACTATCGATGGACGTTTACATTGTTCCTGACGACAACCTATGTTGATGTTAAGCTGACTTGCCTGTTTTTGATATTTTCGTTCGGGGAAAGAGAGATTGGCCGTTTCTGGGGGGTTTTAATGCGCAGATCTGAGCGTTTCGCATCCTAGGGTCAGGATTTGGGCTGGCCATCGCAGGAGAGGTCTTTATAAGACTGGATTTCGCATCTAGATAAGGGTTTTCACGCTGGTTTTTGGAAGAGAGAAAGAGGGCCGAGGAAAGGGGTTGCAGTGCTGGTTCGTGCATTCTTGAGGCTTCTAGACCAAGGTGGTTCATCCAACTTCGTGATCAATTGCTCATCCAAGCGGAGGAGCCACGATTTGAGGTGGATTGGAGCGGTAGAAGTCGAAGGAAAGGGACTGCCTCACATACGAGGCAGGCATCTTTGAGCTTAGAATTATCACTCCTGTAGGAGGGAAAGAGGCAAGTTACATGGGGGTTCAGTTTAGGATATCATACACTACATAATTACCATTTTTCCGTATTTTTATAGCATGAAAATAACCTACGGGAAGGGGTAGAAATCACATTATTTCATGTAGGGTTTTCTATGTTTTCTACGCATAAGAACTAGACGTCGAGATCTCTTGCCGCCTATTTCTTATTAATGGCGGCAACGACGGCCGTCTTCTTCATGTGAATAGTATTCCTTTTTCCGACCCTTACTATATGTAAACGGCGCTATGTGTCGCCGTCAGTATATGTTAACGGCGCTATGTGTCGCCGTCTATTTATACTTAATGACAGAGTATGTGGACGTCTACGTCAGTAAACGCCACATACCTTGCCGTCAAGTTTATCAGCACCATGCTTTTTCTGAAATTTGATTTAATTGCGTATCTATGATCCACGATGATATGGGGTTTCGGCCAGGTTATGAATTGTTAGTTTTATTACTGTTATATTATGGACAGGTTGTTGTATTGATGTTTAGACTGCATGAACATGTGAATAAATATGTTGTTATGTTAATGAGACAAATAAAAAGAATAATAAACTGATTGTCAACGTGATTCATGTTAGTAAGTTATAGTTGAGACTGCAATATGGTGATATACCAGTTCCTGTACAGAATCGTATAGTTTTCTTAATGAATGTATCATGCTAGTTAGGTTAAATTAGTGAAATTCAATTATGAAAAATAGTTACGGAGTTCATAAAATTGTAAAATTTTGCATGCGCAAAGTATATCCTAATTCTGAATTGTTATTAAAATTTTGGGATTTTATACATGTGTACCTACTGTAATAAATTTCTGAATAGTAGATATCATGTAGAATGAATAAATAAGAGAATATGTGCATGAAAGAATGTGTTACATTTAGTGCCATGTTAGGGGGCTGATAAACAGAAAATGTAATTGCGGAACTGAAAATAAAAATACTATAGATCGTTTCATTTTCATATGTTAGAATTGCATGTAATGAAAGGATACTATATATATATATTAGAACATGCATTGAAATGAACGCTAATAAGACATTGTTATATTAGAGATTCCTACAAGGAACTACACCATAGATGCCCCTATGGTAATGGTTCACCTACATGTAAATGAACTATTGAATCTGTGGGCAACAGATTGAAATCCTAGAAGTAGACAAGTTCTACTGGTTAAGGTGGGAAGGACTTTCCCCGGTTTTGCGCAAATACCATGACTTCATCACTGCATTGCCTAGGTGATAAGTGAATGTTAAATGACTACTGATCTCTATTATAGTGCGGGCTATGTCTTGGCAATTAATTCAAAATGTCTACATGTCTACATGACTTACATGCTATATGCTACATGTTACATGGTACATGCCTACATCAACATTGTTTACCTGATTTCATGCTACATGTCTATGTGTTAAATGTTACACGAATTACATGCAAATTGATGTACGAAAGAATTATTACATGACAACTGTTACATATTGCATAATGTAGCATAAGGTTTTCATTGAAATAGTTACATGATTACATGACAATAAGTAGAAACCATGATAAAAATAATAGCATGTTATATGTAAGAACATGTTACTTCAATTGTTAGTAAATAAGATGTGGATTTTATGCATTGTATGACATGGTTTATTTCATAATAATTAGAATGCAATGAATGAATGATTGCCAATTGATCTAGAACCGTGATTGTAGGAAGAGTATATGATATCAATGAAATGAATGATAATATGTTACCATGTTTTAAACCTATTATATTTATAATATTGTAAACTGTCTTTCATATGATTAGCTGAGTCTTGTAGACTCATACTTGCTTAACGATTTCAGGAGAACCAGAGGATACTCAGGAGTTAGTACACTCTGACTCAGAGCAAGAGGATGTGGAAACTTAGATTGGTTGAGAGATTTTAGAGTGACTCTTGTATGTGAGGACTATATGTATTTTCCTTTATGCATTTGGACTATGAATTGTAATAAATTCAGAGTTATTGTCATTTCTCTTTTATGCACTAGACTTTATAATTGATTATAATGTTTATTTCCATCATTTCGTTCAATATTTCGTTGCTTATTATTGGAAGAATTGTTAGCTAAATGTTGGATTGATTCCACTATAATACCTTGTTAGATCCAATGTGAGTTGGTGAACTGTACTGGGTCTAAGAGGGGCGTTACAGAGATTGGTATCAGAGCATTCCAGTTTGAGCATGTACATAAATGAAATATGAACATTGTATTCATGTTCTAAGTCTGCATACAGAATTAGTCCAAAATTATGTAGAATAATAGGTTATGATAATTGATGCTTGTTTTGCAGACTATGGCAGCTCGTGGGTGTAGAGGAGTTGGCCCATCTAGGGGTTATGAGTCAGCGGGAGGTTCACAGGCTCCAGCTCAACAAGCTTAGGAGCAAACTGGAGTACCTTTGCCACCCCCACCACCACCTGTGGACTATGGAGCATTGATGCAAGGATTGGTGCATGCGATGTAGACTGGGGCTCAGACTACAGCGGCATTGCAGGCGCAGGTGCAGGTTTAGGTTGGTAGATTCAAGAGTTATTCAAGGTGTTAATTGGAAGAATTGTTAGCTAAGAGCTTGTTTTGGATTGTAGGCGCAGGCACCTGCTCATGAGGCAGTCTTTGGAGGAGTCCCTATGATGGAGAGGTTCAGGAGGATGACCCCACCCTTCATTAAGGGGGAGAGTGATCCTGTTCTAGCGGAGAGTTGGCTCCGAGAGACGGAGAAGATTTTTCGTGCCATCTGATGCGCAGAAGAGGAGAGGGTGGCTTTGACTACTTATATGCTGCAGGTAAAGGTTGGTTTTGAAGGTTATATGCATGTTGTTTGAAGTGTACCCTTAGCTGTATCGATCTTCCTTCTCAGAAGCGTGCCGATGTGTGGTGGTCCTCTGTACTACACACATAGTTGGAGACGGGGCTATGGAGGTTGCTTGGACTGAGTTCGTCCGTCTGTTCAGGGCGAAGTATATTCCGGAGCATGTGCATGACCGTATGGAGCAGGAGTTTTTGAACTTAACCCAGGGGTCAATGAGCGTGCTTGAGTATGAGGTGAGGTTTGTGGAGCTGTCCAAGTATGCGCCCCACATAGTGGCAGATGAGCGGAGGAAGGTAAAGAAATTCATTATGGGGTTGAAGCCGTCCTTGAGGACGAGACTGGTAGCATTGGGGACATCGTTCCATGGAGGAGGCTTTGTCAGCGGCTTGCATGCAGGAGGCAGATATGGAGGTCTACTTAGAGGAGAAGAGGGCTTCGTTGAAGAGGCCAGCATCAGCTTTCCAGAGGTAGGATAGAAAGAAGAAGGCCCCAGCTTTCCAGCAGAGAGCAGTTGTACTGGCGAGAGTGGCTGCACTGACACCAGGCGGAGGCACAGTTGCAGATAAGGCAGTGTGTACCCAGTGTGGGAAGCGCCATGGAGGCGAGGTGTGTTGGGTGACTTCCGGGAGATGCTTGAGGTGTGGTGATAAGAACCACAAGATCAGAGACTGTCCAAAGATGGTGCAGCAGACTGCAGCGGCAGCAGCACCAGAAGCAGCGAGGCCAGCACTGAGAGCAGCAGGGAGACCGAGGGCTCAGGCTCGAGTGTTCGCCTTGGCGAGAGACGAGGCAGAGTTGGTAGAGCATGTTACAAAAGGTACAATTTTAATTATGGGAATGCATGCTAGTGTCTTTCTTGATACCGGTGCCACGCATAGTTTTGTTTCCGAGGGATTTGCCAAGGTCTTGATGAAGGATGATGGTTTAGTTCTGGAAAGGTTGGAGGTTTCCTTGTCTGTGCATGCTCCAGCAGTTTTATGGATTTGATGAACTGAGTTTTTCGGTAGTTTCTGGATTCCTTTGTTGTGGTCTTCATAGATGATGTGTTAATCTTTTCACCTGATGAAGAGACTCATCAAGAGCATCTGAGGATTGTGTTGGATATCCTGAGGGATCACAAGCTGTATGCTAAGTTCAGAAAGTGCAACTTCTGGATGAAGGAGGTCCATTTCTTGGGTCATGTGATATCTGGTGAAGGAGTGTCTGTGGATCCGGCTAAGGTAGAAGCTGTCCTTGACTGGGAAACACCGAGATCATCAGCTGACATCAGGAGTTTTCTCGGCTTGGCTGGCTATTATAGGAGGTTCATCGAAGGTTTCTCTTCTATTGCGGCTACCTTGATGAGGTTGACAAGGAAAGGAGTCAAGTTTGAATGGTCAGAGGCTTGTGAGAAGGCATTCTAGGAGCTGAAGACTCGTCTGACCTTAGCGCCAGTGCTTGTTTTGCCCAATGATGTAGATTCTTTCTCTATCTACATGGATGCTTCGAAGATTGGGCTTGGCTGTGTTCTTATGCAAGAAGGTCAAGTTGTGGCCTATGCTTCCAGACAACTCAAGGAGCATGAGCACAACTACCCGACCCATGACTTGGAGTTAGCGGCAGTGGTCTATACTTTGAAGATTTGGAGACACTATCTATATGGAGTTAGATTTGAGCTCTTCTCAGACCACAAGAGTCTCAAGTATTTGTTCTCGTAGAAGGAGTTGAATCTGAGGTAGCGGAGGTGGATAGAATTCCTGAAAGACTAAGATTTTGAGGTTTCATACCATCCAGGAAAGGCCAACATAGTGGCCGATGCTTTGAGCAGGAGGAGACAACTGATGAGGAAAGATTGGAAGATGCTAGAAGATGCTTCGAGTTCTTTGGCTTGTTTGGAACCTCAATTGTGCAGCATGTTCGTGGCTCAGTTGTCATTGAGATCATCTATTCTTCATCGGGTTATTGCTTTGCAAAAAGATGACCCGTTCATGCAGGAGTTGGTTGGAAAGGCTGGTATTACTAGAGATGAGGATGATGTGATTTGCCTGAATCTTAGGGTGTGTGTCCCTAATGATGCTGATCTGAGGAAGGAAATTTTGGAGGAAGCGCATAGATCTTAGTTCTCTATTCACCCAGGCAGTGGGAAGATGTACAAGGATCTGAAGCATTCGTTCAGGTGGTCTAGCATGAAGCGGGATGTGGCTGATGTTGTGGCGAAGTGTCTGATTTGTCAGCAAGTGAAGGTAGAACGTCAGCGACCTTCAGGTTTAATGCATAAGCTGGATATTCTTCAATGCAAATGGGAAAAAGTGACTATGGGTTTTGTGTCTAGATTGCCTAGATCGGCTAGAGGAAATGATTCCATTTGGGTGATCGTGATAGATTTTCAAAGAGTGCTGATTTCCTTGCCATGAAGAAGAAGCAGTCCGTTGAAAGCTTGGCCAGACTTTACATTGATGGCATCTTGAGGCGGCATGGGATTCCAAAGTCGATTATCTCAGATCGTGATATAAGATTCACTTCTAGGTTTTGGCAGAGTTTGCAGCAGGCTTTTGGCAGTCAGTTGAAGCTAAGTTCGACATTTCATCCACAAACAGATGGACAGTCCGAGAGGACTATTTAGACGTTGGAGGATATGCTTCGGGCTTATGTCTTGGAGTGGAAAGGTGATTGGGAACGTCACCTAGCTTATGTGGAATTTGCTTATAATAACAGTTTCCATTCGAGCATAGGTATGGAACCTTTTGAGGATTTGTACGGGAGACCCTGTAGATCCTCGTTGTGTTAGGAAGAAGCAGGAGATCGGCATCTGGTTGGACCAGAAGTGGTGTAGGAGACTTCAGCGAAGATCCAGATGATTGTGCAGAGGTTAAAGGCAGCTCAGGATCGTCAAAAGAGTTATGCAGATACAAGGAGGAAGGACTTGGCTTTTGAGGTTGGAGACCATGTTTTTCTCAAGGTATCGCCAACTAGGGGTGTAGTGAGGTTTGGAAAGAGAGGCAACTTGAACTCGAGGTTTATTGGTCCATTCGAGATTTTGAAGAAGATCGGGAATGTTGCTTACCAGTTGGCTTTGCCACCATCTTTAGCAGCGGTGCACCTAGTATTCCATGTGTCCAAATTAAGGCATTATGTTAGAGGTCCGGCTCATGTGATCAGTTATGAGCCAGTGCAGTTTTAGCCGGACTTGTCTTATGCGGAGCAGCCTGTAGAGATTCTAGATCAGAAAGTGCAGGAATTGAGATCGAAGTCTATTCCATTTGTGAAGGTTCTATGGAGGAACTTCTCACGTGAAGAAGCGACGTGGGAGCTTGAAGAAAGGATGAAGAAGCTTTATCCGTCCTTGTTCGGTGAGTATTCTAACTCAATCTTTGAGGACGATGATTATTTTAAGGGGGAGAGGATGTAGTGCCCTAGAAAATTTTCTTGAATTTATGTTGCAAATTGTACGTTTATTTCTGCATGAATTTGAATGCTGATTTGTGTAGAACTAGGCGTCAACATCTCTTGGCGTTAAGTCCTGTTAGCGGCAATATAACCTTCCATTTAATTCCAGTTAACGACATAATCTTATGTCGTTTATTATTTTCTTAATTTCTTACATTTTTTGGCAAGCTTGTAAATGACACTATCGATGGACGTTTACATTGTTCCTGACGACAACCTATGTTGACATTAAGCTGACTTGCCTGTTTTTGATATTTCCGTTCGGGGAAAGAGAGATCGGCCATTTCTAGGGGGTTTTAATGCGCAGATCTGAGCGTTTCACATCCTAGGGTCAGGATTTGGGCTGGCCATCGCAGGAGAGGTCTTTATAAGACCGGATTTCACATCTAGATAAGGGTTTTCACGTTGGTTTTTGGAAGAGAGAAAGAGGGCCGAGGAAAGGGGTTGTAGTGCTAGTTCGTGCATTCTTGAGGCTTCAAGACCAAGGTGGTTCATTCAACTTCGTGATCAGTATCTCATCCAAGCGGAGGAGCCACGATTTGAGGCGCACTGGAGCGGTTGAAGTCGAAGGAAAGGGACTGCCTCACAGACGAGGCGGGCATCTTCGAGCTTAGAATCATCACTCCTGTAGGAGGGAAAGAGGCAAGTTACATGAAGGTTCAGTTTAGGATATCATACACTACATAATTACCATTTTCCCATATTTTTAAAGCATGAAAATAACCTACGGGAAGGGGTAGAAATCACATTTATTCATGTAGGGTTTTCTGTGTTTTCTACGCATAAGAACTAGACGTCGAGATCTCTTGCCATCTATTTCTTATTAACGGTGACAACGACGGCCGTCTACTTCATGTGAACAGTATTCATTTTTCCGACCCTTACTATATGTAAACGGCGCTATGTGTCGCCGTCCGTATATGTTAACGGCGCTATGTGCCACCGTCTATTTATACTTAACGACAGAGTATGTGGACGTCTACGTCAGTAAACACCACATACCTTTCCGTCAAGTTTATCAGCACCATGCTTTGTCTGAAAACTGATTTTAATTGCCTATCTATAATCCAAGATGATATGGGGTTTCGGCCAGGTTATGAATTGTGAGTTTTATTACTGTTATATTATGGCCAGGTTGTTATAATGATGTTTAGACCACATGTACATGTGAATAAATATCTTGTTATGTTAATGAGACAAATAAAAAGAAAAGTAAACTGATTGTCATTGTGATTCATCTTAGTAAGTTATAGTTGAGATTGCAATATGGTGATATACCAGTTCCTGTACAGAATGATATAGTTTTCTCACTGAATGTATCATGCTAGTTAGGTTAAATTAGTGAAATTCAATTATGAAAAATAGTTATGGAGTTCAGAAAAATGCTAAGTTTGCATGCGCATAGTATCTCCTGATTCTGAATTTTTGTTAAAATTTTGGAATTTTCGACATGTGTACCAAATGTAATAAATTTCTGAATAGTAGATATAATGTAGAATTAAATAAATATAAGAATATGTGGATGAAAGAACGTGTTACATTTAGTGCCATGTTAGGGGGCTGATAAACAGAAAATGTAATTGCAGAACTGAAAACAAACATATTATAGATCGTTTCATTTTCATATGTTAGAATTGCATGTAATGAAAGGATACTATATATATATATTAGAACATGCATTGAAATGAATACCAATAAGACATTGTTATATTAGATATTCCTACAAGGAACTACACCATAGATGCCCCTACGGTAATAGTTCACCTACGTTTAAATGATCTATTGAATCCGTGGGCAACGGATTGAAATCCAAGAAGTAGACAAGTTCTACTGGTTAAGGTGGGAAGGACTTTCCCCGGTTTTGCGCAAATACCATGACTTCATCACTGCATTGCCTAGGTGATAAGTGAATGTTAAATGACTACTGATCTCTATTATAGTGCGGGCTATGTCTTGGCAATTAATTCAAAATGTCTACATGTCTACATAACTTACATGCTATATGCTATATGTTACATGCTACATGCCTACATCAACATTGTTTACAAGATTTCATGCTACATGTCTATGTGTTAAATGTTACACGAATTACATGCAAATTGATGTATGAAAGAATTATTACATGACAACTGTTACATATTGCATAATGTAGCATAAGGTTTCATTGAAATAGTTTACATGATTACATGACAATAAGTAGAAACCATGATAAAAAGGATAGCATATTATATGTAAGAACATGTTACTTCAATTGTTAGTAAATATGATGTGGATTTTATGCATTGCATGACATGGTTTATTTTCATAATAATTAGAATGCAATGAATGAATGATTGCCTATTGATCTGGAACCATGTTAGTAGGAAGAGTATATGATATCAATGAAATGAATGATAATATGTTACCATGTTTTAAACCTATTATATTTATAATATTGTAAATTGTCTTTCATGTGATTTGCTGAGTCTTGTAGACTCATACTTGCTTAACAATTTCAGGAGAACTAGAGGATACTCAGGAGTTGGTACACTCTGACTCAGAGCGAGAGGACGTGGAGAATTAGATTGGTTGATAGATTTTAGAGTGACTCTTGTATGTGAGGACTATATGTGTTTTCCTTTATGCATTTGGACTATGAATTGTAATAAATTCGGAGTTATTGTCATTTCTCTTTTATGCACTAGACTTTATAATTGAGTATAATGTTGATTTCCATCATTTAGTTCCATATTCTGTTGCTTATTATTGGAATCGAATTATCATTTGTGTATATCTCAACCTGTACCGTTAAATGTTTGATTTATTCCACTGTAATACCTCTGTTAGATCCAATGTGAGTTGGTGAACTGTACTGGGTCTAAGAGGGGCGTTACAACATCATTGAGGGGGAGCCTTTCTGTGAGAAAGACTTGTTTTATTGTCAGTCAACATTTCTTGGTCACTCTCCTATCTTGAACATCCACTAAAAACTCATGCTTGAAAATAAGTTTCCATTTATTTCCTGATTCTATCTCCTTGACATATCATACCTTTTATTCAAGTCTTGCATCAGGATAAATGAGTCTTTATGATATTCCTATATGAGATTTTTTGTTGGGTTTACATTTGATATGTTTGTTTTTTATGATGAGGAATTTATGAATAACCAAACTGATGTGATGTGATTGTGTGAATCATGCTAAAATTGACAAACTCAATAAGTGCTAATCAAGTAAAAACATGTCTTCATTAATCATTTATATGCTCATACTATCTCACTAATAATGTTCTTAAATGTAGGTGAGATTGCGTGCAAGACAAAGTACCGAAAGAAGATCAAAAAGATCAAGAATAGCACTAAAAGCAAGTGCCTGTCGACAGCCCCAGAGAAGCCTGTCGACAGCCCAGCATAGACAAAACAGATGGGTTCCTGGAGAGGTTCACCTGTCGACAAAACCAAGTCACCTGTCGACAGATCAACACAGGAAACTATCTCTCGAGAAGCCCAGTCTTCTGCCTTTTGCAAGTCTGTCTGCATCTGTCGACAGATGCATATCTTGCTGTCGACAGACGAAGATAAAATCTCAATACGAGATCTCCATACGTTTATGACTTGGGTGTTTCCTTTTACCATGACTCTCCATACTTGAACACCCATATAAAAGGAACTCTTTGGAGTTATTTTCGTACAGAAGCAGCCACCATTCAATACCCTAAGGAAATCCAAGTGAAAAAGTTTCTCTCTGCTGCTCTGCTTCAACCTGTCGTCCAGGGAAATTAAGATCTATCTTCCAAGCGGAGGTGAAGCCAGTTCGTCTGTGATTCAAGCTTCTCCATCAACTTATACTTGTCAAGACAAAGTTTGAAGTTCATCTAGATGACATCTTGAAGAGTTCTACATCAGGATTTGTTCTTCAACTCAGAACTCTTCTATATCTCTATTTCTCATACCTTGTGTGTGTGTTTGTGGATCAAGTGTCTCTTGTGCTTGATCTACGTGGTTTGTGTTGTTCTGGTCAGGGTTTTACATCAGACAATGTGGGTGTGTGTGTTGTAGAGTGGACTCTTTAATAAGCAGTGGTTTCTGCGTGTGTGTGTAGACGGTGGACGTAGGATACACAAGTTGTGTACTCCGAACCACCTTAAATCATCATGTTTGTGGTTTGAATGTTTCACGCTAGATGTTTGGTAGGCATGTTGATCTTTCACACGCTAGATAAATTGCTACTTTATCTACTTACAATTAACACACATCATAGTTTGATTTAAACTCTATTTGAAATATCAAAACTCTGTGTTTCCATCGAAAAGAAGGTCATAGGATATTTAATTGATAGTAATCTATTCAACCCCCCTTCTAGATTACCATATTGGATAATTCCGCACATCTTTCAATTGGTATCAGAGCATGGTTTCTCCGATTTATTGTGTTAATTGGTTGATCTCACGATCAGGAGATTCTCGATCTCATGGAATCTAACAAGGGGTATATGGCCGAGGGACATTCAGTGACTAGGCCACCCTTCTTTGATGGCACTGATTATCCTTACTGGAAAAATCGTATGCATATGTTTCTAAGAGCTCAAAATTTTGAGCTATGGAAGATTGTCAGCAAAGGAGCCTACACCCTTCCCGAGGACGAAGATACCTGGACAAAGGACCAGATTGCGAAGGGAACTCTCAACTGGAGTGCCCTAAATATGATGCATTGCACTGTACACCCCAAGGAGTATTCAAGAGTCTCCACATGCACTTCAGCAAAAGAGATGTGGGACAAGCTTGAACTCATCTACGAAGGTACGTTGGAGGTAAGGGAAACCAAAACAAGCATGTTAATATCTGAATATGAAATGTTTAAAATGAAACATGATGAAACCATATCAGATATGTTTGCTAGATTCATGTTAATAATCAATGATCTGAAAGGTCTTAAGAAAGAATACTCAGAAAGTGACTTAGTTAGGTAGATACTTCGGTCTCTTCCATCCTCATGGAACACTAAGACTATTGTCATTGAGGATTCTAAAGATCTTTAAAAAATGAAATTTGATTAATTAATTGGCTCCCTGATGACATATGAAATAAATGTGAAAAGAAAGAAATTGAAGAAAACCCAAAAAAGTCAATTGCTTTAAAAGCTTCCAACAAAAATTCTTCAAGTTCCGAAAAGGATGCTCAAGAGGAAAGTGATGAAGATCGAACTTCTAGTGAGAGTGAGAACGATGAAATGGCAATGCTCACTAGACAGTTCTAAAAATTCCTTAAATTCAAAAGGAAAGGCTCAGGTAACTCTAAATCCTTCTAGAAGAAAGATTTTTCAAATAAATTTGAGTCTAACAAAAAATCTGACATTGTGTGCTATGAGTGCAAGAAACAAGGGCATATGAGAGGAGAATGCCCGGAACGCAAGAAAGAATTGAAGAACGAAAAGTTCACCTTCAAGAAAGCCAAGGCAATGTTGGCAACTTGGAGTGATGAAGACGAAGATGAGGATGCACAAGCAACCTCTAGAGATGAAGAAATTCAATGCTTAATGGCAAGAAGTGATGACTCCACTGAGGTAAACTCTTCCTTTGAAAACTAATCTGTTGATGAATGGGAAGAAGCATACACTATATTATTTGAAAAATTCTGTGAATTTAAATTTGAAAACAAGGCATTAAAAAAGAAAATCAATTCTATTGTTCATAGCACAAACAATAATGAACAAATTGCATCCTTAAATAAAGAAATTGAAATGATGAGAATTGATGAGGAAGTTCACAGTGAGGAAATGGATTGCTTGAAAATAAAATTGCAAGAGATTTAAAAGGAAAAGGAAAGTCTAACCAACTCTCTTGAATGTCTTCAAAATGAACATCAAGAAACTAAGAAAAAGTTGGAAAAGGCTGAAAAATATCTAAAAGAAAAATCTGAAGATCTTACAAGGTTCGTTAAGGGAAAGCAGAATCTTCATGCAATTTTGGGATCAAATATCTTTGTTGCAAAACATGGAATTGGGTATCAACCTGCAAAATAAAAGAAAATGGGAGAGACATTGATAACTTCTTTTGTTGATCCTAGCCCAAGCACAAGCAACCAAGTCCCTCCAAAGAACAAGAAAAATCAAATCAAGGGTAAGCAACACCAACCCAAACAAAAGTCTTCAAGTGTTCAGAAGAACAAGCCACCTGTCGACAGGCTCATTGAAAGCTGTTGACAAGCACGAAAGACTGTTGCCAAGGGACAGTCATCCAGGCAATTTATGGGTAAAAAGAAAACAAATGTTCTGAGAAAGACCTCATCATGCAATATCTATAAGAAAATTGGTCATAAAGAAAATCAATGCTGGAATAATTCAAATAAACTGAAATGCAAGCAAATCTAGATTCCAACGCATTTACTTTTTGGCATGAATGATGCACTGGGACCCAAAGTAATTTGGGTACCAAAACCTCTTGTCTGATCCACACATGCATGAATGCTTAGCAGCCCAATATCAAAACAAATAGTACTTGGATAGTGGTTGTTCAAGGCACATGACGGGCGACAAAGAAAAATTTTGTTTGCTGGTTGAAAAAGACGGAGGTCAAGTTGTCTTTGGAGGTAACAATAAAGGCCAGATCATCAGCACAGGTAAGGTGGTAAGTATGCCTCTAACTCAATAGACAATGTTCTGTTAGTTGATGGTCTTAATCACAATCTGCTTAGTATAAGCCAACTGTGTAATAAAGGTCATAAAGTTGTGTTTGAATCAAACTCATGTCAAATTGTTGATAAGGGAATAGGAAGTATTCAATTTTCTGGAAAAAGGGTGAACAACATTTATTTGGATGATTTAGATGATCCAGAAAATGAAAATTTATGTCTTGTTGCAAATAAATAGGATGAGCTTACCTTGTGGCATCGTAGGCTTGGCCATGCAAGCTACAATGTCCTGCACAAGATAACGAAGCTAAAGTTGGTAAGTGGACTTCCTGAAATTTCTTTCAATAAGAATGAAAGTTTTTGTGATGCATGTGCACAAGGAAAACAAACCTGGAAATCCTTCAAATCAAAATCACCGGTAAGCACCTCTAAACCATATGAACTGCTGCACATGGACCTGTTTGGACCTACTAGAACTCTAAGTCTCAATGGCAAACGCTTTGGTTTTGTCATTGTAGATGATTTCTAAAGGTTCACTTGGGTAAAATTCTTGGCACAAAAAAATGAAGCACTGAAACTCTTTGAAGATTTCATTAATAAAATTGAGCATGGTAATGTCAATAAGATATTCTCAATCCGCACTGATCATGGGGGAGAGTTTGATAACAACTCATTTTCTGATTTTTACAGGCACCATGGAATAGACCACATGTTCTCCTCTCCACATACTCTGGAACAAAATGGAGTAGTGGAGAGAAAGAACAGAACATTGGTGGAAATGGTTGGCACCCTTCTGGTCGAAAGTCAACTTGCAAGGACATTTTGGGCAAAGCGGTGAACACCTCATGTTACATTCTCAATAGAGCCATGGTAAGATCGGTGATGAAGAAAACTCCCTATGAATTGCTAAAAAGTAAGAAACCCAGTATTGGGTACTTCAGGGTTTTTGGCTCAAAAGTGTTTATACATAACAATGATAAAGTTGATTTAGACAAATTTGAAGCCAAAAGTGATCAAGGTGTTTTCTTGGATACTCAGAACACTCTGGAGCATATATGGTGTTTAACAATAAGAATAAAACCGTGGAAGAAACTCCACATGTTGTCTTTGATGAGTATCATGCAAAAACTAACAATTCAGATTTTCACAGAACTCAAGATGAAGTTGATGGAACAATACTTGAAGACCAACCTCAAGAAAAGGCAACAATAGATTTTCAATCAGCACCAAGAACTAAAAGTGGATATTCTCGCAGGTACAATGAGGATGATGATGAAATATTTTTCAAAAACCAAGATAAAGAACCTGAAGAAGATCCACAAGAGGAAGAGCCTCAAGATGAAACTCCTCAAGCACACCCTCCTCAAGAATAACCTCCACAAGATCAACTTCCACAAGTCCAAGATGAACCTGGTCCTTCAACAATCACAAATGTGAGGTATTCCAAAAATCCCCCACTTGATAATGTGATAGGAAATGTAAATGATAAAGTTCAACCTAGGTCTTAGGTTAGACAAATAGTTGAACAAGATCATTTAGCTTTTGTTTCTCAAGTGGAACCTAAAAATGTTGAAGAGGCCCTAAAAGAAAATTCATGGATTGATGCTATGTATTAGGAACTTGGTCAATTTCAAAGAAATAATGTCTGGAGTTTAGTTCCTAGAACCCCTGAAATTTATGTCATTAGGACAAGATGGGTGTTTAGGAATAAATTAAATGAAGAGGGTAGAGTGGTGAGAAATAAGGCTAGACTAGTAGCCAAAGGATACAATAAAAAATTTGGTATAGATTTTGAAGAATCCTTAGCTCCTGTAGCTAGGCTAGAAGCAGTTAGGATCTTGTTAGCATATGCATGCTCAAACAAGTTCAAACTTTTTCAAATGGATGTTAAAACTGTTGTAGCACCCTGGAAATTTTAACTATATAAAATTCGAATAAATGGAAATAAATAATTTCCATAATATCAAGGTGTTTAAAACATACGTATCATTATCGTATGGGCTAAATCACATAGAAAAAATTCGTGAAAATGGGAAATCAACCCCACACATTATCCTTAAGGGTTCCACGAAAGAATTCGTGCGACGAAAAATTCGATTAACCAAGTGATCATCACATGGTGACCAATTATCCGAATTAGGAAACAAGTCGGAAAACTGTTAACACGGAAATGCGACGCAATCATAAATTAAATAAAGATGTTAGAAAGGCTTATAACATTATATATTAATGACCCAATATTATAATTGGGCCAATGGACCACATATGGCGCAAAAATCAAATGAAGTAAGAAAATACATAGAAATTCGTAACCATAAATAAGCTAAAATTAAAAAGAGGTAATTAGAGTTGAATTGGGATGTAATCATGCATTCATGGCAACCCAAATTCGTGCCTAACTATGGTAGGAGGTTTCCTAAAGCCTCACACACTCAAAGGGAGGAAGAAATCATCAAAAATAGGAAACCAACATGCCAATCCCGCAACCCTTCTTTCCTAGTCATATTAGGACTCCTAAACACCATGGTTTCTTAAATACTCTTCACCCAAACCCTAGGGACGAGTTTAGAACTTGCTGGGGTCGTGTGTAGGAGCTCTTGGTGGCTGGAGAGTAGGAGATCAAGCATATTAAGCTCATCTTCTTCCCCCGTTCATCTGCTACGACCTGTACCAACCACCTTCTTGAAGCCGATCAAAGGTAGGCCAAACCTAAATCCCATCATGCAAGGCTTATACCCCCGGAAAGAGGGTCGAGTCTACTTCCTAACCCTAGTAGAATGCCCAAATTTCATGCAGTATACACAGAGTATTAAGCGTTCTCCTCCAAGTGGTCTGAACACTGGCTTTCTGGAAGAATGAGACTTCATCAACCCAAAAGGTAGGTTTTCTCGGGCCAAATCTTAACATCTCATTTACCAAATGTGTAGAGCATCAAGTTAGCTTTTATTGCCCTCTGGTTTCATCGAATTTCATTGAGTATATTTTGAATTATAAGCGTTTTGCCAAAGTCATGCACTGTTAGGGCTTTTCCTGTTCTTTATTTGTTGCATGTGATTCAAGACCGAATTTGAGTAAACTCATGACATGAAAGTTATTCTACTAGTTGACCTCACCAGGTTACATGGTGAATGTTTTGTCTAAATCTCATTACTTAGAGAGTTATAAGCATAGTAATAGGATTGCTGCACGAAACTACGGTTTCAAGTTACACTCGGTCTGATGTTGTGTTCGACTTGATGAAAGACTATCGAAACGATCCTTATTTTCTAATTTCGATTTACTGGAAGTACCCTCGTATGTCAAGGTTGTTTTAAAACTAGTTTCGTTATTTTTCATACATTGTACAATTTGTTCTCTATTTCGGAAGCACCCTGTGTCAAGGTATGGAAGTTCTGGACCGCAATCCAAGAACATGTCCTTGCTCTGTCAGAGTCTGGCGCAGAGCCTGTGAACGTGACGGCCCGATAGGTCGCGTTCAGAGGTCTCATAGCGACAGCCGCACCGTCGCTATCTGATTGCGACGAGTCGATCCATCGCAATCGTGCTGTCTAATCTGACCGCCCCTTCGCGTTCGTCACATCATCCTGTCGCCTTCTAGTCCCGACCCGTCGCGACCCTTGCTGTGGCCTGTCGCGACCTGATCTGGGCTGGACATCCCCATGTCGCCTTCATCATATACACCTGTCGTGACCTGACCCTGGGCCTGACAGCCCTGTCGCCATCCTTATATACCCCTGTCGCGATCTCAGGATTTTTACCTGAAACCACGTGTTTTCTTGCAAATTTTACCGCATATACCTGAGGTCTATATAAACGTGATATTTACTGTGTAAGTTGCATGTCTTGGGTCTGATCATTATATGAGTGTTATTTAATGGCTTAAAAGTGATTAACCCATTTAAAAGTTTTAATTATATGAATGCTATTCTAAGTGCTCCTTAAATGTTATGATCCATTCGTGCTACTTATGATTAATCTTCCTACTATTCTACCATGTTTAAATGATAAGGGTTATCATAAAATCTTACAAACCATGATTAGTTAAAGTGCATAGTTTTATTCCATGTTCTATTGTCAAGGGATTCCTGCGAGTTTGAGAGGAATGGTTTGTGAATTGAGACACGCGTACCGCACTACACACTAGCACTGTTAGGTACCCCTTTCTTGGGAAATTGGAAACTCTCTACCGGTCATTCCGAATCGGTAGACTAGCGACCTTTTCTCCAAGGTCTCCGTAAATCTCCTCTGACCATGGATTCCCACATGGCCGACGAGTTGGTTGTACCATTAAAGTTCCCTGAAGATAGCGTGCACTTCCTCTCTCCTCTTGTTCTCGTGAGTGTGATTGACAATCTAGACTAAAGCCATTAATGTAAAGATTTAACCAAAGTAGAAATCGTACTGTTATGCTACCGAAGTTATCTCTTGACCATTGTCATGATGTTCAATTACTCATTACTTGTTCCCATCTTCATCATAAAGATGACATTACACATGCTTACTTATTGAAACCTCATTGGCCATTATTAATGACTGTGGGTATCTACATTTGAAATTTACATGAGATGCTGACAGGGCACGGTGTGTGTCCAAGGGCTCCAATCTAGCCCCAATGATGGCGAGTCATAGATATACTGTTAACCATGGGGTATAGTGATTACTGGCGTTGCATCTGCGCTGGGAGTACTTTCTTGCTTGTTGAATGTTAGATACATAACCACATACACGTGGCCTGTGTGCACTCTTGTTGGATCTTTCCTTGGTGTACATTAGTGTTTACATGCCTGATTAGTGTTACTTGATCGTGCTCGTACATTCTTGCTTGCTTGCTTGCATGATATGGCCATCCAGCATTTAATGCAATTAGTGATATCTTGCATTCTTGACATCCAGTGAAATCTTGCGTGCTAGTACAAAGTGATCTACTGCTAGTTTTATCTTGTCATCTCGTTCACAATCTTGTTCTATCATAATCACTCTCTCTAGCTTGCTTTCTATATCCTGTTTTAACAAGTTTTATTCGTACTTGCATATCATTCATCGTACTTTCCTAGTTCTAAAATGTTAATCACTTATATCATTGCCCGCACATTGAGATATAAATCCTACTAGGCTAGTTTGCTCATCCCCTACTTTTACCCTATCTTGGTGACTATGAAGTTCAAGAGGAAGAGTAAGTCGAGGATGAGAATGCGTCCGAGTGAAGAGCGTTCCAAACATGAGTCTATTTATAGTAGTTGCTTTGAATGTTAGATTCATGTAGTAGGAAGTGAGGAGTAAATGTACTTTCCTTTTTATTGAGTCTTAGTCATGTACTAGTATCCATTTGGAATACAATGAGTTGAGATTGAATACAATTTATATTGAGTTCAACATTTGGGCCCTATTATGATGTTGTGTTGATACAAAATTAGTGCATGCTAGCTAGAGGCTTATTTGCCGACTGTTCACGTCTCGGAATATCGACTCGAATTATTCGAACTAATATCCGCTGCGTAATTCTCGAGACGAGACAGTTTAATGGTATCAGAGACTAGAAATACCAAACATGATATGTCTCAGGAATAGGAGATACCTATGGAACCTAGGTCATGGAAATTAAATACAGTACTTGGTGAGAATGGGTAGAGGCTGGGAATATGTTAGAAAGAACTAAACACTCATACCCATTGACTCTTATAATGTATCTAGAGACATTAATTGGTTTCCATCCTTTTCTCAGGAACCTTCATAACACTTACACTCAACTACAATGGCTCGTAATCAATGGCATGCTATGCAAGAAACCGTGGTTGGATTGACCCAGGCACTACAAAATGTAGTTCAAGCTGGAAATCAAGCTGGAGCTGCAAGGAATGCAGCCGGTGATCTGCGCCGCAACTTTAGGAGTTTAAACCCTCCTCGTTTCTCTGGATCCCCTGACCCATACGAGGCAGAATACTGGCAGGAAGAGATAGAAAGGATCTTCTAAGTAATGCAATGCACTAATAGAGAGAAGGTGGTGCAGGCCACTTTTCAATTTACGAAGGATGCCCGAGCGTGGTGGAAGGCCACATCGGCCCACCTGCCTAATGTAGCTGAACTGAAGTGGGCCGGATTCCTGGAGATATTCTGGGGAAAGTATTTCTCTGAGAGAGTCAAGGAGAAGAAGGCAGCGGAGTTTGCCGCACTGAAACAGAAAGGGATGTCCGTGGCTGAGTATGAGGCTCAGTTCGTGCGTCTTGCTGTGTATGCCCCACACCTGGTGGGAACTGAAAGGCTAAAGGCTAACCGTTTCATGGATGGGCTCAGGCCCATGTTCATAGAAAGGCTCGGACCACACAATATCCAAACTTACACTAAGATGGTCCAAAGAGCTCAGCTGGTAGAAGACACCATGGCCAAAGTGGATGGCATGAGGGGCAAGGACAACTCCAAGCCGGTCTTCGTCAAGAGGGGAGCACCTAATATTACTCCAACTTTTCGAAACAACAACGTCAACAACAACAACAAGAGGCTGAATGCCAGAAGAGAGGTTACCGGGGATAAAAGAGTCAAAATAGAAGATAGGCAGTTGGCTGAGAACTACAAATTCTGTAATAAACCAGGACACCGAGCTGAGGAATGTTGGAAGAAGATCGGGGCATGCTTGAGATGTGGTGGTCGTGACCACCGTATCCCTGACTGTCCAATGATGAAGGACCAACCAGGTAGAACTCAAATGCACCACGGCGTCAGGGATGCCTTAATGCTATCATAGAAGCCGACCTACCCGAGGAAGGGGGTATGGTGGAAGGTACCATTTCCATACACTCTCAACCTGCTTTTGTGCTTATTGATACTGGAGCTGCATATTCTTTTATTTCACCACATTTGCTGCAACTCTACCTGTCAAACCTGTACCCCTGAAATCCAAGATCACTGTAGCCTCTCCACTAGGCTCAGAATCTGAACTCACTCACTACTTGCCAAAATGTGAAACTATAATTGGAGGACACAATCTCCCTACCGACCTTATCTGTTTAGACATGAAGGGTTATGATGCCATTCTGGTTGTCGATTGGCTAATTGAATATGATGCCGATGTAAACTGTTGCCATAGGAGGGTCACTTTTAAAAGACCAAACTTTCCAACTTTATCACTGCTTGGCACCCGATATCACAAACACCCTATCTTGATATCCTCCCTAAAGGCTTCTAAGCTGATCAACCAGGTTGTGATGCTTTCCTAGTTTCCGTCTTGACAACTAAAAGAAGAAACCATCCTTAGAAGACATTCTGATAGCCAGGGACTATCCTGATGTATTTCCAGAGGAATTACCTGGTATACCACCTGAGCAGGAGGTAAACTTCACCATTGAGTTACTCCCTGGGGCAGCCCCAGTTTCGAAAGCCCCGTACCGCATGTCCCCCGTTGAATTGCAGGAGTTGAAGAGACAGATCCAAGAATTTCTAGATCAAGATTTTATCAGGCCTAGCACATCCCCATGGGGAGCGCCAGTGCTATTTGTCAGAAAGAAGGACGGGACAATGAGGCTATGCATTGATTACCGTCAGTTGACAATAAAGAATAAGTATCCACTGCTCCGCATCGATGAGCTGTTTGACCAGATCTCCGGTGCACAATACTTCTCCAAGATAGATCTTAGATCAGGCTACCATCAACTAAGAATAAAGGAGGAGGATATTCACAAGTCTGCATTCCAAGTAGATATGGTCACTATGAGTTCGTAGTTATGCCGTTTGGTTTAACAAATGCTCCAGCGGCCTTCATGCAACTTATGAATAATATTTATAGGCCATACTTAGACCAGTTTATAGTAGTGTTCATTGATGACATTCTTATTTACTCCAAATCCAAAGAAGAACACGAAGAACACTTGAAGGTGGCTCTGCAAGTGCTTAGAGACAATCAACTCTATGCCAAACTTAGTAAGTGTGAATTCTGGATGGAAGAAGTGTATTTCCTTGGCCACATCATATCCAAGGAGGGAATCTCTATAGATCCATCTATGGTGGAGGCAGTAAAGAACTGGGCAAGGCCGACAACTGTGTCGGAGATTAGAAGCTTTCTGGGTTTAGCCGGTTATTATCGTCGCTTCATTAAGGATTTCTCAAAGATAGCTATACCATTGACCAGACTTACCAAGAAGGATAATCCATTTACATGGACTGATGAATGTGAAGAAAGTTTCAGGGCATTGAAAGAATACCTTACCTCAGCTCCCGTACTAACCCTGCCAGTTGCTGGGGTTAGTTTTGAAGTATACACCGATGCATCCGGGATCGGCCTTGGCTGTGTGCTAATGCAAAATGGGAAAGTTATATGCTATGCGTCCAGACAATTTAAGAAGCAGAGGACAATTATCCTGTACATGATTTGGAGCTAGTTGCTGTAGTCTTCGCCTTGAAGATATGGCGTCATTATCTATACGGTGAGAAATTCATTGTGTTTTCTGACCATAAAAGCTTAAAGTATCTGTTTTCTCAGCAGGACTTAAATATGAAACAGCGGAGGTGGTTGGAGTATCTCAAAGACTTCGACTTTACGATCCAATATCATCCAAGAAAAGCAAATGCTGTGGCAGATGCTCTAAGTAGAAAGCCAATGATCACATTGTCAAGTTTAATGGTAGATGAATGGAAGTTATTAGAAGATTTTGCCAAGTTAAACATTGATGCTGACATCAAAGAGAAGGGATATCTTGTTGCTAGTGTTAGAGCACAACCCACACTATTGGAGGACATCACAACACTCCAAGACAATGACCGTGTACTTGTGGAGATTAAGGCTAATCTGGACCAGAGGCCGAATTTCTCATTAACTGAAGATGGAAGGTTATTGTTCCGGGATCGAGTATGTATACCCGACCATGCAGAGACAAAGAAAATGATTATGGATGAGGCTCACAAGACCAGATATACTATTCATCCTGGAACTACCAAAATGTACCAAGATTTGAAAAGAAGCTTTTGGTGGCCTAATATGAAGAGAGAGGTGGCGGAATATGTCGTCCGATGCTTAACGTGTCAAAGGGTCAAGGCGGAACACTTGCGACCCGCAGGTAAACTCAAACCCCTAGAAATCCCGGCATGGAAATGGGAAGGTATAGGGATGGACTTCATTTTCGGACTACCCAAATCTAGAGGTGGGTTCGATGGTATCTGGGTGATTGTCGACCGCTTAACTAAGTCGGCTCACTTCTTGCCGGTGAAGAATAAGTGGTCAGTAGATGTTCTGGCTGCATTGTATGTGAAGGAAATAGGCCGATTACATGGAGTACCGGTATCTATCATGTCTGATAGAGACCCTAGGTTTACATCCCACTTTTGGAAAGGACTGGATTACTCCTTGGGATCTAAACTAAACTTTAGCACGGCTTTCCATCCACAAATAGATGGTCAGACGGAGAGAACCAACTAGGTGATTGAAGATATGCTTAGATTATGTGTCCTAGATTTTGGAGGTAGCTGGCATGAACACTTACCTCTTGTGGAGTTCGCCTACAATAATAGCTATCAAGCTAGCATTCAGATGGCACCGTTTGAAGCACTTTATGGCAGAAGTTGCCGATCTCCAATATGCTGGTATGAAGTTGGCGAAAAACAAATGTTAGGACCAAAGATGATAAGGGAAACAACCGAGAAGGTAAAGCTTATTAAAGAAAGAATGGCAGTGGCGCAACAAAGACAAAAGGCATATGCAGATAATAGAAGAAGAGACCTGGAATTTCAGGTGGGTGAACATGTATTCTTGAAAGTGTCTCCAGGCCGTGGGATCCGACGATTTGGCATTAAAGGCAAGTTGTCACCAAGGTTTGTCGGGCCTTTCGAAATCCTCGAGAGAGTCGGTGAGGTGACATATCGTCTCGCTTTACCACCACAAATGGACGAAATACACAATGTGTTCCACATATCCATATTAAAAAGTATGTACGAGATCCATGGCACGTCATAGAATATGAGCTTCTTGAATTCAACAAAGACGGATCATATGAAGAGAAGCCAATTAAGATCGTCGACCGGGAACTGCGCCAACTAAGGAACAAGGTTATTCCACTAGTAAGGGTTAGATGGAATCAACGCATGGATGAGGACGAGACGTGGGAAACTGAGGAAGCAATGCGCAAAAGATACCCGGAGCTATTCACAAGTAAGTACACCTCACTTGCACAATAATTTTCTATACATGAGTTTGGGGACCAAATTCTCTTAAGTGGGAAAGGGTGTAGCACCCTGAAAATTTTAACTATATAAAAATTCGAGTAAATGGAAATAAATAATTTCCATAATATCAAGGTGTTTAAAACATACGTATCATTATCGTATGTGCTAAATCACATAGGAAAAATTCGTGAAAATGGGAAATCAACCCCACACATTATCCTTAAGGGTTCCACGAAAGAATTCGTGCGACAAAAAATCCGATTAACCAAGTGATCATCACATGGTGACCAATTATCCGAATTAGGAAACAAGTCGAAAAAATGTTAACATGGAAATGCGACGCAATCATAAATTAAATAAAGATGTTAGAAAGGCTTATAACAATATATATTAATGACCCAATATTATAATTGGGCCAATGGACCACATATGGCCCAAAAATCAAATGAAGCAAGAAAATACATAGAAATTTGTAACCATAAATAAGCTGAAATTAAAAAGAGGCAATTAGAGTTGAATTGGGATGCAATCATGCATTCATGGAAACCCAAATTCGTGCCTAACTATGGTGGGAGGTTTCCTAAAGCCTCACACACTCAAAGGGAGAATGAAATCATCAAAAATAGGAAACCAACATGCCAATCTCGTAACCCTTCTTTCCTAGTCCTATTAGGACTCCTAAACACCATGGTTGCTTAAATACTCTTCACCCAAACCCTAGGGACGAGTTTAGAACTTGCTGGGGTCGTGTGGAGGAGCTCTTGGTGGCTGGAGAGTAGGAGATCAAGCATACCAAGCTCATCTTCTTCCCCCGTTCATCTGCTACGACCTGTACCAACCACCTTCTTGAAGTCGATCAAAGGTAGGCCAAACCTAAATCCCATCATGCAAGGCTTATACCCCTGGAAAGAGGGTCGAGTCTACTTCCTAACCCAAGTGGAATGCCCAAATTCCATGTATACACGGGTATTAAGCGTTCTCCTCCAAGTGGTCTGAACATGGGTTTTTTGGAAGAACGAGACTTCATCAACCCAAAAGGTAGGTTTTCTCGGGCCAAATCTTAACATCTCCTTTACCAAATGTGTAGAGCATCAAGTTAGCTTTTATTGCCCTCTGGTTTCATCGAATTTCATTGAGTATATTTTGAATTATAAGCGTTTTTCCAAAGTCGTGCACTGTTAGGGCTTTTCCCGTTCTTTATTTGTTGCATGTGATTCAAGACCGAATTAGAGTAAACTCATGACATGAAAGTTATTCTACTAGTTGACCTCGCCAGGTTTCATGTTGAATCTTTTGTCTAAATCTCATTAGTTAGAGAGTTATAAGCATAGTAATAGGATTGCTGCACGAAACTACGGTTTCAGGTTACACTCAGTCTGATGTTGTGTTCGACTTGATCAAAGACTATCGAAACCATCCTTATTTTCTAATTCCTATTTACTGGAAGTATCCTCGTAAGTCTAGGTTGTTTTAAAACTAGTTTCGTTATTTTTCATACACTGTACAATTTGTTCTCTATTTCGGAAGCACCCTGTGTCAAGGTATGGAAGTTCTGGACTGCAATCCAAGAACATGTCCTTGCTCTGTCAGAGTCTGGCGCAGAGCTTGTGAACGCGATGACCCGATAGGTCGTGTTCACAGGTCTCATAGCGACAGCCGCACCGTTGCTATCTGATTGCGACGAGTCGATCCGTCGCGATCGTGCTGTCTGATCTGACCGCCCCGTCGCATTCCTCACATCACCCTGTCGCCTTCTAGTCCCGACCCGTCACGACCCCTGCTGTGGCCTGTCGCGACCTGACCTGGGCCGGACAGCCCCATGTCGCCTTCCTCATATACACCTGCCGCGACCTGACCCCGGGCCTGACAGCCCTGTCGCCATCCTTATATACCCCTGTCGCGATCTCGGGATTTTTACCTGAAACCACGTGTTTTCTTGCAAATTTTACCGCATATACCTGAGGTCTGTATAAACGTGATATTTACTGTGTAAGTTGCATGTCTTGGGTCTGATCATTACATGAGTGTTATTTAATGGCTTAAAGTGATTAACATATTTAAAAGTTTTAATTATATGAATGCTATTCTAAGTGCTCCTTAAATGTTATGATCCATTCGTGCTACTTATGATTAATCTTCCTACTGTTCTACCACGTTTAAATGATAAGGGTTATCATAAAATCTTGCAAACCATGATTAGTTAAAGTGCATAGTTTTATTTCATGTTATATTGTCAAGGGATTCCTGCGAGTTTGAGACCGATGGTTTGTGAATTGAGACACGCGTACCGCACTACACACTAGCACTGTTAGGTACCCCTTTCTTGGGAAATTGGAAACTCTCTACCAGTCATTCCGAATCGGTAGACTAGCGACCTTTTCTCCAAGGTCTCCATAAATCTCCTCTGACCATGGATTCCCACATGGCCGACGAGTTGGTTGTACCATTAAAGTTCCCTGAAGATAGCGTGCACTTCCTCTCTCCTCTTGTTCTCGTGAGTGTGATTAACAATCTAGACTAAAGCCATTAATGTAAAGATTTAACCAAAGTACAAATCGTACCGTTATGCTATCGAAGTTATCTCTTGACCATTGTCATCATGTTCAATTACTCATTACTTGTTCCCATCTTCATCATGAAGATGACATTACACATGCTTACTTATTGAAACTCTCATTGGCCATTATTAATGACTGTGGGTATCTACATTTGAAATTTTACATGAGATGCTGACAGAGCACGGTGTGTGTCCAAGGGCTCCAATCTAGCCCCAATGATGGCGAGTCATAGATATACTGTTAACCATGGGGTATAGTGATTACTGGCGTTGCATCTGCGCTGGGAGTACTTTCTTGCTTGTTGAATGTTAGATACATAACCACATACACGTGGCCTGTGTGCACTCTTGGTGGATCTTTCCTTGGTGTACATTAGTGTTTACGTGCCGGATTAGTGTTACTTGATCGTGCTCGTACATTCTTGCTTGCTTGCTTGCGTGATATGGCCATCCAGCATTTAATGTAATTAGTGATATCTTGCATTCTTGACATCCAGTGAAATCTCGCGTGCTAGTACAAAGTGATCTACTGCTAGTTCTATCTTGTCATCTCGTTCACAATCTTGTTCTATCATAATCACTCTCTGTAGCTTGCTTTCTATATCCTGTTTTAACAAGTTTTATTCGTACTTGCATATCATTCATCGTACTTGCCTAGTTCTAAAATGTTAATCACTTATATCATTGCCCGCACATTGAGATATAAATCCTACTGGGCTAGTTTGCTCATCCCCTACTTTTACCCAATCTAGGTGACTATGAAGTTCAAGAGGAAGAGCAAGTCGAGGATGAGAATGCGTCCGAGTGAAGAGTGTTCCAAACATGAGTCTATTTATAGTAGTTGCTTTGAATGTTAGTGTGACGGCCCTCATTATACCGGTACGGTTATACCAACCCACGTCGGTATAGTGAGTGCTGCCAGCCACAGTGGGACATTTACCCAACGATACAAACAGCTGAGATACACGCGAATATATATAACAGAGTAGCGGAAGTAAAAGAGAACTATCTCCATTCATTCATCATCCACATTAAGCATACATGCAGTTTACAAATTTTCAAAAAGGAACTAAAATTCACATGATTTAAATTGCTGAAATAGAGACACAAAATGTCCACATATTACATTCCTTTAATGATAATCCTAATACAATGTCCAAGTACATACTAAGAAGTACACAATCACAAGGATCTCAAAAACTGGCTAGTCTCCACGCTCGGAGTCCGTCTCCGCTGCCTCCTCCGAGGGTACTGTGTCACCAACTATACCTGTACGCCGAAGCAAGGAGTGAGTCCAGGGACTCAGCAAGTAACACTATGCATGATATACACGTACAAGTCCTAGTGGTTTCTACACGCACATTACACTTTACAACACATAGCATGCTAGTCCATTTAAGTTTTCAACCTATCATGAAGGTTCTACAATTTTATACATGACGCATGCTTTCAGATTTCAAAATAACATTCACCTATCACATGGTCTCTATTCAATTCACTCATGGGACTTTAATCAAAACGTGAGAGCTATTGACATGAACAATTTACATACATGAACGGGGAACATAAATAGCATGGATTCCACATGTTCTTAAGTACATACATAACTTTTTATCATGCTTTAGGTTGCTGGTTTCACATGGTTCAATGACTATAAACCTACACATGAAAGCTACAACGTTGCTTAAACATAACACATGAACAATCCATCATGCCATTTTACTCACATATTCATTTGTTGTTCCTAACATGGATTCTAAACACTTTTGCACACACAAACATGAGAATAATAACATGCAATTCCTGAATTCACTTGGTTTCAGATTTTGTTTCACATGGTTTCGATAACACATTTACATATCTAAGATTTCACATTTTTCTTTACACTAGTTCCCTCTTTCACATGGTTCACTTTACACATACACATTCACATATCACTTACACATTTACACATGGTCACATACACTTTACACATTACTCTTTACACATGTTTTAGTGCCGTGACACATAGTCCAAACCACCAAAGAAGGACACAAACACATCACATCACATAGATGCCATCTAGGCAATACAATGGCGACTCTTGGACTGCGCAGACCAGGAGAACAAGTCTCCACCCTAACCAATGGTACTTGTCCACCTCCAGGATTTCCCCCTAATGCCCTTAGGGTCACATAACACAATAACTTTCTCAGGGGGACTTTTCCCTGATACGGCTCCACTGCCTTCTCGGAAGCAGTATCACATTGGCACAGTTTACACTTTTACACATTTACCGTTTTACACATGGTTTTACACTTGACACTCTTCATCTCGTTCACTTTCTTACTCACATGAACACCTCTAATTTTCCTAACATGGTACTACAGAGTTTTCAAGATTCAACACCTAGTAAACACACCAATCATGCTGGTTTAAACAAAATAAAATCACATTACGATCATATGTACGAATTATTCACAATTCACATGAAAACACATAACTTTTTATTTACTGTTCCAATTAACCTGAAATTTTAACCACATGCTTTTCTCGGGTTCAAAATCATACCCTCAATTTTTCAGATTTTTCTGAGCTAAATAGGATTTACAGAAAATCAAACACCTCATTAGCACATTATTCACAATTTACGTTAACATGGAATTTACACATCATGCAATTTACCGCTTGCTGTTTAACCATAAGCTACCAACATATGCATGAAATTAGAGTACAAAATTTCTCTAATTCATACATCTATGGATTTAACACTACAAATCATTTCTACATACTTCTATTTTATCGAACCGAAACTATTAACAATTGCACAAACATGGATAAGTTTCCTAAATTTGCAAACACACATGCTGTCCCACAATCTTCTTGATTAGACCGAAATCAAGGCATTCACATTAATCTAAATCCTGAATCATGGGTTTTGCAAAATGGTCTACAAGTCATGCCCACATGTTTACAAGATATTATTATCCCACATTTGCCAACACAACTCACATACATCCACAACCACAATGCACAATATACATAGCTTATAGGAATACCATATATCCTCATCACGGAAATCATAACGAAATTAACGTATAAGAGGGACAGAACAGCTCACTGTTCTGTACTGACGAACTAGACGGCGGTCTCTGGCCGCTGACTAAGAGTCAGCGGCATGGTCGATGGACGCCAAGGATGAACTGGGCGTCCAGGGACCTTGCCGTTTACTCAGGTCTGTGCAGAAACACAGACCCGAGCTCTGAAATTTGGGTGAAATGGAGGGTCTAGGACTCGAGGAAAATTTCATAAAAATCATAACAACCTCCTAGACTCATACGGGGACACCATGGATAGGTTACTTGCCTTTCAAAATTTCTTCTAAGGGATTTAGTGGCTTGGTGAAGACCTCCTTGGGTAGTCCCAAGAAGTTGCAGAACCTTCCTCTAGATCGCCTTCCTCCGGGTTCCTGGTTGATCTCCTCGCCGAGGGGATGATGGGGAGGCCTTCCCCTATGCTTCAGCTTCCTCGTTGATGCAGAAGATCTTCAAATGAACCTCCAAGGGGTCGGATTTGGGGGTTCAAAAAAAGGGGTTTTTCTCACAGAAAGCTCTAGGGTTTTTCTCTCTTCTTCTCTCCTCTTGCAAGGGTGAAAGTGAGAAGTGGGGAGAGGCCATTTCGGGTTCAGCATGTAGGAGAGGCCCTCACCCACTCACCATGCCGATTAGACAGCCTTAGAGCCGTTGGGGGACATCCCCCCAATGGTTGCCATGCCTTGTTTCAGAAGATAGCAGCTCTGCTGCGCATGCAGGCCAGAGAAGTCGACGTCCAGATCGCTAGACACCGGAATTAGGGTTGGCGTCCAGGGCTGGACGCTAACACCACCTCAACGGCCTGGGGATTGACGCCAAAACGGCCTTCGGCCAGAACCCTAATTTATGCACAACCATGCATACCAAGCTTCTATACATGCAATAAGTACATGGTATTATATTCACACTATCATCATGCAATACATACATTATTTATGTTTAATATAAACACATGTACACATATTTATACTATTTTAATATCCACGTAAATACGTACATACATACTCAACACAATATACACACATAAATACGAAAAGTACGACGGAAAATTCGAGGGTCTTACAGTTAGATTCATGTAGTAGGAAGTGAGGAGTAAATGTACTTTCCTTTTTATTGAGTCTTAGTCCTGTACTAGTATCCATTTGGAATACAATGAGTTGAGATTGAATACAATTTATATTGAGTTCAACATTTGGGCCCTATTATGATGTTGTGTTGATACACAATTAGTGCATGCTAGCTAGAGGCTTATTTGCCGACTGTTCACGTCTCGGAATATCGACTCGAATTATTTGAACTAATATCCGCTGCGTAATTCTCGGGACGTGACAACTGCTTTCTTGAATGGCTACATAAAAGAGAAAGTCTATGTCTCTCAACCACCTAACTTTGAGGATCATGAAAAGCCTAGCCATGTTTATAAATTGCAGAAAGCTCTCTATGGTTTGAAACAGGCACCCCGAGCTTGGTATGACAGACTGAGTAACTTTTTGGTGAGTAAAAACTACTCAAGAGGTAAAGTGGACCAAACTCTTTTCACTAAGAAAGTTCGTCATCACATAATTATTGTTCAAGTTTATGTGGACGATATCATCTTTGGTTCCACTAACCCATCACTGTGTGAAGAATTTTGAAAACACATGCACAGTGAATTTGAGATGACTTTAATGGGGGAGCTTCAATCTTTCCTTGATTTGCAGGTTAAACAACATGAAGCTGGCTTCTTCATCAACCAAGAAAAATATGTTAAGGAGCTTCTAAAAAGATTTCAGTTTGAACAAGCTAAGCATGCTTCAACACCAATCAGCACGAGCATAAAACTGAAAAATGATGAGAAAGGTAAACCAGTAGATCCAAAACATTTCCGAGGTATGATTGGCTCCCTCCTTTATCTTACTGCAAGTAGACCGGATATACAATTCAGTGTTTGCCTTTGTGCTAGATATCAATCTAGTCCAAAGGAAATCCATTTGGTTGCAGTTTAGAGAATATTTAGATATCTCTCAGGTACGCATGATTTGGGTTTTGGTATCTAGCAGGAAGTAGCTTTGATTTGATATCATATTCTGATGCTGACTATGCTGGATGTAAAATTGACAGAAAAAGTACTAGTGGCTACTGCCAATTTCTTGGCAGTTGCATGATTTCGTGGGCATCCAAGAAGCAACACTCGGTTGCACTCTCCACTGCAGAGGTAGAATATGTTGCTGCAGGGAGTTGTGTGGCTCAAATGTTGTGGATTAAAAGTCAACTTTGTGACTACAACATTGACATTGGATCTACACTTATTCCATGTGACAACACTAGTGCCATCAACCTATCAAAGAACCCAGTCCAACACTCTAGGACAAAACACATAGAGATAAGACATCACTTCTTGAGAGATGAAGTAGCCAACAAATCCTTGGAGCTTAGGTTCATACCCACTGACCAGCAATTAGCAGATATTTTCATAAAACCATTGGCAGAGGATAGATTCACTACATTAAGAAGAGAATTGGGATTGTGCAAAATGCAATGAAACTCATATCCAATCTTGGAGTACATGCTCTTTGTGTGTAATGACTATAAGGTATATCAAATGGTGAAATGTGGAAAACCAAGTCATGCTTGTTTGGAAACTATCATTATGCATGAGAAAACATTCTCTGCCACGTATCCATGGTTAGTTTGCATATAAAGGTCACTTACTTCAAATGAGGTATATGGTTTCTCTACAATTTGCCCATTTACTCTTGCAATAATTTGAATCCTTGTGATGGCATGCTCTCTTTTCATGTATTCTTGTGCAAATGCTTGTTATACATGCAAAAACATTAATTGAATTGCTTGAATGTTGGGTATTCATATGCACACACTATGGGGGAGTGAGGTCAGGTTAGATGAGTGAATTATTGAGGGAAAATCTTTTATTATATACTTACATCTCCCTTGCATGAAGTTCTACTCATATCTCTCATCTTAGCCTTCAAGCTGAATTGTACAAGCTCCTGTCGACATATCAAAACCTTCCTGTCGACAGCCAGGCCTCCACAGAACTCAACTTGTGAACCCTGTGTCCATCTGTAGACAGGCTGAATTCCATCTGTCAACAGCCTGGCACAGTTTGGCATCTCCCCGAACTCCAGAACATCTGTCTGTGTTCATCTGTCGACAGACAACACCCTATCTATCGACAACACTGATCAGTCTGAACTTCACATATTTCAACTGTGTATGTCTGTCGACAGGCTCCATCTGGCTATCGACAGATACACATTCTTCAAGCAATTCCTCATTCCTTTGAATATTTTGTATGAGCCTGTCCATCCCCTTAATGTAAGGTGCAATTTGGGTATCTACCCATGTTTTAATCTTTCATCTCCACAAAATAGTAAAGCTATTATCTCTATCACAATGATTTTGACATACTTTTCATGTGTGAGTCTAGGTTGCATCATTCGGAGAACATTGGACGAATCTAATGGGTCTAACATAACTCACTTGAATAACTCCCTTGTGGAAAAACATTCTTCTCAAGTGACTTGATAAGTCCTATGCTTTTTGAACTTTATGTCTTGCAATGTGTGTTAACCATCAATACTCTTCGACCTTGATTTTTAACTCAAAAAAAAAAATTGATAATGGAGAAAGCTACCTATTTCTATCCATAAAAATAAGTACCATAAATCACGGGAAAAAGACAGAGCAATGTTGTGTTGTGATGAGTAACCGGGGACATAGGCATCACAAATGTCTGTCGTCGCATCAAAAATCTTACTCAATATCTCTGTAAAATGGTCTGAAGGGCACTTCCACTGAGTAACTGGGGGTACGGGCATTCATCATGTCTATCCTCACGTCAAAAGGTGTCAGTGATCCTAATTGCCACTTTTTCAATTCATTTCCCACTCAAAACATTCCAAGATGAAATAGAGTGAAGCCTCAAAATGTTGATTAATCACGGGCTTGTTGATGTTTATGGTTACTTGCACTTGTAGACATCTTTTGCATAAACCATTTGATCATCACACACTAGGAACTATGTCTTTCTACAATGGTTTATATTCAACAGGGTTATCTTACTTTCATCAGCTTTGGTACAATGTCATTTTTATGTTCCAACCTGAGTCTCCTAGAGAATTATGTTTTAAACCATTGAGATTTTTCATTGTCTTAATATTAGTGGATATGGTAGTTTTAAAATGTGTGTTTACCTATTTTACACCTTATCTACACATTGGCCGCTCATTGCCCGAAAAATTTCTGTCCAAATCTCATTCTGGCACATTTCTGTGTGTGCCTGTCGACAGATGACAGGGCATCTGTCGACAGCCGGTGGTAAGGTCTCTTTGGAAGCCCATCGGGCGCCTCTTCTGGGACGGATTATGTGGGTCCCTTTCCATTTCAAACACTTCCCTAACTTCTTTCAAAAGGGAACCCATGCCCTTCTCCCTCTTTCTCCCTTCCAAAAATCCCTCCTCCTTCCTTCTCCATGAAACCCTTCTTCCTCCAGGGCGCTAGAGCAGAGTCTGTCTCTCCTAGTACTTCCTTCTTCTCGTGTCCCCTTCTTCTTTTCATGTTCTTCTCCACTCCGACATCCTTCATCCTGATGGCTCCATAGAGCAAGAAGCTTGCTTCCCGTCGCTGTCCTCATTCTCCTCAAGCCGGCGAGGGTTCCAGGGCTCATACCGAGCTCCGAACAAAGCATCGGGATGATCATTTTCCGGAGCTCATCGTTCCTCAGAATCTGGATTTTCTTCCTGTCCATGGCACCTTCACCAAGTTTGTTCAACCCAGATACGTTGACTTCGTGTCACTGGAAAACATGTTTCCAGGGTTGCAGCCACTCTTTGACACCCAAGGTTGGTCTCCCTTCTACTATTCTCACAAGCGGTACTCTTCAGCCACTGTGACGGAGTTCTACAACAACCTCCAGGAAACTGCTCTCGGTGATCTTTATACCAAGGTGAAGGGAACTTTGTTTTAGATCACTCCTAATCTTCTTTCCGTTGCACTTCAACTTCCAAATACTAGCATTGACATCCTACAACATCACTCATTGGCATCTGAATACTACCCACTCATCACTCTGCAACCATATGATTCATCTACGGATCGTGTGCATATGAATGCCAACTCCTTCCCTCCTCTTCATCGTCTAATCCACCACATCCTTACCACCATCATTGTCCCAAAGGATGGTAGTCGGGAACTTGTGACTGCCATTCACAAATCCCTTTTTCACGCATTTCTTAACTGTGAACAAGTCAACCTACCCCTCCTTATGGTGTCTCTCATCCGGATATGCCTTCGCACTTCCAAGAGGTCTATGCCTTATGCATGCCCACTCACATCTCTTTTCTTATTCCTTGATATTCATATTTCCAAGGAAGAGATGACTGTTCTCAAATCTCGCAGTGCCTTTGATCTTACTGCTGCTCATCGGATGGGCTATAAGATGCTTGACGGGGTTGTCACAAGGGACCTCAAGGGTAAGGCACAGGCAGATGAAGAAGATGACGTTGATGAAGATGATGCTGGTGACGAATCACCGTCCAAGCCAATAGATGCTCCGGGAGCTGAAGATGAAGATGCTGCTGATGAACAAGCGCTTGCTGAGCCCTCTCTTCGAGATTTCATCGCTACTCAAATGGCACAACTATAGCTTCAAATGACAACTGGCTTCGACCATCTCAATGCTCGATTGGCAAATGTTCATAGCAGCGTGGATGCAATGGCTGACACCCAAGTCCAGTTACAGATACGACTTACCAGGCTCTCCACAGAGGTTCATGGTCTCCGTCAGGCCTCTGCACCACCGGGGAATGACGATGTCTAGAGAGTCTAGGCGTCTGTTATGTGCTCTTTACTTTGATTTGGTCAGGGTTGTGTCACTGTTCTTGACATTTGCTATGACACTACTGTTGTTTCCTTCCCTTGCACTTCTTTTGTCATGTTCTCACTCCATTTTGTAACTGTGTGTACTGAATGCCACTTCAATGAAATACACAGTTCTTTGCTTATGTACTTTTCATGTTTGCATGCCGTGCCATTCTGCTTATGTCTTTTTGGATGTTGTCAAAAGGGGGAGAACATCAATCAAATCAATCATGCATCAATTGAAAATTTTGTCATCATCAAAAAGGGGGAGAATGTTGGGTTTACATTTGATATGTTTGTTTTTTATGATGAGGAATTTATGAATAACCAAACTGATGTGATGTGATTGTGTGAATCATGCTAAAATTGACAAACTCTAGAAGTGCTAATCAAGTGAAAACATGTCTTCATTAATCATTTATATGCTCATTCTATCTCACTAATAATGTTCTTAAATGTAGGTGAGATTGCGTGCAAGACAATGTACCAAAACAAGATAAAAAAGATCAAGAATAGCACTAAAAGCAAGTGCCTATCAATAGCCCCAGAGAAGCCTGTCCATAGCCCAGCACAGACAGAACAGATGGGTTCCTGGAGAGGTTCACCTGTCGACACAACCAAGTCACCTGTCGACAGATCAACACAGAAAACTATCTCCCTGGAAGCCCAGTCTTCTGCCTTTTGCAAGTCTGTCTGCATCTGTTGACAGATGCATATCTTGCTGTCGACTGACGAAGATAAAATCTCAATACGAGATCTCCATATGTTTCCGACTTAGGTGTTTCCTTTAACCACGACTCTCCATACTTGAACACCCATATAAAAGGAACTCTTTGGAGTTATTTTCATACAGAAGCAGCCACCATTCAATACCCTAAGGAATCCAAGAGAAAAAGTTATCTCTGCTACTCTGCTTCAACATGCCGTTCAGGGAAAGGAAGATCCATCTTCCAAGCGGAGGTGAAGCCAATTCGTCTGTGATTCAAGCTTCTCCATCAACTTATACTTGTGAAGACGAAGTTTGAAGTTCATCTAGACGACATCTTGAAGAGTTCTACATCAAATTTGATTCTTCAAGTCAGAACTCTTCTATATCTCTGTTTCTCATACCTTGTGTGTGTGTTTGTGGATCAAGTGTCTCTTGTGCTTGATCTACGTGGTCTGTGTTGTTCTGATCGTGGGTTTATATCAGACAACGTGGGTGTGTGCGTTGTAGAGTGGACTCGCTAATAAGCAGTGGTTTCTGCGTGTGTGTGTGGACGGTGGACGTAGGATACACAAGTTGTGTACTCCGAACCACCTTAAATCATCGTGTCTGTGGTTTGAACGTTTCATGCTAGATGTTTGGTAGGCACGTTGATCTTTCACACGCTAGATAATTTGCTACTCTATCTACTTACAATTAACACACATCTTAGTTTGATTTAAACTTTGTTTGAAATATCAAAAGTCTGTGTTTCCATCAAAAAGAAGGTCATAGTATATTTAATTGATAGTAATCTATTCAACCCCCCCTCAGATTACCATATTGGATAATTTTGAACATCTTTCAGATTTCACACATAAAGACTAAAGTAATTGTGCACTTAGTTTAATCTTAAACATATAATCTAAGAACAAGTTTATGCCAATTTTTTATGCTGAACTCATTTAAACTGAGTTGCAAAACACGTGTAGGCACATGAGTAGCTTTAGTGTTTAACATGTGTATGTTTTGAAGTTTTATCCTTAACACATGTTAAGAATAATCTCTCTACACTAATGATCATGTCTATTCTAATTATTGTAAGTCTGTTCTTAAAATTTCAAAAAGAAAGTTTTCATAAAAATAGAGAGATACAAATAGAACAATGAAAACTTCATTTTATCACTGAGTAACCGGGTTCATTTCACCTAATCAAGTGTTTTGGCTCGCGTCAAAAGGTGACAAACAAGTTGTTTCAACTCGGTATAAGTTAATGAGGGTTAAACCACTGAGTAATCAGGGGGTCTTGCATTGGGTAAATGTGACATCTTACACTGAAAGATGTGATTTGACCAATTTACTCTTGTATTCTCTCTCACAAATGAAAGAAAAATATAAAAAGCATAAAAAAGAATAGTATATACATTGACCTAGATGAAGTTCATGTTAATTGGGTTTAGAGTTATTATTCTACATTGTGTTAAATGTTTAGCTACTAAACTCGTGTGATAAACACTTTTGTCAACTCATATAGGTCACTTTCATCACATTTGCTTCAATTCCTTAAATGCATTCAGGTTATTAAAACTTTGACATATGTTGTGATTGAATGTGTCTTTATTATTAAACTTTGTTGCACAATCTAAAGACACAATAATTTTTCTCTCATATTTTAATATCAAGGATCTTGTTGATTCTGATCATTTTTTATCATTCATCTCCCAATTCCACCCCTTGTTTGCTACTCATACTTTGATCTCCATCCATTGATGTTCTTTGGTATCATTTTTTCCAACTTACTTCATTGGCACCATCATAGGGGGAGAGTGTTCTACCAAGGGGGCGACTATACTTGTCGTTGATTAAGGGAAAGAGAGTCTTTTTATTGTTATCAAAAAGGGGGAGAGTTTCAGGGGAATAATATGATTGCAACTGCAAGCTTCTGTAATGATTGCAACTTTTTGAATGAAAACAATCCATGCTATCCTTGTTTAACATGTTTGAAAATTTCATGTTTGTCAATCTCAAAACAATGTTGTACATGACCATCGTGCTTTCTTGTCGTTTATATTTTCTCTTCATCTTTTTGATGTTGTCAAAAAGGGGAGAATATGAATGTATATTTTGTCATCATCAAAAGGGAGAGAATGTTAAGTTACAGTTATTTAATAACCATACTCACTGACTTGATTATTGCTTTGATCTGTTTTTGATGATGAAAAATTGTAGCAACCTGAATTTTTCAAAAAAATAAAAAATAAAAATATAATAATGTAAAACAAGAAATAAAAATAAAGAATATATAAATATATAAAGTAATCAAAAATCAAAGAAAAAAGAATTAAATAGAACCCATTAAAATGAAAAGAAGTTTTGCTAATACCCCTCAAATGTGCTTTGTCCTCTTAGAATTCCATAGCAGCCCCAATAAAACCCTCCTTCACAATATCCCAACACTTCTGAAAGAAAATCATTGGAAAACCACATGTCAGATCAAGGTTCACCAAGAAAATGATGATTATTTTTTAGATAAATAAGTTGAGGCCTACCCCATGGAAATGCTTTGACACAACTACCACAAGTACTGGTCTGCCTTTCACATCCAAAAGTCATGCACATATGCTTTTCCAGTTTCATACAAGTTCCTGTAAGATTCTTCTGTCAATTCTAACACAGAAAACTCCTGACGCAAGGAGGATGAATCAACAGAAAACTATAACCCATATTGCATGTGTTAATCCCTACAACGATATCATTTCTGTAAGAAAAGGCAACCTAGTGTAGACATGAACTTTTCTTACTATAAATTGAGAAAAATTCTCCTGTGAGCAAGGACGATGAATCTGTTTTACAAATGAGAAGAATTTTCTTATGCTGGAATCTTGATACCTCATACCAAGAAAAGGGAAAAACAAACTTAAAACTGAATGGAAGGACCTATTCAGGTACAAAAGGAACAAAACATATAAGGATAGTCAAACCTAGGGAAGATAAGCATCTTGAAAAGGTTGAATTCAATCTAACAACTGATAGAAAATTTCTTTGAAAATAATAAAAGCAACAGTGACCTTAATGAAGAAAAGCTAGTTAGACTATTGACTAGAGAATACCATTTTATTTGTCAGCATAAGTGAATGAGTAAGGCCCTAGCCCTCATAAAAGATTCACTCTGGAAAAGAAGTTTCAAACCTAAGTGCATCTTTAGTTGAAAATTCACTACAAAACTATTAAAGGGAAAATTCCTACTCATTTGAGAGCAAGAACAAAATTACAGGAGGATGCAAATGAAATGACATGGATACAGGAGGGTGTGCTATAAGAGTTCCACTCTGGTCATATGGGATTGTAGTGTAATCAACAAGATAGACTTTCACTGGCTGGTTTTTATTGGACATATTTTGAGAGTATTTAAATGAGGGTGAGAAAACTACCATTGCTCCTTCAAAAACCTGGGTTACCCATCCTAAAGAATCCTTGCCAACATAACCTATCTATGCAAGGAGAGATTGTAACAAAAAGTAAATATGTTGCTAATACGGTATTCACATAAAAATCCCTTACTATAAACCTAGCACTGACAGAAATGGATTGATGAAAGAGTGGTCACCAACATGCGCTTCTGCTTAAGAACTCTCATAGCTCGAGCTTTAATAGATTCTTGTGCAAGTCCAGGTCGAGTCTTCTTGATTTGTTCTTTGTATCTAGCAAGTTCAATATCAGGTTCCTTGATTTTTTTCATCAACACCTTCACCTCTTTTATTGATCTGAAAATGGCCACAACTTGAGGTCAAACAAAGATGATGGATAATTAAAAACAGGACAAGTAAAGAGATGCAATAATTTCAAACCTAAAGCAGTTGAAAACAGAAGCCATTTCCATTGCAAAATAAAAATATAAGCATCTACTATGAATAAAAGAACCATGAGATAGATAAAATTCTGACTTTGCAATTTTATAGGAAAACCTTAAAAATAAAATCATGTGTTATACATAGAAAGAGAGAGAGAAAGAGCACATGGACAGAGAATATTCCTGGTAAATGTTTCCCAAGGAGGGAGGGGGTAATTTGTTCCAAGGAAATAAGGATATTCCTAGCATCTGGGGAAGCTAAACTTGTAATGTCGCGTGCTTTTCGGATCCATGCGGATCATGTGTGTTGTGGTTGAGGTGGCCGTTGTGAGGCCAGTGTGAGTTGGTTGTGTGGAATGTGTGGTTTGCGCAGGTATGGTGCAGGTTTGGTCCTGAAATGAAATAGTACCTGCTGCAGTTGAGTTGGAGTTGGCGGCCAGGGGTGGTCGTTGACTTGTTGGCGTCCAGATAGGTTGCCGTTGACTTCATGACTTGGCGGCACAAGATGTGGACGTTTATGGTGGCGGTTGCCATTGGTGGCAAAGGGGTTGACGCCAACCTGAGAATTCTTCAGGATATAGGGTCACCCGAGAGCAGGTTTTCTACCTGGTTCTCTTTCCCTCTTGCCCCAGCTTCATGCCCCCGTGTTCCTAAAGCTTCCAACAGGTCCTGAAGGGTGCTTGGAGGATCGTGGGACGTGTGGCGTTGCCGAATTGCGCGAGGAAACGCCGTGGCGTGGTGCAATTCCTGTGGGAGCTCGGGGAGGGTTCGGTGTGAACCGGGAGATTGCGGGAGGTTTTAGCGTGTTCTGAGGTAGGGGACGAACCCTGTTAGCTCGGTAGAAACATTAAAACATGACGTAACCACCTGAATCAGCATGTTTAATGCATTTACAGATTAAGTTGCACCATGCGGGGATAATGGGTGGTTTGATGATTTTAAGTAGTAAAGCATGTTGTTTTAGTTTAATTATAGTGCATGGAAGTTAGAGGAGCTGTTTTCTCCTATTTCCTCAATGATTTTGGGATCAGGAATGCATGTGGGATCGGTTAGGGTTTCTGCAGGGAAAGAGCTGAGGAACTTGACGTCAACATCGCTTGTCGCCAAGCTCATCAGCCAGGATATAGACGGCCAGATCCCTTGCCGTCTACTTCCTATAAGCGGCAGTCGATGTGGCCGCCTACTTGTATATAAGTAGAAAGGCCTATTTAAGGTATTTATCGATAATGCATGGTGTGTTGGCACCTGAGGTGCACTGAGTGCACATGGTTTCTATGTTTAGCATACGGAGTATGCAGTGATTACTTACTTTCGTGGCTGCGCGTTGGTTATGCGAGTCCAGTTGGGTTCACGTGTGGTGGACCATTGTTACTTGAGGTTTACGTGAGTTTTCACGTGGTTTGTGTGTGGCGTGCACGTGGTTTTGTGTACGTGGCGAGTAGTACGATGCCTACCATGGTTACCTCTCCAGTTGGGTGCCCCAGGTTCTTTGTGAGCCAGGCTGTTAGCTCGGGGCTTTGTCCCGTACTTGTGCTGTACCGTCGAGGTCTGTGTCGTCTGACCTGGACACCCTCACTCCTGTGTTTGAGTTGTACATCCGGCTGAGGGAAAGACGACAGTGGGACAGTGACACTTGTGTTTGTCATTAGTCACTTGTAGCGCGCTCATAGTTGGGGGTACGGACACCAGTAGTCACACTGGTCCCCAGCTAGTCCTTTTCCAGTGCCTCACTCTAGAGAGCCCGGGCCATGGTCTCCTGAGGTGTCAGGCATGGGCCTGCGACTGTGTGGTCCGCAGGTGTGGTGTTTAGTTGGTCTCCACAGTTGCTTGGCCTTTTCACGTGGAGCGGCAGGTGGACCTTTCGTACGTGGCTGCGAGACTGAGAGGTAGACCTGTGTTAGCTTGTCCCAGTAGTTTCTGGTGTCGCGAACCAGTTCACGTGGCTCGTGTTTGGCTGTCTCTACTTTAGCTTGTTCACCTGTACTGGTTTGTCGTTTAATTATTAAAGTTGTTTCTCGTAGTCGGCAGACGGTGAGTACTTTTACAGCTTTAATATCTTGTTTAGCTGTTCTATAAATTGTTGGTATTGTTTACTGCTTTCGTACCTGTGGTTTTTGGTTTGCTCGGTGTTGGGGGAGTTCCCTACTAAGCCAGTGACTAGCGAGGCTCACCCCTACCCCCACAGGTGAGAGCGAGGAGGACGTTTAACGACCGTCTTCCAATTCGGAGCCGCGTCGTAGCGGTGCAGGGTCGGTACCTCCAGCTGTGTAGTAGCAGCTCCAGCAGTGTAGTGTAGTTAGTTATTTATTTTCTTCAGTTGTACCTCGGGGTATGCCCAGGCTCTTGTACTTTCTTTCAGTTTTGTGGAAATTTGGCTATGTAACTTGTGAATATATATATAAAATATGGTGTGTTCCTTTGTGTTTATACGGACTGTGGTTTGATTTCCCTTGCGAGGCTTCGGCCCGTTCACGGGAGGCGGACTCGGATCAAGTACGTTATCGGTTTAACGGGCTTGGCCGAGGCATTCCGTCACAGTTGGTATCAGAGCAAGGTTCGTGTTAATATAAGGAACTAGAAAGATAATAGCCTTATTTCGGTCTTTGAACACTGCTGGTAGGGACCCTGGTTTTTGATAATTTGTTGTTTTGATTTTTGTTTGGTGTTTTGTTTATGTAGAAATTTCTGGAATGGCTGATAAAAGAGATTGGGGAGGTGGAGGAGATGATCCGAGGAAAGTACCCAGCGTATGATAGAAAGAATCTGGGAAAGCCTTACGGATATTCGGGCAAGGATGGATCAGCAGGCGCATGTACCACCGGTTACAGTGCCACCTGGGGTGGAGAGGCTGTACCTGTAGCTCCAGTTCCGCCAAGAGTGGAGGTACCTTTTGCAGCACCTGTGCCACCACCACCACCAGTGCTGATAACAGAAGAACCAGTGATGCAGGTTGAAAAGTTTCTGAGATTGCAGCCACCTACCTATTCAGGAGGGCCGAATCCAGATACAGCGGAGCACTGGGTTCATGAGATTGAGAGGGTTTTTGCGACTATGAGGTGTCCGGCAGCAGATAAAGTTGTGTTAGCTGCTTATCAATTGAGAGGTTTTGCATTGGAATGGTGGCGACTGAAGATGCAGACCACCTTTGCAGGCAGGACAGAAGAGGTAATTACTTGGTCGGAATTTCTCGATGTATTTAATGATACATTCTTTCCGATTCAAGTACAGCAGGTGAAAAGAGAGCAGTTTCGGACTCTCCAGCAAGGTAACTCTTCAGTTCTAGAGTACCAGATGAGGTTTATGGCGCTCAGCCGATATGCACCTTATGTTGTTTCAGATAATAATATGATGGTTGAGTATTTTATTAGAGGTTTGAGAGTGGAATTGCAGGATGCAATAGTGCCTCTCATGTGTAAGACAGTGGAAGAACCAGCCCAGAGAGTAGCTACATTGGAGAGGTCTATTCGGACTCGTCAGGTGGGCGAGTCAGGTTCAGGTACTTTTCGGCTACTGCAGCAATCAGTGGGTGCAAGTAAAGGTAAAGCTCTAGCAGGACCTTCTTCATCAGGTTTTGCTAAATGGGGCCAGAAATTAAAGCAGGCATTTAAAGGCAAAGGACGAGGATAGGGAGGTCGTCAGCAATTCCAGCAGGTCGAGGTAGGCCTGAGGTGGAGGAGTCACAGCAGAGTACTGCCAGGCAGCCCGTTACTCCACCGGATATAGATATTATATTGTAATCAGCCGGGACATTTGATCCGCAATTGTCCCTATCCGAGAGAGTATGGATATGGAAGAGGTGTGCAGCAGCAGCAGCAACCTCAGCAGTTTCAGCAGCCATAGTCAGGTCGTGGCAGAGGAGCACCGCAGCAGCGGGGAAGAGGCCGGGTTATGGCTATCACCCGAGCCCAGGCAGAGGCATCAAATATGATAGAAGGTACTTTACCTCTTTATGAATATTAGCAAGAGTTTTATATGATTCGGGTGCCTCTCATTCTTTTATTTCCGAAGAATTTCTTGATTGTATGGCTCATCCTTTAGAAGAGAAATCTTGTGAGTTAGTAGTGGAGGTTCCTTCAGGTGAGTTCTTGCTCACTTCGAGCTATGTAGATGAAGCTCCTGTTATGATTGAAGGGAACCAGATGCCGGGTCGGTTGTATGCCCTGCAGTTGTCAGATTATGATATTATTTTGGGTATGGACTGGCTTGAGATGTATGGAGCAATGTTAGATTGCAGAAAGAAAAGGATCAGGTTTTGTCATCCTAATGGTGCAGTATTTGAATATCAAGGTATGCCTTTCTATACCTCTAAGTTTCTAATTTCTGCAATCAAAGCTAGAAAGTTGATAAATGCTGGATGTGTGGCTTATTTAGCCTCGGTAAGTTTGGTAGAAGCTAGTCAGTCAGTGGAAGCAGTTCCCGTGGTTAGGGAATTTGCTGATGTTTTTCCTGAGGATTTGCCTGATTTAGCTCCACATAGAGAGGTGGACTTTACCATTGAGTTGCTGCCAGGTACCATGCCGATTTCTAAAGCTCCATATCGGATGGCACCAACAGAACTTAAAGAATTGAAAAAGCAATTAGAAGAATTGTTGTAGAAAGGGTTCATTAGACCGAGTCATTCCCCGTGGGGAGCGCCAGTTTTATTTGTGAAAAAGAAAGATGGAAGTTTCGAATGTGTATTGATTATAGAAAGTTGAATGATGTGACCATCAAGAATAAGTACCCATTGCCGAGAATAGATGATCTGTTTGATTAGTTGCAATTAGCAAAGGTATTTTCTAAAATTGATTTGAGGTCCGGGTACCATCAGTTGAGAATTAAAGAGGAGGATATAGATAAACAAAATTCAGAACTAGATATGGTCATTATGAGTTTGTGGTTATGCCATTTGGGTTGACTAATGCTCCTACAGGTTTTATGGATCTGATGAATAGAATTTTTCATCCATATTTAGACCAATTCATTGTGGTCTTTATCGATGATATTCTGGTTTATTCAGCATCTAAAGAGGAGCATGCAGCTCATTTGAGGTTTACCCTGCAGTTGTTAAGGGATAACCAGATGTTTGCCAAATTCAATAAGTGTGAATTCTGGCTGAAAGAAATTCAGTTTCTGGGTCATGTTATCTCAGCTAAAGGAGTAACAGTGGACCCAAGTAAAGTGGAAGCAGTGATGAGATGGGAAGTGCCTAAGACAATAACCGAGATTAGAAGTTTTCTGAGTTTGGCAGGTTATTATAGGCGCTTTATTCAAGATTTTTCTAAGATTGCAGCACCTATGACTAAGTTGACCAGGAAAGGTGTGCCATTTGTGTGGTCCGGTGAATGTCAGAAAAGTTTTATGGAATTGAAGAAGAGACTTACATCAGACCCATATGGACATTACCGGTAGGAAGTGGTGGTTTTGTGTTGCATACTGATGCTTCAAGGAGAGGACTTGGCACAGTGCTTATGCAGCATGGTAAAGTGATAGCCTATGCTCCAGGCAATTGAAGCCAGCAGAGGAGAATTACCCCACTCATGATTTGGAATTGGCAGCGGTTGTGTTTGCCTTGAAAATGTGGAGGCATTATCTGTATGGTGAGAGATTTGAGATCTTTAAAGATCATAAAAGCTTGAAGTATATTTTCTCGCAGAAAGATTTGAATCTTTGCCAGTGCAGATGGATTGAATATTCAAAGGATTATGATTTCAGTTTGGCTTACCATCCGGGTAAGGCCAATGTTGTAGCAGATGCCTTGAGCAGAAAGGCATATGTAAGTTTGATGATGATAAAAGAATGGAAGTTGTATGAGGAGGTAGTGGAGAACTCCTTATATGTGCCCAGTAGTCAACGACGGGCAGTACTAGCTGCTAGTACTGTAGAGTCTTTGTATTGGCAGATTATTGAAGCTCAGAAAGCAGATGTAAATTTAGCTGAAATTGTGAAAATGGAAGGAGTTACCATAGATGATAATTGTGTGGTCAGGCTCAGAGGCAGGTTGTTTGTTCCAGCAGAGAGAGAGGTGAAGCAGCGAGTGTTGGAAGAGGCTCATAAATCTAGGTACACTATCCATCCGGGTAGTACTAAAATGTACCATGATTTGAGGAAGCATTTCTGGTGGCCTCTTATGAAAAAGGAAATAGCAGAGTTTGTTGCAGGGTGTGCTATCTGTCAACAGATTAAAGCAGAGCATCAGAAGCCTAGAGGTTTATTGCAACCATTGCCCATTCCACAGTGGAAGTGGGATGATATTGCTATCGACTTTGTGGCGGGTTTACTGAGATCGAGTTCTGGGCATAATGGAATATGGGTATTTGTTGACAGATTGACTAAGGTGTGCAGATTAGTGGCAGTGAGTATGTCTTGGACAGCGGACAGATTAGCAAAGATTTATGTTGAAAAGATTGTTCCACTGCATGGTATCCCGAAGACTATTGTGTCTATAGAGATCCAAGATTTACTTCTGGTTTTTGGAGAAGTCTGCAAAAAGTAATTGGTACTGAGCTAAATATAGCTCCGCTTATCATCTCCAGACAAATGGTCAGACAGAAAGGACTATCCAGATGATTGAAGAATGTTGCGAGCTTGTTGTTTAGTTTGGGGAGGCAGTTGGAGCATCATTTGGGAATGGTTGAGTTTGCCTACAATAATAGTTATCATACCAGTCTTGGAATGGCACCGTATGAAGCTTTATATGGAAGGCCATGTAGAACCCCATTGAACTGGCATGAAGTGGGAGAAAGGCAGTTAGTGGGTCCTGAATTGATTCAGCAAACCACTGAAGTAGTGAAGCTTATTAAAGAAAAATTGCAAGCAGCTCAAAGCAGGCAAAAGAGTTATGCAGACATCCGGAGAAGACCACTTCAGTTTGAGGTAGGAGATTTGGTTTTCTTGAGAGTTTCCCCGAGTAAAGGTATTATGAGGTTTGGCAAGACTGGAAAATTGAGTCCAAGGTATGTAGGACCTTTCCGAGTAATTGAAAGGATTGGGGAAACAACTTATAGGCTGGATTTGCCATAAATTTTGCAGATGTTCATGATATATTTCATGTTTCTATGTTGATAAAGTGCATTGAAGATCTAGCTCAAATAATTAGATATCAAGGTGGTGACCTGAGGCCGGATATGACTATGCCAGAGTATCCGGTGCAATCACAGATCGAAAGATAAAGAAGCTGAGAAATAAAGAAATTGAGCTAGTTAAAGTGAGATGGAAAATAGGTTGGGTGGTGAGGATACCTGGGAGTTAGCCAAGGAAATGGCTAAAGGGTATCCCTATCTGTTTGAATAAGCTTTGTATTTCTTTTTAGATGATAGTGCTTGTAAAGGTGTGTATGTTTAAGTTGTTAATTTTGAATTGTGTTATGAATTTCGAGGTCGAAATTTTCTTTTTAGATGATAGTAATGTAACGTCGCGTGATTTTCGGATCCATGGATCATGTGTGTTGTGGTTGAGGTGGCCATTGTGAGGCCAGTGTGAGTTGGTTGTGTGGAATGTGTGGTTTGCACAGGTAGGTGCAGGTTTGGTCCTGAAATGAAATAGGACCTGCTACAGTTGAGTTGGAGTTGGCGGCCAGGGGTGGTCGTTGACTTGTTGGCGTCCAGATAGGTTGCCGTTGACTTCATGAACTTGGCGGCACAAGATGTGGACGTTTATGGTGGCGGTTGCTATTGGCGGCAGAGGGGTTGACGCCAACCTGAGAATTCTGCAGGTTATAGGGTCACCCGAGAGCAGGTTTTCTACCTGGTTCTCTTTCCCTCTTGCCCCAGCTTCATGCCCCCGTGTTCCTAAAGCTTCCAACAGGTACTGAAGGGTGCTTGGAGGATCGTGGGACGTGTGGCGTTGCCGAATCATGCGAGGAAACGTCGTGGCGTGGTGCAATTCCCGTGGGAGCTCGCGGAGGGTTCGGTGTAAACCGGGAGATTGCGGGAGGTTTTAGCGTGTTCTGAGGTAGGGGACGAACCCTGTTAGCTCGTAGAACCATTAAAACACGACGTAACCACCTGAATCAGCATGTTTAATGCATTTACGGATTAAGTTGCACCATGCGGGGATAATGGGTGGTTTGATGATTTTAAGTAGTAAAGCATGTTGTTTTAGTTTAATTATAGTGCGTGGAAGTTAGAGGAGCTGTTTTTCTCCTATTTCCTCAATGATTTCGGGATCAAGAATGCATGTGGGATCGGTTAGGGTTTCTGCAGGGAAAGAGCTGAAGAACTTGGCGTCAACATCGCTTGTCGCCAAGCTCTTCAGCCAGGATATAGACGGCCAGATCCCTTGCCGTCTACTTCCTGTAAGCGGCAGTCGATGTGGCCGCCTACTTGTATATAAGCAGAAAAGACTATTTAAGGTATTTATCGATAATGCATGGTGTGTTGGCACCTGAGGTGCACTGAGTGCACATGGTTTTTGTGTTTAGCATACGGAGTATGCAGTGATTACATACTTTCGTGGCTGTGCGTTGGTTACGCGAGTCCAGTGGGATCATGTGTGGTGGACCGTTGTTACTTGAGGTTTACGTGAGTTTTGACGTGGTTTGTGTGTGGCGTGCACGTGGTTTTGTGTACGTGGCGAGTAGTACGACGCCTACGTGGTTACCTCTCCAGTTGGGTGCCCCAGGTTGTTTGTGAGCCAGGCTGTTAGCTCGGGGATTTGTCCTGATACTTGTGCTGTACTGTCGAGGTCTGTGTCGTCTGACCTGGACACCCTCACTCCTGTGTTTGAGTTGTATGTCCGGCTGAGGGAAAGACGACAGTGGACAGTGACACTTGTGTTTGTCTTTAGTCACTTGTAGCGCGCTCGTAGTTGGGGGTACGGACACCAGTAGTCGACACTGGTCCCCAGCTAGTCCTTTTCCAGTGCCTCACTCTAGAGAGCCCGGGCCAGGGTCTCATGAGGTGTCAGGCATGGGCCTGCGACCGTGTGGTCCGCAGGTGGTGGTGTTTAGTTGGTCTCCACAGTTGCTTGACCTTTTCACGTGGAGCGGCAGCTGGACCTTTCGTCCGTGGCTGCGAGACTGAGAGGTAGACCTGTGTTAGCTTGTCCGAGTCAGTTTCTGGTGTCGCAAACTAGTTCACGTGGCTCGTGTTTGCCTGTCTCTACTTTAGCTTGTACACATGTACTAGTTTGCCGTTTAATTATTAAAGTTGTTTCTCGTAGTCGGCAGACGGTGAGTACTTTTACAGCTTTAATATCTTGTTTAGCTGTTCTATAGTTGTTGGTATTGTTTACTGCTTTCGTACCTGTGGTTTTTGGTTTGCTCGGTGTTGGGGGAGTTCCCTACTGAGCCAGTGACTAGCGAGGCTCACCCCTACCCCCACAGGTGAGAGCGAGGAGGACGTTTAACGACCGTCGTCCAGTTCGGAGTCGCGTCGTAGCGGTGCATGGTCGGTACCTCCAGCTGTGTAGTAGCAGCTCTAGCAGTGTAGTGTAGTTAGTTGTTTATTTTCTTCAGTTGTACCTCGGGGTATGCCCCAGGCTCTTGTACTTTCTTTCAGTTTTGTGGAAATTTGGCTATGTACTTGTGAATTATATATATAAAATATGGTGTGATCTTTTGTGTTTACACGGACTGTGATTTGATTTCCCTTGTGAGGCTTCGGCCCGTTCGCGGAAGGTGGACTCGGATCAAGTACGTTATCGATTTAACGGGCTTGGCCGAGGCATTCCGTCACAAAACCTGACTTCCATTTTTCACATGAATTGGTTCGGAAAATAAAGCATAGGGAAATTTAATGAATGCAAACAACCCCTGAGACTAAATAACGAATGCAAATGAGTAAAAATACTCTAGATCAATCAAAAGAAACATGGACAACAAACACTCAGAGCCCAGATAATCTATGAGAGCATGGTAATATGCAAATAGTTTTACATTCCAAGTGAAGGCAGTTAGGATCGGTTATTCGTAATGACAAAGCTAGAAGGGGGGGTTGAATAGATTTGCAGCGGAAACTTAAGCAATTTAAAAATTACTTCGGATTAAAATATCTACTCAATTAAAACCCCTTTGATCTGATGTAATGTGTGTGAACAATTAACCAGTAGTGTGTAAACGAAATCCCTATGCATGCATCTAGCGTAATACAATGCAAACCACAAATCAAACCACATTGCACAAGGGATTTTTTAGGTGGTTCGGAGATCACACCACGTGACTCCTACGTCCACCCCCCATACAATGAGGACACACTACTCAAGAACTGAGTACAACACACACACGAGCACAACGGCTCAACCATACACACACACGCTAGATCAAGTCCACAAAAGATCAGATCCTCTAGCCTTGATTGACCAACACACCACACACACGTTGTCTGATGCAAACACGCAATCAGAACAACAATCCACACATGGATCAAGTATAAGGAACACTTGAACCACTACCACACACACTATGAACTATACACAACCCTTGTACAGATCACAAACCCACACTTCCACAAAATCCACACACTGATATCCCATCAATACACACACACACAGATTGGTGAAAAATATGGAAGAGGAAGAGTTCTATGATATAGAAACAAATTCAGATGAAGAACTCTTCAGAGAGTTCGTCCAGAAGACTTCAAGCTTCACGTCGTTGAAGACCACGAGATGATGCAGAAGCTTGACTTCAGAACGAACCGGCTTAAACTCCTTGTATGAGATGATCTCTCTTTGAACGATCTGGAGTTCTGAAACAAAGCAGCAGGAAGAGAGCCTTCTTCTTGACCTTTGCTTAGGATTTTTGGTATGGTGGCTTCTTGCTGCGAAAATAGCCTCATATATCCTTATATATGGGTGTCCAAACATGGAGAGTCGTGCTAAAAAGGAATCACCCAAATATAGATCATATCTTGCCCATTAGATCTTCCCAAAACTCCATCTATCGACAGCCGACTTGCTACTATCGACAGATGCTGACAGGTTTGCAAAAACCAGAAGACTGGGCTTTCTGGAAATAGATTTCTGTGTAGAACTGTCGACAGGCAAAAATCATCTGTTAACAGATGCACTATTCATCTGTTGACAGATGCACTATTCATCTGTTGACAGGTGCACTATTTCAACAACTTGTCTTGTTCTTTTGCACTTGGATTTTGGGCCTTGTCTGCATGGAATGTCACCTACATTTAAGAACATTATTAGTGAGATATAATGAACATATAATTGAACAGTTAAACATGTTTTCTTGATTAGCATTTGCTTTCTTGATTAACATTTGCTTGACTTAACATTCTCATTTTGTTTCACATATTCACATGACATCAATTTGTATTGTTCATGAAATCTCATCATCAAAACAACATACCATTATGTCAACTTAACATTCTCATGTAAACCCAACATTCTCCCACATGAGAACCCAACATTCTCCCCCTTTTTGATGATGAGAAAACTTACAATTGATGTTTCTCCCCCTTTTGGCAACATCTAAAAAGATAAGTCATGCACAATTGGATAAGAATGAGCAAAGAATTGTGTGACCACATAACTGAATTGTGAAAGATATGAGTGGGGAATGAGTGTTCAATTAGAATCTTAAGGTGAGAATGGTTTATACCCATTGCAAGATGTCATAGACACTAGTATTAAGACACGTAAAAATTATACAATGGTTAAGAGATAATACTCCGAGCATCTCAAGTTATAGCATTTAGGATACATCGTCCAAAAACATATGAAGTAAGATAACCCCTTGAATAAAACCATTAAAGAAAATCATATACCTTAGTGGTGATTTTCAGTTGGTAAAGGAAGGTAATGTCCACATAAACATTTGACAATTGACAACCCATTGCCATTGATTTAAGTATTGGAGGCTCCACTCTATTTCAAGCATTTGAACAATTTCTTTTGTCAAGTTAATGTGGGAAAAGTAGTAATTATGATCACTTTCACCTTTTGACGTGAAGGTAGACATGAGGGATGCCCGTACTCCCAGTTACTCAATGTGAGTGACCATCATACCATTGTGCAGAGATAATGAAAGACTTTTTACGCGAAGACAGACATTTGTGATGCCCATGTCCCCGGTTACTAAGTGATACTCATCATTGCTCTACCTTTGTCCCATTTCAAATACTTTTTATGAACTTTTGAGTGTTTTGAAATAGGTAGCTTTTCTCCTTTTTTTGTTTTTTTTTTAACAATCAAGGTCAATGGTTATTTATGTCAATGGTTAATGTAAAACATTAAGTTCAAAAACCTTCTTACTTATCAAACAATTTTAGAAACATGATAATCCATAAGGGAGTTATTCAAGTGAGTTAGGTTAAAATCATTAGATTTGATCAATATTTTCTAGATGACACAACCTAGACTCAGCACAAAATATTATATCAAAATCATTGTGATTAATTCAATGTCTTGATACTATGTGAATATGAAAGGTAGCAATGAATATTAAATCCAAATTCTCCCCTTGCATCAATGATATGAACATGCTCATGAAGAAATTATGAAGAAGGATGAAGAATTTATAGAAAATGTGTATATGTCGACAGCAAGAATGTGCCTTTCGACAGATGCACACAGGCTTGAAAGGCTTGGTTCTGGGAGAGCATGTCTGTCGACAGATGGAATTCTTCCTGTCGACAGGTACTTAAGAAAATCAGTTTTGAGGCATAGGATTGAGTGACATGAAGACCAAGATTTTGAGAAATAATGACACAATGAATATGAGGGTTTCTCTCAAGTATTTCACTCAACCTACCTTGAACTTACTCCCCCATAACATGTGCATGTGATGAGACAACATTCAAGCATGATATATATACATTCATGACAAGCATTTGCGCATATATTTCATGAGCATTCATGAGCATATGAGCGCTTTTAAATTTACTCCCCCATAACACATCCATAGTAAATGTATCAAGCAATTCACACATTATCAAGCAGTCAACTAGCCTTATGCATTACATGACTTTTGGTACTTGGCGGAGTATTTTACTCACTCATAATGATAGTTTCCAAATAAGCATAACTTGTTTTTCCACATGTCATCATTTGATATTCCAAGAGGCCATGAGCACAGTTATGCAAGCAAGATGGCATGATTCCAATTGCTAAGAGGCATTGTCATGTGGGGTATCAACAAAATACATTCTTCATTCCTCAGATAGAATTAAAAATCCATTTCAAATCTTGCAGTTCAAACTGAAGTGTTAAAGAGATTTTACCTGAACAGTCTTCAATCATAGTCTAAAGAAGATTTTACCTTTGTTCTCCATCATTTCTTGCCTTGCACAGCCAATGACATGATTCATTTCTAATTTTTGGCTGCAAGACATCTCAACTTGTTGATCAAGCTTGTTTTGGGACCCACACTTGCTTGGTCCTGCAATGACATTAGTGTTAAATCTAACAATGAAGATTTCAGAATCCAAAGTGATTTGGTTTTGGATTTCTATTGTTTTGTGCAGTTTTCATGTTCATAGATACATGAAATTTTTGATCTTTATGAACATGATGTTTATCCTTGTGTGTATGAATACATGGATTATTATGGAGCTTTGAAGCATGAATAGAATCATGGTTTTTATGCCAACAGTTCTTAGAAATATGACCAATTTTATGACATGTGAAGCATTGGACTGGTTTGGCATGATTATGACAGTGTTGATTTTTATTCCAGCAGAACCTAGCAAGATGACCAGGCCTATTACATTTAAAACAATGGGTTGAGCATTTACCTGAATCTTACCACAGTATGAATGCATTTGTTGGAATCTATGAGGTCCTTTATAGTACCTTTGATCACCCTTGGGTTGAGAAGAAGGAGGTGGTTCCCTTTGGAGCTCTTGGCATGGTATGCAACTTGAGAATGCCCTGAAGCCTTTTGGCGGCTGAAGGAGATGTGAGACATTGTGGAGTCCTGTTTCTTTTTCTTTTTCTTTCTCTGGTTTTCAGTTGAAATAGGATTCTTCCTATTTGAGCATTTTTGTTCAATTCAGAAACCTTCTTTTTAGGATTTGATTTTGTTAATAACCACTTCAAGTTCATTTGTCATTTTTCCTTTTCAGCTTTCAATGCAACAATTTCCTTTTCAGAAGTTTGAAATTGATTTGTCATGACATTCCAACCATTTCTCATTTTGTTCTTTTCATTTCACTTTGAACAATTGATTTTCCAAGTCAGCAATTTTCTTCTTAGCATTGTTCCATTTATCATTTAATGGTCTGTCATGATACAAGCATTCAATCTTCTTTTTCAGATGATTATTCTCCTCAAACAGTTGATTGCAATTTTCTTTTTTTTTGGTGATCATGAGCCATGTTGGAGATTTGTTTGTTCAATTGATCATTATCAAATTTGAGATTCTCATTATGATCAATCAATTTTTTATTTTCATTTTTCAAATTAGAATTTTCAGATTCCACATAATCATGATCTTTTTCAACTTAGAAACTTGATTTCATAGCTTTTGACTTCATTTTCCAATTTTTCATTTTTCATTTTCAATTTTTTTTTTCTTCATAGAATGCTTGAGCATTATCAATTATCATTTCATTCTTCTCCAATTTTTCTTTTAACTTCTTGTTTTGAGATTTTACTTCTTAAATTGATTGGACAAGTGTTCATAGCATTCTATCAATTCATCATAGGAAATATATCTTCTGAGTCAGAATTAGATATTGATGCGTCAAATGGTTCTGAATTGGATTTACCTGACCTTTGAGAGTTTCTTGACGTCTCTGACAGATATATCTTTCAGATTTGTCTGAACTAGGAGAACCTCTGAGCTGCCATGAGCCATGAAGCATTTGTCTTTGGCTTTATTTGCAATCTGCTTGTCTTCTTAAAGGTGTCCTACATTTTATAAACTGGTTATCAAACTCAATACACATTTGTCTATTTATGATACTCGAGAACTCAGACATATTTCTGAGTATGTGGTAGATAAATAAACCAACCAACAAGTAATCAGATCAGTTAAGAATCAATTATAACCGATCAGAGCGACCAAGCACACATAAAACAGATATGCCAAATCACAATCGCTGAACAAAAACCTGCTCTGATACCAATTGTTAGGATCGGTTATTCGGTAATGGCAAAGCTAGAAGGGGGGGTTGAATAGATTGCAGCAGAAACTTAAGCAGTTTAAAAATTACTTCGGATTAAAAGATCTACTCAATTAAAACCCCTTTGATCTGATGTAATGTGTGTGAACAAATTAACAAGTAGTCTGTAAACGAAATCCCTATGCATGCATCTAGCGCAATACAATACAAACCACAAATCAAACACCAGTGCACAAGGAATTTTTTAGGTGGTTCGGAGATCACACCACGTGACTCCTACGTCCACCCCCCCACACAGTGAGGAACACACTACTCAAGAACTGAGTACAACACACACACGAGCACAACGTCAACCACACACACACACGCTAGATCAAGTCCACAAAGATCAATCCTCAAGCCTTGATTGACCAACACACACACACACGTTGTCTGATGCAAACACGCAATCAGAACAACAATCCACACATGGATCAAGTATAGGAACACTTGAACCACTACACACACACTATGATCTATACACAACCCTTGTACAGATCCACAAACCACACACTTCCACAAATCCACGCACTGATATCCAATCAATCCACACACACACAGATTGGTGAAAATGGAAGAGGAAGAGTTCATAGATATAGAAAGAAATCCAGATGAAGAACTCTTCAGAGAGTTCGTCCAGAAGACTTCAAGCTTCACGTCGTTGAAGACCACGAGATGATGGAGAAGCTTGACTTCAGAACGAACGACTTCAACTCCTTTGTACGAGATGATCTCTCTTTGAACGATCTGGAGTTCTGAAACAGAGCATCAGGAAGAGAGCCTTCATCTTGGCCTTTGCTTAGGGTTTTTGGTATGGTGGCTTCTTGCTGCGAAAATAGCCTCACATGACCCTTATAAATGGGTGTCCAAACATGGAGAGTCGTGCTAAAAGGAATCACCCAAATATAGATCATATCCAGCCCATTAGATCTTCCCAAACTCCGTCTCTCGACAGCTGACTTGCTGCTGTCGACAGATGCTGACAGGTTTGCAAAACCATATACTGGGCTTTCTGGAAATAGATTTCTGTGTAGATCTGTCGACAGGCAAAATCATTTGTCGACAGATGCACTATTCATCTGTTGACAGATGCACTATTCATCTGTTGACGGTGCACTATTTCAGCAACTTGTCTGTTCTTTTGCACTTGGATTTTGGGCTTTGTCTTGCATGGAATCTCACTGCATTTAAGAACATTATTAGTGATATATAGATGATATAAAATGAACAAGTTAAACATGTTTTTCTTGATTAGCATTTGCTTTTCTTGATTAACATTTGCTTGACTTAACATTCTCATTTTGTTTCACCATATTCACATGACATCAATTTGTATTGTTCATGAAATCTCATCATCAAAAACAACTACCATTATGTCAACTTAACATTCTCATGTAAACCAAACATTCTCCCACATGAGAACCCAAAAAGGCATTCCTTGGCTTCAATATCCACCACAAGTATGAAGACGTACTTCACAGAGAGTAAGAACAAATGGCTAAAACAACATATAAGATAAGATTCGTTAAACAAGAGATTTAATGGCAACCTGGCTGATGCGCTAGGCAAAAGTTAATGGGAGGCTGACATCAGCCATCGGTTGACAGCTAACCTTAAAGAAAAATGTTGCTCAATGCCACTGGAGTTGGACCTCAAAGTGCTATGTTTTCCCAAATTCACACAATTAGATTTCTCTGAACAATGTAAAGCAGAAAAACCAAAATATGCATAAATTAAAGTAATGAACCTCACCTATTATGTTTTTTTATCTTCTATCTATTCCTAGACCATTTTGCATCAAGTAAATGTCACTTTATCTACACTTCATTTTTTTGGATCTCATTCTTCTCAGAATCCATAGCATGTAGCATATTCCATATATGAAGCATGAACTTCTCTCATAGTGGAAACTGTTCATGGAGGCTCAAGATTGTGGCAATGCTCATGGAGTGCGAGAGGAGTCCAAGTTTTTGGAATCACTTCCATTGTTTATTTCCTCTAGGCTTTCGGGCTAGACTCACTTCCAACATGGATGTTTATTCTTCTTCTTCTTCCCTTTGTTCTATTAGAGAATTGTAACATGTATCCTCTTCTAATTTTTGGCATTTTCAGAAGGTAAGGACAACATCTAGGTGCACACCCCTGTTATAAAGATTTTGTTGTGGCTGTCTTCATATACTTTTAGTTACACTTTATTTTTAATTCAATACACTCTGCACTATTACCTCTTTCACAAAGAGAACGAGATATCAAAACATTACGAATCCCCCTTCTTACAAAAGAACTTTGGAATAGTATACAATCATATATTAATACGTACTCCCATGTCCCTTACATTTTCCCACCATAACCCACTCTTTCATACAGACAACTATCATAAGTAAAACAGGTTTGACAGGGGAGATCAAGACTAAAATACTATCTACTCTAGAGTCATGACTCCTATTAAAGACATTAAATGATTTTAAAATATTAAAAAGTCAAAAAAAAATCATAAAGATTCTAAAAAGAATATAAAGGCCACAAAAAACCTCTAAACACATATTAACTTTTTAAAAGTGGATGGTACCACATAATATAAAGTAAAATGAGAATTTACAAATGTACAAGCATGCCCATAATACACCAAACTGTGTAGCCACCCCCAAACTGAAACCCTTCCCCCAACCAGATTAACATTTAAAATGTAAAAAATGATGTTTACCTCTTGTGCTCCACGTGTGTTGCCAAGGTTGTTGAGGTGTTGCCCCCAACCTCAGCACCAATGCAGAATCTGCAGATAGCTGCAGATCAAATATCGAGAGGGTCTAAGTAGAACATTATGGATGAAGACGGAATAATTCTGATGTTGTAGAAGGATTTCACATAAATGCCCATTCAGGTTCCTATGATTCAGTCTACTCAAATTTTACCTAAAAGCCACAGTCGACACCATCCCTGAATAGTGAAGAGCTGCAGCAGTGAGATACCCTCCATTGATTAGAGAGAGTTGCAGGGACTAGTGGGGAGGGGACGTCAGAGCTAGAGTCGGAGCCTCCTCCTCGGCGCCACCCCCGACTCTGGGGAGGGAGGGAGGAAGGGCGACGCCGTACGACACGGGCGAGGGCAGGGCAGACCGAGGGCGAGGGCTTCGCCATGTCGGGGTGGAACGAGGGAGGGGAGCCGAGGGAGAGGCCATTGCCGTGCAGGGCGAGGGTGATGGCGGGTTTGCGCAGGGGTCCGCGAGGGCGACGATTACTCACTACCATGGTCGCTTCCCTATACCTCGCCGACATGTCCTTGCCATAGAGACCAACAGCAGCGTCTGCCCCTTGCTGCAGGTTAGATAGCTGGGGATGGGGTATCCATGCATGGTAACCCCTTAAATTAATCCAACTATTTTTCATTTCCCCGCGCATTGCCGCCACAACTAAAACTTGGACCTACGATTTTTTATTTATTTTGGATGTTATGCATTGGCCAATACATACACCTTAAAATTTTCATAAGTTATTCTATTTTTTTCTTATATTTTTAGTAAGTCGTAGTCAAATAACTACTTTTACACATTATTATGTAAAACCGTAACTATATGTAGGTGTTACACACGTTAAAATAATCGTATGTGTAACCTTCAACGGATGTTTTTACCGTATGGTAATTCTCATTTATACCTACATAATACCTTTCGTCGTAGGTAAAATCTGTGGTATAGACCCAATTTGTTGTAGTGTGACTGGGCCGAGTTTACTAGACTCTTTCCGGCCAAGTTTCATTTCTGAGCACATTCAGGACAAGATGGAGCAGGAGTTCCTATCTCTCATAAAAGGCTCCATGACGGTCCTGGTGTACAAGGCCAGGTTTGTCGAGCTTTCGAAGTAAATTCCCCATATTGTTGCAAATGAGCGTAGGAAGGCCAAGAAGTTTGTGATGGGGCTCAAACCATCACTCAGGTCGAGACTGGTTGCTTTTGACTATCGGACTTTAGATGAGGCTCTCAGTGCAGCATGTAGGCAAGAGAGTGAGATGGATCAATACATAGAGGAGAAGAGGGCAGCCCAGAAGAGGTCAGCGCCACCTTTCCAGAGGCAGGATAGGAAGAACAGTGTACCAGTCGCCACATCGTTCAGTAGCAGTTCCAAGTCAGCAGGAGGTTGTACCCCAGACACCCAGCTTCAGGCAAAGTGACAAGAAGGCATGTCCTCATTGCGAAGGTCACATGGTGGATCCAAGTGTTGGACGCTAGCAGGGAAGTGCCTGAAGTGTGGTAGCACCAAGCACCAAATCAGAGACTACCCCAGACTTCAGCAGTTTGCTCGAGAGGAGCGCCAGCCCCAGCAGCGCAGCAGCAACGACACCATGATAGGGAGACCAGGAAGGCCTTGGGCCCAAGCCCGAGTGTATGCACTAGGTCGTGAGGATGCAGAGCTGGCTAGGAACATCACGGAAGGTACAGTTTTAATCATGGGTGTGCAGGCTTGAGTGTTGTTTGATACGGGTGCTACACACCCGTTTATTTCTGAGCGGTTTGCCAAGTGGTTAGCTGCAGAGTCTGGAGTTGAGGCAGAAGAGTTAGAGGTTCTCTTGTCTGTGCACACACCAGCAGATACGGTAGTGACCAGGAAGTGCATTCCATCCTTACCTGTGTGCATTGAGGAGTGAGGCTGTTCGGGTGCTTCTACTTGCTCAAGATGAAGGATTATGATGCTATACTTGGTCTGGATTGGCTTGATGAGTACTATGCCTTGGTTGATTGTAGGGGGAAGAAGATTACATTACGTATTTCTGGTGAGGATGAGTCTCACATCTGTTGCCAAGGAATCTAGCGAGAAGTTTGTGTTCTCTGCCATGAAGGCTATGAAGATGGTGAACATGGGTTGTGATGCTTTTCTTGCCAGTGTGATCTTAGTTCCTAAGGCCAATCAGTCATCTACCCTTGAGAAGATTGAGGTTGTGTAGGAGTTTCCAGACTTGTTTCCTGATGAATTGTCTGGATTGCCACCAGCAAGGGAGATAGAGTTCACTATAGAGTTGCTTCCAGGCACCTCACCTATCTCTAAGGCTCCCTACCAGATGGCACCTGCAAGTTAGCTGAGCTGAGGAAGCATTTGCAGGATTTACTTGACAAGGGTTTCATTCACCCTACTGTGTTACCATGGGGCGCACCTGTGCTATTTGTGAAGAAGAATGATGGTTCCCTCAGGCTGTGCATCGACTATAGGAAGCCCAATCAGGTGACAGTGAAGAACAAGTACCCCTTGCCACGCATAGATGATTTGTTTGATCAACTACAGAATGCATCCGTGTTTTCCAAGATAGATCTGCGATCCGGCTACCATCAATTGAGGAGCAAGGGAGAGGATGTGTCCAAGACTGCTTTTAGGACCCGCTATGGACATTATGAGTTCCTTGTGCTTCCATTTGTTCTGACTAACGGCCCTGCAGCATTCATAGATCTCATGAATAGGTGTTTAGGCCATATTTGGATAGTTTTGTTGTAGTGTTCATAGGCGATGTGTTAGTCTATTCTCCTGATGAGTCTGCACACCGTAAGCATCTGAGGATTGTTCTGAAGGTTCTCCGAGAGCACAAGCTGTATGCCAAGTTCAGCAAGTGTGACTTCTGGATGTGCGAGGTTCACTTCCTTGGGCATGTTATCTCAGGCGCTGGAGTTGTTGTTGAACTGGCGAAGGTTCAGGTGGTGTTAGAGTGGGAGACTCCAAGGACACCATCTGAGATTAGGAGTTTTCTTTGGTTATCAGGCTATTACAGGTGATTCATTGAAGCCTTTGCCTCTATCACAACACCTTTGACTGGGTTGACAAGGAAAGGAGTCAAGTATGTGTGGTCTGAGGATTGTAAGGGCAGTTTCTAGATGCTGAGACAAGGTGGACATCTGCACCCGTGTTGATCTTGCTTAGTGGTGCCAAGGGTTTTGCTATCTATTCTGATGCTTCCTAGATAGGCCTTAGTTGTGTTTTGATGCAGCATGATAAAGTAGTTGCCTATGCTTCTCGCCAATTAAAGGAGCATGAGCATAACTATCCGACCAATGATCTGGAGACACTATCTTTCTATTGTCAAGTTCGAGGTGTTCAGTGACCACAAGAGTTTGAGGTACCTTTTCTCTTAGAAGGAGTTGAACCTGCGGCAGAGAAGGTGGATAGAGTTCCTTAAGGACTACGACTTCAAGCTTCAGTACCATCCAGGGAAGGCGAATGTCATGGCAGATGCACTCAGCAGGAAGAGCCCTTACTTTGGCAGGATTGGAAGATGCTAGAGGATGCGGCATGTGCTATAACCAAGCTAGAGCCACAGTTGTGTCAAGCTTTCATGACACAGTTGTCTAACCGATCCCAGTGTTGGACGAGGTGATTGAGCAGTAGGGAGCTGATCCTAGATTTCAGAAGTGGTGGGCAAGGCAGGCATTGCTCGGATGAGGACGGTATCATCATGTTTCAGAACCGAGTATGTGTACCTAATATAGTGGATGTTCGTGAGCGAGTACTTGCAAAGGCTCACAGGTCGTGGTTCTCCCTTCATCTAGGCAACACCATGATGTACCAAGATTTGAAGAGATCCTTCTGGTGGTCAGGCATGAAGAAGGATGTGGCAGAGTTTGTATCCAGGTGTTTGGTGTGTCAGCAGGTTAAGGCCGAGCATCACAGACCATCAGGCCTTATCCAGAAGATGGAGATACCTATATGGAAGTGGGAAGCAATCACCATGGATTTTGTGACGAGTTTGCCCAAATCAGCTAAGAGCAATGACTCGATTTGGGTGATTGTAGACTGTTTCTCCAAGACTGCTCACTTTTTACCCATGAAGAAGAAACAATCAGTGGAGAGCTTGGCGAGGCTGTATGTTGGCATATTGTAGACTGCATGGCGTGTCGAATCTATTGTCTCTGACACAGACCCGTGGTTTACATCGAGGCTGTGGCAGGGTCTTCAGGAGGCTTTGGGTTCTCAGTTGAAGCTTAGTTTGGCGTTTCACCCTAAGATAGATGGCAGTTCAAGAGGATGATTCCGATGCTCGAGGATATGTTGAGAGCATGCGTGCTTGGTTGGAAGGGCGATTGGGAACGTCACCTACCTCTTGTGTATACGCCTACAACACAATTTTCATGTGAGTGTCGACATGGCTCCCTTCGAGGCTTTGTACGGTCAACCCTGTAGATCTCCTTTGTGCTGGGAGGAGACTGGCGATAGGCAGTTGGTTGGACTAGAGTTGGTGCAAGAAACTTCGGATAAGATTCAGCTCATCAGGAAGAGATTGGTTGCAGCACAGGATAGGCAGAAGAGCTACGCCGACAACAGAAGGAAGGATTTAGAGTTCGAGGTTGGGAGCATGTTTTCCTCAAGATTTCACCTACTCGAGGCGTGGTCAGGTTTGGTAGGCATAGCAAGTTGAGTCCGCGATTCATTGGCCCATTTGAGATTCTCTGGTGGATGGGCAGTGTGGCGTATGAGCTAGCTTTACCCCAGCACTAGCTAGTGTGCATCTTGTCTTCCACGTGTCTATGCTCAGAAGATACATGCGAGATCCGTCACATATTATTAGTCACGAGCCAGTGGAGATTCAGCCGACTTGTCATATGTAGAGCGACCAGTAGCTATCCTAGATCGGAAGGTTCAGCACCTAAGGAACAAGGCTATTACGTCGGTGAAGGTATTGTGGAAGAACTTCTCTCGGGAGGAGGCTAAATAGGAGCTTGAGGAGGCCATAAAGAAGCAATATCCCCATCTGTTTGGTCAGTATTTCTACTCTAACTTCGAGGACGAAGTTTTCTTTTAGGGGGAGAGGGTGTAAGGCCCTCAATTTCTGTGCATATTATATTTGTTTTGATCTTTAAGTGTTCTGCCGAAATCCCTTCTTAACGTCAACATACATTGACATTAAGGGGTTTTTTTTTTTTAGTCGAACATGGTCCTCATGGCCTAAAGTTGGGAGAGTGCACCTCCCCCAGGGGGGGAGAATGATTCCACTCCACCAACAGAAACACTCGGTCTGAAAAATATATATGATGCACAACGGCAAAAAGTACATCAGCAAAGGGGCATACCCCCGTCAGGTGAGTCTAACATTCAACATACCCGATCTGTCCACAACAACCGGTCCCTTACAAGTAAAAGGAAGGCTCTGATTGCCCCAAAAGAAATCATTTTGCCTAGAAGCAATCACATGATTAGCGAGCTGATCAGCCACCTAATTTGTTTCGCGAAAGACATGAGAAATCGGACTAGGATAATCATGAAGAAGGTCCTTAGCAATATGCCACCATTTGTAAGATTGCCAAGATAGACATGAGCACTGCTTGATGGACTGAACAAGAGCTAAGGAGTCTGAGTAAATGGCAGAGAGGCAGATGCCATGGGATGCCGCAAGATGAAGACCATCGCAGAGGGCACGAGTTCTGCAATAAGGCTATTACCTTCCCCATAGAAGTAGGCAAACGCCACCGGGACTACCCCGAACCTGTCCCAGATACAACCACCTCCACCACATAAACCAGGATTACCTTTGGAGGCCCCATCAACATTAAGACAGAAATTCTGAATGGGAGGAATCCAACGAATAAACCTCAGTTGCTTAACTGAAGTATGAGGAACAAAGCCATAGTCATTAATAATCTGCTTCTGAGCCAGCGTAGGAGCATTTTGAAAGACATTTTGGAGAGAGAAAAAGAGATATTGTGCTTAATGTTCCTAATAATATCATCCACCCGAATACACTTAGCATCAAACCGAGCAGCACATCTGTGCTTCCAGAGTTCCCAAAGCATAAGCATCATACCATAAACAAAGATATAACCAGCAGAGAGCGAGTATTCGAGTGTAAGATAAACTCCAAACTCGTGCAGTAATTTGCGAATGCAGGTAGATTTTATGACTGACCAGGGCATAAACCAGCGCCAAAGCTTCAAAGCAGGGCTGCTATTGATGAAAACATGATTTAGGTCCTCAACCTGAGGGGAAGAGCAGCATTGGCAATGAGAAACCAGGGGAATACCATAGTCCATAATTCTACCAGCAACAGGAACTGCCCTATTAATAACCTTCCAGTAGAAAAGCGAAGCCCGGGGATTAAAAGAATGATGCCAGATTTTTAGCAGAGCAGGGCGAGATACTCAAATATCCCTTACCAGATTATAAGTAGATTTTGTAGTGAAGTTGCCACTAGGAGAAGGCGCACATAAGAATTTATCCTCCTCATCATTTATCAACACATTTTGAAGAATCGCACCCAGTAAGGCCCCCCTCAAAGGATGAGAGCAACCACAGATAACCTCCTGCAAAGAAATTCCACCACCTTCAAAGGGGCCATGAAGAGACTCATATAAGGGGCAGTCGCCCAACCATATGTCGTTTAAAATATCATCTTATTACCTCTGCCATGGATCCACCTTGTGTTCTTTTGGATAATATTATTAGCAGCCATGCAGATCTGTTTCGGCATCCCTGGGATATGGCGAAAGTTGGTCTCATGAAAGTGCCGTCTAGCGTAGACATACCAAATGGAGCTACCATGACGAATATTCCAAATTTGTTTGACAACCAGGGATAATTGAACATGCTTCAAGTTCCGGACACCCAAACCTCCTTCCTATTTAAGGTGTTGAATGATATGCCATGCTACCCAGTGCCGACGACGAGAGCCATCGGATCCATTCCAAAAGAAGGCAGCGGTGGACCTCTCCATGTAAGATAAAACAGACTTCGGAAGAAAGGAAGAAGCAGCAAGATAAACCGAGATAGATGCTAAGACTGAGTTAATCAAGGTAACCCTCCCAGCTTATGAAATTAACTTGGATTTCCATCCTCCCAACTTAGCATTGAATTTTCAATTAGACTTTTGTAATCTTAAGCCAAAACTCTGCCAGATCTCAGCGGAACCCCCAGATAAATCAAAGACCCTTCCTGCCTCATATAACTAGTAGCCTCCTTAATACGTAGAATGGATTGCATGGTAGCTTTCGTGGAAACCATGAAAGAGCTTTTGCTGGAATTAATAGCTTGACTCGAGGACTGAGCATACCTTTCAGGAAGTGCACAAGGCATTTAACATTTGGGATACAACCATTCAAGAAGATAAGGGTATCATCTACATAGAGAAGGTGAGATGGGGCCGGGCATCCCCTGGGACTAGCATAGGGAATGAAGAGCCATTAGATGTAGGATCGAATGGGTGGATGGATCAGATCTAGAAGGGAGAGTTCAATAGATCTGACACCAATTAATGCGGAATCTCAAACAATTTAAAAAAAAAATGCTTCGAATCAGAGATCAATTCACCCAAACAATTTACTGATCTGAAGTGTGAGTGTGTGTAGATGATGTATGAAGCAATTCAACAAATAGTGTTAGTGCAAAATCCTATGCAAGCATCTAGCGCAAACAAGAAAGTCAAACCATTGCATATAGGATTTTTAGGTGGTTTGGAAATCACACCATGTGATTCCTACATCCACCCCTCACACAGTGAGGCTCCACTACTCAAAAGATTACAACACACACCAGAGCACGATGACTCCAAACAACATTGAGTTCAGCGACTCACAAACTGAGCACGACGGCTCAAACAACAACCGGAGCATGACGACTCCAAATTGAGCACGACGGCTCAAACAACACCGTGAGTGCAATGACTCATAAACCAGAGCTCGACGGCTCCCAAACACAAGCTAGATCAAAGACAACCGAAATCAGATCCTCTAGCTATGATCTGATTCAAGACAAATTCGTACACAGGAATTTGTGCAGAACTTCATGCACAAATCTCATAGACGAAATAAGGAAGAACAAACTCTGAAGTCAGAAATGGATGTAGAATGAGTGTTCTTCGATGAAGAGGCCTTGCAGACGCTTCAATTGAGGAGCCTTGATGGAAATCGATGGATATTCTCCTCAATTGGCGATGCTCTGCTTTGATGGCATCTGAAATGCCAAAATCCTTCTTCTCCTGCGCCTCTTCAGTTGGATCTACTCCCTTGCCTAGCACAACAAGCTTCTATCCAGAGATTCCCCTTGATTCCCACGTCCTTCCTCTTGAATGGATGGCCTGCAACTTCTGGAGATGGAACAAGATCTGGAAAGCCCCCTTTGGCCACCAAAAAGCTTCTTCTGGAAGTGTATGGGCTCTCTTACCTTTAGGGTACAAGGAACATAGGTATTTATAGCCCCCTATGTCCATAAAGTACCTTGGGGTGCATGGGCACGGAAACCTAGGTCAAATCCCCTAATTCCCAAGCAGCCACGTGTCCAGAAAATTCACGTTTTTGAGTTTCAGGTGGACTGTGTCAACACCACCAGGGAGTGTGTCGACCACTGTCCCATTTGCGCAAAACTGGTCTTCTGGGAACTGAGTCTAGTGTCGACACACTCACTGCTGTGTCGACACACTGTCCCAGTCTGGCAACTGGGTCCTTCTGGAATTTGGGACTAGTGTCGACCTGACCATTGAGTGTGTCGACACGACTGGCAGACTGTGTCAACACACAGGCAGACCGTGTCAACACATAGGTAGACCGTGCCAACACACAGGTGACTGTGTCGACACCACTTGAGATAAATTTGTGTAAACCTGAAAATATAAAGTGTAAATAATTAATACAAGATATTATCATTAAAATATGAGATATTAAACATCAAAAACATGTTGTCTAAGCATTATTGTGATATGTATAAATGTATAACATGTTCAACATGTCATCATCAAAATCACAATATGTCATCATTAAAATCACAATATGTCATCATTAAAATCACAATATGTCATCATCAAAATCAAAGTATGAGTGATGTTCATTGGTCATCATTAAACTACAACTTTAGGAAATTCCAAAACACACTCAACCCAACAATCTCCCCCTTTTGATGATGACAAAACATATGCACAGTCTCCCAATAACCTGACTCCCTTGACTGCAATAACTCCCCTTGACCATATACACCCTTTGAACTTTCTCCCATAAAGAACTTTCTCCCCTAGAAACTTTTACTTTCTCCTCCTTGAAGGAACTTTCTCCCCCTTTTTGACAACATCAAAAAGTTAGACAAGAGAGAGAAACAAAGATTGTAGGAGATCAAGAAATGAAATGTAGGAAATGAATGGTCAGAAGTAATCAAAATAAGTGAGGCAAAGTGATATTGTCAAATGAGAGAAATGATTGTGTTTTGGTATTGTGCCACAAAGTTTAATCACAAAGACACACTCAACACAAGGTATAGCAAAAATATAATGATTTGAATGTAGTTAAAATAATGATGCAAATGTGAAGTAAAGTGACCTATATGAATGAGCAGAAATATTTAACAAGGATGTTAGGAGCTTTAAGTTTAACACAATGTAGAATAATAGGTCTACACTCAGTATACATGAACTTGATTAAGATGTTAAGCTTTTCTATCCTGTCTTTTGATTTTCTTAAATTTTGGCTTGGAAGGAATACAAAATAAGTTAGTTAAATCTCACTTTTCAGTGCAAGAGATCACATTGATTAGATGCAAGACCTCCTGATTACTCAGTGGTTTAACTTTCTTTATCTTATACAGAGTTGAAATTTTTGATTTCCACTTTTTGACCCGAAACAAATCACTTTTTAGGTGAAATGGCCTGGTTACTCAGCAGTTCAAAAATTTACATTACTCTGCTTGTATCTTTCCAGATTGTTGATCATTTTGATAGTTTTCTTTTGATGTTTTGCAGGAATATGTTTGCTTTGACCAGAAAATTCATGAGTACAATTTAGAAAATTATTCTTAACTTGTGGTAAAAATGAAGCTTAAACATACACATGTTAAATAGTAAAGCCACTCATGTGCCTACAAGTGTTTTGCAACTCATTTTAAAGACATTCAGTATTAAGATTGCTTAACCTTGAAATGATACTGAATCTTTGATATTAAACTAAATGCACAATGAGTTTAGTTTCAATGTTTTAATTCTCTCATAAGAAAATAGCACAAGCACTCAAAATTCTGATGACTTTGGGGTTCAAAATAGACAACTATGTTCAAGAGATATGACAATGACTCCCCCTTTCATGTATCTCCCCCTTACAAAGTGAACATGAAGATTATTGAAGAAATAGGAATGGAATCAAGTGAAAATAGAATGAACATGAATGTTTTTTTGAAAGACAAGGACTCCCCCTCAACAATTGCATACAAGGCTCTTGATGCTTGGCAGAGACATATACTCACGCATAGTGAAAGTGTCCAGACAAGTCTGACTTGTCTTTCTTCAAATCACCATTTGATATACTAAGAATGTTAATGCAATGTGAGAGTGAGAATTTATTTGCAAGAACATTTGTCAACAAACTGAATGGAGTTGTTTATGAAGGAATATTTTCTCCAGCATTTCACTCAAAGATTCTTTTGACTCACTTCCCCATAAGATATGCATGATATGAAATGATCATTTAAGCAATTTAGATATGTTCATTCAAAGTAGTTTGCACATAAAGAATATGAACATGATCAAGCATGCATTAACATGCAATTTATTGAAGGAGAAAGTTTTTCAAAAACTCAAAATTGCTTCAAAGACTTAAAATAAAGTTTTTGAGATTTTCATTTTTCTTGATGACCTTTATGCAGAAAAAGACTATTGATACTTGACGGAGAATTTTTCTCACGCATGATGATAGTTTTTAGACAAGCCTAACTTGTCCTTTCACATTTCACCATTTTAATATCACATAGTCACTGCAAAAAGGTCAATTATTCTTTATTGTTAGCATGAAATTCATTGCATTTTCAAGAACATTTTTGCACTTTTTCAAATTTACTCCCCATTAATATGTGCATGGAATGAAAAAACTAGCAAGCAATTCACACATGATTATGCACACATTAGCTTTAAGCATAACATGACTTCTAGTACTTGGCGGAGTATTTTACTCACGCATAATGATAGCTTCCAAAAAAGCATAACTTGTTTTTCCACATGTCATCATTTGATATACCAAAAAGTCAAAGCTATTGATATGCACACAGAATCATGGGCACAGTTAAGCAAGCATGATAACACAACATGATTCCAAATGTTAAAACACAAAGTTATTGTTGGGAGTAGCATCAGAACACATTTTTCATTGTTCAGATAAAAATCAAACATCATTTCAATTCAAGCAATTCAATTTGAAATGATAAGAAGTTTTACCTGAATAGACTTCAATTGCTTTTCAAATATTTTACCTGTGTTCTCCAATCATTTCTTGCCTTGCACAGCCAATATCTTGAATCCATTTACAATGTATGGCTGCAAGACTCCTCAGCTTGCTGATCAAGCTGGTTTTGGACCCACACTTGCTTGGGTCCTGCAATGAAATCAATGTTAGAGTGCAATAAAGATTTTTGAATCCAAAATGATTTTATTTTTGGTATAGATGCATTCTTTCATTGACAGAACTATGAGCATAATTAGTTCCAAATTTTCTTTTTATCTTGCTCAATGCATCTATGTTTTCATGAAGTGTTCAATTTATATTCATATGGAGTTTCTGAGCATTTTCAACAAAATCATGATTCTTAGTTACATGTGAATGATGTGAAAATTTTTTCAAGTAATTCAAGCTAAAATCATCATGGAAGAAATGAAATAAACAAGCAATCATGTTTCAAAGACAACTATTTTTTTTTTTTTAAATTAATGACTCTTACACAAGGAAGATCATTGGTACTTGGCGGAGCTTATTCCTCACACATATGATAGTTTCCAGACAAGCATGACTTGTCCTTCCACAGTTCACCATTTGATATACCAATTGATCTTTGCATAAGAGTCCCAATTGATTTCAGTTTTTATTTAGCAGGAGAATCTCTCAGAAGTATTTACCTGGTGAGATTTTCATTTTCTTTCATTCTCTTCACTTACTTTCCTTGTAGCCTTTGTCATGAAGCCTTCATCTTGAAATTGACTACAAGGATCTCTGCATCCACATTCAAGTAACACATTTTAGAACCGAAACTTGTTTAGGTCCTAAGGATCTTCCATGAATTTGCACAATGATTTTTGAATCCAAAAGGATTTGATATTGGGTGCATTTTTCTGAAGACTAGAAACACTGGAATCTTGGTTTCTAATCTTAGAGTTATTAGTATAGAATGCACCACTGACATACTGAACATTTTGTTTTCTATTTTTCAGATTTTTATCATTGAGATTTTTAACATGGAATTCAGAAGAGATCTTTTGTGCAACAGTTCCTTTTTCATGTACATAGAATTTCTGAGTGTTTTCAGCATGAACATGATCTTTATTCTTATGTACATTAACATGAAACATGGGAGCATACACAAGATTATCAATTCTATGCCAACATTCCCTAGAAGTATGCCCAAATTTATGACATGTGAAGCACTGGACTGATTTGACATATTTATGAAATGTTGATCTCTATTCCAGCAAAATTTGGCCAAATGACCAGGTTTATTACAATTAAAGCAAATGAGATCATTTCTTACTTGGTACTTACCTTGACATGTATGCATTTGCTGGAATCTCCTTTTCATGTGAGGAGGCTTACCATGAGGAGAAGGAGGTACCTTTTGGTGGCTCTTGGCATGATGTGATTTGGAACTTGTCTTGGATCTTTTTGAACTGATGGAGGAAGTAGATGAATCTTCTTGACAGTAGCATTTTTCTTTTTCTCTGTCTGTTTCTGAACAAGAACTTTCACTAGTTTTTCATTAGAATTGACAGAATTCTTGTTCGCAGCAGCTTTAACAAATGTTAATTTTGTTTTATTTTCATTTTTCTTATCTCTCACAGAAGCAAGACTTGTGTATTTTGTATTTTTCAATTTGTTGAAGCTCTATTTTTCAGCTTTTAATGCAACAACTTCTTTTTCTGAAAATTGAAGCTTGTTTAGCATGACATCCAAACCATTTGTCATCTTGTTCTTTTCATTTTCAAATTGAGCAATTTATTTTTCCAAATCAGCAATTTTATTACTCAAATTGCTACAATCATTGTCCAATGATTTGTCATGCAACCAGCATTCAATCTTCCTCTGTAAATGATGATTTTCTTCAACAAGTTGTTTGCATCTCTCATTTATTTGATGATCATGAGCCATGTTAGAAATTTGTTTGTTTAATTGATCATTGGCAAATTTGAAGTTTTCATTGAGATCAATCAATTTTTCATTTTCATCTTTCAAATTCCAACTGATCATGATCTTCTTTTAACATGGACAACTTGTTTTCACAACTTTTGATTTTATCTTTCAGACTTTCTTTTTCAGAATTCAGCTTCTGAACTTCAATTTTCAAATTCTCATTTCTTGTGAAGGATCTTTATCATTATTCTGGAGCAATTCAAGTGTATTTTTCAAATTTTCACTTTCTTTGTGGCAATGTTTTAAAGTTTTTTTCAAATCTTATTTTTGTGTTCAGCTTTACATTAAGATTTGCATCTTTTCACAGAATTCAATCAATTCAACATAAGACATGCTTTCATCTGCATCAGAATCAGAATTAGAATACATAAATGGATCTGGAATTGATTTACCTGACCTTGTAGACCCATTTGAATTCTTGTGTTCTGAAGAGGATGCAGAATGCTCTGAGCTCATGGAATGTGCTGTTAGAGCCAAAGTCTTTTGAATTGTTGATTTTCTGGATTCATTGAAGCTCTTCTTTCCATTAAGTTCATGTGAATTTCTTTTGCTCCTTTTATTTATGAATCCTTTCCATCACTGATGTTGGTCATGAAAGCATAACTTCCCATTTGCTGAACTTGAAGAGTTCTCTTCTTCATCCTCACTTTAGTCTTCATCCGACCAAGTTGCAATCATGGCTTTTGGCTTCTTCAATTTGTTGTTCTTCTTGTATTTGTCCTTTTTGATCTCAGGACACTCACCCTTCATGTGTCCTATCTTGTTGTATCTGTAGCAAACAATATCTTCCTCAGTTTTTTTATTTCCGCTAGCATTAAAATTTGAAGAAGAAGCATTCCTTTTACTAGAAGAATATTTTTTCTTTCCATTAAATTTTCCTCTTCTTGATTTTCAAAATTTTTTGAATTGCCTAGTCATGATGGCAAGTTCATCCTCATTAGACTCAGACTCATCAGAACATGATTTTTCTTGATTTTTCCCTTCGTTGCTTGATGGAGCCTTAAGTGCTACTGGTTTAGCCTTAAGCATGTGTTCTTCACTTCTCTTCAGATTTATTTCATAAGTCATTAAAGATCCTATGAGTTCATCCAAAGATTTTGGATAAATCCTTAGAATCTTCAATTACTGTAGCATTAGTGTGCCAATTGGATGGTAGAGAGCGCAAGATTTTTCTTACCAAATCAGCATCAGTGTAGTCCTTACCTAGAGCCTTCAGTCCATTTACAATAATCATGAACCTAGCAAACATTTCAAAGATTGACTCGTCAGATTTCATCATGAATAATTCATATTCAGAGACAATAATATTTTCTTTGGTTTCTTTAACTTGAGATGTTCCCTCATAGAGTAACTCAAGCTTATCCCACATCACCTTGGCAGATTTGCACATGGAGATTCTTGAGTACTCCTTTGGTGGACTGCACATTGAACCATGTTCATGGCACTGTATTCAGGGTGGCCCTCCTAATTTGCTCCCTGGTCCAGGTTTCCTCTTCTCCCTGGTTTTCATAGGGATCTACCTTAACTACCCTCCAAATCTCATAGTTTTGGGCTGTAAGGAAGACTTGTATGCGATTCTTCCAATAGGAATAGTCAGTCCCATTGAAGAAGGGTGGACTATTGATGGAATGGCCTTCAACAATAAAACCTTGAGAATCCATCAATTAAAATAAGATAATGAAAGGGCAAGCAAACAATTCAAGTAATTAACATAGAGATCAATAGAAGCTATCAAATCAGATCAGAAACAGATATTAACCCACTCTGATACTAATTGTAGGATCGAATGGGTGGATCGATCAGATCTAGAAGGGGGGGTTGAATAGATCTGACACCAATTAATGCGGAAGCTCAAGCAATTTAAAAAAATGCTTCGAATCAGAGATCAATTCACCCAAACAATTTACTGATCTGAAGTGTGAGTGTGTAGATGATATGTGAAGTAATTCAACAAATAGTGTTAGTGCAAAATCCTATGCAAGCATCTAGCGCAGACAGGAAGATCAAACCATTGCACATAGGATTTTTAGGTGGTTCGGAAATCACACCATGTGATTCCTACATCCACCCCTCACACAGTGAGGCTCCACTACTCAAAAGAGTACAACACACACTGGAGCACGACGACTCCAAACAACCTTAAGTTCAACAACTCACAAACTGAGCACGACGGCTCAAACAACAACCGGAGCACGACGACTCCAAATTGAGCACGACGGCTCAAACCACACCGTGAGTGTGACGACTCATAAACCAGAGCTCGACGGCTCCTAAACACAAGCTAGATCAAAGACAACAGAAATCAGATTTTCTAGCTATGATCTGATTCAAGACAAATTCGTACACAGAAATTTGTGCAGAACTTCATGCACAAATCTCATAGACGAAATAAAGAAGAACAAACTCTGAAGTCAGAAATGGATGTAGAATGAGTGTTCTTCGATGAAGAGGCCTTGCAGACGCTTCAATTGAGGAGCCTTGATGGAAATCGATGGAGATTCTCCTCAATTGGCGATGCTCTGCTTTGATGGCATCTGAAATGCCAAAAATCCTTCTTCTCTTGCGCCTCTTCAGTTGGATCTGCTCCCTTGCCTAGCACAACAAGCTTCTCTCCAGAGATTCCCCTTAATTCCCACGTCCTTCCTCTTGAAAGGATGGCCTGCAACTTCTAGAGATGGAGCAAGATCTAGAAAGCCCCCTTTGGCCGCCAAAAAGCTTCTTCTGGAAGTGTATGGGCTCTCTTGCCTTTGGGTACAAGGAACATGGGTATTTATAGCCCCATATGTTTATAAAGTGCCTTGGGGTGCATGGGCACAGAAACCTAGGTCAAATCCCCTAATTCCCAAGCAGCCACGTGTCCAAAAAAATTTGCATTTTTTAGTTTTAGGTGGACTGTGTCGACACCACCAGGGAGTGTGTCGACACACTGTCCCATTTGTGCAAAACTGGTCTTCAGGAACTGGGTCTAGTGTCGACACACTCACTGGCTGTGTCGACACACTGTCCTAGTCTGGCAATTGGGTCTTCTGGAATCTGGGACTAGTGTCGACCTGACCATTGAGTGTGTTTACACGACTGCAGACTGTGTCAACACACAGGCAGATCGTGTCAACACACAGGCAGACCGTGTCAACACACAGGTGGACTGTGTCAACACCACTTGAGACAAATTTGTGTAAACCTGAAAATATAAGTGTAAATAATTAATACAAGATATTATCATTAAAATATGAGATATTAAACATCAAAACATGTGGTCTACGCATTATTGTGATATGTATAAAATGTATAACATGTTCAACATGTCATCATCAAAATCACAATATGTCATCATTAAAATCACAATATGTCATCATTAAAATCACAATATGTCACCATTAAAATCACAATATGTCATCATCAAAATCAAAGTATGAGTGATGTTCATTGGTCATCATTAAAATACAACTTTAGGAATTCCAAAACACACTGAACCCAAATTATAAAGCATATCTTTATGCCTCTACTAAGAGCTTCTTCCATTATAATAAAAAAGCGGGTGCAATCGATCTCCCAACCGAAGCCCTCTAGAAAATTTGAAGAAGCCAGCAGGAGATCCATTAACCAACACTGAGAACCAGCAGTTAGATAACATCATACCAATGTAAGAGACAATCTTGAAGAGAAACCGAACTTCTTTATATAGAAAATAGAAATCCCATTCCACACTGTCATAGGCTTTTCTAATATCCAATTTGAAAATAGCATGGCCCCCTCTGACCTTCCGACCAATATCCCGAACAAGTTTCCTGGATAGAGACACATTATCCAGGATGAATCTACCTTTCACAAAAGCACATTGTTCCTCCGAAATGATACGAGGAAGGATTGTAACCAACCTGTCACATAAAATTTTAGACACGATTTTATAGCAGAAATTACAGAGGCTAACCGGTCTAAAATCATTGAAGGTAGCTGTGTGAGGTATTTTCGGCACAAGAGCAATCAACGTGGAAGTAACTCCTCTGAGAAGGGAATGCCCCTGAAAAAATCCATGCACAGCAGCAATAACTTCATGATGAACAATGTCCCAGCAAGATGTAAAGAAAATGCCAGTGAACCCATCAGGCCCAGGGGCGTTGTTCCCACTCAAACTCCAAATTGCACTTTTAGTTTTCTCAAAACTGGGGGTAGCACACATCAAGCGATTTTGATCATCCGAAATAATGGTTAGAATTACCTAGAGAAGAGAAGTGTCAACCATGTGATTAGTAGATTGCAAAAGGGACTCAAAATACTTGGCAGCCTCATCACGCATAACCTGCTGGTCCTCAGTCCAGACACCATTAATTTGAAGGCACTGAATTCTGTTGCGTCTTCTATTACCTTGCACAACTGCATGAAATAAATCAGAGTTTCTGTCACCTTTCTCCAGCCAGTCCATACGGGCCTTCTGCGCCCAAAAAACCTCCCTGCAGTGAATTGCCCTTCTAAGGCTAGCAGTCACCTCCCCCAAGGCACTTCTATTATCCGGAGAAGGGTTAGCATCAAAGATATCCTGCTTGATCCTGACTTCTTCCTCCTGGCGGAGCATATTAGCTTCAACATCACAAAAAACTTCTTTGTTCCAGGCTCGTAATGCTTTCTTGATCGACTGAAGCTTAAGGAAGAGAATGGTAAAAGGGTTAGGGTGCCAGTCACCTTTATGTTCCATGCCATTTTAACAGTGTCAAGGAATGAAATATGCGAAGTCCACATCGCCTGGAAGGTAAACCTAGCCGGAGAATGATCAACCTTATGATATAGGCCAGCATGGGGGCATGATCCGATATGTCCCTGGGAAGATGTCTAACACAGAAACCCTGAAAAGTATCCTCGAATTTACTGTTTATGAGGAAGCGATCAAGACGCGCCTTAATAGACGCCTGCCTCGTTCTGTTATTTGACCAAGTGAAATGAGGACCAATATAACCAGCGTCGAAAAGTGAACAAGCATCAATAAATGAGTTAAAATCCATCATAGATTGCATATTAGCCGCTCGGCCCCCCATCTTCTCAGAAGGTTGGGAGATGCAATTGAAATCACCCCTAACCAGCCAAGGAACATCAACATAGTTAGAAAATTGAATAATATCCTCAAACAGAATCTGACGGAAACTGGCTTCACAACTAGCATAAACAACAGTCATCATCATGTGGACACTGCCTTCCTTTAACACGGCTAAGGACATGTGTTGGTCAGAATAGTTCATTATATTAATGGATGTATTGCGCCAGAAGATCCATAATTTAGAGCTTTCTCCCCCATTGCCAGCAAACTCCTGCATATTAATGTGTCTACAAGTAGTAGTAGCCCGATCAAAAGAGACCATCGGTTCCACAATAACCACAACATCAATATTGTACTTCCTGATCATCCTGCGAAGATACCGCTTAGAGGCAGATTTACAAATGCCTCTAATGTTCCAGTATAGAATAGAGCTATTCATGATGAAGAGTATCCAGTTGACCCACAAGCGGCCTTAGCCATAGATCTCGTTGTTCTGGCACCTACTTTTTTAGTTGATTTCAAATCTTGCAATTGAACAAGAACCGGCATGTAAATATTCTCATTTACAGCAAGAATAGAAAGCCTTTCTAAAGCTCCCTCTGAGGGTTTAGGAAATTCTCTGGCCAACACCGGTGAAGCATCTTCCTTAGCTCTCACAGCCGCCCTAGCCACTATCACCGGAGAAGGCAGGACACCCACCGCAGCTGTTGGGTTATGAGATGTGCTTAAATGTTTTTGATGATGAGTAACGTAATTGATGTTGTGTGAATGGTTCAAACATGATGACAATGACAAAGACATGAAAGAAACATGATGTTGATAAAATGCTTTTAATGATCACCTATGTATTCATTGTATCTTACTTAGAATGTCTTTTAATGTAGGTATGAATGCGAACAATCCAAGCAACAAGATCCAAGTGAAAAAGAACAAGAAAAGCACTTCATGTGACTACCTGTTGACAACCAGGAATGTACCTGTGGACAGATATGTCATCCAGGAACAAACAAGCTACTGGAAGCTCAAATGGAGCAGTAGTTGTCGACAGCTGGAGCTTACCTGTCAACAGATAAGGCTGCCTGTCGACAGCCAGGGATCACTTGTTGACAGCCCCAGTGTTCTAGGAACTTACATGGTTCTGGAAACCAGTTTTTAGTAGTAGCTGTCGACAGCTATGAAGTGCCTATCGACAGACGAAGAGAAAAGTCAGATACAAGATATGTATATGTTCTATATTAGGGTGTTTCCTTTTAGCACGTCTCTCCATACTTGGACACCCATATATATAGAACATATGGAGCTAATTTCGTAGAAGAAGCCACCATATCAAAACCCTAAGCAAAACCCAAGAGAAGAGCTTATTCCTGCTGCTCTACTTCAACTGTCCAAATTGTTCAAGAAGATCCATCTCACGAGAGGAGTTGAAGTGGTTTGTCCATGAATCAAGCTTTGTCTACATCACAGATCATCATCAACATGAAGCCTGAAGTTGTTCTGGACGACCACATCGAAGAGTTCTTCATCTGGATTTGATCTTTCATCTCAGAACTCTTCCTTCTTTCTACTTTCATATATCTATGTGTGTGTGTACTGATTAGAGATCAGTACGTGTCGTTTGTGGAAGTGTGTGGTTTGTGATTTGTACAAGGATTGTGTATAGATCACAGGTGTGGTGTTGGTCAGATCAGGGCTAGAGGATCTGATCTATTGTGGACTTGATCAAGCGTGTGTGTGTGTGGTTGAGCCGTTGTGCTCGTGTGTGTGTTGTACTTAGTGCTAGAGTAGTGTGTGCCTCACTGTGTGAGGGGTGGACGTAGGAGTCATGTGGTGTGATTTCCGAACCACCTAAAAATCTCTTGTGCATTGTGGTTTGATTTGCATTGTGTTGCGCTAGATGCATGCATAGGGATTTCATCTGCACACTACTTTTTAATATGTTTACATAGATTACATCAGATCAAAGGGGTTTTAATTGAGTAGATCTTTTAATCCGAAGTAATTTTTAAATTGCTTAAGTTTCCTCTGCAAATCTATTCAACCCCCCCTTCTAGATTTGCCATCACCGAATATCCGATCCTATCAATTGGTATCAGAGCGGGTTTTCAGTTCATCGGTTGTGATTTGGCAGATCTGTCTTTGCGTGCTTAATCGCTCATCTAATTCTAATCTTATCTGATTACTTGTGATTATTTTTTGGAGCATCATTTGATCTGTTTGAACAGATTGATACTTGTTGATCTGACTAAATATTTTGTTGACTGGTCTAATCATTTGAAGCATACTCAGAAATATGGCTAAGTTCTCAAGTATCATAAATAGACCTATGATAATTGAGTTTGCTAACAAGGTTGATAAAATGCAGGTCTCCTCTATGAAAACAAGCAAGTCTAGAAAGCAAACAGAAGAAAAATGTTACATGGCTCATGGCAGCTTAAAAGGCTCTTTCAGTTCAGACAAATCTGAAGAATCATATATGTCAGAGAAGTCAAGAAACTCTCAAAGGTCAGGTAAATCCAATTCACACCCATTTGTTGTATCTATATCTAACTCTGATTCAGAGGATAATATATCCTATGATGAATTGATAGAATGCTATGAGCACTTGTCCAATCAATTTAAGAAGGTAAAATCTCAAAACAAGAAGCTAAAAGAAAAATTGGACAAGAATGAAATGAGAAATGATAATGCTCAGCATTCTATGAAGAAAAAGAAAATTTGAAAATGGAGAATGAAAATTGGAGAATGAAGTCAGAAATTGTGGAAACAAGCTTTCTAAATTGAAAGAAAATCACGATCAGGTTGAATCTGAAAATTTTCATTTGAAAAATGAAAATGAAAAATTGATTGATCATAATGAGAATACTAACTTGATAATGATCAATTGAATAAACAAATCTTCAACATGGCTCATGATCATCAAATAAAAGAAAAATGCAATCAATTGGTTGAGGAAAATAATCATCCAAAAAAGAAGAATGAGTGCTTGTATCATAACAGACCATTAAATGATGAATGAAACAATTCTAAAAAGAAAATTGCTGACTTGGAAAATCAAATTCTTCAAAGTGAAATTGAAAAGAACAAATAAAAAATGGTTTGAATGTCATGACAAACCAACTTCAAACTTCTGAAAAGAAATTAATGCATTGAAAGCTAAAAAAGAAAAATTTACAAATGAACTTGAAGTGGTTATTAAACAAAATCAAAATTCTGAAAAGAAGATTTCTGAATTGAACAAAATCATTAGCAGCTTAAAATCTAATTTGTCTAAGTTTGTTCAAGGAACACAATTTTGATAATCTTCTTGGAATAAAAGTCAATTTTCAAGGGAGGGTTTAGGCTTTAACCCCTTGAACAAAAAGGATTTTGAAAACAAAACAAAGACCTCATTTGTCAATGTTCTAAGAATAAGAATTATGTTTCACCTAAAGAAAAACTTGTTAATATTCATGTTCAGAAAAATGTTCAAAACAAAATGATAAATTGAACAAAAATGCTGCAAATAGGAAGAATCTTGTTTCAACTGAAAACCAGAAAAAGAAAATGAAAAAGAAATATAGGTCTCCACAGCTCCTCCATCACCCAGGAAAATCCAAGACAATCTGCAACTCCCCATCATGTCAAGAGCTACCAAAGGGTACCACCTCCTCCTTTTCAGCCCAAGGATGATCAAAGGTACTCTAAAGGATCTCAGAGATTCCAACAAATGCACTCATACTATGGTAAGCTTTAGGTAAATACTCAACTCGTTTGCTTTAATTGCAATAGACCTGGTCACCTTGCCAAATTCTGTTGGAATAAAGGTCAACACTTTCATAAATATGTCAAGTCTATCCAATGCTTTACATGTCATAAACATGGTCATATCTCTAGGGACTGTTGGCATATAAATGATCATCTTGTGCATGTTCCCAAGCCCTATGTTCATACGCATGCCCATGTACGTACTTAGAATAAAAATCATGTTCATGCTGAAAATATTCAAAATTCTATGTACATAAGAAATGATTGCTGAAAAAAGAAGTGTTCTGTTCCTCATGCTAAAAGTCTTAAAAACAAAATATTTCATGAAAATATAGATGTATTGAATAAGACCATAGTAGAGTATGGAACTAATGGTGCTCATAGTTCCATTGAAAGAAATGCATCTATTCTATAAATAAAATCATTTTGGATTCTGAAATCATTGTTGAAGCTAACAATTTTAATGTCATTGCAGGACGCAAGCAAGTGTGGGTCCCAAAACTAGCTTGATCAACAAGCTGAAATGCTTGCGCCATACACTATAAATGGATTCATGGCATTGGTGTACAAGGCAAGAAATGATTGGAGAACAAAGGTAAAAAAAAAAATTGGACTGTGATTGAAGACTGTTCAGGTAAAAATCTCCTTATCACTTCAGATTTGAACTGCTGAAATGAAATAGATTTTAATTTTATCTTAGTAGTGAAAAATGTGTTTTGATGCATTCCCAATGACAAGCCTCTTAACAATTGGAATCATGGTTGTATTCTCATGCTTGCTTGACTATGTCCATGATTCTGGTGCATAAAAATGTGTGAATTGCTTGCCACTCTTTTTAGTTCATACACATGTTAAGGGAGTAAATTTGAAAAAGCACAAAAATATTCTTTAAAATTCCTTGAAATTGATCTTTCATGAAATGTGGAAGGACAAGTTAGGCTTGTCTGGAAACTATCATTATGCGTGAGAAATATTCTCCGCTAAGTATCAATAGTCTTCTACTATATACAGATTATCAAAAAATAATCATAATCTCAAAAACTTCAGTTGATCATGTTTATACTCTCTTATGCAAATGCTTGACATGAATATGTGTGATTACCTGAATGTTCATTTCAATACCATGCGTACATTATGGTGGAGTAAGTCAAAAGAGTTTTTGAGTGAGTTGTTTGAGGGACATCTTTCACATCAATCTTGCCGCATTTATCTCTTTAAAAGAATGAATTTGGTGTCCACATGTTAATGGATGTTTATTCTGTTGCAAATGCTTGGTATGTTTGTGTATTTCATTGATTGATTTGCTTGAATGATGAGTCATCACATGCACATACTAAGGGAGAGTAAGTTAAGACTAGGTGAGTGAAATTCTTGAGGGGTATCATATTTAATGTGTCATTATCCCTCATCATGTGGTTCAAATATCTCAATTCAAAGCCTTGAAGCTGAGTTTTCAAGTACTTGTCGACAGCCAGAATCCCAGTTGTCGACAGATAGCCTCTCCTAGAAACTTCATCCTACTGGCTCTCAGTACCTATCGACATGCACAAACTTGTTGTCAACAGATACACATTTTCTGTGAATTCTTCATCTTTCTTCATCCCTTCTTCATGAGTATGTTCATATCATTGATGCAAGGGGAGAATTTGGACTTAATATTTATTACTACCTTTCATATTCACATAGTATCAAAGACGTTACCTTAATCACAATGATTTTGATATAATATTTTGTGCTTGAGTCTAGATTGTGTCATCTAGAAAACATTGATCAAATCTAATGGCTTTAACCTAACTCACTTGAATAACTCCCTTGTGGATGATCATGTTTCTAAATGGATTGACAAGTAAGAAGGTTATTGAACTTAATGCTTTACATTGACTTTTGACCTTAATACCTTTGACCTTGATTTTAAATTAAAAAAGAAAGGCTACCTATTTCTAAACTCAGAAGTTCAACAAAAATTATATGAAATGGGCCCAAGGCAGAGCAATGTTTTGTATCACTGAGTAACCGGGGACATGGGCATCACAAATGTCTGTCTTCGCGTCAAAAAGTATATTCTTTATCTCTGCACAACGGTATGATGGTCACTCACACTGAGTAACTGGGGGTACGGGCATCACAAATGTCTACCTTCACGTCAAAAGGTGAGAATGATCCTAATTACCACTTTTTTCCATTAACTTGATCAAAGAAATAGTTCAATGTTAGAAATAGAGTGAAGCCTCCATGTTTTTAAATCAAGGCCAATTTGTTGTCCATTGACAATTGTTCATGTAGACATTGCCTTCATTTACCAACTAAACATCACCCACAAAGGAACATGTTTTTCTACAACAGTTTTATTCAAACGGGTTATCTATTTTCATATGTTTTTGAACGATGCCTTCTACAATGCTATAACTTTGAGATCCCAGAGTATTATCTCTTAACTATTGTAGAATTTTATGTGTCTTAATACTAGTGTTTATGACACGTTGTAATGGGTATCAACCTACTCTCAACCTTGTAATCCCATTTGAACACTCTTCCCCCTCAAATCTTTCACAATTCAGTTATGGGGTCAAGTAGTTCTTGCTTCATTTTTATCCATGTGTGCATGAATTATATTTTTAACTGTTGCCAAAAGGGGAGAAACATCAATTGTATAAATTGCTAATTTTTCATCATCAAAAAGGGGGAGAATGTTGGGTTATGACATGTGCTTAATATTTTTTGATGATGAGTAACGTAATTGATGTTGTGTGAATGGTTCAAATATGATGACAATGACAAAGACATGAATGAAACATGATGCTGATAAAATGCTTTTATTGATCACTTATGTATTCATTGTATCTCACTTGGAATGTCTTTTA
>CM024758.1:127291389-127368023 GCA_014218235.1 Colocasia esculenta | reverse complement strand
TCTATCCAGGAAACTTGTTCGGGATATTGGTCGGAAGGTCAGAGGGGGCCATGCTATTTTCAAATTGGATATTAGAAAAGCCTATGCCAGTGTGGAATGGGATTTCTATTTCTCATATTAAGAAGTTCGTTTTCTCTTCAGCTTTGTCTCTTACATTGGTATGATGTTATCTAACTGCTGGTTCTCAGTGTTGGTTATGGATCTCCTGCTGGCTTCTTCAAATTTTCTAGAGGGCTTCGGTTGGGAGATCCGATTGCACCCGCTCTTTTATTATAATGGAAGAAGCTCTTAGTAGAGGCATAAAGATATGCTTTATAATTTTGGGGTTCAGTGTGTTTTGGAATTTCCTAAAGTTGTATTTTAATGATGACCAATGAACATCACTCATACTTTGATTTTGATGATGACATATTGTGATTTTAATGGTGACATATTGTGATTTTAATGATGACATATTGTGATTTTAATGATGACATATTGTGATTTTGATGATGACATGTTGAACATGTTATACTTTTTATACATATCACAATAATGCGTAGACCACATGTTTTTGATGTTTAATATCTCATATTTTAATGATAATATCTTGTATTAATTATTTACACTTTATATTTTCAGGTTACACAAATTTGTCTCAAGTGGTGTTGACACAGTCCACCTGTGTGTTGACACGGTCTCCTGTGTGTTGACACGATCTGCCTGTGTGTTGACACAGTCTGCCAGTCGTGTAAACACACTCAATGGTCAGGTCGACACTAGTCCCAGATTCCAGAAGACCCAATTGCCAGACTAGGACAGTGTGTCGACACAGCCAGTGAGTGTGTCGACACTAGACCCAGTTCCCTGAAGACCAGTTTTGCACAAATGGGACAGTGTGTCGACACACTCCCTGGTGGTGTCGACACAGTCCACCTAAAACTAAAAAATGCAAATTTTTTTGGACACGTGGCTGCTTGGGAATTAGGGGATTTGACCTAGGTTTCTGTGCCCATGCACCCCAAGGCACTTTAAACATATGGGGCTATAAATACCCATGTTCCTTGTACCCAAAGGCAAGAGAGCCCATACACTTCCAGAAGAAGCTTTTTGGCGGCCAAAGGGGGCTTTCTAGATCTTGCTCCATCTCTAGAAGTTGCAGGCCATCCTTTCAAGAGGAAGGACGTGGGAATTAAGGGGAATCTCTGGAGAGAGCTTGTTGTGCTAGGCAAGGGAGCAGATCCAACTGAAGAGGCGCAAGAGAAGAAGGATTTTTGGCATTTCAGATGCCATCAAAGCAGAGCATCGCCAATTGAGGAGAATCTCCATCGATTTCCATCAAGGCTCCTCAATTGAAGCGTCTGCAAGGCCTCTTCATCGAAGAACACTCATTCTACATCCATTTCTGACTTCAGAGTTGTTCTCTTTATTTCGTCTATGAGATTTGTGCATGAAGTTCTGCACAAATTTCTGTGTACGAATTTGTCTTGAATCAGATCATAGCTAGAAAATCTGATTTCTGTTGTCTTTGATCTAGCTTGTGTTTTAGGAGCCGTCGAGCTCTGGTTTATGAGTCGTCACACTCACGGTGTGGTTTGAGCCGTCGTGCTCATTTGGAGTCGTCGTGCTCCGGTTGTTGTTTGAGCCGTCGTGCTCAGTTTGTGAGTTGTTGAACTCAAGGTTGTTTGGAGTCGTCGTGCTCCAGTGTGTGTTGTACTCTTTTGAGTAGTGGAGCCTCACTGTGTGAGGGGTGGATGTAGGAATCACATGGTGTGATTTCCGAACCACCTAAAAATCCTATGTGCAATGGTTTGATCTTCCTGTCTGCGCTAGATGCTTGCATAGGATTTTGCATAACACTATTTGTTGATTACTTCACATATCATCTCACACACTCACACTTCAGATCAGTAAATTGTTTGGGTGAATTGATCTCTGATTCGAAGCATTTTTTTAAATTGCTTGAGCTTCCGCATTAATTGGTGTCAGATCTATTCAACCCCCCTTCTAGATCTGATCGATCCACCCATTCGATCCTACAATTGTATCAGAGTGGGTTAATATCTGTTTCTGATCTGATTTGAAGCTTCTATTGATCTCTATGTTTATTACTTGAATTGTTTGCTTGCCCTTTCATTATCTTATTTTAATTGATGGATTCTCAAGGTTTTATTGTTGAAGGCCATTCCATCAATAGTCCACCCTTCTTCAATGGGACTGACTATTCCTATTGGAAGAATCGCATACAAGTCTTCCTTACAGCCCAAAACTATGAGATTTGGAGGGTAGTTAAGGTAGATCCCTATGAAAACCAGGGAGAAGAGGAACCTGGACCAGGAGCAAATTAGGAGGGCCACCCGAATACAGTGCCATGAACATGGTTCAATGTGCAGTCCACCCAAGGAGTACTCAAGAATCTCCATGTGCAAATCTGCCAAGGTGATGTGGGATAAGCTTGAGTTACTCTATGAGGAACATCTCAAGTTAAAGAAACCAAAGAAAATATTATTGTCTCTGAATATGAATTATTCATGATGAAATCTGACGAGTCAATCTTTGAAATTTTGCTAGGTTCATGATATTGTAAATGGACTGAAGGCTCTAGGTAAGGACTACACTGATGCTGATTTGGTAAGAAAAATCTTGCGCTCTCTACCATCCAATTGGCACACTAAGCTACAGTAATTGAAGATTCTAAGGATTTATCCAAAATCTCTTTGGATGAACTCATAGGATCTTTAATGACTTATGAAATAAATCTGAAGAGAAGTGAAGAACACATGCTTAAGGCTAAACCAGTAGCACTTAAGGCTCCATCAAGCAACGAAGGGAAAAATCAAGAAAAATCATGTTCTGATGAGTCTGAGTCTAATGAGGATGAACTTGCCATCATGACTAGGCAATTCAAAAATTTTGAAAATCAAGAAGAGGAAAATTTAATGGAAAGAAAAAATATTCTTCTAGTAAAAGGAATGCTTCTTCTTCAAATTTTAATGCTAGCGGAAATAAAAAAACTGAGGAAGATATTGTTTGCTACAGATACAACAAGATAGGACACATGAAGGGTGAGTGTCCTGAGATCAAAAAGGACAAATACAAGAAGAACAACAAATTGAAGAAGCCAAAAGCCATGATTGCAACTTGGTCAGATGAAGACTAAAGTGAGGATGAAGAAGAGAACTCTTCAAGTTCAGCAATGGGAAGTTATGCTTCCGACCAACATCAGTGATGGAAAGGATTCATAAATAAAAGGAGCAAAAGAAATTCACATGAACTTAATGGAAAGAAGAGCTTCAATGAATCAGAAAATCAACAATTCAAAAGACTTTGGCTCTAACAGCACATTCCATGAGCTCAGAGCATTCTGCATCCTCTTCAGAACACAAGAATTCAAATGGGTCTACAAGGTCAGGTAAATCAATTCCAGATCCATTTATGTATTCTAATTCTGATTCTGATGCAGATGAAAGCATGTCTTATGTTGAATTGATTGAATTCTGTGAAAAGATGCAAATCTTAATGTAAAGCTGAACACTAAAAATAAGATTTGAAAAAAACTTTAAAACATTGCCACAAGAAAGTGAAAATTTGAAAAATACACTTGAATTGCTCCAGAATAATGATAAAGATCTTCACAAGAAATGAGGAATTTGAAAATTGAAGTTCAGAAGCTGAATTCTGAAAAAGAAAGTCTGAAAGATAAAATCAAAAGTTGTGAAAACAAGTTGTCCATGTTAAAAGAAGATCATGATCAGTTGGAATTTGAAAGATGAAAATGAAAAATTGATTGATCTCAATGAAAACTTCAAATTTGCCAATGATCAATTAAACAAACAAATTTCTAACATGGCTCATGATCATCAATAAATGAGAGATGCAAACAACTTGTTGAAGAAAATCATCATTACAGAGGAAGATTGAATGCTGTTGCATGACAAATCATGGACAATGATTGTAGCAATTTGAGTAATAAAATTGCTGATTTGGAAAAATAAATGCTCAATTTGAAAATGAAAAGAACAAGATGACAAATGGTTGGATGTCATGCTAAACAAGCTTCAATTTTCAGAAAAAGAAGTTGTTGCATTAAAAGCTGAAAAATAGAGCTTCAACATGAATTGAAAAAATACAAAAACACAAGTCTTGCTTCTGTGAGAGATAAGAAAAATGAAAATAAAACAAAATTAACATTTGTTAAAGCTGCTGCGAACAAGAATTCTGTCAATTCTAATGAAAAACTAGTGAAAGTTCTTGTTCAGAAACAGACAGAGAAAAAGAAAAATGCTACTGTCAAGAAGATTCATCTACTTCCTCCATCAGTCAAAAAGCTCCAAGACAAGTTCCAAATTCACATCATGCCAAGAGCCACCAAAAGGTACCTCCTTCTCCTCATGGTAAGCCTCCTCACATGAAAAGGAGATTCCAGCAAATGCATACATGTCAAGGTAAGTACCAAGTAAGAAATGATCTCATTTGCTTTAATTGTAATAAACCTGGTCATTGGCCAAATTTTGCTGGAATAGAGATCAACATTTCATAAATATGTCAAATCAGTCCAGTGCTTCACATGTCATAAATTTGGGCATACTTCTAGGGAATGTTGGCATAGAATTGATAATCTTGTGCATGCTCCCATGTTTCATGTTAATGTACATAAGAATAAAGATCATGTTCATGCTGAAAACACTCAGAAATTCTATGTACATGAAAAAGGAACTGTTGCACAAAAGATCTCTTCTGAATTCCATGTTAAAAATCTCAATGATAAAAATCTGAAAAATAGAAAACAAAATGTTCAGTATGTTAGTGGTGCATTCTATACTAATAACTCTAAGATTAGAAACCAAGATTCCAGTGTTTCTAGTCTTCAGAAAAATGCACCCAATATCAAATCCTTTTGGATTCAAAAATCATTGTGCAAATTCATGGAAGATCCTTAGGACCTAAACAAGTTTCGGTTCTAAAATGTGTTACTTGAATGTGATGCAGGATCCTTGTAGTCAATTTCAAGATGAAGGCTTCATGACAAAGGCTACAAGGAAGTAAGTGAAGAGAATGAAAGAAAATGAAAATCTCACCAGGTAAATACTTCTGAGAGATTCTCCTACTAAATAAAAACTGAATCAATTGGGACTCTTATGCAAAGATCAATTGGTATATCAAATGGTGAACTGGGAAGGACAAGTCATGCTTGTCTGGAAACTATCATTATGTGTGAGGAATAAGCTCCGCCAAGTACCAATGATCTTCCTTGTGTAAGAGTCATTAATTTAAAAAAAAAAAATAGTTGTCTTTGAAACATGATTGCTTGTTTATTTCATTTCTTCCATGATGATTTTAGCTTGAATTACTTGAAAAAATTTTCACATCATTCACATGTAACTAAGAATCATGATTTTGTTGAAAATGCTCAGAAACTCCATATGAATATAAATTGAACACTTCATGAAAACATAGATGCATTGAGCAAGATAAAAAGAAAATTTGGAACTAATTCTGCTCATAGTTCTGTCAATGAAAAAAATGCATCTATACCAAAAATAAAATCATTTTGGATTCAAAAATCTTTATTGCACTCTAACATTGATTTCATTGCAGGACCAAGCAAGTGTGGGTCCCAAAACCAGCTTGATCAGCAAGCTGAGGAGTCTTGCAGCCATACATTGTAAATGGATTCAAGATATTGGCTGTGCAAGGCAAGAAATGATTGGAGAACACAGGTAAAATATTTGAAAAGCATTGAAGTCTATTCAGGTAAAACTTCTTATCATTTCAAATTGAATTGCTTGAATTGAAATGATGTTTGATTTTTTATCTGAACAATGAAAAATGTGTTTGATGCTACTCCAACAATAACTTGTGTTTTAACATTTGGAATCATGTTGTGTTATCATGCTTGCTTAACTGTGCCCATGATTCTGGTGCATATCAATAGCTTGACTTTTTGGATATCAAATGATGACATGTGGAAAAACAAGTTATGCTTTTTGGAAGCTATCATTATGCGTGAGTAAAATACTCCGCCAAGTACTAGAAGTCATGTTATGCTTAAAGCTAATTGTGTGCATAATCATGTGTGAATTGCTTGCTAGTTTTTTCATCCATGCACATATTAATGGGGAGTAAATTTGAAAAAGTGCAAAAATGTTCTTGAAAATGCAATGAATTTCATGCTAACAATAAAGAATAATTGACCTTTTTGCAGTGACTATGTGATATATCAAATGGTGAAATGTGAAAGGACAAGTTAGGCTTGTCTGGAAACTATCATCATGCGTGAGAAAAATTCTCCGTCAAGTATCAATAGTCTTTTTCTGCATAAAGGTCATCAAGAAAAATGAAAATCTCAAAAACTTTATTTTAAGTCTTTGAAGCAATTTTGAGTTTTTGAAAAACTTTTCTCCTTCAATAAATTGCATGTTAATGCATGCTTGATCATATTCATATTCTTTATGTGCAAACTACTTTGAATGAACATATCTAAATTGCTTAAATGATCATTTCATATCATGCATATCTATGGGGGAAGTGAGTCAAAAGAATCTTTGAGTGAAATGCTGGAAAATATTCCTTCATAAACAACTCCATTCAGTTTGTTGACAAATGTTCTTGCAAATAAATTCTCACTCTCACATTGCATTAACATTCTTAGTATATCAAATGGTGATTTGAAGAAAGACAAGTCAGCTTGTCTGGACACTTTCACTATGCGTGAGTATATGTCTCTGCCAAGCATCAAGAGCCTTGTATGCAATTGTTGAGGGGGAGTCCTTGTCTTTCAAATAAAACATTCATGTTCATTCTATTTTCACTTGATTCCATTCCTATTTCTTCAATAATCTTCATGTTCACTTTGTAAGGGGGAGATACATGAAAGGGGGAGTCATTGTCATATCTCTGAACATAGTTGTCTATTTTGAACCCCAAAGTCATCAGAATTTTTGAGTGCTTGTGCTATTTTCTTATGAGAGAATTAAAACATTGAAACTAAACTCATTGTGCATTAGTTTAATATCAAAGATTCAGTATCATTTCAAGGTTAAGCAATCTTAATACTGAATGTCTTAAAATGAGTTGCAAAACACTTGTAGGCACATGAGTGGCTTTAATATTAACATGTGTATGTTAAGCTTCATTTTTACCACAAGTTAAGAATAATTTTCTAAATTTGTACTCATGAATTTTCTGGTCAAAGCAAACATATTCCTGCAAAACATCAAAAGAAAACTATCAAAATGATCAACAATCTGGAAAGATACAAGCAGAGTAATGTAAATTTTTGAACTGCTGAGTAACCAGGCCATTTCACCTAAAAAGTGATTTGTTTCGGGTCAAAAAGTGGAAATCAAAAATTTCAACTCTGTATAAGATAAAGAAAGTTAAACCACTGAGTAATCAGGAGGTCTTGCATCTAATCAATGTGATCTCTTGCACTGAAAAGTGAGATTTAATAACTTATTTTTGTATTCCTTCCAAGCCAAAATTAAGAAAATCAAAAGACAGGATAGAAAAGCTTAACATCTTAATCAAGTTCATGTATACTGAGTGTAGACCTATTATTCTACATTGTGTTAAACTTAAAGCTCCTAACATCCTTGTTAATATTTCTGCTCATTCATATAGGTCACTTTACTTCACATTTGCATCATTTTTTTAACTACATTCAAATCATTATATTTTTGCTATACCTTGTGTTGAGTGTGTCTTTGTGATTAAACTTTGTGGCACAATACCAAAAACACAATCATTTCTCTCATTTGACAATATCACTTTGCCTCACTTATTTTGATTACTTCTGACCATTCATTTCCTACATTTCATTTCTTGATCTCCTACAATCTTTGTTTCTCTCTCTGTCTAACTTTTTGATGTTGTCAAAAAGGGGAGAAAGTTCCTTCAAGGAGGAGAAAGTAAAAGTTTCTAGGGGAGAAAGTTCTTTATGGGAGAAAGTTCAAAGGGTGTATATGGTCAAGGGGAGTTATTGCAGTCAAGGGAGTCAGGTTATTGGGAGACTGTGCATATGTTTTGTCATCATCAAAAGGGGGAGATTGTTGGGTTGAGTGTGTTTTGGAATTTCCTAAAGTTGTAGTTTAATGATGACCAATGAACATCACTCATACTTTGATTTTGATGATGACATATTGTGATTTTAATGATGACATATTGTGATTTTAATGATGACATATTGTGATTTTGATGATGACATGTGAACATGTTATACATTTTACATATCACAATAATGCTTAGACAACTGTTTTTGATGTTTAATATCTCATATTTTAATGATAATATCTTGTATTAATTATTTACACTTATATTTTCAGGTTTACACAAATTTATCTCAAGTGGTGTCGACACAGTACACCTGTGTGTGGCACGGTTCTACCTATGTGTTGACACGGGCTGCCTGTGTGTTGACACAGTCTGCCAGTCGTGTCGACACACTCAATGGTCAGGTCGACACTAGTCCCAAATTCCAGAAGGACCCAGTTGCCAGACTGGGACAGTGTGTCGACACAGCCAGTGAGTGTGTCGACACTAGACTCAGTTCCCAGAAGACCAGTTTTGCGCAAATGGGACAGGTGTCGACACACTCCCTGGTGGTGTTGACACAGTCCACCTGAAACTCAAAAACGTGAATTTTTCTGGGACGTGGGGCTGGGAATTAGGGGATTTGACCTAGGTTTCCGTGCCCATGCACCCCAAGGTACTTTATGGACATAGGGGGCTATAAATACCTATGTTCCTTGTACCCTAAAGGTAAGAGAGCCCATACACTTCCAGAAGAAGCTTTTGGTGGCCAAAGGGGGCTTTCCAGATCTTGTTCCATCTCCAGAAGTTGCAGGCCATCCATTAAGAGGAAGGACGTGGGAATCAAGGGGAATCTCTGGATAGAAGCTTGTTGTGCTAGGCAAGGGAGTAGATCCAACTGAAGAGGCGCAGGAGAAGAAGGATTTTTGGCATTTCAGATGCCATCAAAGCAGAGCATCGCCAATTGAGGAGAATATCCATCGATTTCCATCAAGGCTCCTCAATTGAAGCGTCTGCAAGGCCTCTTCATCGAAGAACACTCATTCTACATCCATTTCTGACTTCAGAGTGTTCTTCCTTATTTCGTCTATGAGATTGTGCATGAAGTTCTGCACAAATTCCTGTGTACGAATTTGTCTTGAATCAGATCATAGCTAGAGGATCTGATTTCGGGTGTCTTTGATCTAGCTTGTGTTTTGGAGCCGTCGAGCTCTGGTTTATGAGTCATTGCACTCACGGTGTTGTTTGAGCCGTCGTGCTCAATTTGGAGTCGTCATGCTCGGTTGTGTTTGAGCCGTCGTGCTCAGTTTGTGAGTCGCTGAACTCAATGTTGTTTGGAGTCATCGTGCTCTGGTGTGTGTTGTAATCTTTTGAGTAGTGGAGCCTCACTGTGTGAGGGGTGGATGTAGGAATCACATGGTGTGATTTCCAAACCACCTAAAAATCCTATATGCAATGGTTTGACTTTCTTGTTTGCGCTAGATGCTTGCATAGGATTTTGCACTAACACTATTTGTTGAATTGCTTCATACATCATCTACACACACTCACACTTCAGATCAGTAAATTGTTTGGGTGAATTGATCTCTGATTCGAAGCATTTTTTTTTTAAATTGTTTGAGATTCCGCATTAATTGGTGTCAGATCTATTGAACTCTCCCTTCTAGATCTGATCCATCCACCCATTCGATCCTACATCTAATGGCTCTTCATTCCCTATGCTAGTCCCAGGGGATGCCCGGCCCCATCTCACCTTCTCTATGTAGATGATACCATTATCTTCTTGAATGGTTGTATCCAAATGTTAAATGCCTTGTGCACTTCTTGAAAGGTGGCTAGTCCTCGAGTCAAGCTATTAATTCCAGCAAAAGCTCTTTCATGGTTTCCACGAAAGCTACCATGCAATCCATTCTACGTATTAAGGAGGCTACTAGTTATATGAGCAGGAAGGGTCTTTGATTTATCTGGGGGTTCCGCTGAGATGGCGCAGAGTTTTGGCTTAAGATACAAAAGTCTAATTGAAAATTCAATGCTAAGTTGGGAGGATGGAAATCCAAGTTAATTTCATAAGCTGGGAGGGACCTTGATTAACTCAGTCTTAGCATCTATCTCGGTTTATCTTGCTGCTTCTTCTTTCTTCCGAAGTCTGTTATATTACATGGAGAGGTCCACGCTGCCTTCTTTGGAATGGATCGATGGCTCTCGTCGTCGGCACTGGGTAGCAGGCATATCATTCAACACCTTAAATAGGAAGGAGGTTTGGGTGTCCGGAACTTGAAGCATGTTCATTATCCCTGGTTGTCAAACAAATTTGGAATATTCGTCATGGTAGCTACATTTGGTATGTCTACGCTAGACGGCACTTTCATGAGACCAACTTTCGCCATATCCCAATGATGCCGAAACAGATCTGCATGCCTGCTAATAATATTATCCAAAAGAACACAAGGTGGATCCATGGCAGAGGTGATAAGATTGATATTTTAAAGGACATATGGTTGGGCGACTGCCCCTTATCTGAGTCTCTTCATGGCTCCTTTGAAGGTGGCGGAATTTCTTTGCAGGAGGTTATCCGTGGTAGCTCTCATCCTTTGAGGGGGGCCTTACCGGGTGCGATTCTTCAAAATGTGTAGCTAAATGATGAGGAGGATAAATTCTTATGTGTGCCTTCTCCCAGTGGCAACTTCACTACCAAATCTACTTATAATCTGGTAAGGGATATTGGAGTATCTCGCCCTGCTCTGCTAAAAATCTGGCATCATTCTTTTAATCCGCGGGCTTCGCTTTTCTACTGGAAGGTTATTAATAGGGCGTTTCCTGTTGATGGCAGAATTATGGACTGTGGTATTCCCCTGGTTTCTCGTTGCCAATGCTGCTCTCCCCTCAGGTTGAGGACCAAAATCATGTTTTCATCAATAGCAGCCCTACTGTGAAGCTTTGGCGCTAGTTTATGCCCCTGGTCAGTCATAAAATCTACCTGCATTCGCAAATTATTGCACGGGTTTGGAGTTTTATCTTACACTCGAATACTCGCTCTCCTGTTGGTTATATCTCTATTTATGGTATGATGCTTATGCTTTGGGAACTCTGAAAGCACAGATGTGCTGCTTGGTTATATGCTAAGTGTATTCGGGTGGATGATATTATCAGGAACATTAAGCACAATATCTCTTTTGCTCTCTCCAAAATGTCTTTCAAAATTGCTCCTACGCTGGCTCAGAAGCAGATTATTAATGACTATGGCTTTGTTCCTCATACTTTAGTTAAGCAACTGAAGTTTATTCGTTGGATTCCTCCATTCAAAATTTCTGTCTTAATGTTGATGGGGCCTCCAAAGGTAATCCTGGTTTATGTGGGGAGGTGGTTGTATTCGGGAAAGGTTCGGGGCAGTCTTGGTGGCGTTTGCCTACTTCTATGGGGAAGGTAATAGCCTTATTGCAGAAACTCGTGCCCTCTACGATGGTCTTCGTCTTGCGGCATCCCTTGGCATCTGCCTCTCTGCCATTAATCAGACCCCTTAGCTCTTGTTCAGTCCATCAAGTAGTGCTCATGTCTATCTTGGCAATCTTACAGATGGTGGCATATTGCTAAGGACCTTCTTCATGATTATCCTAGTCCGATTCTCATGTCTTTCGCGAAACAAATCAGGTGGCTGATCAGCTCACTAATCATGTGATTGCTTCTAGGCAAAATGATTTCTTTTGTGGCAATTAGAGCCTTCCTTTTACTTGTAAGGGACGGGTTGTTGTGGACAGATCGGGTATGTTGAATGTTAGACTCACCTGACAGGGGTATGCCCCTTTGCTGATGTACTTTTTGGTCGTTGTGCATCATATATATTTTTCGGCCCAAGTGTTTCTGTTGGTGGAGTGGGATCATTCTCCCCCCCTGGGGGAGGGTGCACTCTCCCAACTTTAGGCCATGAGGACCATGTTCGACCAAAAATAAAACTACCCCTTAACGTCAATGTATGTTGACGTTGAGAAGGGATCTCGGCAGAACACTTAAACATCAAAACAAATATAATATGCACAGAAATTGAGGGCCTTACACCCTCTCCCCCTAAAAGAAAACTTCGTCCTCGAAGTTAGAGCAGAAATACTGACCAACAGATGGGGATATTGCTTCTTCATGGCCTCCTCAAGCTCCAATTTAGCCTCCTCCCGAGAGAAGTTCTTCCACAATACCTTCACGGATGTAATAGCCTTGTTCCTCAGGTGCTGAACCTTCCGATCTAGGATAGCTATTGGTCACTCTACATATGACAAGTCTGGCTGAATCTCCACAGGCTCGTGACTAATAACATGTGACGGATCTCGCATGTATCTTCTGAGCATAGACACGTGGAAGACAAGATGCACACTAGCTAGTGCTGGGGGTAAAGCTAGCTCATACGCCACACTGCCCATCCACCAGAGAATCTCAATGGGCCAATGAATCGCGCACTCAACTTGCTATGCCTACCAAACCTGACCACGCCTCGAGTAGGTGAAATCTTGAGAAAACATGCTCGCCAACCTCGAACTCTAAATCCTTCCTTCTGTTGTCGGCGTAGCTCTTCTGCCTATCCTGTGCTGCAACCAATCTCTTCCTGATGAGCTGAATCTTATCCGAAGTTTCTTACACCAACTCTAGTCCAACCAACTGCCTATCGCCAGTCTCCTCCCAGCACAAAGGAGTTCTACAGGGTTGACGTACAAAGCCTCGAATGGAGCCATGCCGATACTCACATGAAAATTGTTGTTGTTGGCGTACTACACAAGAGGTAGGTGATGTTCCCATCTCCCTTCCAACCAAGCACGCATGCTCTCAACATATCTCGAGCATCTGAATCATCCTCTTGAACGGCCATCTATCTTAGGGTGAAACGCCAAACTAAGCTTCAACTGAGAACCCAAAGCCTTCTGAGACCCTGCCACAGCCTCGATGTAAACCACGAGTCTGTGTCAGAGACAATAGACTCGACACGCCATGCAGTCTCACAATATTGCCAACATACAGCCTTGCCAAGCTCTCCACAGACTGTTTCTTCTTCATGGGTAAAAAGTGAGCAGTCTTTGAGAAATAGTCTACAATCACCCAAATCGAGTCATTGCTCTTAGCTGATTTGGGCAAACTCGTCACAATCCATGGTGATTGCTTCCCACTTCCATATAGGTATCTCCATCTTCTGCATAAGGCCTGATGGGTTCTGACGCCGGCCTTAACCTGCTGGACACCACCAAACACCTGGATACAAACTCTGCCACATCCTTTCATGCCTGACCACCAGAAGGATCTCTTCAAATCCTGGTACGTCATGGTGTTGCTGGATGAATGGAGAACCACGACCTGTGAGCTTTTGCAAGACTTACTCACGAACATCCACTAATTAGGTACACATACTCGGTTTTGAAATCTGATGATACGTCCTCATCCCGAGCAATGCATGCCTTGCCCACAACTCTCTGAAATCTAGGATCAGCTCCCTGCTGCTCAATCACCTCGTCCAACACTGTGGATCGGTTAACAACTGTGCCATGAAAGCTTGACACAACTGTGCCTGTAGCTTGGTCATAGCACATGCCGCATCCTCTAGAATCTTCCATCCTGCCAAAGTAAGGGCCTCTTCCTGCTGAGCGCATCTGCCATGACATTCGCCTTCCCTGGATGGTACTGAAGCTTGAAGTCGTAGTCCTTAAGGAACTCTATCCACCTTCTCTGCCGCAGGTTAAACTCCTTCTAAGAGAAAAGGTATCTCAAACTCTTGTGGTCACTGAACACCTCGAACTTGACACCAGAAAGATAGTGTCTCCAGATCTTCGGTCGGATATTTATGCTCATGCTCCTTTAATTGGCGAGAAACATAGGCAACTACTTTATCATGCTGCATCAAAAACAACTAAGGCCTATCTGGGAAGCATCAGAATAGATAGCAAACCCTCGGCACCACTAAGAAAGATCAACACGGGTGCAGATGTCCGCCTTAGCTTCAGCATCTAGAAACTGCCCTCACAATGCTCAGACCACACATACTTGACTCATTTCTTGGTCAACTTAGTCAAAGGTGCTGTGATAGAGGCAAAGGCTTCAATGAATCACCTGTAATAGCCTGCTAACCAAAGAAAACTCCTAATCTCAGATGGTGTCCTCGGAGTCTCCCACTCAACACCACCTGAACCTTCGCGATTCAACAACAACTCAGTGCTTGAGATAACATGCCCAAGGAAGTGAACCTCGCACATCCAGAAGTCACACTTGCTGAACTTGGCATACATCTTGTGCTCTCGGAGAACCTCCAGAACAATCCTCAGATGCTTACGGTGTGTAGACTCATCAGGGAATAGACTAACAGATCGCCTATGAACACTACAACAAAACTATCCAAATATGGCCTAAACACCCTATTCATGAGATCTATGAATGCTGCAGGGGCGTTAGGCAGAACAAATGGAAGCACAAGGAACTCATAATGTCCATAGCGGGTCCTGAAAGCAGTTATGGACACATCCTCTCTCTTGCTCCTCAATTGATGGTAGCCGGATCGCAGATCTATCTTGGAAAACACGGATGCATTCTGCAGCTGATCAAACAAATCATCTATGCGTGGCAAGGGGTACTTGTTCTTCACTGTCACCCGATTGAGCTTCCTATAATCGATGCACAGCCTGAGGGAACCATCATTCTTCTTCACAAATAGCACAGGTGCACCCCATGGTGACACACTAGGGTGAATAAACCCCTTGTCAAGTAAATCCTGCAACTGCTTCCTCAGCTCAGCTAACTCTACAGGTGCCATCTGGTAGGGAGCCTTAGAGATAGGTGAGGTGCCTGGAAGCAACTCTATAGTGAACTCTATCTCCCTTGCTGGTGGCAATCTAGACAATCATCAGGAAACAAGTCTGAAAACTCCTACACAACCTCAATCTTCTTAAGGGTAGATGACTGATTGCCATAGGAACTAGATCACACTGGAAAGAAAAGCATCACAACCCTTGTTCACCATCTTCATAGCCTTCATGGCGGAGATCACAAACCTTCTCGCTAGATTCCTTAGCAACGGATGTGAGAACTCATCCTCTCCAGAAATACGTAAAGTAATCTTCTTCCCTCTACAATCAACCAAGGCATAGTACTCATGAAGCCAATCCAGACCAAGTATAGCATCATAATCCTTCATCTTGAGCAAGTAGAAGCAACCGAACAAGCCTCACTCCTCAATGCACACAGGTAAGGATGGAATCCACTTCCTGGTCACTACCGTATCTGCTGGTGTGTGCACAGACAAGGGAACCTCTAACTCTTCTGCCTCAACTCCAGACTCTGCAGCTAACTACTTGGAAAACGCTCAGAAATAAACAGGTGTGTAGCACTCGTATAAAACAACACTCGAGCCTGCACACCATGATTAAAACCGTACCTTCCGTGATGTTCCCGGCCTGCTCTGCATCCTCACGAGCTAGTGCATACACTCGGGCTGGGCCGAGGCCTTCCTGGTCTCCCTATCAATGTTGTCGTTGGTGCTTCTGCTTCTGGGGCTGGCGCTCCTCTCTGAGTAAACTGATGAAGTCTGGGGTAGTCTCTGATCTGGTGCTTGGTACTAACACACTTCAGGCACTTCCTGCTAGCGCCCAACACTTGGATCCACCGTGTGACCTTCCGCAATGAGGACATGCCTTCTTGTTGCTTGGCCTGAAGCTGGGTGTCTGGGGTACAACTGCCTGCTGACTGGAGCTGCTACTGAACGCTGTGGCGATGGTACACGTTCTTCCTATCCTACCTCTGGAAAGGTGGCGCTGACCTCTTCTGGGCTGCCCTCTTCTCCTCTATGTAAACTCGGCCTGCATGCTGCACTGAGAGCCTCATCTAAAGTCCGATGGTCAAAAGCAACCAGTCTCGACCTGAGTGATGGTTTGAGCCCATCACAAACTTCTTGGCCTTCCTACGCTCATTTGCAGCAATATAGGAAATATACTTGGAAAGCTCGACAAAACTGCCTCGTACACCAGGACCGTCATGGAGCCTTTTATGAGAGATAGGAACTCTTGCTCCATCTTGTTCTGAATGTGCTCGGAAATGAACTTGTCCGGAAAGAGTCTAGTAAACTCGGCCCAAGTCACCTCTATAGCACCATCCTCATACCTCGTAGGTAGCATAGAGGCCCACCAAACATCTGCTCTCTCCTGCAAAATACAACCCATAAGCACCATCCAAACTAAAATCTTAACCTTACACAAGTACATATACTCTAAGTACCTGTAGCATGTAAGTAGCCTAGCTAACTTTATCTTCTTCTGCACACCTAATAGCCCGGAAGATCTTCTCCACCTCTCTCATCCAGCTCTCTGCCAGAAGAGGCTGACTCTCCCCCTTAAAAGGGGGAAAGCCATCCTCTTAACCTCTCCATGATGGACGGACCACCTGGCCATGCTCTGGGGAACTAGAGCTTGAGCTTGAGCCTAAGACAACAAGAAAACATAAGCATTCATGCATTCAACAAAACAGACTACTTCTATTAACAACTATAACATGTGGCTGCAACTGAGCCTGCAGTGCGTCCTGTGTCTGAGCCTGAGTCTGGTTGCTGAACTAGGCCTTGCATGAACACACCATAGTCCACAGGTGGGTGGGGAGGGAGTACTCTGTGATGACTAGTCTGTCCCCATGTAATTTTAATTAATACAATTATATATATTTTGATGATTAACAAAACCAAACAAGAGTTTTATCAATTATATCTAATGAATATTTCATAAGTCTTAAGTACAGGAAAAATACCAAGGTCAAACAAGCCAATAAAGCTATGCATTACTTCTCTAAAGCTTTAATCTTTTACACATGATATTTCTCTAAGTCCATATCGACTTCTATTGAAGGCCATAACGATTTCTTTATAAGCATATCGATTTCAATAGAATTATCATAACGATTTCCTTTCTGGCTGAAAAGTCATGTTGTTCAATCAATCGATGTCGTAACGATTCTATAAGTAATCGCACCGATTTCTTATAAGACTGAAAAGTCATGTTGTTTCACAAGTCGATGTCTCAACGAATCTATAAGTTACCGTAACGATTTCTTTAGAGCTCGTAACGACTTGCCTGCAACGACTCTATAATTACCGTAACGATCTTTAGAGCCCGTAACGACTTGCTGTCACAACGACTCTATAAGTAAACGTAACGATTTCTTTAGAGCTCGTAACGACTTGCCTGTCACAACGACTCTAAAGTTACCGTAACGATTCTTTAGAGCGTAACGACTTGCCTGTCAGAACGACTCTATAAGTTACCGTAACGATTTCTTTAGAACCCGTAACGACTTTCTCGTCACAACGATTGTATAAGTTACCGTAACGATTCTTAGAGCTCGTAACGACTTGCTCGTCACAACGACTCTATAAGTAAAAGTAACGATTTCTTTAGAAAGAGTAACGACTTGCTTGTAATCGATTCTATAAGTTCATAACGATTTCTTTAGAACTCGCAATGGCTGCTCGCCGTAACGATCTCATAGTTATCATAACGATTTCTTAGAGCTCACAACGATTTGTTACGTGTTCCATATCGATTTCTTCAAAAACACAACGATTTGCATCGTATAACGATTGTTAAGTGTTTCACATCGATTCTCCGTGTCATAACGACTTGGTCAACCTGACTATTCATAACGATTTCATAAGTCATATAGCCATCGATTTCATATCTTGATATCTTATTCATCTTAAAAAGCGTTGACTAGTCAAAGTCCACGTAGACATCTCTCTGACGCTTTTACATTTTAGAGATCTGAACGTATCTCTGCATGCATGCAGACCATATCATCCTTTATCATGCCTACTATGATTACGTCTTTTAGACTTAACCTATTTTGCATTACTATTCTCATGTCTTTTGCTATGACGTTGACTGACATCAAAGACAGCTTAGCTGTCTGCTATTTGAGATTGACACTTGTGCAGACCTCTGAACTAGCTTCATGGTACAACGTTAAACAAAATAGAAGCCAATGGATATTTCTGAAGATCTCATCTCTTTGCGTGCTCAAGTGATCAAAAGACTATTGACTGGAAGCTTCCAAGACTCCAGATGTCATTGAGTCTAACGACTACTCAAAAGAGAGACAACGGACACTTCAACGTAAAGATTTCAAATTGAAGATATAAATTCAAGTCAGAAGAACAGAAGAAAAACAGAGATCGCGCATTCAAGCATTTAAAATCTTCTGTAGAAATCCAGAGCCAAGAACTTCATTCCTCTTAGCTTTTGCTCTTTTTCTCTCCACTAGTTTGTGAAAATCTTGAGAGAGCCGTGTAGTCTGAGAGTGTGCCTGTTTAGATCTTGCTCTCAGTTCTAGTTGCTTCAGATCCTTGCTTGTCAAAAGCTTGATCTAGGGGCTTGAATTTCATTCATTCTTTTGTATTGTTCCCTTCGGTGTGAAGGAAGACCTGGTGGTGGTATCCAAGGTGTTGTTCCCTTCGGTTGTGAAGGAAGACCTGGTGTGGTATCCAGGGTGTTGTTCCCTTCTGTTGTGAAGGAAGACCTGGTGTGGTATCCAGGGTGTTGTTCCCTTCGGGTGTGAAGGAAGACCAGCTGACTGGGTGTTGTAGCGTCCTAGGGGGACTGTACCCTAGTTAGTGAAATCTTGAGTTGTTGCTCAGGGACTGGACGTAGGACTCCTAAGGAAAGGATGTCCGAACCAGGATAATCCTTGTGTTGTGTGATTGTTCTTTGTGTGTTTGATATTTAAACTAACAGTCACTAATCTACTTCGAAGAACGTTTGTGTGAATGTTTTTAGTTTCAGGTATCTTCTAGATAATTTTTAAAGACCCATTCACCCCCCCCTCTGGGCTCGTCAACTGGGCAACAAGTGGTATCAGAGCGAGTCTCTTCGACAATGAAAGGATCCAACGATCTGAAGAGTAAAGATCCATGGCAGCCCAAGGTAACTTTGAAGGTCAGTCTGTCAACCGACCCCCTCTCTTCGATGGTGAAGATTATCCTTACTGGAAGACCAGAATGGAATAATTTCTTCAAGGGCAGGACTATCAAATTTGGTCCATAGTAGAAGAAGGTGATCTGTAGTCACAAATGAGAAAGCTCAATGGACAGATGATGACAGAAGAAGATTTCCTTGAATTGCAAAGCAAGAGCATCTTATGCTGGCTCTAAGTAAGAAGGAGTTCAACAGAGAGTTCAGCCTGCAAATCCTCAATGGAAATGTGGGAAAAGCTCAGGATTACTTATGAAGGCATAGAAAAAGTAAAGAAACAAGAATCGACATTCTTGTCACTCAATATGAAAGATTTCAGATGCAGTCAAGTGAGTCCATAACTCAAATGTTCAGTCGGTTCACTGACATCACAAATGGACTAGCTAGTCTGGGGAAAACCTATGAGATGGGAGACATGGTGAGGAAGATACTTAGATCCTTACCGTCCTTATGGACCCCAAAGGTCACAGCAATAGAAGAAGCTAATGACCTGAAGAGAATGTCTGTAGAAAAGCTCATTGGGTACCTCATGGCCCATGAGATCAACATGGAAAGGCTAGGAGAGTCTTCTAGCAGAAAGAAGCACTCCAACGCCTTAAAAGCTGAAGAAGATTCACCAGATGCGAGTTCAGCTGAAAGCGAAAGTGATGCAGACAGCGAGAATGAGGAAGCTATGCTATCTAGAAAATTACAGCAAATTTTGGCTAAGAAGAAGAAATTTCAATCTGGTAGAAGGCACTTCAAAAGGAACAAGGAATTCAAGAAGCCAGATGGAAAAGAAATAAAGAAAGGAGAACCCATCTGCTATGAATAGAAGCCAGGACACATTAAAACTGTGTCCAGTTAAGAAGCCGGAGTTCAGGAAGAAGGACAATTCCAAGATTCAGAAAGTACAAGAAGAAGGCGATGGCAGCAGCATGGGAAAACAGTAGCGACTCAGACAGTCAGTCAAGTTCCTGCAGTGATGAAGAAAAGGCCAACTTAGCCTCATGGCAAATATGAAGATAAGGTAACTTCTGACTCCTCTTTTGATTCATGCACTGATTCACATTCGATAGTTTAGAAGAGGCTTTCAACGAACTATATGAAACATAAAGAAGTAACCAAATTATTAAAAAATAAGCAAGAAAAACATAGTATGTATAGAAAATACAAACTCAGATCTAAAATCAGAAAATGAACAATTAGAAAGTCAAATAACTGAACTTAAAAAGAAATGAACTGTTATGTGAAGACCTAAAAGCTAAGAATGAACAAATAACTAAATTAGAGAAACAAGTAGGTTCAGATGAACTGAAAACTGAAATCAAAACTAATAGCAGAAATATACAGTTATCTAGCACATTCGAAAAATTCACTAATGGTAAAAAACTCCCTCATATTAAAAGGTGCTAGAGATCAGGTAAAAAGAAAAATGGATTAGTTACAACACCCCAGATAATGAAGAAACCATAATTTATCCTAAAATATATCCAACACCAAAATTTGTACTTGAACTAGATACAGCGTACAAAGCTGATTTCAGATATATAAAAAAAGTAACAAAATTATCCTGCTGTAGTCACTGCAACAAGTTAGGACACATCATAACAACATGCCCATGCCAAGACATAATAACATGGATAATAAAAGGTAAAATACATGATACTAACCATCAGGACCCAAAAGAATTTGGGTACCTAAAACTTGATGTTTTTATTTCAGGAATCTCTCTCGAGCATCCAAATGGTATTGGATAGCGGGTGCTCAAGGCACATGTCAGGAAACCAAAGTTATTCTCTCATCTCCAAGCCGAAGAAGCAACAGTCACTTATGGAGATAATGGGAAGGAACAGTGATAGGAAGGGGCTTGTGAATAACAAAGGGAAAACAATCATAGAAGATGTGTTATTGGTCAAGGGTTTGAAGCACAATCTCATTAGCATTAGCCAGCTGTGTGACAGAGGCCATCAGATCAAGTTTCAAGAGTCGAAGTGCAGCATACTGAAGGATGGAGCAGTCTCTTTGAAGCTAATAGAGAAAAGAATTTGTATGTCCTCTATCTTGAAGAACTCAAGGTTCAGAATGTTTGTTTGGCAGCAAATAAAGATAAATCTACTGAATTATTGCACAGACGACTAGGACACTGCAGCATAGATGGCATGAGAAAATTGCTGAAAAAGAATCTTATGGAAGGTCTACCTAAGGTTAGTACAAAATTAGGTGTATGTAAACCTTGTGCTAAGGGAAAGCACACCAAGGCTCCTTCAAGTCAAAGACGGTGGTGACCACCTCAAAACCTTAGAGCTCCTTCATATGGATCTATTGGGCCAATGAGGACTACCAGTCTTGGAGGAAAGAATTTTGGATTTGTCATAGTTGATGACTACTTAAGATTCATATGGGTATCATTCCTAGAGCATAAAGATGATACCTTTGAAAACTTCGTCAGCTTCAGTAAGAAAGTTCAGAAAGATCAGAAGTTCAGCATTGTATCTATCCGATCAGATCATGGTGGTGAATTTCAGAATGAAAAGTTTGCTAGATTCTGTGATGATCAGGGAATTGAGCATAATTTCTCAGCACCAAGAACACCAAGCAAAATGGTATCGCTGAAAGAAAGAATAGAACCCTATTAGATATGGCAAGAACTATGCTCTCAGAATATGATCTGCCAAGATACTTCTGGGCCGAAGCAGTCAACACAGCAGCTACATTATCAACCGAGTAATGATCAGGCCAATCCTGAAGAAAACTGCATATGAACTATTCAAAGGGAAGAAGCCAAAGATCAGCCACTTCAGCTTTGGATGTCCTTGCTTCATTCACAACAATGGAAAAAGGGACATTGGTAAGTTGGATGCCAAATCAGATGAAGGCATCTTTATGGGGTACACCTCTAAATCCAAAGGCTATGAGTATTTAACAAACGTACTTTATGATTGAACAGTCTGTACATGTTGTTTTTTTGATGAAACTAACCTTCCTGAGAAAGGAAGTAGATAGTGACAATGATAATGCAGATGAACTGTCCAAGAAACTAAAAGATACATCAATTGAGGACAGGATGATCCACCTCTGGAAGAATTGCAACAAGAAGAAGTTACTCATGAAAATCTTCCAAAGGAGTGAAGATACAAGAAATTACCCACTTGAGATATTATTGGTGATCCATCCAAAGGGGTAAGAACAAGAGGAATGTTATTCCTTGTGATTACCTAGCCTTTGTTTCTCAAATAGAGCCTAGGACAGTCAATGAAGCTCTTTCTGATGAATCTTAGATAGTAGCCATGCAAGATGAATTAAATCAATTCAAGAGAAACAAGTATGGTCACTTGTTCCTAGACCATCAGACCATCCAGTCATTGGCACCAAATGGTGTTCAGAATAAACTGGATGAAACTGGTGCAATCTTAAGAAACAAGGCCAGATTGGTAGCTCAAGGCTATTCTCAAGAGGAAGACATAGATTTTGATGAAACCTATGCACCTGTAGCTAGACTTGAGGCCATTAGAATATTACTTGCATATGCATCTGCTTTGAATTTAACACTATTTCAAATGGATGTTAAATCTGCTTTTTAAATGGTTTATAAAAGAGGAAGTTTATGTGGAACAACCCCCGGGTTTTGATGACACAGAATTTTCTAATCATGTTTTCAAACTTCACAAGGCATTATATAGTTTAAAGCAAGCACCTAGAGCCTGGTATGAAAGGCTTAGTTCTTTTCTTTTAAACCATGGTTTCAGTAGAGGTCAAGTAGATAGTACTCTTTTCATAAAGTCAAAGGTCAAACACATTCTATTAGTCCAAATTATGTAGATGATATTATCTTTGGGTCTACTGATGAATCCCTTTGCAAGTACTTTGAAAAGTTGATGCAGGGAGAATTTGAAATGAGCATGATGGGAGAACTTAATTATTCCTTGGACTACAAATCAAACAAGGAAAGGAAGGAACTCACATCTGTCAAGCAAAGTACACAAAAGAACTCTTAAAGAAATTTGGATTCGAAAATACCAAGCCACTGTCAACACCAATGAGTACATCAACAAGAATGGACAGTGACAAAGATGGTAAGAAAGTAGATCAAAAGATCTACAGAGGTATGATAGGTTCACTCCTTATTTAACAGCTAGTAGACCTGATATTATTTAGTGTATGCATGTGTGCTAGATATCAGGCAGATCCTAAAGAATCACATTAATTTCTGTGAAAAGAATATTTAGATATTAGCAAGATCTCATGACTTAGGTCTATGGTATCCAAAACATTGTGAAATTAACTTAGTAGGTTACTCTGATGCTGACTATGCTGGATGCAAATTAGATAGAAAAAGCACCAGTGGTGGTTGTCAATTTCTTGCAGGATGTTTAATATCTTGGTCTTCAAAGAAACAAATTCAGTAGCACTATCTACTGCTGAAGCTGAGTACGTAGCTGCTGGAAATTGTTGTACACAACTCTTATGGATAAAGCAACAACTTGAAGATTCGGATTAAACATCAAATCCATCCCACTGCTGTGTGACAACACCAGTGCCATTAATCTCACCAAGAATCCAGTTCAGCACTCAAGGACCAAACATATTGAGGTTAGATATCATTTTATTCGTGATCATGTGCAAATGGAAATATTGAAATATCCTTATTGATACAAATGGCCAATTAGCAGACATTTCATAAAAGCCTTACCTGAAGAGAGATTCACATCTCTTAGAAGGGAATTAGGCATGTGCAATTTGTGATAAAAGTTTGCTTACAAATGACACATTAAAATTTAAGAATTAAGTAATTTTTCCCTCCATGGCGTTAAGCAAAAGAAATTCAAATTATCCTTTGTAACCGCTCTCATTGAAGTCGGTTTGAATAGTCAAACTCTTTTGTCTTCTTCTGCCCCTTTTGACGCCTCACTTTCCACATCGTATTAATTTATTCATAAAATCAATGACAAAACGATTCGTATCTCATCGTCTACCTTTCCCCTTTTTCATCCTGTCGCATGACCGATGCCCTAACAACTCATATCTCAACCCTCTGCAAATTTGAACCTTTCCTCCTCATTCCTGCAAAATTTCTTGAGGATTCCTTCTCTTCTCCTTCCGTTTCAACCCTCCAGAGACCTTCCCACCTGAATCCATGGCCGCACCAGTCATCGCCGGCAGTTTGGGAGGCTACAGCGTCGAGTTTCTCACTCCTGAGCAGCAGGAGAGGTTTACCTTTGTGAAGACGAAGCTCTGTGGCAATAAAGAAGTCGATGTTGCTAATCTGAGGAAAAATGGAATGAGCAGCGTGGCAGACTTGATCAATCAGATGCAGTGGACGGGAGTCACCACCTTTTCAGAGGTCAGTTATCCGGACCTGGTAAAAGCTTTCTTCGTATGTATGAGAACAGAGGAAGATGGGTCCCTAGTTTCTTCAGTGAAGGGAACCATGATTAGAATAGACCCTGAGTTGCTGAAGATGGTTGATGTGAAGACTTCCGGATTTAGTGGGGTTCACACTGTGGATGCCCAAGTGAAAGGTTGGGATTTTAGGACCGGGCTTCAAGCTAAGGGACGGCAAGCTTGATATAATCACAACTACTGCTTTCAACCGCCTCATTTTATTGTTGTCAAATCATAGTTCCCAGAAGTGCAACATTCTCCTCTTGCACAAAGGCCCACTCAGACATGATGTACTGGGCCATTCAAAATAAGGAGATAAATATGGCCGCAGTGATGATGGAAAGAATGAAATTGCCAGAGATCAGATTGGGACACCAAGAGTAAGTTAAATGTGTCTATGCCCTATGCCCACTTACTTACCAAGATCTTCAAGCACTTCGTGTTGATCTTTCTGGGCAGTTGTAGAGAAAATGGGCCAAGCAATCAGGTCCAGGAACCTAAAGAAGAGTGGCTCTCTGTGGAAAATGGTGTGTGGTTCAAGGCTTCTATTTCTGAAGGCGAAGCCATCATCGACGACACCTCAGTTGTTCATCAGGAGATGGGATCAGCAGATATGATTCCAGAAGTGCCTGTGGAGTCAGTTTCAGCTCCAGCAGTTGGAGCAGCAGAATCATCAGGCCCCTCTTTAGCAGAAGTTCAGTCTGGAATTGCAATGGAAGAAGAAAGATATCAGCACCAGCTTTAGAATTTCTAGAAGAATTAGCTGAAAATTTTGCAGAGAGGAGAATTGAGGATATTCTCCAGAGGATATTATTTCAGTTGAGGACCCACTACCCTCAACTGTGGTCGCATCTATTCTTTCAGACATTATTGATTCGATTCCTTCACCTCTAGTGCTCCAGAAATCAGTGGCAGAGTTGCAGAAGAGGCTGTGGCATCAGACCACATTGATGAACCAATGGAAGATGTCCAAGTAGAGGTAGAGCACCCAGCTGCTCAGGTGACTCTGTAATGGAAGATGCTCCCATTCAGGGGGAGCAAGTATCAAATAAAGAAGATGCTCCTATTGAGGGGGAGCTATCAAAAGAAGGTTCAGCAGAAACAACTCCAGTTGTTGATGGTCAGGAAGAAAGGCATAGAGATTCTCAAAATTTGGATGACAGAGAAGGGGAGATTGCAAGCTCTTCGAGCTCAGATGATGATCAACCTCCTCCAGCAAAAGAAGGCAAGAAGAAAGGAAAAGAAGTTGCCTCTGAAGTTCCTCTCTTGGCTGATACACCTTTTGAGAGGCAGGTCAAGCAGAAAAATGTCATAAATTTGAAGCCAGTAATGAAAGGCTGAATGTGCAAGGTGAGTTATTATGTACTCTCCAGTCAGATGTAAATTCTATATTTCTGAGCCAAGCTTCAGCCAACAAAGAGTGGGTCAAATCAGAATGCTATGAAATGGTTTAACAAAGAGATGAGTAGCATGAAAGGCATGCTCTCGGATATTATCAAGGCAGTTCAAGCTCCTCCTCCTCCAGAAGCTCAGGAGCCTGGAGAAAATGTGTCTGGGCCATCAGGGCCAGCACCAGAAGAGAAGCAGCAGCACCAGAAGAGGTAGGCCAACAGGGCCAGCTGATCAGGTTGAGGGCCTTCAGGGCCATCTGAGCAAGGGTCAGGGCCATCAGGGCCATTGGAGAGTGAGTCTGTGCAGATAGAGGCAGAAGAGTTCTTGGCACCCAAGCCCCAGCTCCCTCTTCTCCCTCTCACACACCTATTCCTCCACTCCACCCTCAGCTCCTACAGCACCTCTGCTCCTCAAACATTTAAGAAGCGTCAATCTAGACCAATTTCTTCTCCTCCACCTCATCTCCTGCCTCCTCTACCTCCATTCCTTCTCTTCTTCTATACATGAGGTCCATCCAGCATCCTGAGCGTTTCGCCTTCATTCTTTCTGTCCCAATCAAGTGAACAGCATATCGGGACACCGAGAGAATTGGGCTTCATACTCAGCCACATTAAGTCCTCTCTGCTTCAAAGCCGCAAATTCGGCTGCTTTCCGTTCTTGGACCCTCTCAGAAAAGTACTTGGCGTTAAAACGCTCAATGAACTGAGCCCATGTAAGTTGTTGTCCATTGAGGGTTGCTTCTACCGACTCCCACCATGCCCTGGCATCCTTTTCCAACTGGAAAGTTGCCAGGAGTACCTTGTTCTGGTCTGTGCATTGCATAACCCTGAATATCCTTTCAATCTCTTTAACCAGTGCTCAGCGACATCTGGGTTAGTACTCCTTCAAACCTAGGTGGATCCATGTTCTGAAAATTCTGGTGGAGCTCACCGGCTCCGCGATTACCTCCACCATGGGTGGCTTGTAAGATAGCCTGAGTCAAGTTCTGTATGGTTCTTTGTATGTCCCTAGCCTGGGCACGTTCTGCGGCCATTGAGGTAATAATCACCTTCAAGATAATAATGTAAGTTAGTCATCTAAATATATCACATGTGACTTTATTCCCATGGCTCTACCCAAGCTCACATTAGGTACGACAGGTTTTGACTCGTGTAATCTAGTTTCATTCCATATTCCTAATCCCTTTGACCCTAAAGTTCAGGCTCTGATACCAACTGTCACGGCCCGAATATTTAGCAGCGGAATAAATACGGGGGACGTGAACGATACAAATCGGCGTATCACAGTTGAATAGTGCAGAGTCATAGTCAAATATAATGACACATTCAAGACTATAATATGGTCATCACTAGTATACTTTAATTCATTTCATTCAACTAGATACAACCTCACATAAGAAGAATTAACCAAAGGGTCCATCATTCAAATAAACTTCCACAAAAGTTTCACTATTACATAGACTACTCAAATTTCTATTTCTAAACTGTCATCTATTCTAGAACAGGTGCTCGTCACTCTTGCCCAGTCCCATCTGACTCCAGGGTTTCATCACTACCTGAAAAAGGGCAGGATGATAGGGCGGTGAGCGAACTAGCTCAGTAGGATTTATATCTCAATCACGTGCGGGCACTAGTATACATGATTAACATTTTATATAGGAGATATGCTGATGAGTATGCTGGACAATGCATGCTTTTCTAACAAGTTGAATAGCAAAGTAGAACGGATATCATATCGGATCAATTGTCGAGTTCCATATACAATGGACAAATATTTCAAGAATAAAATCATGTCAGAAGAGATTGGCCATATTCAAACAAAGTTCATGTGTCACAAGAACAAACTTATCATATCATGTCAAGTCAAACTTATCAAGTCAAAAGGAGGCACAATTCACAATCTTGCATGTCGGGTGTGCTATGCCAAGCACCAGAGCCCATACTCCCTCGGTAACAAGTACGTTGGGGCGCTTCCACAGGACCGGACAGGGCCCTATTGCACAGGCATTGTATCAAGTTTTTGGACGGGAGTCCCACGATGTGCCGAACAAACATATTCATATTATGGCCAAAGAGTTTCAATGACAAGCTCCGTAAAAAGAACATGATCACTCATAGAGTCAAGGAATGACAAACAACTCAAAAGAACAAGGCAGGATAACGTCGTATCTTATATTTCATAATCATTAATGTCTTGACAAGAGGTGTTTCTAAAGACAGATCATATGTAGAACATGTACTTTCCTAACATGTATGCATATGACAAATAATCAATTGAACACGGAAAAACATGAAACCATGAAACTCATATGCAAATCACCACTAACATGTCCACACTAATCATGTATTCATCCCACATTCATAACATATTCTTATCTTATCAATTGACAATAAGCAAGATCACAAGATAATCCAAGGATCATAAGAACATTCAAAATTACACATTAGAATCATATTCATATCATTACCATTTTCTTTATGGTTTGATTTATTTTAAGTCCATGCATACTATATAACATCATGTACATGCTTGAAGTCATCATGAATGATTAGACCCAAATTATAGAAAAATATTGTAAGGGTAGTGTCGACACTAGATCAGGTGGTGTCGACACCATGCTCCAAACCAAGACAAAAATAGGCAAAACTGGTCAGGTAGTGTCGACACTAGTTCAGGTAGTGTCGACACTAGAGACAGATTCCAGAACTCATCTGGAAACATGAGACAGTGTGTCGACACTAGAGCCAGGTAGTGTCGACACTAGCTAGCTTTCCCAGAACTTTCAGGAAAAAACTGGGACAGTGTGTCGACACTAGAGACAGGTAGTGTCGACACTAGATGGCTTACCAGAACACTTCTCTGGGTTGTTTGGGACAGGGTGTCGACTACTGAGCTGAGGAGTGTCGACACTAGAGGGCCTCCCAGAACACTCTCTGGCTGCTTTGGGACAGTGTGTCGACACTAGTCCAAGTAGTGTTGACACTAGAGTCCTTCCAGAACAAAACTTAGGGTCATGTGAGACCCGAAACACATGTCATGCAGCGATTCACTTCAAACCCTTATAACACTCTAACGATTGACATTTGCATAAAACGTTCAACATGAAAGATGAAGAAGACAACTAGTAGAAGAATTTTTATGTTGAGGGTTTGATCTAATTGGGTCTCGAATCCCGAGAAAACATGTGAATAACAGAAATCAAGTAAAACCCAGAATCACAGTTTAAAATAGAGACTCTCTTATCATGCTCCTAACTCTCTAAAGAAAAACCTTTGGACAAAATCCAACATAGAAGATGATCGTGACTTCAAATAGGAGAACTTTCATGAATAAAGTTTAGTCAAATTTGGTCTTGAATCGTGTGCACAATATGACGAACGGAGAAAAAGCCCTAACGGTGCAAGAGTTCGGAAAAAACCAATACACGATGAATACTCCATGAAAATTGGGCAAATAAAGTGCAAATGATCCTAGACTCAAAGAACTACATGTTGGCATTAATTTTCTTTAATCTTGGCCCGAGAACACCTACTTTACGAAGATCTAAAACCTGTTGATGTTCGGACACAACAGAGGATGCAGGGATGAAGTTCCGGATTCCCAGCCTTCCTCTGCTGCTCAGAAGTTCTTGCTTGCTTCCAAACGACTCCAACTTCGTTGTTAAACCTTCCCAGAGTTTAGGGACGAGTTCTTATAGTTTTAGGATGTTGTAAGAGTCCTAATGATGCTAGGAAAGGGGCTACGAGCTTTGTTCCTAGTTTCCAGAAAATCTGGGATTCCTTTACTTAAAAGAGGTAGCCAAGGTTTAGGAAACCACCAATTGGGATTGAGTTCGGTTTTGACTTACCTTACATGACTGTTCATCCATAATATGACTCTAAATATCCTCCCTAATTACTGCATAATTACATACACGATTTCTGGGCAATTTCATGTCCTAGTTTGTTCATATCCTTGGGCCAAATGTGCTCTTGGCCCAAATTATTAATAGGTCATTAACACATGGTATGGAAGTCTCTCCAATACATTTATTTATTTTATCCTCTATCTTTCTAAAATTTTAAATTGCTAATTTCCGGGGTGTTACACCCTTAGACCAGTTGATGACCTCCCTACTACTTCCCCTCTTTTCTTCATCCTTCTCCTCCACCCTCTTTCATCACTATCATACCTGAAAGAGCCAACTTACCTCTCCCTTTATGGAACAAATAAAGGATGAGTTTGAGGAAGGGATCCTCAGGTCTGTATTAAAGGTTGGTGAACACATTCACAGGGCAGACCCTTCTAGTCCTGCCCCCAAAAAGAGGAAGCTTACTTCTACTTCCTCCTTTCCTCTGAACCCAATTACCCACCTTTGTGTTTTTCTCTCACAGTGGACAACAAACATAACCCACTGTACAGAGAATATCTCTCAAAGGTTTTTTTGCAACCATCATTAACCTCCCTTCTGATCTCACAGATCATTTGAACACCATTCTACCCTACACTTCTCTTTCGAAATCCGAAAAATCCAAAATCTTCTCTCTTGCCCACTCCAAAACTGAAGAGCAGCAGTGGGGCAAAGGTCACAAGGATCTCCTAAAGAAATTCATTCTTGCCAAATCTGCTAGATTCCCTCCAAGGGACCACTCTCTGACCTATCAGAGTGGTTCAGGATCTATCATAGGGAACTTTGGGCACCCTTTATTCAAAAGGAAATCAAAATGATCAGGCAACTCATGCTATTCAACAACTACATATATATCATAGACTTCCAGAGGTTCAGCTCAGTCAGTTCAAAAGGGCCATTTCAGCTCTGACTCCGGATATCTCTCAAACTTCTGATGTTCAGGTAGATTTGCTACCCTCCAAGTACCTGAGGAAGTAGCCCTTCCTCAAATTCACTTTCTAGTTATGGAGTCCTCTGTAGGATCCATCATCTTGAACGTTTTGCCAGAGTAATGGGCAGAATTAAAGTACAGAAAGGCTGTCTGGTTGCTTTTCCTAGATTCCTGTTAGGGAATATCACCAGGGGCATGTAAGTGCTGAAGTTCTAGACCCTATTCTGTCTGAATGTGAAAGGCTGACATCTCTGAATGGTCCAAGTTGTACCCCCTGTCAGCTCAGCAGCTGTTTGACATCAATGAAGCTCAAGCTAGAGAAGGCAAACCAGCCATCTCTCCAGCTACTTTCCTAGATATGAACTCCATTCATCTGGTTGACCCCTTTATGGTCTGGGGGAAAGATACAAAGTGTATGTGGCTATGCACAAGGCTCTCAGAGATAACCACAATCACTATCCTGAACCATGGACCAATTCCTCACCTGTGCCAGCTTTGGGACTCGTCGATTTCTCAAGATGAACATGGATAAGAATGCATATGCTGATCTTCTCTATCAGCACCTAGATCTTATCTCAAAAGGATGGCTTCCACCATGGGACCATCCTACTCTGTATCCTTTGGAGTCTTCAAAACTTTTTTTGAAGAGCAGGAAGCACAGGCATGGGAAACCATCTCCCATTTGCCTCTCTTCTGTCTCCTGCCTCTAATTACCAGTACCTCCACAAAGTTAATGAAATGACCTTCTTTGTATACTCCTATTCTCTTTCTCTCTTCTTTCTTTGTCAAAGATGTGTCTTTTGCTCAATGACAAAAAGGGGGAGAAAATTAGCATGTCTGAAATTCAATAATTTTTTTTGAAAGAAATTAGCATCTTCAGACTATTTCAGACTTTTTTTCATCCAGCTTATTGTTCAGTTTTGTCATCACCAAAAAGGGGGAGATTGATGACCAGTCTGTCCCCATGTAATTTTAATTAATTACATATATATATATATTTTGATGATTAACAAAACCAAACAAGAGTTTTATCAATTATATCTAATGAATATTTCATAAGTCTAAGTACAAGAAAATACCAAGGTCAAACAAGCCAATAAAGGTATGCATACTTCTCTGAAGCTTTAATCTTTTCAACATGAAATTCTCTAAGTCCATATCGACTTCTATTGAAGGCCATAACGATTTCTTTATAAGCATATCAATTTCAATAGAATTATCATAACGATTTCCTTTCTGGCTGAAAAGTCATGTTGTTTCAATCAAATCGATGCCGTAACGATTCTATAAGTAATCACAACGATTTCCTTATAAGACTGAAAAGTCATGTTGTTTCACAAGTCGATGTCTCAACGACTCTATAAGTTACCGTACTGATTTCTTTAGAGCTCGTAACGACTTGCCTGTCACAACGACTCTATAAGTTACCGAACGATTTCTTTAGAGCCCGTAACGCTGCTCGTCACAACGACTCTTATAAGAAAACAGTAAGTAACGATTTCTTTAGAGCTCGTAACGACTTGCCTGTCACAACGACTCTATAAGTTACCGTAACGATTTCTTTAGAGCTCGTAACGACTTGCCTGTCACAACGACTCTATAAGTACCGTAATGATTTTTTTAGAGCCCATAACGACTTGCTCGTCACAACGATTCTATAAGTTACCGTAACGATTTCTTTAGAGCTCGTAACGACTTGCTCGTCACAACGACTCTATAAGTAAATGTAACGATTCTTTAGAAAGCGTAACGACTGCTTGTCATATCGATTCTATAAGTATTCATAACGATTTCTTTAGAACTGCAACGACTTGCTCGCCGTACGATTCCATAAGTTATCATAACGATTTCTTTAGAGCTCACAACGATTGTGTAGGTGTTCCATATCGATTTCTTCAGAAACACAACGATTTGCAGTTTATAACGATTTGTTAAGTGTTTCACATCGATTTCTCCTGGGTCATAACGACTTGGTCAACCTGACTTATTCATAACTATTTCAAAGTCATATAGCCATCGATTTCATATCTTGATATCTTATTCACCTTAAAAAGCGTGACTAGTCAAAGTCCACGTAGACATCTCTTTGACGCTTTTGCATTTATGAGATCTGAACGTATCTCTGCATGCATGCGACCATATATCCTTATCGTGCCTACTCTGATTACGTCTTTTAGACTTAACTATTTTGCATTACTATCTCATATCGTTGCTACTGACGTTGACTACATCAGAGACAGCTTAGCTGTCTGCTATTTGAGATTGACATTGTGCAGACCTCTGAACTAGCTTCATGGTACAACGTTAAACCAAATAGAAGCCAACGGATATTCTGAAGATATCATCTCTTTGCGTGCTCAAGTGATCAAAAGACTATTGACTGGAAGCTTCTAAGACTCCAGATGTCATTGAGTCTAACGACTACTCAAAAGAGAGACAACGGACACTTCAAGTAAAGATTTCAAATTGAAGATATAAATTCAAGTCAGAAGAACAGAAGAAAAACAGAGATCGCGCATTCAAGCATTCAAATTCTTCTGAAGAAATCCAGAGCCAAGAACTTCATTCCTCTTAGCTTTTGCTCTTTTGCTCTTTTGCTCTCCACTAGTTTGTGAAAATATTGAGAGAGCCCGTGTAGTTCTGAGAGTGTGCCTTGTTTAGATCTTTGCTCTCAGTTCTAGTTGCTTCAGATCCTTGCTTGTCAAAAGCTTGATCTAGGGGCTTGAATTTCATTCATTCTCTTTGTATTGTTCCCTTCGGTTGTGAAGGAAGACCTGGTGGGTATCCAGGGTGTTGTTCTATTCGGTTGAGAAGGAAGACCTGGTGTGGTATCCAGGGTGTTGTTCCCTTCGGTTGTGAAGGAAGACCTGGTGTGGTATCCAGGGTGTTGTCCCTTCGGGTGTGAAGGAAGACCAGCTGAGCTGGGGGTTGTAGCGTCCTTACGGGGACTGTACCCTAGTTAGTGAAATCCTGAGTTGTTGCTCAGGGACTGGACGTAGGACTCCTAAGGAAAGGAGGTCCGAACCAGGATAATCCTTGTGTTGTGTGATTGTCTTCTTTGTGTGTTTGATATTTAAACTAATAGTCACTAATCTACTTCGAAGAACGTTTGTGTGAATGTTTTTAGTTTCAGGTATCTTCTAGATTAATTTTTAAAAGACCCATTCACCCCCCCCCCTCTGGGCTCGTCAACTGGGCAACACTCTGGGACCCTGCGGTGCTGGGGCCTGCTGCTCACCCCTCTCCTCATGCTTTCTCGTCCTCCCGAGCCTGGGTACTGCGCCTACCATGGCTCGCCATTGCCTGTAAAAACAATTAACTCAGTTAGAATCTAAGTTACTTAGTCCAAACCATTTCTTAACTATCATTAATTCATTTTAATATTTTCCACAGTATGGACTAACACTATAAAGACTTTGCAATATTGTGTAGATGATGGCTTATTTATGTACAATCTCGACCTGTTGCTCTGATACCAATCTCTGTAACGACCCACTTTATATTGGTAAGATTATATCAATCCACAACGATATAAAGTGCACCGTCATATTGGGACATGTACCCAACACAACACAGTAGGTAGAGAGGTACAAAAATAACAAAAGAAAGTACATCGGAAATGAAAGATAATCTTATTCCATCATCATTACAGACTTTCCACAGCCTATATAGTATTAATGAAAATAAACAAAGTCCATAGTTATACAAGTCCATATAATATCATTGTCCACATACTAGTAAAAGAAAGTGCAATCTAGCAAATAATCCTCCACAAGCTCTGCTACTCCTCTCGCTCGGAGTCACTCCACACAATGTCCTTCTCAAGCACGGGGACACCTATCTCACCTGTTTGTTAAAGCAAGTATGAATCTTCACAAAAGACTCACCAAGTAACCCATTGGCACATCCTTACACATATTACATTTATGCTATTCTTTTAACAACAAGAGTAATCTTACCACATGGTTCTTGTCATAACAAACAAGTACAAATAAATAACCTATAACATGCTATCTACACATGGTCTTAGTTTAAATCATGATATCAAATGCAACTCATTCACAACAATTTTCCAATTAACTTGATCATGGGATTAAGCACATGATTACTAACAAGCTTAGCATGATATCTATCACTTTTCACATGCTTTTATATCACATAATCATAAAAATTTTCTTGCTATTTTAACTTAATATAACATGATCACATGGTTTCACAATACTTCACATTGTAACACATTAGCACATCACTTTCACATGAACACTTTACACATTCACCCACATTTCACATTTTTACACATTATCTTTCTTTTGCCGTGACACATAGTCTGAACCGCCGTAAAGGACACACATATCACATAACACATACCCGTCACCTAGGCATATAGTGACGAATCTTGGTAACTGCGCAGAACCGGGAGAAGCCCTCTCCACCCTAACCAGTAGTACTTGTCCACCTCCAGAATTTCATCCTGATGCCCACATACACATTGAGCCTTCCCATAGGGACTTTTCTACAGTACAACTCCACAACTTTCTATGGTAGCAGTGTCAATTTCGGCACACATTCACTTAATCACATTATCTCAATTAATCACATGGTTAACATCATTTTACATGCACTTACTGATCCATTCTCATGCATACCATGAAAACACATATATTTCAGTTTACAAAATTTATCATGACTGTCTAACAGTATTAAAACATGCATCACAGTACCTAAACATGCCACAAATCATTGAAATTACTATTTCCTTATAAATCATGCTCAATATGGCTTTTAATGCCTTTACAATTAAAAAATAGTACATTTAGAACAGTCTCAAATTTTAACCATAAACTCTACTTATGGAAAAATCACATGGTTAATTTTTCAGAATATTTGTGATAGTTTAAGTATTTTTAACATTTAATAGAGATCTCATGTAATTTAACAAGACATTTCTGTAATCACGGGGTTTCACACCATCGAAACACGCAACATGATTTAAAATCAACTTAAATAGCATGGAAATAAGGATGTGATTGCCACCTAGCTAGTGCCATGAATAGAAAAGAGACTAGGCTAACGTTGCTAGGAAAAGGAGGAGAGGACACGGACACTTACTGATGTCGCGACGGGGACCCTCATGCCCGTCGTGTCCTCAGCAGTGGGGGAGAATGTTGGTATGGACCTTCTTCCTGCCCTCCGGATGGCAAGAGAACAAGAGCTCCTCGTCAGATGATGTTTGTATGCCTGCCAAAACAAGGAAAACAAATAAATAAACCCTGTTAGAACATATTTAAGTGTAGTGTCTATCCACAAATGAAATAGAGAAGGGAATCATGGAGGGAACGAACCTGGGGGTGGCTTTTAAACCCCTAGGGTGTATAAAAATGAGGGAAGGAAAAAGGGAATGCGTCATATCTAAGGGAAAATAGTAAAATGCATGAAAAGAGAAATGGGAGAGGAAGAAAGAAAGAGCCCCAAATGGGGTGACTCCCTGGCATTATATGGCGTCCTTGGATCGTGCAGAAGCCTCAGATGAAGTGGAAGTCACCTCCCTCAAGCATCAAGCTCCATAGATGAGGAAAAATTCATGACTTGGTGAAGAGAATGTGATGGAATGGAGGGAATGAGAGGGCCACGAGCTAAGTGTCGGGTCTGGCAAGATTTTGGCAGCACTTTGTGGCAAAAGACGGGGCTCCCCTCCCTCTGAAGAAGAAGCCTTGCTTATATAGAAGAGGAGAGATATTATCCCATCCATGGGAGATAATGACCCAAAATGAGATGATAAAATCATGTAAATCCAGATGGGAGAGTCCTAGGGTGGTCCCCAAGGGTCCTGGAACCTCAAACCGCACAAGGATGGGTTGGGAGGTTGCCTAGGATAGAGATAAGGCCAATAGAGGATAAATAGGAGGTGGTTGCGGAGGCCAGCGCACTCGGCTGTAGTCGCGACGGGTCGTAGGGGCGCGACAAAGATAGTCGTGATGGCCCGCATGGTCGTGACCCTAAGGGCACGTGCATGGACATGCTTGGGCTGTCGCGACAGCCATGGAGGGCGCGACAAAGCTAACGCGGCACCACGACCCGTCGCGTTAAGGAAAGTCGATTATTTTTGAATTTTTGACCAATCATTTGAAAGAATAATCAATAATGAGGCATAAGGACTCTTCAGGGGTTAATTGCGCGGGATTTGGGTTTTAATGGGCTCAAGACAAGGCTAAAGATGGGCTCAAGGTGAGTAACCAACTAGGGGCTCATTAAGAGAACAAGAAATGTGGTTCAACTTATGGGCCAGAATTGGGTGTCTACAGATTGCCCCTCCTTGGCTTCCACTTTGCAAGGGAGAGCAGCGGAAGTGTAGCGGAAGTGTCATGAAATGACGGTGAAGCGGAAACGACGTGGAGTGAAGTGAAAAGGTGGGAGCCAAGGTAAAGAGACACCCAATCTAACCAACAAGCACTTGGAATCTTCTTGAAAGCCCCGAGTTAGTTGCTCGAGCAGAACGCCAGAAAGACAAGAGTTTGGACGAGAAGGAGAAAGAAAAGGACGATCAACCCCTCGATTGAGAGGTACCCTAGCCGATTGGCCTGCAGGTTTCATTTTGGAGGGACATGTGCGTGCCATGCAGGTAACACAGACTCTATCTTGGGAGTGGTTCGCAACCAAAATGGATCAAAAGGAACAAGGATAAAAATTGCATAGAGAATCCAAACAAGGAAATTCTTAACAGACTGGCAAGAGGAACTCGCTCAGAAACAAACCTTCCGATTCGAAGTGGACTAGGGTTTCTTATTCTGAACATGAAGAATGATTGGGCACTCAACAAAAGCTCACCATTAGCCAGGAATGAGTCATGATAGCTCAAAGTCCTACATGATGTATGCTGGGCTAAAAGAAAAGAAATCATTAAATCAAATGCAAAAGAAAGGAGAAAATAGAAAATATATCAATGATAATATTGTTAAATTGGACAAGAATGGGTCGAGAGTCTTCCTGCAACCGCTGTGCAAGATAGAGTCCATCATCCCCAAATTTATCCAACCTAACGGCCTATCCGGCGATTAACAACATGCACCTAGATCATCACCGTTTTTGTTAAAGGGGAACTCAGATCCCAGAACATATTGAGAACCAGCCGGTCCTTGAAACGATATAATAAGTAGAATACCATATAGTAATGCAAGAGAGTAAGCATAGAGATACTTACCTGTGAAGCTCCATTTTTTGTGATTTTCTGGTTTTGTGATTTGTTTTGTGATTTTATGATAAATAATCAAAGTAACAATCATAACAACCAAGAAAATATGTACATCCATAACAAATAACAAAAAAACAAACCATGTATAGACACAAGAAAACACAAAACAGAGAAAAGCGACGCATCTGAGGGTCGCGAAAATGTCACGACGCCCTGGATGGTCGTGACCCTAAGGCGTCGGATCGGGGCGTCGCGACATCATTCTGCATGATAAACCCAAAAAAATCCAAGCTTATCCTTATCCTAAGGCTATTCCTAACATTAATAAGACTCTTAAACCTATCCTATTGCTACTTTATCACCTAGGGACGGGTTTGGATGGGAAATCATTAAATCCCATGGCTTGAGCCCATGGTTAATGCGCTCCCCGTGACGTCCACACACCATCTGCGTGAATGGGGGCTTACCGCCATTCCCTCATTGGCCAAGAACTACCACAACTACCACAAGGTGGTGCACGTGTGGGATAGTCTTACCGCGCTCATGGAGCTGTGGCATCCACAGACCCACACGTTCATCTTCCCTGCGTTCGAGGCCACCATCCTGCTAGAAGAGCTGGAGCTCATGTTGGGGCTCCCAAAAGACAAGAAAGAGGCGGAGTATAGCATTCCGCACACCGTGGCCCCCATAGACTCCTAGGCCATACTAAGAGAGATCACCACCAAATCCGACGACTAGCGCACCATGACCAGTCGGGAGCACATTCATCTTCTTCCTATCTCGTAGTGGATCATGTCTCAATGCAAAAGGAAGACCGGCAACTACCTTGCTATTGCCAAGGCCACCGCCATCTGCATATGCGGCGTTATACTCTTCCCTGCTCAGGACCATCTCCTCACCGTACCCAGTCTGAGCATCATCTCTAGCAAATGGGAAGGTATGAGCATTTCTCAAGCTGTCCTTGGTTATCTCTATGCTGGTCTCTCCTCTGCAGCTATAGACAGTCCCTTCTTCGGCTCTATGGTCACCCTAGAGTGCTAGATGGGCATGCACATCAACTTCCAAGCGACAGACGACCCCTCGTCCAGTGCAAGAGCATGCTTCACCACCCTCTGGCCTTTGTTGGTACTCCTCTTCACATGACGCCACAGGCATGATGCAAAAACAACAATGATCAAGGGATTGAAAGAATGGAGGATCTATTTCAAGACAATGACTGTGGAGAAGTTCGAGATGTGCCCGAGATTTCTCCACAACAAGATGATCCGCGTCCCTCAGCGCATTGGCTTGGCTCTACGACTTATAGGTGACGAAGCATTGGTCCTCTACAACCCCGATCGATGCTACCTCCAGTGCGGTGCTGCATGCACAGTTGTGCCGACTCTTTCACACTATCCGCCAATCCAAGCAAGGAAGAGAAATGATGACCAAGATGAACGGGATGTGAGAAGCGCTATCGTGCATTGGGAGGGGTGCGCCACCGACATCATCTCAGCAGAAGTGACGGAGGACGAAGACGTGACCCGAGAGTATCATCAGTCTTTGAAGAGGGTCCGACCAGTCCTACCCGGAGGGTCCGAGGCGGCACCGGGCACTTGAGAGCTTTGAGAAATATAGACATTGTATCATATGGTAGCTAGGGCTTGAAAATACAGCTTGATTGACTATAGGTATGACTAGGGACTGTGCTTGATCATTTGAATCAATAAAATCAGGATTTTTATTCAATGCGCGCAATGTTCTGTTGATGCTGCGACCAATACAGACGTCGCCTAAAGGTCGCGGCAGGCCTATGGGTCGTGACAAGGTCGTGGCCCACCAGGTCGTCGCGAGCTTAACACGACGTCAATAGAGGTCGCGATGCAAACCGACGATTCAAAATGCAATGGGCCCCTCTTCTCTTCCCTCCCACGCTCACAAGTCCCCTTTCTCTCTGGCGATCTTGCTCCCTTGCTCACACCTTCCTTGCGCTCTCCCTCTCGTACTCTCTCACTTTCTCCCTCTCCTTCCCTCTCAAAACCCTCCTTCTCTCACCTTCCCAAGCTTGACGGCGATGGAGGGAGGAGGCGATGGTGGCAACGGTGGAAGGGGGAAGAAGGCTAAGGTGAGGAGACCCACCCAGCGGCGCGAGGCGACACCTCTGGCGACTGAGGAGGTGCTGGAGGTAGAGATGGCCGAGGAAGAAGCCCTGATGCTCAACTTGGAGGCGGCGGCTATGGCCCGCGAGGAAGCGATGAAAAAGGTATGTTCTTGAGACCCTAACCCCTCGATTGATGGCATGAATGAGATGGATAGACCCCATAGATGGTCAATGTAGGGCATGATGCCTAGAAATCGACCCCCGGACAAGAAAGATTCTGGTCAGTCCGCGTCTGAGAACGCGACAGACCACCCCGTCGTGACACCACTAGTCGTGATGTGCTCAGGGGCCGCGACAATGACGCACCAGCCAAGGTCGACGCGATATTGTCACGGTTCCCTAGAATGACGCGACCATGTCGCGATGCATCGGCGCGTCGCGACAAGGTCACAACCCACTAGGCCGGCGCGAACTTAGCTGAGAGACCAACAAAGCATGCCCAAGCTGACTAATTGACTAATTTGTGCTTGCAGGGTGAGATGAGGGCACGAGTTTCGGGGCTCCTAGTCTTAGCAGTGTACCTGGCCTTCCCCGGATTTCAGAGAGATAGACTAGATGAGATGGGATTTGGGGAGGTTCTAAGGATGGAGAGGATGAGGGCGGACGCCCCTCTCACTCAGGCCCTACGCAGTAGGTGGGATGCGGAGGTGACTGCCTTCGTGTTCCCATGGAGACATATGATCCCCAGCCTGGAAGATGTGAGCCGCATCACGGGCCTGAGAGTGTATGGGTGTCCGGTGAGCGGGTTCACCTACCCGTGCTACCAGGGCTTAGCGCGTAGGCTCCTAGATTTGACTGTAGGTCCTAGGTCTTCTCTCATTCCCAGAGTAGATCTGCAGGAGAGTCTAGGGCTATTTCAGATGGGCAGGGAGGTGGCAGAGACGGCGGATGAGCAGCTGCAGAGGTTGACGAGAGGATGCAAGGAGACCCTAGCTAGTGAGCCAGGGGCTCAGGCAGATCTGGACCTGCGCCGCTTCCTCACCTTCTTCCTTGGTAGACTTCTGTTTGCCACGAGGGGTGACGCGGTCCACTGCCGGTTCCTGCCACTGCTAGAGGACTTGGACCAGGTGGGGAGCAGTGTTCCTGGCGCACCAGTTTGACAGCCTGTGCTCCTCCGACCGGCAGACGTCGATCAATGGCTTCTACCCGTCCTTTAGGTACACTTCTCTTCCTCTTGCATCTTTACTTAAACTACCTTCATATTACAACTGTGATGTAACGACCCTCCTTATATCGGTACGATTATACTAATCCCCATTGGTACAAAGAGCGCCATCACAGTGGGATAATAAACCAACTGTAAGACCCCGGATTTTTATTCTCTTTTATATATATATATATGTATGTATATGAATGGGTGTTAGGAGTTCGCTTGTTGTGTGCATAGCATGCGTAGTTCATTGTGCCTACTATAAGTTTTATACTTCTCTTGAGCATGAGCATATACGTATTATATATATATATATATATATATATATATATATATATATATATATATATATATTATATATATATAATATATATATATATGCATAAGTGTATTCGCGTGGAAGTGAGCAATTAGCTAAATTAAGAAGTAATATGAATGTTCTCTTTTCTTTTCCAAGAATCTTAGACTTAGAATGATTGAATATATTATGTATGCATTTTCTAAATATTGAAGAATATCCTATACTACCCATTTCATGGAATTTTGTATGAGAATATAAGAAGTAAATATGTGTATGTACGTGTTGAACCACTCTATGGTTATCTGTGATCTTGGTATTTTGGTGATAACAAAATATATGATGCATTTAGATGATAACAAAATATATATTGCGGAGATAACAAAATATAGGTATCATAAATATTTGCTTCATCTGTGTTGCATCAACCCATTAACAGATGATAAGTCTCATTGAATATCATGCTTCATCTGTGTCGCATCAATCCCATAGCAAAATGCTAAGTCTTACATTGATGCATATATGGCACACTAATCAAATAAAATCGATGTTTAATCAATATACATCGATTTCTGTTTAAAGTGCCAAAGTATCAAGCGCCGCAACGATTTGCTAAGAAATTGATGCCATAACGATTTCTTCTGTAAGTGCAACGATTTGCTAAGAAGTCAATGCCATAACGATTTGATAAGTGGCCATAACGATTTCTTCTTTGAGCGCATTGATTTGATAAGAAGTCGTTCCCATAACGATTCCTAAGTGACCGAAATGATTTGCTAAGAAATCGATCTCATAACGATTCTATAAGTGAGCGCAACGACTTGCTCTCACAACGGTTTGTTCACATCGATTTCGCTCTCATAACGATTTAATAAGAAATCGATCTCATAACGATTTGATAAGTGAGTGCAACGATTTGCCCTCACATCGATTTGCTTGCATAACGATTTCATGTTCACATCGATTTGTTTATAAATGAGCAACGACTCTTCACAATAACGATTTCATAAGTCATGCTCATAACGATTTCTTCATGGATTCTGTTCAAACACAGATTGCCTTTATATTTCAAATATGCTTGGCGCTTAAATGAAAAGTCAAATATCTTCTGACAAAAAGCTGCATGCATATTTCAGAGTCTTGTCAAAAAGATATGACCTCTATTTTCAGTATGTTAGCAGAAGCACAGTACTATGCATCGTGTATCATAAACACTCTTTTATGCTAACACTTTCTTCTATGCGTACAGACTTCAAAGACCATCAGAGTCTGATTAAGACAAATGAAGAGATAAGCAAGAACGGTCAGAACTCCAACGGATCCAAAACTCACGGCTATCTCTTCAACGGATCTGTTCAAAGCTGCTCATATAAAAGAAGGAGCACTGCTGAAGAACAAGGAGAGCCTTTTCCTGAACATCTTTTTGATAGAGTGTACATCCAGTGAGGAACCTCAACGACACATACACTCAAAAAAAGAGAGAAAGAGCCTGAGCCCAGCAGAAGCATTCAAGCATTCAAGCATCTCAACGCGTCCAAGCATTCAAGCACTCTTGCTTTCTTTTCTCTCTTCTGTTTCTCTCCGAGCTCATTGTATATCTGGGGAGAGTCTGGGACTGTGAGCTTTACACAAGTGTTTATCTTGTAAAGCTTCTCAGTCTGATCTTTCTAAGAAAGATCTGTGTCCGGCTGTAGGAGTGTATACAGTTGATAACCCAGCTAGGGGTTTGTGTCTAGCTGAACCAAACTGAGGTTTGTACCAGTTGATAGCCTAGCTAGGGTTTAGTGTCTAGCAGAACCGCACTGGGGTTTGTTCCAGGAGGTTGGCTCTTGACCTGTAAGAGAAGTGGCTGCCTTCTTGCCCGGAAAGAGAAGAAGACCTGGTGGGGTATCCAGGGTGTTGTAGTGTCCTTGAAGGGGACTGTACCTTCGGTTAGTGAAATCCCAAGAGTTTGCTTGGGGACTGGACGTAGGACTTCCATGTGGGAAGGGCCGAACCAGGATAAATTTCCTGTGTCCTTTGTGTGATTGTTTATTTGCTTCCGCACTGCACTCTTTATCACACTAAACTAACCAAACCTTCAAGTGTTAATTCTGTGTCTAAGTTTCTATTTGCAGAAATCAGAAAACCTATTCACCCCCCCTCTAGGTAGCTTGCTGCCGTACCGAAAGGGCCAACAAGTGGTATCAGAGCGGGTCTCTGAACCTTCAAGAAGATCCACGATCTTAGAGCAAAGATCCATGGCAGCTCAAGGATATGCTGAAGGCCAATCAGTCACCAGACCTCCATTCTTTGATGGAGAAGACTATCAATATTGGAAGATGAGAATGGAATGCTTCATTCGAGGCACAGATTTTGATCTGTGGCAGGTAATCGAGGTAGGTGATTATGTTATTGTTCCTATTCCAGGCACTACTGCAATTACAACAATAGATAAAAGTAAATTATCTTTAAACTTTAAGGCTAAAACTATCTATGTTGTGCTCTATCTAAAAGAGAGTTCAGTAGAGTTTCTGCATGCAAATCTGCTAAAGAAATATGGGATAAATTGCAGATAACCTATGAAGGAACAGATAAAGTAAAACAAACTAGGATAGATATTCTTATCTCTCAATATGAGCAATTCAAAATGCTTCAAAATGAAAACATTACTACTATGTATAACAGATTTTCAAGTATAGTAGTAGGTTTAAATTCTCTTGGAAAAATCTTCCTAATAAAGAAACCGTTAGAAAAATACTTAGGTCCTTAACTATTTCATGGACACCTAAGGTACGGCCATAGAAGAAGCCCATGACTTGACCAAATTATCGATCGATAATCTGATAGGTTCTCTCATGGCACATGAAATAAATATGGAGCGATTATCTGAAAGTTCATCTAAAATGAAATGCACTAACGCTCTTAAAGTTGTAGCTGCTCCTTCCATCTCTTCTTCTAGTTCCCAAGATGCAGATTCTGAAGACTGTAATATGGATGAAGTATTGTCCAAGCTTCAGAAAATTCTGAAGAAGAAAACGGATCAAGAAGGATCCAAAGAAAAGAGAAAAAGGAAAAAGAACCAGTCTGCTATGAATGCAGAAAACCTGGACATCTGAGACCATTGTCCAAGACTCAAGAAGACTGGTCAACCAAAAAAGCCCAAGAAGCAGCACAAGAAATTCAAAAGAAAAGCAATGGCAGCTGCTTGGGAAAATGACGAGGTCACAAGCTCAGAATCATCAAGTTCAGATTCCGAAAAGGAGCAGGTAAATCTAGCCCTCATGGTGGGATTAGATGAGGTACATTCTGACTCATTTTTTAACTCTTGCACAGATTCAGGGTCAGAATCAGAAGACTTAGAAGAAGTCTTTAATGAACTATATGAAAAACATAAGGGTGTTGTAAAAGAACTAAAAAATCTAAAAAACAACACTACTTGCTTGGAAAACACCAATTCTGATCTTAAATCCGAATTGGAACAATTAGAAGAACAGTTAAAAGAATGTAAAGAAAATAATCATATTCTGAATGAAGAATTGAAAAACAAGGATAATGAAAAATTAGAGTTGGAAGAAAAATTGAAAACTCTCACTGAAGAAAATCTTTATTTAAAAGAATCAGTTAGGAATTAACTAAAGGAAAACATCTCTAGCCCTATGCTTAAAAGGATCAAAATCTGGAAATGACAAACAAGGGCTTGGTTATACACCTCCAAAAAGGAAAACAGTAATAAACTCAGGAAATATCCTTTACCAAATTTGTAAAAGAACTAAAATGCCTCAGAAAAAGGAACCTGAAACAACCAAACTTTATCAAAAGAAAAAGGTTTCTAAAAATTATGATCCAACCATGCATCACAAAGGCAATAAGAACTGCAAAACAAATTATATTCACTGCTGCTCTCATTGCAATAAACTAGGACACACCGTGAACACCTGCACAACTAAGCACTTAGTTTGGATTCCGAAAGGCTACTTTCATACCTCTAACCTTCAAGGACCCAAAAAGCTTTGGGTACCTACATCTAAATGAGTTGTTTGCAGGGAAGCCTTGGAGCATCAGGAACAAAGGGTGCTCAAGGCAGTGATAGAGCCTCTCATTAAGGGGGAGCTCTGATTAAAGGGAAGCAAAGAGTAAGGGGGAGAAAAGGTTGAACCCCTCTATGGTAAGAAACTCTCTAAAGGAACAAGATACATGGTAAGACCTTTCCTTTTTGGATTATTGACAAAAAGGGGGAGAGTAAGTATGCTCTATGAATTTTCTGCCTAAATCTTTTTTCATCCCATTCAGAAAATTCGCATAAATTTTGTCATCACCAAAAAGGGGAGATTGTTGAACCACTCTATGGTTATCTGTGATCTTGGTATTTTGGTGATACAAAATATTGATGCATTTAGATGATAACAAAATATATATTGGCGGAGATAACAAAATATAGGTATTCATAAATATTTTTGCTTCATCTGTGTTGCATCAACCCCATTAACAGATGATAAGTCTCATTGAATATTATGCTTCATCTGTGTCGCATCAATCCCATAGCAAAATGCTAAGTCTTACATTGATGCAATATATGGCACACTAATCAAATAAAATCGATGTTTAATCAATATACATCGATTTCTGTTTAAAGTGCCAAAGTATCAAGCGCCGCAACGATTTGCTAAGAAATCGTGCCATAACGATTTCTTCTGTAAGTGCAACGATTTGCTAAGAAGTCGATGCCATAACGATTTGATAAGTGGCCATAACGATTTCTTCTTTGAGCGCATTGATTTGATAAGAAGTCGTTCCCATAACGATTCCTTAAGTGACCGAAATGATTTGCTAAGAAATCGATCTCATAACGATTCTATAAGTGAGCGCAACGACTTGCTCTCACAACGGTTTGTTCACATCGATTCGCTCTCATAACGATTTAATAAGAAATCGATCTCATAATGATTTGATAAGTGAGTGCAACGATTTGCCCTCACATCGATTTGCTTGCATAACGATTTCATGTTCACATCGATTTGTTTATAAATGAGCAACGACTCTTCACAATAACGATTTCATAAGTCATGCTCATAACGATTTCTTCATGGATTCTGTTCAAACACAGATTGCCTTTATATTTCAAATATGCTTGGCGCTTAAATGAAAAGTCAAATATCTTCTGACAAAAAGCTGCATGCATATTTCAGAGTCTTGTCAAAAAGATATGACCTCTATTTTCAGTATGTTAGCAGAAGCACAGTACTATGCATCGTGTATCATAAACACTCTTTTATGCTAACACTTTCTTCTATGCGTACAGACTTCAAAGACCATCAGAGTCTGATTAAGACAAATGAAGAGAAGATAAGCAACGGTCAGAACTCCAACGGATCCAAAACTCAAACGGCTATCTCTTCAACGGATCTGTTCAAAGCTGCTCATATAAAAGAAGGAGCACTGCTGAAGAACAAGGAGAGCCTTTTCCTGAACATCTTTTTGATAGAGTGTACATCCAGTGAGGAACCTCAACGACACATACACTCAAAGAAAGAGAGAAAGAGCCTGAGCCCAGCAGAAGCATTCAAGCTTTCAAGCATCTCAAAGCGTCCAAGCATTCAAGCACTCTTGCTTTCTTTTCTCTCTTCTGTTCTCTCCGAGCTCATTGTATATCTGGGGAGAGTCGGACTGTGAGCTTTACACAAGTGTTTATCTTGTAAAGCTTCTCAGTCTGATCTTTCTAAGAAAGATCTGTGTCCGGCTGTAGGACTGTATACAGTTGATAACCCAGCTAGGGGTTTGTGTCTAGCTGAACCAAACTGGGGTTTGTACCAGTTGATAGCCTAGCTAGGGGTTAGTGTCTAGCAGAACCGCACTGGGGTTTGTTCCAGGAGGTTGGCTTCTTGACCTGTAAGAGAAGTGGGCTGCCTTCTTGCCCGGGAAAGAGAAGAAGACCTGGTGGGGTATCCAGGGTGTTGTAGTGTCCTTGAAGGGGACTGTACCTTCGGTTAGTGAAATCCCAAGAGTTTGCTTGGGGACTGGACGTAGGACTTCCATGTGGGAAGGGCCGAACCAGGATAATTTCCTGTGTCCTTTGTGTGATTGTTTATTTGCTTCCGCACTGCACTCTTTATCACACTAAACTAACCAAACCTTCAAGTGTTAATTTCTGTGTCTAAGTTTCTATTTGCAGAAATCAGAAAACCTATTCACCCCCCCTCTAGGTTAGCTTGCTGCCGTACCGAAAGGGCCAACAGTACGTTATCTTATGCGTTGACAATTGTATACCTAATTCTACCTGCATAACACCTTGGTGTACTTATGTATGCCTGAGTATGTTTGTAAACATGGTTCATTGCATGGTTAGTTGATGCGTACATTGTACTTCGTACATTGCATGTACATAAAGAGTTCAAGCATGGTAGGTGTGTTTAGTAGTTTATATTGGGATTCTATACTCCTCATGAATAACATGCATGTATTTTTATGATAATTAGGTGAGAATAGTCAATTGGCTAAATTATGCATATAGTACATAAGCAATGTTAGGTAAAGTTGTGCAAGTAAATCTAATTACCGGTGCGCATGTTGTATCCATCTATTCCAAGCATAATGTACATAAGTATGCTACACCCGTGTGTGTATACTATATATGTCAAATCAAGTTGTGTGTGCAAGGACTATTTTATCGAATAGATTATTCTTAGCTAACATAATTCATATCACCTCCTAATGATTGCGAAGCCCTCATAATTCTCGTCATTTACTTTTCCGTGTGTTGAGTCACACCTATGTAAAACATCATGTACGCATAGGTAGATATCTACGTACATCTTATCTTAGTGTATTTATGTATGCTTGTGTATGCCTAGGTATAAATGATATTGATTGCCTGGTATAGTAATATACATGTTACACCTTATATATTGTATGTATATATATAGTGTAAGCATAGTTTCTGCATGTTTTTAAGTTCTGACCGAAGGGCCAATTAGCGTCAATATGTTTATATTAATATAAATAAGGTATGTATTGCATGGTGATAGTGTGGATATAATACCGTATACGTATTGCATGTATATATGCATGGTATGCATGGTTTCTGCATATTTAGGGTTCTGGCCCGAAGGCCCCTTGGCGTCAACCCCAAGCCGTTGAGCCAGTGTCAGCGTCCAGACATGGACGCCAACACTAACTCCGGCGTCCAGCGATATGGACGCCAACTTCTCTGACCTGCATGCGTTGCAGAGCTAGAAAATCCGGGAGCAAGGCATGGCCTCCATTGGGGGGATGTCCCCCAACGGCTCTCAGCTTGTCAAATCGGTATGGTGAGTGGGTGAGGGGCTCTCCTTAGGTCTGAACCCGAAATGGCCTTTCCCCACTCCTCACTTCACCTTGCAAGAGGAGAAATAGAGAAAGGAAAACCCTAGAGAAAGTCTGTGAGAAAAACCCCTCTTAGCACCCACAAATCCGACCCCTTGGAGCTTGATCTGGAGATCTACTGCGACAAGAAGGAAGCTGGAGCAAAGGAAAGGCTTCCCCATCGTCCCCTTGCTGTGGAGCTCATCCAAGAACCCGGAGGAAGGTGACCTTGGAGGCCTTTCTGCAACTTTCTTGGGACTGCCAAGGAGGTCTTCACCAAGCCTTTAAATCCCTTAGAAGAATTTTTGAAAGGCAAGTGACCTATCTATGATGTCCCCGTATGAGTCTAGGTGAGTTTTGTGATTTTTATGGATTTTTCCTCGAGTCGTAGACCCTCCTATTCACCCAAGATTCAGAGCTCGGGTCTGTGTTTCTGCACAGACCTGGTTCGACGGCAAGGTCCCTGGACGCCTGTGATAAGCTTGGCGTCCATCGGCCATGCCGCTGACCCTGAGTCAGCGGCCAGAGACCGCCGCCAAGTTCCTCAGGACAGAACAGTGAACTGTCTGCTGCCCTTCTTCTACATTAATTTCGATGTGGTTTCCGTGATGAGGATATATGGTAAACCTTATACTCTATGTATATTGTTATTTGTGGTGTGTGAATGAATGTGGGGTGTGATGGTGAATGTGGGAAATGGTATCCCTTGAACTTGTGAGCATGACTTATTGAGATTCTTGCAAATTTATGTTTCATGATTAGAATTAGTATGAATGTCTTGGTTTTGGTCTGATCATGAAGGTTAGTGGGTCAGTATATGTGTTTGCAAATTCGGTAAATTATCCATGCTTGTGTAACTTGCTAATAAATCCGATTCGGTAGAATAAAATGAAAGCATGCAAGAATGGATGTGATGATTAATCTATAGATGTATGATTTAGGGTAAATTTGGTATTCTCAAATCATGCATATGTTAGAGGCCTCTGTTTCAAACAGTAGGTGGCAAATCGCAAGATGTGTTAAACCCCATGTTAACTTAAGTTGTTAATAGCATGCTAATTAGGTGTTTTATTTTCTGTGAATTCTATTTAGCTCAGAAAAATCTGAAAATTTGAGTGTATGATCTTGAACCCGAAAACAGCATGTGGTTAAAATTTCAGGTCATTTGGATCAGTAAATAAGAAGTTATGTATTTTCATGTGAAATGTAATAATTTACGTAGTTATCGTAATGTGGTTAGTTATTGCTTAAATCCAACCTGATTAGTGCATTTACTGTGTTAAACTCCTGAAATCTGTAGTAGCATGGTTAGGAGAAAAACATAATCACATTGTGCATGAGAAAATGAGGGAGATGTGAGTGTTGTGTGTAAAATACGTGTTAAACTTGGCATGAGTAAAGTGTAAAAGTTGTGCCTATGTGACACTGCTACCCTAGAGGCATCGGGAGCCGTATATAGAAAAGTCCCTGTAGAAGGCTCCATGTGATATAAGTTTGTCCCAAAGGCATTGGGAAAACCCCGGAGGTGGACGAGTACCACTGGATAGGGTGGAGAGGGCTTCTCCCGGTCTGCGCAGTTACCAAGATTCACCGTTGTATTGCCTAGGTGGTGAGTATGTGTATGAGTTGTGTCATGCGTTGTGATATGCGTTGTGTTATGAGTTGTGTTAAGAGCTGTGCTAAGGAATGAGCACGAGCTATGAGATATTGTTAGTGTCCTCTACTGGTGGTTAGGACTATGTGTCATGGCAAATTGTTTAAGCAATGAAAAATGAACAAAGTGTGAAATATGTGACATGGCACGTGGTAAGTGCCCATGATGCACGTGGTAAGTGCAATCGATGTGACACGTGATAAGTGAAAGTGGAAGAGTAAATGATGTGGAAATACGGAAATTGTATAAGTGCGAACATGTGTACATGTCAAATATGAAAATTGAACAATGCAAATGAGTAAGTGTGCAATCATGTAGGATAAATGTGTTAAATTGTGAACTTATGATATAGGTCATGAAAGTGTCAAATGCATATCCAAACAGCAACCTAAATGTATGCAAAACATGTTTCACATGTGTAAAAATGTCTAGAATCCATGTTAGGGGTGACTAATGAGTTTGTATGCAAAGTAGCATGATGGGTTGTTCATGATATGTTTTAAGCAACGTTGTAGCTCTCATGTGTAGATTTATAGCCATAGAATCATGTGAAATCAGCAACCTAAAACATGTAGAAATGTCCATGTACTTGTTTAAAAACATGTAAGACCCATGCTAGTTGTGTTTCCTTTCATGTGTACACAATGTTTAGTTAGTAGCTCCCATGTCTTGGTTCTTTAAAGATTAAAGTTTAATGAGTAAATTGAATAGAGAGCATGTGATAGGTAAATTTTTATTCTTAGAAATCTGAAAGCATGATCCATGTATAAAATTGTAAAACTTTCATGATAGGTTGAAACTTGAATTGACTAGCATGCCATGTGTTGCAAACTGTAAATGTGCATGTAGAAACCACTAGGACTTGTACGTGTACGTTATGAGTAGTGTTGCTTGCTGAGTCCTTGGACTCACTCCTTGCTTCGGCGTACAGGTATAGTTGGTGACACAGCACCGTTGGAGGAGACGGTGGAGACGGACTCCGAGCGTGGAGACTAGCTTTGGAGTTTCTTGAGAATTGTGTATTTCATAAGTATGTAATTTGAACATTGTATTAGAGTATTATGAAAAGGATGTATAAGTGTGGACATTATGTATTAAATTTCAGCAATTTAAATTATGTGAACTTTAGTTCCTTGTTGTTAATTGCAAACCTCATGTATGTTCAATGTGGAGGATGAATGAATGGAGACAGTTGTCTTTTACTTCCGCTACTCTGTTGTATATTCGCATGTATCTCAGCTGTTTGTATCGTTTGGGTAAATGTCCCACTGTGAGGACTCTCGCTATGCCGACGTGGGTTGGTATAACCGTACCGGTATAATGAGGGCCGTCACACCACACTAAACGATAGGTTGATATGTACATGAATATAATTGAGTAGAGCGGAAATAAAAGAAATAACTCAACTTCATTCCATCATCATCATATTATTCCACAGTCTAAATAGAAAAAGGAAATGACAAAGTCCGCATTATTACAATGTTAAAACTACATTCTCCATAAGAATACTTTATTCTAACTATGAAAGGAATGTACAACTACTAAGTGCTCCACAATATGGCTACTCTTCGGGCTCGGCGTCTCTCCTCGCTACGTCCTCCTCAAGTGCGGAAACTCCTGTCTCTCTGTACGCCGAAGCAAGTATGAGTGTAAAAGACCCAGCAAGCAATCTGAAATCTCAACCTTACACACATCACATACACACTAAGCTACCAACAATAAGGAAACACATGCTATCATTCTATCCATAACAATTTGCATAGCACATGCTTTTATAATTAACTTCACGCATAACCACCTAAACACATTTTAACGAGCACATGCTCATATTAAATCATGGATAATAAACATACACCTATACATGTTTTCTACAAATAATAGATCCTAGGATACATGATTCAAATACTAATCATATCATTGCACAATTCTATCAATTTAAAACATAAGGTTATGTACAAGATAATGAACACTCCTAGCATGGTATCTAACCCATTTCGCTTGCTCTTTTCACATTTAACTACTCATTTAGCTTGCTGTTTTAATGTATATAATTCATAATTACACATGATATCACTTTTATGAAACATGAATTGAAGGTTTAAAACATATTCAAGTTGGTTGGCAACTATATGCAATTTAAGCATGTAACTATGTACTGAGTGATAGCATGTCTATCTTGGAATTTAGACATTCTTTCATAATTAACATAATCATATTAACGTATGCATTACATGAACATATGCACTCTTATCTTGTTTTCACATGCACTTACTCTCTCATTGACATTTATTTGCACTTAAGGATAAACATGGTACTTGCTTTATATATCTTAAACAACTAAGTATAAGAAAACTTATAACATGCTCTCTACATCTTTTATTCAATCATTTGTACGATTTAAATTTCCTTCAAACCCTTTTGCAACTATACATACTTTAAGCATAAAGCAAATAGTATACCTAGCATGGATTCTAATCATTTTCACATGCATTTAACAATCATATACATATCTTTTGTTTGCTGTTTTGACATGAATTAAACACATTCATATGGGTTTACCTTTGTTCACATGCTATCTTATTCATTTACCAATTCCACATGTTCATCTTTCTCATTGCACAATTTACATGTTTTCTTACACATATTCATATACACTACCACATGGAAGTTTTTAAACTAATAACATGACATTAAACATGATATTACATTATGGTTTTAACACTAAGCCAAATGTGATTTTTAGCAGCAATTTTACTAGCAGCCAATTTATATTCACTGTTAATTATAGCATTTTTTACGAAATAGCTTCTAATAAAACAACTGATAGTTACAGTGACTATTACATTTAGTAGCAATAATGATTAGCTGTTAATAACACTTTTTTAAATATTAGCTACCAACTATTCTAATGGGATGACCATTATCTTTTACCAGCATATTTATTAGCTATATTATCATTTGGAGTTACGGATGTTTTGGGGGGAAAGTTAATTTTTGTGGAAACCTACTCCCGCGGGATTTTTTAGGAAATAATCTCACCGTCGCACACCAAGCCCCGTGCCACCTCACGTATGCCCAGCCTGTGACCCATCGAGGTGATCACTACCAGGCCAGCCGTTGCTCCCTCGCTGACGACTGTCGGGCCCCCTGCACGCTTCGCAAGTTCGCAGCAGCCGTCGGTGCCTTCCTCTCGCGAACGGCTGCCTGCCGGCCCTACATGACCTCTCGCCTCTCACACGCGGAAGACTGCCTGCCGGCCCTGCAAAGCCTATCGCGAATGATTCCTCTCGCCCTCGATCGGTCTCGCGCGCGGACGACTGTCGGCTGGCCCTGCACGGCCTCTCGCAGACGATTCCTCTCACGCGCGGATGACTGCGGCCGGCCCTGCACGCTTCGTAAGCGCCTTCGCCTCTCGCAGACGATTCCTCTCGTGCGTGGATGACTGCTAGCTCTGCACAATTCATAAGTCTTCGCAGCAATCGTCGGCGCCTTTGTGATCGCCTGCTGATGTGAAGATCCCATGCGTCGACGCGTCCCCCTTGCATGCACGAGCAACCGCTGGCATCTGCCTTGCCCTTTGGCGTCCTTGTTGATTGCGAGTGGAAGGTCCATCTCGACGTAAGGCTGGTCTGGTAAGTGCATGCTATAGACTTGCATAACAACGTGTGCACAGGCCGCAACAAGTCTGTCGTTCAACCTCCTCGCCGACGGGCTCACACACTCGACGTTGATGTGATCCTCGCTACAGCAACTCTCTGCATTAGCGCTGTCCTGCAGTTTCTGGATTGTCGACTGAAGTTTGTCACCGCCACACATCTTCCAGGCCCTCTTACACATATCCGGCATCTACAACACCGTCGCTTGTCCCCGTCCCCGTTGGTTAATCGCCTACAACATAGACCTCCTACTGTGGCATGTAGCAACCTGAATTTTGCGAAAAATAAAAATTTAAATAAAGAATTAAAACCTAGCTAAATGGATATTTAATAGAGCATTAAATAAAACCCATTAATGGAAAAGAGTATGGGCTTTGCTTAATGGATCTTCTAGAATTATTGGGTCAAAATATGAATTTACAAAGGGAGAATAATAAGAAAATACCCTAAATTCGGAGTTTAATTATCTCATAATTGGAAAAGGGTTATTAAAGCAATAAAAGTGGTAATTAGAGTTGGAATTGGATTCCTAAACCTACCCCATATAGTCTAGCACGAATTTAGATACTATCCTAACCCAATTAGAGATTGGAAAGCAAGAGAGGAAAGGTGGAGTTAGGAAATCTCAGAATTTAGAGGAATTTGAGTAGTAGTAGGAATAGGAACTTGTGTTTACATAAATACACCTCTAAACCCTCTTGGCCGACCGTAGCTCGTTGCCAAAGGTTGTTGGACTTGGAGAAGAGGCCAAGGAGGAGAGGATCTCGTGGGGAGAAGGAGTTCTTGAAGCTTCTTCCTCGTTCTTGGAGTTCTAAGCCCTAGAAGATAAATCGAGTCAAAGGTAGGCATTCTCACAAGCATAAAAGATGAAACTTTTTCTGTAGGATGTCTCGTCTATTAGGAACGAACCCTCAAGTTTCATAATTTTCCATCGAGCATATCTTTAGTTCTTGATCTTTCATGTTCTGCAACTTACATGACCCCGAACCCTCTCCTTAACTCTTGATCTCCTTGTATACCCAATCCCATGCTACTAATTTTTATTGTGAGACTGATGCATGTTAGGCATCTTTTGCCCCTGAAAGCCCTAATTTTTGTTGAGCATGTTGCTCGAATTAAATCAATCTTGCTCTCTGTGTCATGTTCTATATTACTTGTTATTGTTCATGCTCAAACCATGTTCAAACCCTGCTCTCTTTCTAATTCCTAATTATTGGAAGTACCCTTGCATGTCTAGATTAATTCAAAACTGGTTTCATGATTTTCATTGTGTATACATATAGTTATGATTTCTGAACCCCTGTATCAATTTGATTCAAGTTGGCCCGCAATCCAAAGCCTGGTCTGATTCCTGTCAGAGTCAGGCGCAGACCACCAGATCGCGACTGCCCGATATGTCGCCGTCTGAGGTCTGATTGCGACAGCCTACCCGTCGCATTCAGAAAGCGACAGGTGAGCCGTCGCTATCCCTGTGCCTGTCCTGTCGCAACCCTTTCCCGCCGCTGTCTCGTTCACAAGACCATCGCGACAGTACCCATGTCGCGATCTGCCTACCCTGTCGCAATCCTCATTGACCTATGTCGCCTTCACAGGTTTTTGATGAAAATCCATAAAAATTTTTTTGTCGCCTTTTTACAATTATACCCCCAGTAAAAACTTGTTTAAAAAAAATGGAGCTACATGGAATGATTTAAAATACATATTCACGACTTATTTCTAGCTATGATTTCTCTTACACATGCACACACATGAACCATCCATATGTGGCTGAAATTTGGCAGAAAATATCTCATAATGTATCTGGTAAATTATTGCAATAAAGTATATTACTTGCCCTATTTTAAAGGACTGGTATTCGTTTCTTGCATTGTTTATATACCAATATCGACGCTCCACTGTTCTGGAATTCCTCTAGAACGTCTAGTACCTATTTTTATATACACACTTTACTTGGCTTGTGGTGAACTCTCCGTCGGATATTCCTTTCGTCGGACTAGTGACCCTTGCACAAGGCCTCCGTAAGTCTCCTCTGATCATGGATTCCCACATGGTCGACGAGCTGGTTGTACCCTAATACCTATGATACCCTTTAGGGATCTATATGATCCAAACGGCTATTAGAGATTCACTCTCGTCTTGAATCACGCCGGACCTCTGGACCTATGCATAACAAGGCCAGTGGTAGGGTCGTGAGTTCCACCTGACTGCCAACACCATGTGTGCGTGTTGTGCAACTGTTACTATCGCCTGTTTACTCGTCGCATTACGTGCAATGTCCAATAGCTCTCATCTATACTCTACTCGCTCATCTATTCATGTTCACTCTACTATCTCGTCTATTCATCTAGTACTCTGATCTATTTCTTGGTACTCTATTTGGCCATTAAATTGTGTCTACGATAAAAACTTGACTATGCTAGGCAACATTATAAGAGCCCGGTCTGGTTCTTGGGAGGAGCACCTGAAAGGCTATAACTCGCGAGGGTCTAATGATCTGGGTGGTGGCATACACCTAACGCATGAACACGCAAGATTTGATCTATGGCAATCAATTAATCAACCAGTCAATATTGTTTTACTTGAATCTCGTGGTTGAAAGAATATCGACCAACACTTGCTATTGTGACTTGTGCACTGTTGTGCAACTTTACTTGTTATCTTGTATACGGCCAATCCGATATCAACACTTGTTGCTATACTCTCGTGCATTGTGCTATTGTTTCTCGTTACCGTGTACCAGTACTTTCTATATGTTTCTCGTTACTCTCTCTAGTTATCCTACTTTATAAGGCATTAATCACTTAAAGCATGCTTGATCCTAAGATTTAAGTCCTACTGGGCGTTATCGCTCACCCTGCGTTATTTGTCGTTGTGTTCTCAGGTGAGACCGAGGATGAACCATACACTCAAGAGGACGGGAACGACCTGGAGTGATGTCTTGAGTACCCTAGCGTCCTATTGCTATATTTAGCGTTGTAGTAGTTAGGTTTGAAGTTCAGTCTTTTGCTTTATTCCAATGTAATCAGGCCCAATAGGTTGGCTCTGATATTAGTGGTTGTAACTAGACATTTGAAAGATTATTAATGAATGAAATTGTTTTAGTATTTATTCTTGTTCAACGGTTTTATGTCTCGTACTCGCTCTATACCCGTTCACTTGCAACTGCCTTCGCGCTCCGATATCCGCGTTGGGGCGTGACATGGCGGCTCTAAATATGGAGATAATATATCAAGTTCTAACAACAAACATGGGGATCGAACTTTTGTCCAAAGTAAACATGTGGGAAGTGGAGGTTATAATCGGCCGACAACATCTACCCGAGTCCAACCAGCTGTGCCGACCATTCCAACTCCATCGGTATTTTAATCTAATTCAAGTAATTTCTTTTTTATTTTATCAATAGATGGATAAATTGTCGTGTTTAATTTTATGTAGGTGTAATTAAATTGGACATGCATGAATCCTTCTTTATTCTTTTCAAAAATAAAAGAGTTAACACAATGGAGGTTAGAATTTCAAATTAATTGACACAAAAATGGTTCTAGAACATTTTTGACTCTCTAGTACAATTAATGAAAATAGGAATAAGAATTATATGTAACACATGCATCTTTAGAATCAACTTTAACATATATCAGATGCCGTAGGACATATATATGGTTTGGCATTATTGTGTTTTTGGCCTTAAGGAATAACGTAGAAAGATGAAAATTATGTTCATGTAGAAAGTCATCTTTCAAGAAAAGCGAGGACATCTATTCATGCACCAGGCTTACATGCTCTCCATTTTCTAGGATTAGAACATGTTGCAATAATATTTTAATCTTATAAATTCAAGATAGATGTTTCCTTACCTTTATGTCTACCAGTACACTTTTATATTGTTAACTATTATATCTAATAAGCATGAGTTTGAAGTTGTTCTCCATTCTAGTGATATTTATCTTTTTATTGGACTATAGGAATTATTACCTAGAGCAAATTTGAGAAATGCAACAAGAAATATACAAGTTGAAAATGAAGATATTCACGCTAAGAGGTATATATATTGATATAGATAAATATACATTCTTTAATTCTATCATTATATCACTTTATTTAAAGTATCGTGTCCCTTTTTATATTTTTAGGTTTCAATTTATTATTTTAAAAATCTGAGGCAAATAAGAAGCTTACATTAACATTTGATTATTTTCTCACATTGTATAGTCATTTATAATCAATAAGTGTTTGATATATAGGAAGTAGAGAAGAACCAATCAGATGGTGCTATAGATAAAAGTTGGATTCGTAAACCAAGGTATAATTATTCCCCTATTAAGTTTTGTAACTTTAATATTAAAATACTTTAAACATTTACCACTTTTTTTGCACTTGGTTGAAATAGGGCAAGTGATGAGTACAAGGTGGGAATTAACAAGTTCTTGGACTATGCATTTCAGAGGACAACTATTGGAGAGAAAATATTATGTCCTTGTAACAGTTGCAACAATTGTCTTCTCATGTTCCGTGAAGATGTTTTTGTGAAGGTTTTACTCAAAATTACACTTGTTGGTACTTCCATGGTGAAAGAATGAACAACTCTATGCAAATCAATACTCAAAATCAAGGGCATGACAAATACAATGGAGATCATGAGGCCATGTATGGAATATTAGAAGATGTATGTGCAAATACATCACAAAATGATGACATAACTCAACAGATAAAACAGAATGCATTCACTTGGAGATAGATAAGTTCTTTACTCTGCTAAAAGATGCTAACAAAGAGTTGTATCCTGGTTGTGACATTTACACTAAACTTTCATTCCAGATTGCATTATTTCATGTCAAGTGTCTTAATGGGTGGAGTGATAAGTCTTTTGATATATTGCTTGAAATATTAAGGAAAGAACTTCCAGATGGTAAAACACTGCCAAGTTCTTATTATGAGATGAGAAAAATAATTAGAGATTGGGACTTGATTACAAGAAGATTCATGCTTGCCCTAATGATTGTCAGTTATATTGGAAAGAGTCTACTAATGATGATTCATGCCGTATATGTAAAGCTTCAAGATGGAAAAATACTAAGTCTGCACAAGGAAAAGATTTTAGATCTAAGAAAGGAAAATCTCCTGCAAAAGTTCTTCACCATTTTCCTTTGATCCCAAGACTTCAATGATTGTTCATGTCTTCTAAGACAGCTTCTTTTCTTAGATGGCATGATGAACATGGAATTAAAGATGGCTTGCTTCATCATCCTACAGATTCACCAGCATGGAAAACTTTTGATTATCATCCCTTTGTTCTCTGCAGATGCTCGCAATATTAGACTTGGTTTGGCTAGTGATGGCTTTATCCCATTTAGAACTATGAATACTATGCATAGTACATGGCCCGTGTTATTGATGATCTACAATTTGCCTCCTTGGATGTCTATGAAATAACCTTCTATCATCATGTCATTACTTATTGAAGGCCCTCATAGTCCTAGAAATGATGTTAATATATATTTGCAACCATTGATAGATGAGTTGAAGGAGCTATGGAATAGTGGTGTAGATACATATGATTCATCAAAAAATGAAATATTTCGAATGCGTGCTGCATTGATGTGGACCATCAATGACTTTCCTGGTTATGCTGATTTATCAAGATGGAGCACTAAAGGGATGCTAGCATGTCCTAAATGTCACAAAGACACATGCTCAAGGCAATTGAAGCATGGACGTAAGCAATGTTATTTAGGGCATCGAAGATTTCTCCCACATGATCATAAATTCAGAAAAGAAAAGGCTTCATTTGATGGTAGCGAAGAACATCGAGATGCACCACGTCCTTTATTAGGTGATATTGTGTTGGATGAAACAAAGGATATGAATGTTATATTTGGACAGGGTATTCCTTCCTCCTACATGCTTCAATATGGATGATAAAGAAAAAGAGATATTCTGTAGAGTGTTGAAAGAGATTAAAGTTTCAGATGGTTATGCTTCAACATTCCTAAACATGTTAAAGGGAATAAGCTATTGGGCTTAAAAAGTCATGATTGTCATGTGTTGATGCAGCAACTACTTCCAATATCTTTGCGGAGATCTTTGCCCAAGAAGGTAACAATTGTATTGATTGAACTATGCAACTTTTACAAGGCAATTTGTTCAAAGACACTTCGTATAAGTGATCTATAGTTATTGGAATCTCGTATCACTTTGACTCTATGCCAAATGGAAAGGATTTTTCTGCCATCATTTTTTACAATTATGGTGCATTTATCAATTCATTTGGCTGAAGAGGCAAGACTAGCTGGACCAGTCCAATATCGTTGGATGTATCCTATTGAAAGGTATGTATATTCAAATTCTTATTTGATTATGGTGCATTTAGTGAGCTATATTCATTTAATCAAGTTCTCATTTATAGGTACTTGATGACATTAAAATCATATGTACGCAATAGAAGTCATCTAGAGGGTTCAATTGCTCAAGGTTACTTGGCAGAAGAATGCTTAACATTTTGTTCAAGGTACTTGCATAAAATAGAGAGCAAATTAACATGACCAACAAGGAATTTTGATGAAACAATGGATGTTGAATCAGAGGAGTTCTCTATTTTTTCAAAATCTGGTCGTGGTCTAGGTAGCTTTGAAGTTGTTTTATTAGATCATACCACATTAGTACAAGCTCATCGATATGTGCTCTTCAATTGTGATGCAATCAACCCTTTTATTCAGTAAGTAACTTATTAAATGGAAGTTATGATTTATGTTTATTTGCGTTATATATTCTAATGAATTCCAATTTGCAGGATTCATCTCAATGCATTATCAACGCAATATCGTCGGGCCAGGGATATTGAAAGAAAGCATAATGAATAGTTTCATATATGGTTTAGAGATAATGTAAGTGGATAAGTAACACATTTGTTGAAATATTACCATACAACATTAAAATTAACTAACATTATATGCATCTGAACATTGAAAAATTTTAGGTAAAAGAATTGGCTGTAGGAAGGGATGCACTTCAATATCAACAACTTGAACGCTTGGCGCTTGGCCCAAATTGTTTGGCTCGGAGGTACAAAGGATTTATCATCAATGGATTTAGGTTTCATATCAAGGATGTTGAAATGGAAAGAAAAGTGCAGAATAGTGGAGTTATGGTTGAAGCTAAAACATCAAGCTTTTCAAGTGCCAAAGATAGAAATCCTATCACAGGAGATGTATCCTATTATGGTATACTGAGAGACATAATAGAGTTAGAATATGGACCAAAATTCACGATTGTACTATTTAAATGTGATTGGGTTGATGTTTTTGTCTGGGTCCGAAGTGAAGATAGATGAAATTGGTTTAACAATTGTGAATCTTGATAGAATATTAAACAGTCATAGAGTTTCAGATGAGCCATACATCTTGACATTGCAAGCTGAGCAAGTGTTCTATTCAAATGATCCTATTGACAAGGAATGGCATGTTGTTGTAAAAGCTCCACCAAGAAATTTGATTGATTTGATTGTACAAAATGATAATCAGACATTTTCAGAAGAAGAAGGTCAAAGGAATTTGGATACTGAGCCACCTTCAGGTGAAGTATTTGAAAATTTCATCCAAACTGAGGGGATGATGTAACTTGGTTAAGAACAGACATTGATGGGAGATACGACGAATTGTAATATTAGGTATTACTTACTTTCTGTTGTATTATTTATTATATTTTTAGAATTAATTTCTTGATCCTTCACCTCGTTGATAGTTATAATCTGCTGTTGAGAGCTTCTTAATATTTGATAAAAACAAAAAAAAGTAGGATGATATACTATGAGTAAGAACAAGAATGGGATTATATTAGATTTAACATTCATATGTTGGCCAGCTCCATTATTTTTACATATAATGGAACGGCTGTGAGGGGGGGTGAAGCACGCGGCATTGTTGACTGTGCCCTCTCGTTGTTCAAAGTTCATTGCACAGGTCAAAATGCTCGCCTTCTCTAAACTGTCTCTCAAACTGAAAATTGCAAAGATGAACTAGCATAGTGGTGAGAGCAGGTCATATCCACAGAGAGCTGAATAAAATTTGAATTAAACTACTTTGATTTGAAACCATTCTAACGGGTACATTTTCACCAAAATAACATTGCATGAAAATAACTCTGTAAATTGCATCAATCAAATCCTTCACACTCGACATGTCAACTTAATGAAATAACATGCAGAATTGAAATTTAAGACACTTGTATCACTGTACCCTCTCAATTGAGGGATCAAACAAGTAAGAAATAACAAAAGAAATATAAAACTATAACATCAATCTTTTGGTCTATCCAGAGAAAAGAAATATGAATACTTACGAAATAGAAATCTTCAAAGAAAAGAAAATAGAACAGCAAGACAAGCTCTCTGATCTCTCAATTTTATTTGCATTCTGCCACTCCAGAAGCTTCACAATACATAGACCTCAGATGATCCTTCTCCCAATCATTGGACAGACCCCAACAGATGCTAGTTGCCACCAATTTTTCACAATCTCCACAGAAGAGATGAAGCAAAGCAGAACGTTGATTTCTGCAACCCACATAGAAGAACGGAAGAACAGATCTCTCTAACACAGAAAAACACAACGCTCCTGGAATTCTGAACTTCGGAAGCTCCACAACAATACTTAACTGGTGAAGCCCAAGAACAAGAAAGACCAGAAAACTAAAGATCAACCAATCACACTCCCATGCTTTGAAGCTTTACAGAAGAGAAAGGAAAACTAGAAATTCTAAAATCTCCAACCCAACAGTCGAATTCCCACTCTTGAAAGAAGAAAATACAGAAGTAAAATAGCAGGAAAACAATCTCAAAAACTTGAACTGGTGAAGCTCCTCAACTATGGAAGAACAGATGAAACCAAAGATTCTACAAACTCCAACCCGGATGCCAAAAGAAAAATTACAGATAAAAACTGGAAGAAAAATTCCTAAAAATTCCTAGTAGCGGAGCCCTGAGAACAAGAACTCTCACAGATGCTATTCTGAAAGAAAGAATACAAGAAGAACAAGAAATCAACTAAAAATGTTAAAAACTCCAACCCGGATGCTATGCTAAAATGAAAGATACAGAACAAATAAAACTCATATATTCCGAACTAATCTCCCTCCCCTTCTCTGCAAGGAAAATACAGAAGAAATAAATGGCAAGAACTAAAATCCTAAAAACTCCACACCCGAACTGGCTCTGGAAGAACAGAAGACTGGAAATTCCTAAAAAAAATTTGAAACCCTAGTGAAGAGGACGTTGGGGTCCTTTTATAGGCCTCAGGGCTCTGCATCACACCAGGATCGCCATCCGCAGCAGCACCAGGATCGCCAGCTCACACTTCCGGCAACCTCAGCAGGTTCGCATCCCGCCTCCATCGCCATTCCTCAGCGCCAACTCAACTGCTCTGCAGCACCAAACCGCCCAGCGCACCAGGCCCTGCACCGCCCTCTGCAGCTTCCTCGGCCCTTCGCATGCGCAACACACCCATCTCCATCCGCCGCGCCCAGCTCCATCTACATACCCATCATGATCTGGCCCTGCATCTGCTGCACACCGCCATCTTCCATCGCCCTGCCATCCGCAGCGCATGCCCTTCAAAGCTCTGCACAGCACAAACCTCAGCCCTCAGCCCTGCGTACTAGCTCCCGGCCACCTCCAGAACACCCCAAATCGCCACAAACCACCTTGCTTCCAGCAGCTTCTGCCTTCGTCCACCTGGTAGGGATGAAACGAAAGGGTAAGGGTAAATAAGGGATTAATAGTATATGTGGCCCATTTAGGTTAGATGAGAGGCACGAGGGTTATTAAAATTTAAAATCTAATCTATTTAAGATTTGCAAATATTAGAAGATGTTTATGAGAATTATTTATGTACAATTTATTTTGTAGAAAGAGAAATTATTTTTCTTAGTCAAACTATTCACAAAGTAATGACTTTATTAAATGAAAATCTAATTATGTGTTTTACCTAAAAATTTAACTAAAATACTCAAAAATTTATACATGAACAGAATAAAAATTAAAATCAAAATGCACGTTATTTATAGACAACTGATGTCTAAACTTAACTAAATGTATGAAATTTAACGCTAAAAATTTTAGTAATTATCACTCCCCCCTACTTGAATATTTAGTCCCTTAGCAATAAAAATTATTCAAAATGTAGGACTAGAAGATGTAATGTCTCATGCTAAACAGTCATCATGTAAAAGATTAATGTGGGTACATGTCTTTCCTAATTGTAAGGGTTTATGGCAAGAAATTAGTGCACAGATGATAGCTCACTTAAGAGTTCACATCAGCCCTCATGAAGCTTCTCTGCCTCAGCTAGTATGAGATTAGATTAATTCGAGGGAGAAGAAAACAATTGTGGAATAAGATGCTTGCTCAGTCAGATTGGGTTGTTTCTCTTAGTTCCTTCTGCCCAACTTCCTTGAGGATTATTTCTCTGAGTTGAGGACTTTGCCCCTTTATTTGCACTTTGTGCACTCAGGATTTTTCTTTCTTTTTCATCCATAATGCTGCACAACCCATCACTTTTCAAGAGTATCGAGTCCAACTTTACTCAGATCCGGGGCATTTTTCATGGATATATTTTTCTTCTGCTTTTGCTTTTGCTTTTGCTTTTCTTTTCTTTTCCTCTTAAAAGAAGGATGGACAGTCAGGTTCCTTGATCACATGCCTTCACTCCTTCACAATTCACTTAAGGGGAGGGGAGAAAACCATCGCCTTTCTCTCTTACTAGCTTTAACAGATTTGCTACATTCGGGTTCAGCTAGTCTAAGTGGCTGTGTAGTGGTGTATGAAAACTTCTTGCCATAATCCTTACATAAGGTAGACAAGAAGTACATGTAATCCTTTACTAGAGGCTACCTAATATGGATACTTGCAAGGGAATGTGACAACTACAAAAATTTAATGGTTAATGATTAGACACACAGTCTGGGTTGCGCAATGCCACGCAATTTTTATTCAAAGATGAAACATTGTGAAATTTTCTTTTTATTTGTACATGCTAAATATAAAGAAAGAAAATGAAACATTAGTTAAGATGGGGACTATGAATACATGCTTATTCTACCTCTCCCCCCTACTTATTTACAGGAAAAGAAAGCAAGATAGAGAATTACCTGATAAAGGAAGTCTGTACACTTGGGTTGCCTCCAAAGAGCGCTAAGTTTATCGTCTTCAGCCGGACGCAATTAGGCTCCATTTGGCTCAGCTAGCTTGATAGAATCAAATTTTAAGGAATGTGGGCTTTCAAAGAAATGCTTTAACCTTTGCCCATTAACAGTGAATGATTGTCCAGTTTTAGGGTCAAGAATGATGACAGCACCATTGTCATAAGCTTTGAGAACAGTGTAAGGACCATCCCATCGGGAATTCAATTTTCCCAGAAACAGATGAAGCCTAGAATTGAATAGCCAGACCTTATCATGCACTTGAAATTTTTTCTGTGAATGTGTTTATCATGGAATGCTTTGACTTTGGCTTTATAGATCTTGGCTTTTGCTTTGTCTTATTCTCTCCCTTAACCCTAGAGCACAGGGTTGGTCTACTGCTTTTTTCACACAACATTCTTCCATGGAGTCTACAACTAGACAACTCTCCCTTGATCATGATGCCTAGATGCCTTAAAAATATTGATACTAACCCTCTCATCCACAAATGATATATCCATCATCCCGGTAGCACAATCAATGTTAGCCCTAGCTGTGGCCAAAAAAGGTCTACCAAGGATGATGGTGGACTGAGTTAAATCTTGAGGAGTGTTCATTTCAAGAATGATGAAATCGCAGGGAAGTAACAATCATTGATTTTCACAATAACGTCCTCAACTAAGCCTTTAGGAGTGGTGACAGAACGATCGGCTAGTTGAAGGACAACAGAAGTGGGTTTCAATTTTCCTAATTTGAATTTCTCGAAAATAGCAAAAGGTAGGAGATTGACACTGGCTCCCAAATCCACAAGGCTGCTCTCAAAAGTGACTCCACCGATGGTGCATGGAATTAGTGGAGTGCCTGGACTTTAAGCTTTTTAGGGAGTTGGTTCAAGATAACGGCACTCACAGTTTCTGAAGAATGATTGTTTCAGTTTTATTTCTCATTTCCCGTTTTGGAGTGCACATTTCTTTTAAGAATTTGGCATAAGCAGGCACATGCTTAATGGCATCAAGAAGAGGAATGTTGACATGAACTTGCTTAAAGAGTTCCAAGAGTTCTTCATTACCAATGGTTTGTTTTTGGATTTTGGCTTTAAAGCTTCAGGAAAAGGGACTCTTGGAATGTAACAGCTTGGGTCTTCATTCATTTTGATTTTGTCTAGAGGTTCTTCAGTCATTTTCTCTTTTCCCTTAGATTGTTCTTTTTCAACATTTTCTTCAATCTCTTTTTCAATTTTAGTTTTAATTCATTTTTTTTCTCCTCATGCAATGTTGACATGTGTGGGTGAGGATTCATTCTGATTTTTCCACTTCTTAAGTTGACACAGTTTTCACATTTTCCACTTGGGGGCCCCTAGCTTGGGCAGGAGGATGGTCTTGTTGTATCGGTTGAGTCTGGTTTTGTGGTGCTGGAATGTTCTGGACAAAAGCTTGTTGATGGTTTTGTGGTGGAGGGGCATTGGTCTAACAGGTGGTCTGTATCTCTGGGCTGATGATATTGCTGATTCTGATAGAATCTGGGAGGGTTGTTCCTTGGGTTTGCTACGCTTGACTTGGTAGCTGCCATGATTCCCTCCTATGACATACATCAGCAATCTGGGACTCTATCCTTGGTAAATTTTTTTGAAAATTTTGATTTTGAGTTTGATATTGATTTTGTTGTTCTTGCACAGTTTGACATAGAGTTGCCATCATGTTTGGAGTTGATTCATTTTATCGTCCCAATTGGGCTGAGGAGGTGGTGGTTGATATGAAGGTTGGTGGAAATTTGTGTGAGCAAATTGATTTGAATTTTGATTTTCTTGGACTTGTGGAGGTTTGGAGTAAGAAGATTGGCCAAATCCCGAATTCTGATTAGGATATGATTGACCGTACATGGATTGCTTGAAAGAAGGTTGAGAAACTTGTTCAGATTGATTTTTCCATGAAAAATTCGGGTGATTTCTCCAACCAGGGTTGTATGTATTAGAATATGGATCATGAGAGGGTTTGTAGAAACCTTGGGCAGCTTGGACTTGTTCTTGAATGAAAGAGGGTAATTGGGCAGTAGTGGGACAAGCATTGGTAGAGTGAGCTGGGCTAGCACACATAGCACAAGTTTCAGGTGTTTGAGAAAATTTGGGTTTCACTTGCCCAGTTAAAGATAGTAATTGATCGAATTTTTGTTCCCACTTCTGCTCCAATCTCTGGTCAAGTCTAGCTAACAGGTCTTCTACCCTAGAATCTGATTCTCCTCTCTCTCTTAATTCATACATCCCTACCTTCTTTATAGGTCCTAGTGCTCTCTCATAAGAGTGGAGTGAGGCATGATTGATAGAGTTCTCACTCAATGTTTCAAACAGATTATATGCCTCATCCTCGCTCTTAGTCATGAATGCTCCTCCACATGAGGCATCAACCATCTGCCTATTGATTCAATCAGTCCTTCATAAAAAGCTTGGACTATTTGCCACCTCGACAGACCATGATGGGGACATTTTCTAAGCAACTCCTTCAATCTCTCCCACGATTCATGCATTAACTCTCCTGGGTGTTGGGAGAATCCAGTTATTGCTCTTCTCATTGTATTGGTGCGGCCAATGGGGTAAAATTTCTTCAAAACTCCTGCTGCATTTCTGGCCATGTTGTGTAGTTCTCCCTATGGTTCCTAACCAATGTTTGGCCTTGTCTTCAAAGAGAATGGAAATAGGGTCAATCTCAAGGCATTTTCAGTGAAGTTTTGGATCCTCACAGTGGAACAAATCTCTAGGAACTCATTTATATGCCTATAAGGGTCTTCATTGGGATTGCCATAAAAAGATGTAACATCTGAATGTTTCCTGGCTTGATCTCAAAATGATTTGCAGGAATTTCCGGCCTAATGCATGTAGCAGGTTGGTAGTCAGAAGGAATAAAATACTCCTTCATTTGTCTAGGTGCGACCTCTTCTATATTTCTAGCAACTTGGTTCTGATCTTGGTTGGCCATCCTATGAAAGAATCTTTCAATCTCGTATATAGGTTGAGCCAAATCTATGTCCATAGAACGTCTACCAAGCATGCACAGTTGAAAAAGTTTTCTATTTATGATTTTGAATTTTTTTAGATTTTTTATTGATTTTTGAATTTTTATGACAAACACAAATAATCACACACTTTCAAAACAAATTAACCTAACACTATGTGTTCCTTGGACCTATGTTATTTTTCTCAAAATCGGATTTATACTTGCTGAAGTCCAATTCTAGCTCTTCTTGTACCGACCAGGTAGGAGGTGGAGTAGAGGAGGCCCCCCTTGCTTTCACAAGGACCCAATTAAATAACCTCTAGCTCACTTAAGCGTACGCTTTTTAACCTCTAATCCTAGACACCAGACCTAAAGAGAAAGTTTGAAATTAAGAAAGGATAAATCTAATTATGAACCCTAGGGCCACGTCTACTGGTTTTTATTGAAAGTTTAGGCAAATGCAAGAATGTGGAAAATTTTTGTGATTTTTGGGCAAAGGAAAGGGTGATGAAATCCCTCACCTTATCTTATGATTTCTAAAGGGTTATCCCCTTAAGCAGTCCCTTTTACAAATATGAAATGCAACAAGCAAGTTCAAACAATGGTTTTCTAATGCTAAGTCTAATACATGAAACAAGCGATAGAAGTCATACCTTTCCCCCGCAATCTTCAATGCAAGAAAAATGAAATGACAACTAAAATGATGAATGTCCTAAATCAAGTGTTTCTAATCTTAAGAAGATGAAATTTTTAATTACAAACAAACGGCTAACATGAAAGAGTGATTTGGAAATTTTTAGATTTTAGATTTTTTTAATTTTTATTTGGTTTTTTGAACTAAAGGGAATGAAATTAAGAAAATATAAAGTGATACTATAAACTAATTCTCAAAACACACAAACCATCAAAAGGCCAATTATTGCATGCCAACCAGAAAGAAATCTCTGTACATGCACAGAGAGTACATGAAATCCTCACTACAAGTTCACTCACACTCTTTCTATCTAAAATTCTGAATTAAAAGCAATTGTAGAAGAAATCAGCACGCTCTCCTCCTCCAATGGGCTTCAAAGGTCAAGCCCAATCTCCATGTTCCACTCCTTGTGCAAATCTGAAATAAGAGGCCCAATAACAAGTGAATGTAAAGCTAATGCAAATAGAATCAAATGAAAGCAGAATAAATCAAACTCTAATGCCTCCCCAGAAACGGCGCCAAGATGAAGCGCGCGGCATTGTTGACTGTGCCCTCTCGTTGTTCAAAGTTCATTGCACAGGTCAAAATGCTCGCCTTCTCTAAACTGTCTCTCAAACTGAAAATGCAAAGATGAACTAGCATAGTGGTGAGAGCAGGTCATATCCACAGAGAGGCTAAATAAAATTTGAATTAAACTACTTTGATTTGAAACCATTCTGACGGGTACATTTTCACCAAAATAACATTGCATGAAAATTAACTCTGTAAATTGCATCAATCAAATCCTTCACACTCGACATGTCAACTTAATGAAATAACACGCAGAATTGAAATTTAAGACACTTTGTATCACTGTACCCTCTCAATTGAGGGATCAAACAAGTAAGAAATAACAAAAGAAATATCAAACTATAACATCAATCTTTTGGTCTATCCAGAGAAAAGAAATATGAATACTGACGAAATAGAAATCTTCAAAGAAAAGAAAATAGAACAGCAAGACAAGCTCTCTGATCTCTCAATTTTTACTTGCTTTCTGCCACTCCAGAAGCTTCACAATACATAGACCTCAGATGATCCTTCTCCCAATCATTGGACAGACCCAAAACAGATGCTAGTTGCCACCAATTTTTCACAATCTCCACAGAAGGGATGAAGCAAAGCAGAACGTTGATTTCTGCAACCCACATAGAAGAAAGGAAGAACAGATCTCTCTAACACAGAAAAACACAACGCTCCTGGAATTATGAACTTGGAAGCTCCACAACAATACTGAACTGGTGAAGCCCGAGAACAAGAAAGACCAGAAAACTACAGATCAACCAATCACCCTCCCATACTTTGAAGCTTTACAGAAGAGAAAGGAAAACTAGAAATTCTAAAATCTCCAACCCAACAGTCGAATTCCACTCTTGAAAGAAGAAAATACAGAAGTAAAATAGCAGGAAAACAATCTCAAAAACTTGAACTGGCGAAGCTCCTCAACTCTGGAAGAACAGATGAAACCAAAGATTCTACAAACTCCAACCTGGATGCCAAAAGGAAAATTACAGATAAAAACTGGAAGAAAAATTCCTAAAAATTCCTACTGGCGAAGCCCGAGAACAAGAACTCTCACAGATGCTATTCTGAAGAAAGAATACAAGAAGAACAGGAAATCAACTAAAAATGTTAAAAACTCCAACCCGGATGCTCTGCTAAAAGGAAAGATACAGAACAAATAAAACTAAGAAATTCCGAACTAATCTCCCTCCCCTTCTCTGCAAGGAAAATTACAGAAGAAATAAATGGCAAGAACTAAAATCCTAAAAACTCCACACCCGAACTGGCTCTGGAAGAACAGAACACTGGAAATTCCTAAAAAAAATTTGAACCCCTGGTGAATAGGACGTTGGGGTCCTTTTATAGGCCTCAGGGCTCTGCATCACACCAGGATCGCCATCCGCAACAGCACCAGGATCGCCATCTCACACTTTCGGCAACCTCAGCAGGTTCGCTTCCCGCCTCCATCGCCATGCCTCAGCGCCAACTCAGCTGCTCTGCAGCACCAAACCGCCCAGCGCACCAGGCCCTGCACCGCCCTCTGCAGCTTCTCGGCCCGTCGCATGCACAACACCCCATCTCCATCCGCCGCGCCCAACTCCATCTGCATACCCATCCAGATCTGGCCCTGCATCTGCTGCACACCGCCATTCCATCGCCCTGCCTCCGCAGCGCATGCCCTTCAAAGCTCCACAGCACAAACCTCAACCCTCAGCCCTGCGTACTAGCTCCCGGCCGCCTCCAGAACACCCCAAATCGCCCCAAACCACCTTGCTTCCAGCTGCTTCAGCAGCTTCTGCCTTCGTCACCTGGTAGGAAGAAACGAAAGGGTAAGGTAAATAAGGGATTTAATAGTATGTGTGGCCCATTTAGGTTAGATGAGAGGCATGAGGGTTATTAAAATTTAAAATCTAATCTATTTAATATTTGCAAATATAGAAGATGTTTATGAGAATTATTTATGTACAATTTATTTTGCAGAAAAAGAAATTATTTTTCTTAGCCAAACTATTCACAAAGTAATGACTTATTAAATGAAAATCTAATTATGTGTTTTACCTAAAAATTTAACTAAAATACTCGAAAATTATACATGAATAGAATAAAAATTAAAATCAAAATGCACGTTATTTATAGACAACTGATGTCTAAACTTAACTAAATGTATGAAATTTAACGCTAAAAATTTAGTAATTATCAGGGGGGGAGGGAGTTTAAGAGGAAAAAAAGAAGGAAAATTAAGTAAGCAGGCTACGCTGGATGTGAATGGGGAGGGGGGGAGTTAAGAAAAAATATATATGCTTAAAAAAAGCTACTGCATGTGAATGGGGGGATTATATTAATATTAATGAGGAATCTTAAAATGTTGCTTTATGTCTTAATTTTTTTTTCTTCTATCTAACCACGCCAAACCTGCATGTGAGGCCGTTTAAGGAAAAAAAAAAAAACAACCCCCCTGCGCTGGTAAGGAATGATGATGATGCACCATCAGATAAGCTGTCCTCAAATGCAGATAATTGGACATATTTAAATCCAATTTAAAATCACAGAAACAAATTCTAAACAAATTCTAAACCCTCGGCTACACTTTGTCCTAATTCTACTTGGAGTTGGGCATGTTTTTCATAGTTGAATAAGTATTATAGTCCTACTGTCCTACTAGTCAAAGCTGAAATCCTTTATGCATCAAAATCCTGGTCAACATAGGTTCTGGCTTCCAGATTCTTCTCCCTCCGGCTATTGACCTCTAGCCATAAAAAGCTTCATCTGGGCTTCCGGCTTTCTTTAGACTTTGTGCTAGCTACTGCGGCTATGTGTACTTAATAATGCCCACCTCTAGCCAACAACACTATGTGATACTACATTATTTATCTTGAAAATAATTTCATGTATACAATAATTTCATGTATAATAGTGTAGTTCTATGCTTTGTTCATATATATGTAACATCACCTAATTGATTTAGTTCTATTCTTTGTTCTATTCTTTGTGTATATATGTGGGTTGATCTTTTATTTGTATTCAAATGACATGGCATACAAGACACTTCTCAACTACAACTGACTTCTAAATCTAGGCTGAAAAATTCAACACTTCATCTCAGAAAAATTCAATCTAGTAGGGCATTGTCAGGAACACATACCAAAGAGGATCTTGAATCACTCACACAGCCAACACATGTTGAAGAACATGATGACCATTTAGAAGACTCTCCAAGTCATGATTTAGATAACAATACAGGTAATGTAATGGTGTTCAATAGATTTATAACTTCTTTCACATTTGCATTCACATTGTCATATGATTGTCTAAATATTTACAGGTGCACAAAAGAAAACTCGTGGAGTTACTCGATGTCTAGATCTACTAAATATGGATAGAAGAAAACTTTTAACTATTGATGTGAATGATTTAGGCCAACTACTTGGGCCCAATGCTGGAAAGTTGGCAAGCTACTTGGGTACTATTCTCGCAATCCACAAAAAGCTCCATTAACATGGGAAGATTGGAGGAAGATGCCAATAGAGTATAAGAATCACATGTGGGATCTTGTGAAGGTACTAATATATAATTAATTAATCCTTTACAATTGTATGTTGATCTCTATATTCTTTCAAAACTAATGAACAGGAGAAGTTTGAGGTCGATGATGCCTTATATATAGGGGCAATGAAAAGCCTTGGAATAAATGGAAGAACTTCAAATGCAGTCTTAAGAAAAAATATGTGGATGCTATCAATGTTGGTGATGATGTTCTAAATATATCTGATCCACGGGTAGATCCAACACAATGGAAGGACCTTGTCAACTTTTGGAGGACTGAAAAAGTCAAGTATGTATAAACATTTGAAACTCTTTAATTAATATATATATCTATGTATTCTCTAATATTTCTTATAATTTCTAGCAATGAAGTGCCATGAACAAGTTGAATCGTGAAAAGCAAATAGTAGGTCATACTACTGGTTCAAAATACATGAGGAGATTGTAAGTGTACCATACAACATTGTCATGTTTGTAACACACATTATATATTTTGTCTTGATTGATTTTTTTTCATTATCTTTGTTACAGCGTCAAAAAAGAGATGATGCAAGAAATCCTTCTCGAGCAGAATTGTTTAGTATAACACATACTCGAAAGGATGGTCATCCAGTTAATGAAGAATCAGCTAGAGTTATGGTAAATGATTTATTAACATATAAGGCCTTTCCTTTTATTATTAAATGATGTCTAACTTTTTCTTAATTTTATTAGGGTATGTTACAGAAATGATGGCATTGTTAATGGAACTAATTTTGTAGCCTTATAGATTGGTGATTATGTGTGTATTTCTATTTTTTTTCTTACAATCCAGAGAGCTGCCTGTAGATTGGACTGTGTTTGATTTAGGCTAACCCTGTCTTTGAAGGCATTTCCTCATCTTGGCCTCATTATTTTTCCATGTTGTTTTCCAATTCAGTGAAGCCAACCGTAGACATCAGATGATGCTCTTCTTCTGTATGAAACCAGAAAACATGTGATGCTGTTTTGTTATAGCACTTTTGCAACTTGAAATCACAATAGTTTTTTCTTATCCTCCACGACTGCAAGTGGGCACCGGTTGTTTGTTTTTTTGATGAGGGTGGATTCACCTCCCTCCATTTCTTTCATGAAAAGTTTGAGCCCCACTCCATGATTTTAACTACGCTTGTCAATGGCTCTCAAGTGTTAATGAATGATATTTCATCTTACTCTTCTTCCTAGTTTTTCTTTTCTTTTTCTTTGTTCTAAAACTTGCACCTTTTCTTTTCACTTTTACAGCAACACTATTTTTAGTATGCTATTTTCATAAAGTCATTCGGTATTTCATGATGTTTGAAGTACTTATCATCAGGGAAGGGTCCTCTGCAAGAGCCTGTTGGTGTGGAGGTGAAGGGTCATGCACATGATGAAGTTTCTTTCCATCAACATGGAGAAGCTTGCTTGCATGAAGCATGCGATGTTGTTCATCTTCCATGACTTTGATGCATCCTCCCCATAGGCCACCTAAACATTTATAATATGTAAAGCTGTAATGACATGTTTTTGGCCTTATATCGATTTTTTTATTATATGATTATCCATTTTCTACTTATTTGATACAGTCATCCATGTATGGATTAGACCATTTTATATTCTGGTGAATCCCATCCTCCCTTGGCAAACTGGTCATTATTTATTTATCTAGAACAAACCTTCTTCCCCCCTCCCTACTTTGTGGGAACGGTTGCATCTAGAGCTGCAAACGATCAGAGTCAAGTAGAACTCACTTGGTAAATGATTATTAACATATAAGGCCTTTCCTTTTATTATTAAATGATGTCTAACTTTTTATTAATTTTATTAGGGTATGTTGCAAGAAATTTCCTCCAAAGAAAATACATCTCCTAAGACAATGAAGGATGACCTTCTATCCCAAGTATTAGGAAAAGATAAGCCAGGACGCATAAGGATGCTTGGACTAGGTCCTACACCTTCTAGTGTATATGGCCCTATGCCCACTCGTGCTCAAGCTCTACAAATGGTTAATCAAGTCAAGACATCATTTGAAACTGTTATATCTAAAATGTTTGAAAAAATCGAGGAAATGAAGCTGGAACACGAAAAAAATGAAGGAATCATATGAGAATCGTCTTAGAAATTTGCATGCAGAAATTGGTACACTTAAAGACTTGATGCAACAAAATAATGAAAATTATCAGGTAAAATTTTTAATTTATACCATCTTGCATGCAAATTTGTTTAATGATGCACAGAATAAACTTCTTTGCTTTGTTTTTCTTAATCAGGCACATGATGGTAATGCATCGCCTTCCATTCATTCATCTGCTTCAAGTCATGAAGTACAAACATCATAATGGGAGAATTATGTCTATTTTTATGCATATTACTTGATAGAATTCTCTTTTCTTATAATATTTATTTTCATCCAACTAATGGATTAGGTCAGAATTCCCATCCAGGCCCTCGTGAAATTTTTTCAAAAAGAACAACACAATTACATAGTGAGGTACATATTTGACATGTCACTACTGTTTTGGAACCATATTTTAAAGATCTTGTTGAATGAACTATCTTGTTATCCAAGGTGCAACGAGGATTAAAGAAAAGGGGAGGAAATGATGACAATTTGAATGTTCAGGTAAATACAACTCTTAATATTATTGTTTGTTAGTGTATTATGATTAAAAGTTCTTTTTCTTCTTCTTTTTTGGGGAAATGGAATGGATATGTACGATGTTTTGTGGTAGATTTTTGCCAATGAATCATATATGGTGTGGAAAGATTTATCGAATACACAGAAAGATACATTTTGATATATTTGTATACAGGTGGTGTTGTGTAATCAACTATAGTGATAATTTTTAATGTCACTATTATAAACTTTTAGTAGCAAATATATGTGCTAGTATATGTTATTATTTACACTTTTACTAGCAATTATATTTGTTGTTAAAATATCTATTAGCAGCCAATTACTCTCTTTTGGTAGTTATTTAAACTGCACATATCTAATCTTCAAAAGCAATAAGAAATGTTGTTAATGCGTATATAGACAAATATGTTCTAATTTTAAAAGAATAAATAAAAGCCATTATATTAGCTTCTAATGGTATATAATGGAAGCAATTATATTTGCTACAACAAATAAAAATAATAGCCAAAAGATTAGCTACCAATACTAAATATATTAGAAGCAATGTTAAATGCTTCTATTGCTAATTATTGCAGCCATTTAAATGGCTATCAAATGTTTTTGCGACACTTATAGTACAATTGTGCATATTTATAACAGCATTTATATGTCATTAAAGATTCCTTTTAGCTGCCATGATTGTGAATGGCTGCTATTTACTTTTAGCGACGCGACTTATAACAACTAACTTTTGGATGGCTGTTAAAAGATTTAGTAGCAAATGTTTTTAGCTATAGCAGCATATAAAATTACTACTAAAAGTCACATTGTTGTAGTTATAACACATGCTTGACATGATATTATATATATATATATATATATATTATATATATATATATAATAATTATATATATAGTATATTTACATTGGTTGTCACATGTAGACCGAGAGAAGCCCTCTCCACCGTATCCAGTGGTACTTGTCCACCTCTAGGGTTTCATCCTAATGCCTTAGGATATATTTCACATGTTGAGCCTTCCATTACGACTTTTCTATGGTACAACTCTCAGACCTCTATGGTAGCAGTGTCAATCTCGGCCCAATTTTACATTAAGCAC
>CM024758.1:127148246-127291289 GCA_014218235.1 Colocasia esculenta | reverse complement strand
TCGACCTGTGGAGGTCTGAGGTGGCCGTGCCTGTGGTTAGACGTTCCCTCTCACATGGTTGCTCGGTGTCTCTCGTGGTGACACCTGGTTGTTCCTTTCCGACCTTGTGGAGGTCTGGGATGTTGGGTGCTTGTGTCGTGAGACTCTGGTCTAACGTGGTTACTCCGTTGTTCCATGAGCTTCTTTGACTCGGTGGGTGTGTGCCGAGGGTTGCTTCTGCATTGTGTTTGACTCCGCTGGTTTTGCGGGAGTCGTGTTTGGCCCGATCCTGGTTGTGGGTCGTGGTGTTTCTCTGTTCCGCTGCTTTGTAGCTCTCTGCAGTAGGTGTTTCCTGCTTTACTGCTTTGTAGAGTAGTTTGCTTCCACTTTTGTTGGAGTTCCTGCTGCTCTGGCTGGTAAGGGACTGGTTATCCCTACTGAGCCTTGTTCGCAAGGTTCACCCCCTACTCTCTTCAGGTAGGGACTCGCAGTCGCAGGAGTTCGTTGCCGGACGGTCGTGGTGGCAGTTTGTACGCCGTGCGTTGCCAGTAGTGTGAGTTGTGAGTGTGAGCGCTTGTACTCTGTGAGTTGAGAGTTGCCTTTTTGCAAGTCCTCGGGGTATGCCCCTTAAGGATTGCACCTTTCGTTCTGTACCTGTACTTTTATTTAGGACATGTTGTGCATAATTTCCTTGTTAATGTATAAACTTTCTTGTTATAGTTATTTGAATTCATTGCTCATCTCACTGACTAAATTCTAACCCTTCCGGGTCTTCGGATCTGTGGGTGGCGGCACGACCTTCAGGTCCCTGGCGAGGGGTCTGGGAGGTCGGGTCGTTACACATGCCTCAACCTGTAGAAGCTGGACTTCAAGGAGTTCTTCTTACTCTAAGCCTTGCATCAAACAACAAGAATAGATTTGAAGAGAATGCAAAAGGTAGGTTTTCTTGGGCACAAATTAAATGTCTTGTTCTTGTTCTAAGCATCCTTGAGTTTTTTATGTTAAGAACCTAGTGGAACACCTCCAATTTGCCTAAATGTCTGATCAGTAGAGTGTTAGGACTTTCCCTGACCCTCACAGCCCTCGCAAGACTCACCATATTTCTGCTTGTTCTTAAGGAACATGACCCTTGTTCCTATGAAATATGCCTAGAGTTCTCTATCTTTCCTAGAATAGGAACCCATTGATATGTCTATCGGTCCATGCATTTTTGGAACCATTAGACTGGAAGTGTAACCTTCAAATTTGATCATGTGATGTTTCCAACAACCTCCTTACTGGAAACCTTGTCTAAGTTTCTGGTACACCATTGAAACATTTGTTGTTGGCATCATTGGGTCTGATGCACTCTTGAGTTATCCATAGACCCTTCCTGTTCCAAGTACACTATGACTTGCCCTTGTGGCAACTTCGACTGGCCCTTCTATCCACTTCGACTGATTCTCTTGTCAACTTCGACTGGCCCTTGTGGCAACTTCTACCAGCCCTTCTGGGCACTTCGATTGTTCCCTCTTGTACACTTTGACTGTCAATTCGATTGCTCTTCTCCAGCCACTGGATCTATCCTATAGAGAGTATACAACATGACAGTAACATAAGTACCTTGTACATGTTAAAAATTGTAAGAATGTGAAGATTATTCTAATGCCTCCTAATTTGTCTTAAATCTGTCCCCTTGTGATTAACTGATACTCCACCTTTGAAATCTGCTTGCCTTGAATCTGAAAGCAAAAGGAAATGTATATGAACCCTCTTAATCTTGCTAACATGACTTAATCTACCATGACTGCTTGAATCCTTACTAATCTGTACTCTTGAAGTTCCTTGATTTGAGCTTATGTCATTGGCTTCTATGATATCTTACAAGTCTGTCCTTCTTGACTCTGAATGACCATCTTGTTCTTTAATTCGACACTACTATTGGGATGATATCCCTGATCAAATGCCTGTACAATAGGGGCCTGATCCGGTCCTGGGAAGGAGCACCCCAATGTTCTTATTAACCTAGGGAGTATGGATCAAACAAATTTGAGTGGTGCTTGACATTGGCATCCATATGTATGCAAGATTGGAAAGTGTCTTTTGTTATATGAAATGAATGAAGCATGATGTGCTTATTTGATATGATATGATATGTTTGATTCGTTCGTTTGACTTGATATGTTTGATTCATTCGAAATGGCCAATCTCCTGTTCTTGTTACAAGCTTGTTTTGGATAATTGTTTTCATGACACGATAGATAGCATGATTTGCCTTGAATTCCTACGATATGCAACTCTTGCCTACTATAAGCATGCTTCTTGTTTATTTTGATCTCCTACTGTTTATCCTTTCAGCCTGTTAAAATGTTAATTAAGTATATTATTCCTACACCATGAGATATAAATCCTACTGGGGTAGTTTGCTCATAAACCTATTAACATTTCAGGTATTTTTGGAGCATGATTAGCATGTAACTGAACCATTGTGTGGAGAGCCTGGAAGCGCCTTGGAGGAGTTTTGCTTTTTATTTTTAGATGTGTGAGCAAACCATGTATCATGCTTGTAAACGACCATGGATGGATCTATTACAAGGAGTGTTTTCTTTTGAAATTAGTGATTGTACAAACCATTCAATAAATGAAAGAATCATGTTATGGTTAATCTTTGTATGAATCATGCGATGGAGGAGCTTTTATAATTGCATGAGAATGAGTCTTTTCTGCTGAAAAGTTTTGTCATTGAATTAATATAAATTTCGGGCCATAATTGTGTGGTTAAGGTTTGGCCTTCTATTCCATAACCATGTGACTTGAATGTCGCGCCCCGATGAGATGAGGTGTTTGGTCAAGGTTTATGTTGACAGATGAGATTGGATTATTTCATTTCAGATTCTTTTGAATTTCCACTGCAATTATGATACCCAAATTTTGGAGGCATGACAAAGGTGTTATCAGAGGTCCCACGGCCTTGGGTGCATTAGAGGTAATATCATAGTATCCCTGGAAGCTGTAGGAGTAAAGTCAAAGCATCTCTAGTTGGATTGAAGAACATGCCATATTTTTTGCTCTTGATCTTAGGATGGATTAGAGAGATCTCAGATATTGGCCCCTTCGGCCTTGATCCCTGGCTAGATAGATAGGAGTATCTGAACTTTAACTATTGGGTTAGACTGAATTGGAAAGATATTGGAATGCCAACCATGATCTTGGATTGGATGAAGAAATATTTAAGAGCTATCACTTGATCCTAAGATAGGTAAGAAATCACATTAGAAATATATCTTATGATTTTGGAAGGATGAGACTGATATCAGAATGTCAGTCTTGAATTCTAGGATCTGGGTAAGAGTAGCATCAGGGTTTCAACCTTGAACCTTGGTTGGTTAGGAATGGCATCAAGATTCTGTCTTTGATCGTAAATGGGATCTCAGTCTGGACAACTAAGAGCCCTCAGGTTAAGCTCTAGCCTGGGTTATGGGAAATTTTGTCATGAAGAATTAAGTCCCTTGTGTCTGCCCTTGCTAGCACCCAGTGAGTGGGTGGAAGCTATGAACTAGACCTAACCATTTCCTTAAAAAGAAGCATTACCAGAGCTGCATATGCTCTGCGCTACAGCTTTATCATTAGAGCCTCACCTTTTATTCTAGCTTCACCTAATGCTAGATGTGTTAAGAGATACTAGAGCTTAAGTCTGGAACCTAAACTATGGGACTGTGTTGAGAGAATCCTTGATTCTTGAAATTCTATGAGTCTAGCACCAGGATAGGACTCTTGTTCACACATGAGAACTAGTATTAAGTTCCAAACCTAATAAGGCATTGGTTGAATCCCAGGATGGAAACTTGCCTTGATACCCAAGGGTTGTAGGTTACCCTGAACATAAAAAGGATGTCCTAGGTAATGGTGAGATTTGGTAGAAGCCCTGGACTATTTTTGAACCTTCCTTGATAAATGTTTATAAGATTTGTACCATTATCGGAATTGGACCAATGGACCTCTCATAGCCCATGAATAATTCAAGTAAGAAATGCAATAAAATCCGTAACTCTATTATTCCCTAATTAAAAAGGGAAATCCCATAAGATAAATTCCAATAAATAATGGGTTTTGTTAAATGGACCCTCTAGAATTTATTGGAACAAAATAGGGATTTTTAAAAGAAGAATAATAGGAAAATACCCTAAATTCGTAACTAAAATATTACCTAAATAGAAAAGGGGTTATTAAATAAGTAAAATAGCTAATTTGAGTTGTAATTGGATTCCTAAGCCTACCCTAATAGGTTGGCCACGAATTTAGCTCCCATCCTAACCCAAATAGGAAGTGGAAAGCTTGGAAGGAGGTTAAGAAATAGGAAATTCAGAATTTAATGGGGGTTAGAGTCCTATTAGGAAATAACAACCCAACAAGCATAAATACTCTCCTAAATCCCCCATGGTCGGCCCTAACGCGTTGCCAAGGGTTGTTGGACCAGGAGGAGAGGCCAAGGAGGGGGAGAATTCGTGGGGGGAAGGCTTCATCAAGCTTCATCCCGAGTTCTTCAAATTCTAGCCCTAGAAGAGGAAAATGACTAAAGGTAGGCATTCTCACGAGCAAAACAAAAGAGATTTTGACTGTAGATTGTTCCATGTACCTAGAACAATACTCTTAAGTTTCATGATTTATCATCGAGCCAATATTTACTTCTTGATCTTTAAAGTTCTGCACTCGTCATGACCCCGAACCGTCTTCTTAAATTCATATCTTCATGCATACTCGCCCTCATGCCATGAGATTTTTACTGAAAGAACTGACGGATGTTAGGCATCTTTTTCTTCTAAAAGCCCTAATTTTTATCCACCCTACTTCGTGAATTAATTCTCTGATCTCAACTGCTCACTGTGTCATGTACTCCATGTTTGACTTGAAAAAAGCATGTCGAAACTCTATCTATTTTCAAATTCCTATTTACTGTAAGTACTCACGTATGTCTAGATCAATATGCAGCTTGTTTCATAATTTTTCATTGACTATACAATTAGTTATGAATTTTCGAATCACCCTGTGTCAAAATATGTTAAGTTGGCACGCAATCCCATGCTAGTCCATTTCCCGCTCGAACTCAGGTGAAGTACCTGAGAACGCGACGGCCCGATAGGCCGCGTTCTCAGGGCTGGTCGCGACAGCGCTATCCGTCACATTCTGAACGCGACCGGGGCTGTCGTCGTGTTCTGGCCTCCTGAGCAGACAGGTCTGTCACGATCCTTAGACGACCCTGTTGCGTTCCACTTTGACCCCGTCGCGACCCTCATATGGGTATGTCGCGATCTGGGCTTTTTGCATGAAACCCCCTATTTATGAAATTCTTGACTTTCTACAATAACCCTTTTCCCTGTTAACTGTCTTTAACTCATTAAATAAAATTGTTAATCATGGACATGTCATTAGTTAAATTAAAAAGTCATCCACGTGATTATTTCATCTCCATGATTCTCTTACACTTGCAGTCACTTTGAACCATCCAATATGGCTTAACTTGGCATGAAAATTGTCATATAATACATCTAGCAAATGATTTCAATTATATATTTAATTGCCCTATTTTTAATGGACTTGTCTTCGTTTCTCTCGTTGTTTGGGAATATCGATACCGACACTCCACTGTTCTAGAATTCCTCTAGAACGTCGGGCACTTGTTTCTATATACATACTCTCTTGACTTGGACGAACTCTCCGTCGGATATTCCTTCTGTCGGGCTAGTGAATCCTTGTTCAAGGCCTCCATAAGTTTCTTCTATCCATGGATTCCCACACGGTCGATGAGCTGGTTGTACCCTAACACCTATGATACCCTTTAGGGATCAACATGATCCAAACGGCTATTAGAAGTTCGCTCTTATCTTGAATCACGCCGGACCTATGGACCTGTGCTTAACATGGCCAGTGGAAGGGTCGTGAGTTCCACCTGACTGCCAACACCAAGTGCACGTGTTGTGCAACTGTTACTATCGTCTGTTTACTCGACATGTTACGTGCAATGTTCCTTAGTTCTCATCTATACTCTACTCGCTCATCTATTCACGTTCACTCTACTATCTCGTCTATTAATCTAGTACTCTCTTGGTACCCTTTGAGCTGTGTGGCTCCTACTGTTTTGAACTGTTCATGACTGTCTAGCGCTAAAATGGGTCTTGTGACTCTACTGACTTGAATGCATACTGCTGAGGGCAAAGAGAGTGTTCAAGGGGCTCCAATCTAGTCCTGGGGGCAGAGAGCCACCCGAAAATACCTGCAGGGGCTATTGACGGTGTCTGCATTTGCACTGGTCCTGACTGACTATTTTGATTTAGCTAGACATCTGACTGTTACACTGTTACTGTTAGTCTGTTAGTTCAGACGTACTGCACTGTTACTATACTACCACTGACTGTTACTGAACTACTACTGTCCTGCTATTGTGCATCTACTGTCGTACTCTCGACTTGCTCTACTTGATACTTGCTATCTTGAATTATTGCGTTCTATCCTGACTTAGTCGCATTCAAAGTACTCTATGATAACCAAACTTTCCCCATATAAATTAATTCACTTATTTTTATATTAATTTTGATGATTAACAAAACAATACTAATGAATTATTTGAGCCTTGAGGACAGGAAATAAAAGTAAAAGGAAGTTCAAGACAATCAGGTAAAACTCTCACTTCATATTTTTCCCAAGTCATTGCATCGACTTCTTCATACACTATAACGATTCTGTAAGTTATCATAACGACTTCTTTAGAACTCGCAACGACTTGCTCGCCGTAACGATTCTTTAGAGCCCGTAACGACTTGCTCGTCACAACGACTCTAAATGACCGTAACGATTCATTTAGAGCCCGTAACGACTTGCTCGTCCTAACGACTCTATAAGTTATCGTAACGATTCTTTAGAGCCCGTAACGACTTGCTCGTCACAACGACTCTATAAGTGACCATAACGATTCCTTTAGAGCCCGTAACGACTTGCTCGTCCCAACGACTCCATAAGTTGTCGTAACGATTTCTTTAGAACTCACAACGACTAACGATTTGTTAAGTGTTTCATATCGATTTCTTCAGAAACACAACGATTTACTTACAGTAACGATTTGGTAAGTAATCACATCGATTTCTTTGATACTTATAACGATTTGTTTTGCACAACGATTTCATAAGTGCTCATAATGATTTGTTTTGCACAACGATTTCATAAGTGCTTATAACGATTTGTCTTGCACAACGATTTCATAAGTGCTTATAACGATTTGTCTTGCACAACGATTTCATGAGTACTTATAATGATTTCATTATTATGATTTAATGATTCTCTGTTATAACGATTTGCCTATAACGATTTCATAAGTCATAAAGGCATCGGCTTTGTTCATATCGATTTCATGAATATATCAATACTCTTTAATATACGTTGAATAGTCAAAGTCGTATCTCGTCTGTTTGAACCATGCATTCAATGCACTCTGAACGTATCTCTCATGCATGCAGACGATATCTTCCACTATTGTGCTATTCTGTCTACATCTTTATATTGACAGAAAGGAGCTTTGCTAAATCTAGCAATATCTTTTCCAACTGTGACTGACAATCAATGACAGCCTTACCTGTCTCCTATTTATTGTTGATATGCTTGCAGATACCTGACAAGATTTATCTGTACAACGTTGGACACAAAAGATACAAGATATCAAAACATTTCTTTGGCGTGTACTAAAGGATAAAAGACTGAAGATCAGAAGCTTCCTTGCAGACCAGTCTAACGTACACCAGAATGAGAGACAACGGATCTTTAACGTTCAAATTTCAAGTAGAAGCTTAAATACAAGACTACAAGACTGAGAAGATAACTTTTGAAGCGTACAACATTCTGTGATAGAGTATAGCCAATCCTTCAAGTCTTCTGTAGTTCAAACAAGAGCGAAGCACTCCATTCCAATAGATCTTAGCTCTTTAGCTCTCTGTGTTGAAAAAGAAATTCCTGTGAGATCCAGTGAAGTCCTTGAGAGAAACCAGTGTCAAAATCCTTTCTCTCTCTCGAGGCTTGTTTGCTTCAGATTGTAGCTGGTTGAGCTAGTTCCTGAAGCTTGTTCTTGTGCTTACTCTTATTATTTTATTCCCTTCTGTGTGAAGGAAGACTGTGGTATCCAGGGCGGGTTATTCCCTTCTGTGTGAAGGAAGACCTGGTGGTATCCAGGGTGGTTGTATTCCCTTCAGGTTGAAGGAAGACCAGTTGAGGCTGGGTGTAAGGATCCGTGAGGGGGATAGTACCCTTGATAGTGATATCCTGAGGTATTGCTCAGGGACTGGACGTAGGTCTCCTATAGAAAGGAGTTCCGAACCAGGATAAAATCCTTGTGTCTTGTGGTGTGTTTTGTGCGTTTGCTGTTTCATTCCCTCTAACTCTAACCTTCGTTTAAGTTGTTGTGTAATCTTTTAGTGAACGGTATCAATCTAAGATCTAATTTTTAAATACCCATTCACCCCCCCTCTGGGCTAGCTATCTGGGCAACAAGTGGTATCAGAGCAAGTCTTTTCGACAAAGAAGAAGATCCAACGATCTGAAGAGAAAAGATCCATGGCAGCCCAAGGTAACTTCGATGGTCAGTCAGTCAACAGACCTCCTCTGTTTGATGGAGAAGATTATACCTATTGGAAGACAAGAATGGAGTACTTTCTACAAGGCCACGATTACATGATATGGTCCATTGTAGAAGAAGACGATCTTCTAGTCACCAATGTAAAGGCTCAGTGGACAGATGAAGACAGAAGAAATATCTCCTTAAACTGCAAAGCCAAGAGCATCCTGTGCTGTGCCCTCAGCAAGAAAGAATTCAACAGAGTTTCAGCCTGCAAATCCGCAATGGAAATGTGGGAAAAGATCAGGATTACCTATGAAGGGACAGATAAGGTAAAGGAGACAAGAATCGACATTCTTGTAACTCAAAATGAAAGATTCCAGATGCAGTCAGGTGAATCCATAACCCAAATGTTTAGTAGATTCACAGACATCACAAATGGGTTAGCTGGACTAGGAAAAGTCTATGATGTACCAGATATGGTCAGGAAAATCCTCAGATCTCTGCCATCCTCATGGATTCCAAAGGTAACAGCCATTGAGGAAGCCAATGATCTAAAACTAATGTCATTGGAGAAGTTAATAGGATCCCTCATGGCTCATGAGATAAATATGGAGAGATTAGGAGAATCCTCCAGCAGAAGAAGCAATCAAATGCTCTCAAGGCATGAAGACATATCAAGAATCACTGGACAACAGTGAAAGCAGTAAGGACAGTAATGATGAAGAAGCAATGCTGTCTCGAAGACTTCAAAGAATTCTAGCAAAGAAGAAGAAGTTCCAGTCTGGGAGAAGATTTTTTAAGAAAAATAAAGATTTCAGAAAACCAGAAGTAAAGATTATAAGAAAGGAGAAGTGATATGCTATGAATGCAAGAAGCCTGGACACATCAAGGCAGATTGTCCAATGCTTAAGAAGAATGATCACAAGAAGAAGGATAATTTCAGAAATTCAAGAAGTATAAAAAGAAGGCAATGGCAGCTGCTTGGGAGAACAGCAGTGACTCAGACAGTGAGTCAAGCTCAAGCAGTGATGGAGAAGAAGCCAACCTGGCTCTCATGGCCAACACCGAAGACAAGGTAACTTCTGACTCTTCTTTTGATTCTGTAATGATTCAGATTCGGATAATCTAGAAAGTGCATTTAATGAACTTTATGATAAATATAAAGAAGTATGCAAATGATTAAAAGTCAGTAAGAAAAATATCATTTGTCTAGAGAACACTAATTCTGATCTAAAAACAGAAAATGAAGAATTAGAAAAACAAATAACTGAACTTAAAAGAAGAAATAAATTGTTATGTGAAGACCTAAAAGCTAAGAATGAACAAATAACAAAATTGGAAAAACAGGAAAGCACAGATGAATTAAGGAAAGAAATTAAAAACTTAATGAAGAAAATAAGGAACTATCAAGCACACTAAAAATTTACCAATGGTAAAAACTCTCTAATATTAAAAGGTACTAGAAGATCAGGTAAGAAGAAAAATGGGTTAGGATATACACCCCCAGATAATGAAGAAACCATAATCTACCCAAAACATATCCAACACCAAAATTTGTACCTGAACAAGATATAGCATATAAAACTGATTTCAAGTATATAGAAAAGGTAACAAAATTATCCTGTTGTGATCACTGCAACAAATTAGGACATATCGTAACAACATGCCAACAAGACCTAAAAATGGATAATAAAAGGTAAAATTAATGATACTAACCAATCAGGACCCAAAAGAACTTGGGTACCTAAAACTTAATGTTTAAATTTCAGGGAAATTCAAGAGCATCAAATGGTATTTGGATAGTGGATGCTCAAGACACATGTCAGGTAACCAGAAGTTTTTGTCAATCTCAAGCTGAAGAAGGAACAGTTACCTATGGAGATAATGGAAAAGGCACAGTGATAGGAAGTGGGTCCGTGAACAACAAAGGAAAATCAGTTATTGAAGATGTGTTGCTGGTCAAAGGATTAAAGCACAATCTCATTAGCATCAGCCAGTTGTGTGACAAAGGCCATCAGATTCAGTTCCAAGAATCAAAATGCAGCATATTCAAGGATGGAGCAGTCATCTTTGAAGCATATAGAAAGAAATTGTATGTACTCTATCTTGAGGAACTCAAGACAAGATGTCTGTTTGGCAGCCAGCAAAGATCAATCAACTGAGCTGTGGCACAGAAGACTGGGCCACTGCAGTTTGGATGGATTGAACAAGCTCAGAAAGAGAAATCTAGTGGAAGGACTGCCAAAGGTCAACACAAAAATGGAGAGCATCTGCAGACCTTGTGCAAGAGGAAAGCACACCAAGAACTCTTTCAAATCAAAGACAGTAGTGACCACCTCAAAGCCGTTAGAACTACTTCACATGGATCTATTTGGGCCAATGAGGACTACCAGTCTTGGAGGAAAGAATTTTGGATTTGTCATAGTTGATGATTACTCAAGATTTACTTGGTATCCTTTCTAGAGCACAAAGATGACACCTTTGATAATTTTCAGCTTCAGCAAGAAAGTTCAGAAAGATCAGAAGTTCACCATTATCTCTATCTGATCAGATCATGGTGGTGAATTTCAAAATGAAAAGTTTGCTAGGTTCTGTGATGACCAAGGAATTGAGCACAACTTCTCAGCACCAAGGACACCTCAACAGAATGGAATTGCTGAGAGGAAAAATAGAACTCTTTTGGATATGGCAAGAACAATGTTATCAGAATATGACTTGCCAAGATATTTTTGGGCCGAAGCCATCAACACTGCAGGCTACATCATTAATAGGGTAATGATCAGGCCAATTCTGAAGAAGACTGCTTATGAACTCTACAAGGGAAAGAAACCTAAGATCAGTCACTTCAAAATATTTGGATGTCCTTGCTTCAATCCACAACAATGGAAAAAGGGACATTGGTAAGTTAGATGCAAATCAAATGAAGGCATCTTTATGGGGTACACTTCTAAACCCAAAAGTTATAGAGTTTTCAATAAACGCTCATTATTAATTGAACAATCTGTGCATGTTATTTTTGATGAATCTAACCCTTCCTTGAAAAAGGAAGAAATTAGTGACATTGATGATGCAGATGACTTGTCCGAAAAATTAAAGAATATCTCAATTGAGGACAAGGAAGATCCCCTCTGAGAAACTGAAGCAACCAAAATTCAACATGAAAATCTTCCAAAAGAATGGAGACATAAGAAAGATCACCCTCTTGAGAACATTATTGGTGATCCATCTGTAGGGGTAAGAACAAGAGGTAATGTAATTCCTTGTGATTATTTAGCTTTTGTTTCTCAAATAGAGCCCAAGACGGTCAATGAAGCTTTAACTGATGAATCTTGGATAATAGCCATGCAAGATGAACTAAATCAGTTCAAGAGAAACCAAGTATGGTCACTTGTTCCTAGACCATCCAATCATTCAGTAATTGGCACCAAGTGGGTGTTCAGAATAAACTGGATGAGTCTGGAGTAATCTTAAAACAAGGCCAGACTGGTAGCTCAAGGCTATTCCCAAGAGGAGGCATAGATTTCGATGAACCTATGCACCTGTGGCTAGACTTGAGGCTATTAGAATTTTACTTGCTTATGCATCTGCATTAGATTTAAAATTGTTTCAAATGGATGTCAAATCTGCCTTCTTAAATGGTTTTATCAAGGAGGAAGTGTATGTTGAACAACCTCCAGGTTTTGATGACACCGAATTTCCAAATCATGTATTTAAACTCCATAAGGCTTTATATGGTTTAAAGCAAGCACCTAGAGCCTGGTATGAAAGGCTCAGTACTTTCTTATTAGATCATGGTTTCACTAGAGGTCAAGTAGATAGCACATTATTTATAAAATCAAAAGTCAAACATATACTACTTGTGCAAATATATGTAGATGATATTATTTTTGGATCTACTGATGAATCTCTTTGCAAGTACTTTGAAAAGCTTATGCAGGGAGAATTTGAAATGAGTATGATGGGAGAGCTAAACTACTTCCTTGGATTGCAAATCAAGCAAGGGAAGGAAGGCACCCACATCTGTCAAGCCAAGTACACCAAAGAGCTGTTAAAGAAATTTGGATTTGAAGGTGCGAAGCCATTGTCAACGCCAATGAGCACATCAACCAGATGGACAGTGATCAAAATGGTAAAGGTAGATCAAAAGACTATAGAGGTATGATAGGGTCATTACTTTACTTAACAGCAAGTAGACCAGACATTTTATTTAGTGTATGCATGTGTGCTAGATATCAAGCAGACCCTAGAGAGTCTCATTTAATTTCTGTGAAAGAATATTTAGATATTTAGCTAGAACTCATGATTTAGGTCTTTGGTATCCAAAATCTTGTGAAATAAATTTAGTAGGATATTCTGATGCTGACTATGCTGGATGCAAAGTAGATAGAAAAAGCACCAGTGGTTGTTGTCAATTTCTTGCAGGATGTCTGATATCTTGGTCTCCAAGAAACAAAACTCAGTAGCTCTATCAACAGCTGAAGCTGAATATGTTGCTGCTGGAAGTTGCTGTACACAACTCCTATGGATAAAGCAACAACTTGAGGATTTCGACATTCATATCAAGTCAATTCCACTACTGTGTGATAATACAAGTGCCATCAACCTCACCAAGAATCCAGTGCAACACTCAAGGACTAAACACATTGAGGTTAGATATCATTTTATTCGAGATCATGTAGCTAGGTAATTTAGAAATTTCTTTTATAGATACAAATGGTCAACTGGCAGATATCTTCACAAAAGCCCTACCTGAAGAGAGATTTACATCTCTTAGAAGGGAATTAGGGATGTGCAATGTGTGAAAAGATTTCTGTATTTAAAATTGGCATATAAATTTTTCAGATTATAATGAAATTTTTCTCTCTCTTTGGCATTAAGCAAAACTCAGCTCATTCACTTTATTTGACCGCTATTGTGTTAAAAGTAGTTTGACCCGTCAAACCCTTTTGTCGCTTCTGCCGTTACCCCTTTTTGGCGCCTCCCTTTTTGATAAAGTATTATTAATTAGTCAAATTGTTGTGGGAACGACTCATCTCCCACCTTTACCCTCTCTTTCTCCTTTATTGCTCGCCCAAAGATGCCCTAACGATTCCGGCATCGACTCTCCGCAAGATTTGAAGCCTTCTCTTCTTCCCGCGAAGAATCCCTTGAGGGCTTCCATCCCTTCATCATCTCCTTCTCCAGAACCTTTCTCCACTCTACCCATGGCCGCTCCAGTGATCTCCGGAAGTGTAGGAGGCTACAGTGCTGATATTTGTCCCCTGAGCAGCAGGAAAGGTTTACATTCGTCAAGACGAAGGTTTGCGGAAATAAAGCAGTGGATGTACCAAATCTAGAGAAGAATGGCATGAACAGTATAGCAGAAACTTTGAGAAAGATGCAGTGGATGGATATTGCCACCTTCACCGAGGTAAGCTATCCCGACCTGGTGAAAGCCTTTTATGTTTGTCTACGGTCAGAGGCGGATGGGTCCCTTGTCTCATCTGTAAAGGGTATCCAAATTAAAGTAGATCATGAGCTTTTGCACATGTTGTTTGGGGTGAAGACTTCTGGACACAGTGGGTTCACACAGTGAACGATCAAGCAAAGGGTCTTGGCATTATAGGTCCAGGTTCAGGCTGAGAGACGGGAAATGATATAAATCAGATGACTGCATTCAACCGTCTACTTCATTTTATTATCTGCCAAATCATGGTTCCCCGAAGTGCCACTTTCTCAACTTGTACTAGGGCAGATTCGGACATGATGTTCTGGGTAATCCAGCAAAAGGAGATTAACATGGCCGAGGTCATGATGGAGAGAATGAAGTTTGCCCATGATCAAATCTGGGATACAAAGAGCAAGTTGAATGTTTCATTGCCCTATGCTCATCTACTTACCAAGATATTCAAACATTTTGGAGTAAATCTATCTGGGGCAGTTGTGGAAAAGATGGGCCTGTCTATAGGTCCAGGAACCTAAAGAAAAGTGGATTCTCAGTGCAGAATGGAATATGGACCAAGACCTCTGTGGCAGAGGGAGAGGCCATCATTGGAGATGTCCCAGAGATTCCAGAAGAAGCAGCAGATCCACCAGCAGAATCAGTAGGTAGAATCAGTAGCAGTAGAACAAGCAGCAGCAGAACCTGCAGTGGAAGAACAAGCAGAGACTTCAGGATCACCTGTTATGGAAGTTGAATCTCATTCTCCAGAAACTCCAATGGGAGAAGCAGTAGCAGGTGTGGCAGATCCTTTGCCCACCTCTAGAGTTGCCTCTATTCTAAGAGAGGTGTTGGACTCCTTTCCCTCCACCTCAGTTACTTCAGAAGTAGGTGGACTTGCAGAAGAAGAAGCTATGGCACCCGGCCATACTGAAAATTTAACTGAAGAAAATGTCAGCTTGAGGTGCAAACAGCTACTCAACAAGAAGTGTTATGGAAGAAGCTCCCAGCCAAGGGGAGCCGAATGCTAGAGAGTCTCAATTGTCAGAATCATGGCAAAAGGCCACATTGAGGAGCAAAATTGTTTTGGAAGAAGGTCCTACTCAGGGGGAGCAAGAAAATGTTGAACTTATGCTCCTATTCAGGGGGAGCAAATTGGCACTGAGGAATCTTTGATGGAGAATGCTCCTGAGACAGATGCACCATCTCAGGGAAATCAAGCTCCTGCCAAAGTACCTGTAAATGTAGAACCAAGTTCAAGCCATGCTAATATTGAGGAGCCAGTCACTCAGAAAAGCAAAAGAAAGAGAGTGGCTCTCAGAAGGCAAAGCAAGAGCCACAGGAAAGTAAATTTGAAGCCTGTTATGGAAATATTAAAGGCTCAAGGAGATATATTATCATCAGTTCAAATCAGTGTCCAAGGCATTCTTGCCAATCAAGCTACAACCACTACTGAACTATCTCAAGTCCGAAATGCTATAAGGTGGTTCAACAAGGAAATGTCAGACATGAAGTCCATGCTATCAGTAATTTCGAGGACAGGTGGATTTTCTCCTTCTACTACTCAGAGCAGACCAGCAGCTATTTCTCGGCCACCAGGGCCACCAGCACAAGAGTCAGGGCCATCTGGGCCATCAGTGCAAGCATCAGGGCCATCTGGGTCATCAGTGCAAGCATCAGGGCCATCAGGGCCATCTCATCAGGATTCAAGGCCATCTGGGCCGTCTGCAGTTGCCAGCGAAGGTCAAGCAAAAGGGAAAGAGCCAGTAGCAGCTACCAAGGCCCCTGAAACTTCTACTCTTGCAACTCCAACCCTCTCCTCACCTTCATCTTCTTCTACAGCCCCTCCAGCACCACCAACTTTCAAACACCCTATGCCTCGCACCCAAACCTCATCCTCTCCCATTCCATCTCACCCTCTCTTCTCTCCCACTCCCTCTCAAACCTCAGCTCCATCATCACCCTCACTGTAAGACCCTCGAATTTTCGTCGTATATTTGTATTTATGTGTGTATATTGTGCTTGTGTGAGTATGTACATAATTACGTACGTATAATTAGTATATTACGTGTGCATGTGTTTATATCAAATAAATAATGTATGTATTGCGTGATGATAGTGTGGATACAATAATGTACATAAGGCATGTTAGAAGCTTGGTATGCATGGTTTTCTGTATAATTAGGGTTCTGGCCGGAGGCCATCTTGACGTCAAACCCTAGGCCGTTTAGAAGGTGTCAACGTCCAGACATGGACGCCAATACTTCTCCCGGCGTCCAGCGAGGTGGACGTCAACTTGTCTGACCTGCATGCGTTGCAGAGCCAGAAAATCCGGAAACAAGGCATGGCAACCATTGGGGGGATGTTCCCCAACGGCTCCAAAGCTGTCAAGTCAGCATGGTGAGTGGGTGAGGGCCTCCCCTACTTCCTGAACCCGAAATGGCCTCTCCCCACTACCCATTTTCACACTTGCAAGAGGAGAGAAGAGGAGAGGAAACCCTAGAGAGCTTGCTGTGAGAAAACTCAGAGTTTGGAGACTTTGATCCGGCTTCCTGGAGCTTGATCCGGCCGACTTCCCCGACAAGGAGGTAGCTGATATGAAGGGCAAGGCCTCCCCGGTCTTGCTTTGCTGAGGAGATCATCCAGGAGCCCGAAGGAAGGCGTTTTTGGAGGTGCTTCTGCAACTTCTTGGGACTGCCCAAGGAGAGCTTCTCCAACTAATTTGATCCCTTTAGGAGTTTTTCCAAAGGCAAGTAACCTATCCTTGGTGTCCCCGTATGAGTCTAGGTAGGTTTTGGATTTTATGAAATTCCTCGAGTCCTAGACCCTCCATTTCACCCAATCTTCAGAGCTCGGGTCTGTGTTTCTGTACAGACCTGAGTAAACGGCAAGATCATGGACGCCCAGTTCCTCCTTGGCGTCCATCGATCATGCCGCTGACTCTGAGTCAGCGGCCAGAGACCGCCGCTAGTTCTTCAGGACAGAACAGTGAGCTGTTCTGTCCCTCTTATACATTTAATTTCGGTATGTTTATGCGTTGAGGATATATGGTATTCCTATAAGCTATGTATGTGGTACATTGTGGTTGTGGATGTATGGAGTTGCGTAGGTGAATGTGGCTAATGATGTCTTGTAAGCATGTGAGAATAACTTGTAGATCATCTTGCAAAATCCAAAATTCATGATTTAGATTAATGTGGATATCTTGATTTCGGTCTATTCATGAAGAGTTGTGGGACATGTATGTGTGTTCTGAAAATTTGGAAACAATGCATGCTTGTGAAATTGCTAATAAGTCGGTTCGGTAATATGAAAGCATGTACAAATGGTTGTGGTAAACGATTTATAGATGTATGAATTAGGGAATTTTGTACTCTAAATTCATGTGTATACATTGGTAGTTTATGTTTGAACAGCAAGTGATAAGTTACGTGATGTGTGAATTCCATGTTGATGTAAAACGTGAATAACATGCTAATTAGGTGTTTGATTTTCTGTAAATCCTATTTAGCTCAGAAAAATCTGAAAAATTGAGGGTATGATCATGAGCCCGAAAACAGCCTGTGGTTAAATTTTCAGACCATTTGGACCCGTAAATAGAGAGTTATGAGTTTTCATGTGAAATGTGAATAATTCGTACATATGATCGCAATGCGATTAGATTTTGTCTAAATCAGCATGATGTGGATGTTTACTGTGTGTAAAGCCTGAAACTCTGTAGTACCATGTTAGTGAAAACAGAGAAGTTCATGTGAGTGAGGAAGTGAATGTGATGGGAAGTGAAAGTGTGAAAACACGTGTAAAACGCTAATTGTGTAAAAGTGTAAATTGTGCCAATGTGATACTGCTTCCGAGAAGGCAGTGGAGCTGTATCAGGGAAAAGTCCCCCTGAGAAAGTTCATTGTGTTAAGTGACCCTAAGGGCATTAGGGGGAAATCCTGGAGGTGGACAAGTACCACTGGTTAGGGTGGAGACTTGTTCTCCCGGTCTGCGCAGTCCAAGAGTCACCATTGCGTTGCCTAGATGGTGTCTAAGTGTTATGTGAATGTGAATGTGTCCTTCTTTGGTGGTTTGGACTATGTGTCACGGCACTAGAATATGTGTAAAGTGTAATGTGTAAAGTGTATGTGACCATGTGTAAATGTGAAAGTGACATGTGAAAGTGTATGTGTAAAGTGAAACCATGTGAAAAGAGGAAATTGTGAAAAAGGAAAATGTGAAAATCTAGATGTGTAATGTGTTATTGAAACCATGTGAGGCTAAATCTGAAACCATGTGAATTCAGAGAAAACATGTTAGCAATTCCATGTTTATGTGTGCAAAGTGTTTAGAATCCATGATTAGGACAATTAATGAGTATGTGTGCAAAGTGGCATGATGGATGGTTCATGTGTTATGTTCTAAGCCGCATTGTAGCTTTCATGTGTAGATTCATAGTCTTTGAACCATGTGAAATCAGCAACCTAAAGCATGTGAAAAAGTTATGTAGGTACTTAGAAACATGTGGAATCCATGCTAACTATGTTCCCCGTTCATATATGTGAATTGTCCATGTGGATAACTCTCATGTTTGGTTCTTTATAAGGTTAAAGTTCATAAGTGAATGGATTAGAGACCATGTGATAGGTGAATGTTATATTTTGAAATCTGAAAGCATGTGTTATGTGTAAAATTGTAGAACCTTCATGATAGGTTGAAACTTAAATGGACTAGCATGCTATGTGTTGTTAATTGTATGTGCATGTGGAAACCACTAGGACTTGTACGTGCATGTCATGAATAGTGTTACTTGCTGAGTCTTTAAGACTCACTCTTGCTTCGGCGTACAGGTTTAGACGGTGACGAGACCTTCGTGGAGGAGACAGTGGAGACAGACTCCGAGCGCGGAGTTTAGCTTGTGGAGCCGTGCATCCCTTTTGTTGTTATCTCCATAGTATGTGAAATTCAAACATTGTATTAGAACCATCATGAAAGGAATGTAATATGTGGACATTTTGAAATTAATTTCAGCAATTTAATTTATGAGAACTTTAGTTCCTTTTTGCAAATTGTAAACGGCATGTATGTTTAATGTGGACGATGAATGAATGGAGATAGTTCTCTTCTACTTCCGCTACTCTGTTGTGTATATTCGCGTGTATCTCAGCTGTTTGTATCGTTGGGTAAATGTCCCACTGTGACTGGCAGCACTCGCTATACCGACGTGGGTTGGTATAACCGTACCGGTATAATGAGGGCCGTCACAGAGATTGGTATCAGAGCGACGGTTGAGATTACACATGAATATAACTAAGTCATCATCCCCATTGCATGCTAAATATGTCCACATGTGTAGAAAACACTAAGAAGAAGTGAAAGATAGATAAGAAAATGGCTAGAAAACTTAGTAACCTAGCTCTAATGGTGGCTGAAACTTTATGACAGCCATGGCTTCCCGTGGACGACGTGGAGGTGTGCCAGCTCGCGACGACGAGCAGAGGCGTGATGAGCAGGCGGAGCAACAGGCCCCAGCACCGCGAGGCCCTGTGCTTCCCCCACCACCGCCAGTGGACTACGGAGTATTCATGCAAGGTCTGGTGCAGGCCATGCAGACGCAGGCCCACACCCAGGCAGCACTCCAGGCCCAGTTGGAGGCCCAGGTAAAATAATAAGACAACTAAGTAGTCTGCTATTCGAATTGCATGATATTGTGTTTATTGTATATTGTTATTGTTTAATGTAGCAGGCTCAGGCCCCAGCTCAGGACCATGGTGGACCTTCCATCATGGAGCGATTCAAGAGGATGACCCCACCCTCTTTTAAGGGGGAGAGTGATCCGCTTTTGGCAGAAAGCTGGATGAGGGAGGTAGAGAAAATCTTCCGAGCTATTAGGTGTCCTGACGAGGACAAGGTGACATTAGCCACCTACATGCTACAGGTATGCTTTTGTTTATGCTTGTATGTTGCTTGTCAAGTTAGAATTTGTTAGTAGGTGCTTATGAAGGTGTATTGCAGGAGAGAGCTGATGTATGGTGGTCCTCCCTACTGCGTACACGCTTCGAGGACGGAGCAGTAGTTGTGACATGGGACGCGTTCGTGAGGCTCTTCGAGCCAAGTTCGTCCCAGAGCATATCCAGGACAAGATGGAGCAAGAATTCCTTTCCCTGACACAAGGATCAATGACCGTCCTGGAATACGAGGCAAGGTTTTCTGAACTTTCTAAATATGCACCGCATATCGTAGAGAATGAGCGCAGGAAGACCAAGAAATTCGTGATGGGTCTCAAACCATCACTGCGGACGAGACTCGTGGCGTTTGACCACCGCACGCTAGACGAGGCCCTCAGTGCAGCCTGCAGACAGGAGGGAGAATGGAACAATATCTAGAGGAGAAGAAGGCTTCGCAGAAGAGGCCGGCAGCGACATTCCAGCGGCAGGATAAGAGGAAAATGGTGTACCAGACACCGCAGAAATCAATGACAGTCAGCAACTCAGGTACCTTCTGTACGTTCCCCCGGTGTGAAGAAAGAGTGTCCCCATTGTGGGAAGACCCATGGAGGTTCCGAGTGGGTTAGTAGCGGGTAGATGCTTAAAGTGTGGGAGCAGCGACCACAAGATCAAGGACTGCCCAAGACTTCAGCAGGGAGCTCAGCGTGGAGCGCCAGTACCAGCAGTAGCGGCAGCCGCGCCAGCTACAGGGAGACCAGGAAGGCCTCGAGCCCCAGCGCGAGTGTTTGCGTTAGCTCGTGAGGACGCCGAGCAGGCGGAGCATGTCACCGAAGGTACAGTTTTGCTTTTCGGTGTGCACGCTCGGTTTTGTTTGATACGGGTGCTACTCACTCGTTCATTTCCGAGCGGTTCGCTAGGCAGTTAGCCCTAGAGTCAGGCATAGAGTCTGAGGAGTTAGAGGTTCCTTTGTCTGTGCACACCCCTGCGGGTACGGTATCGACTAGGAAGTGCATTCCGTCGTTACCCGTGTGCATTGAGGATAGATTCCTAGATGGGTGCTTCTTCTTGCTAAAGATGAAGGACTATGATTGCATCTTTGGTCTGGATTGGCTAGAGGAGCATTATGCGTTAGTGGATTGTCGTAGGAAGAAGATTGTCTTCCGCATTCCTGGTGAGGATGAGTTCTCTCATCCCTTACCAAAGAACCTAGCGGGAAAGTTAGTTATCTCTGCCATGAAGGCGATGCGCATGGTGAACAAGGGCTGTGACGCATTTCTTGCCAGCGTTATGCTAGTACCCGATGCTAGTTCGTCACTGACTCTTGCAGAGATCGATGTGGTGCAGGAATTTCCAGATGTCTTTCCCGATGACTTGTCTGGATTGCCACCGGATAGGGAGATAGAGTTCACTATAGAGTTGCTTCCAGGCACCTCTCCTATCTCGAAGGCCCCGTATCGGATGGCGCCTGCAGAATTAGCTGAGTTGAGGAAGCAATTGCAAGAATTGCTTGATAAGGGATTTATTCGCCCTAGCGTTTCCCCTTGGGGCGCACCTGTCTTATTCGTCAAGAAGAAGGACGGGTCACTTCGGTTGTGCATTGATTATAGAAAGCTGAACCAGGTGACTGTGAAGAACAGGTATCCCTTACCTCGGATTGATGATTTGTTTGACCAGTTGCGAGAGGCATCAGTCTTTTCCAAGATTGACTTGCGATCTGGTTATCATCAGTTGCGGATTAGGAGTGAGGATGTGTCCAAGACGGCGTTTAGAACCCGTTATGGACATTATGAGTTTTTGGTTCTTCCCTTCGGATTGACCAACGCCCCTGCAGCGTTCATGGATCTCATGAACCGGGTGTTTAGTCCGTATTTAGATAGCTTTGTTGTTGTGTTTATTGACGATGTGTTGGTCTACTCTCCGGATGAGGCCACGCACCGTCAGCATTTGAGGTTAGTCTTAGAGGTTCTTCGTGAGCACAAGCTGTATGCAAAATTCAGCAAATGCGATTTTTGGTTGCGCGAGGTTCATTTCCTCGGGCATGTATCTCCGGCAGTGGTGTAGCTGTTGATCCAGCAAAGGTCCAGGCAGTTATGGATTGGGAGTTCCCGGACCCCTTCGGAGATTCGTAGCTTTATTGGGTTAGCTGGTTATTATCGGCGATTCATTGAGGGTTTCTCATCCATCGCCGCCCCTTTGACAAAGCTGACCCGGAAAGGTGAGAAGTTTGTGTGGTCTGAGGCATGTGAGCGCAGCTTTCAGCTATTGAAGGCTAAGCTTACTTCTGCTCCAGTATTGGTATTGCCCAGTGGTCTAGAGGGCTTTGCCATTTATACGGATGCATCTCAGATTGGTTTAGGCTGTGTGCTCATGCAGCAAAGAGGGTAGTAGCTTATGCTTCTCGTCAGTTGAAGGAGCATGAGAAGAACTATCCGACTCATGATTTGGAGTTAGCAGCTGTGGTTCATGCACTAAAGATCTGGAGGCACTATCTTTATGGTGTCAGATTTGAGGTGTTTACCGACCACAAGAGCTTGAAGTATCTTTTCTCCCAAAAGGAATTAAACCTGAGGCAGAGAAGATGGATTGAGTTCTTGAAGGACTATGACTTCGACCTTCAGTATCACCTGGAAAGGCGAATGTCGTAGCGGATGCTCTTAGTAGGAAGAGGTCTTCGCTCCAGCAGGATTGGAAGATGTTGGAGGATGCAGCGTGCTCTATGACCGAGTTAGAGCCATCGTTGTGTCAGGCTTTTGTAGCTCAGCTATCCCTTAGATCCTCAGTCTTGGATGAGGTGATTGAGCAGCAGAAAGCCGATCCTAGATTGTTAGAGTTAGTGGGTAAGGCGGGCATTGCTCGTGATGAGGACGGTGTGATTAGATTTCAGCACCGTGTTTGTGTCCCCGATGTGGTAGATGTCCGTGAGCATGTGTTAGCGGAGGCTCATAGATCGCGATTCTCTATTCATCCGGGTAACACTAAGATGTATCAGGATCTGAAGAGATCATTTTGGTGGTCCGGTATGAAGAAGGATGTTGCGGATTATGTGTCTAGATGTCTTGTGTGTCAGCAAGTGAAAGCCGAGCGGCAGCGACCATCGGCCTATGCAGAGATGGACATCCAGTGTGGAAGTGGGAAGCTGTCACTATGGATTTCGTATCGGGTTTGCCTCGATCTAGAAGGGGCAATGACTCGATTTGGGTAGTCGTAGATAGATTCTCGAAGACTGCTCATTTCTTGCCCATGAAGAAGAAGCAGTCAGTAGAGAGTTTAGCTAGATTGTATGTTAGTGGTATCATTAGATTGCATGGTGTGCCGAAGTCGATCATTTCGGATCGAGATCCGAGATTTACTTCGAGATTGTGGAAAGGTTCAGGATGCGTTAGGTTCGGAGCTTAAGCTCAGTTCGGCGTTTCATCCCCAGACCGATGGACAGTCCGAGAGGACTATCCAGACGCTCGAGGATATGTTGAGAGCGTGTGTTCTGGATTGGAAGGATGATTGGGAGCGTCATTTACCTCTTGTGGAGTTCGCATACAACAACAGCTTTCATGCTAGTATGGTATGGCTCCATTCGAGGCGTTGTATGGTAGGCCCTGCAGACTCCTTTATGTTGGGAGGAGACTGGTGATAGGCAGTTGATCGGACCGGAGTTGGTTCAGGAAACTTCGGATAAGATTCAGCTTATCAGGAAAAGGCTGTTGCGGCACAAGATAGGCAAAAGAGTTATGCCGACAACAGAAGAAAGGATTTGGAGTTCGAGGTTGGCGATCATGTCTTCTTGAAGATATCGCCTACTCGAGGTGTTGTCAGATTTGGCAGGCATAGCAAGCTAAGCCCTAGATTCATTGGCCCATATGAGATTCTCAGACGTTTGGGCAACGTGGCGTACGAGCTAGCATTACCCCCAGCTTTGGCTAGCGTTCACCCGGTATTCCACGTATCTATGCTCAGAAAGTATGTCCGAGATCCATCTCATGTGATTAGTCATGAGCCAGTGGAGATCAGCCAGATCTTTCGTATGTCGAGCAACCCGTAGCATTCTTGACCGGAAGGTTCAGCATCTCCGGAACAAGAGTATTGTGTCGGTGAAAGTTCTATGGCGGAACTTTTCACGTGAGGAGGCTACGTGGGAGCTTGAGGATGCGATGAAGAAGAAGTATCCCCTTTGTTTGAGTAGTGTCGTTCTAACTTCGAGGACGAAGTTTCTTTAAGGGGGAGAGGGTGTAAGACCCTCGAATTTTCGTCGTATTATTTGTATTTATGTGTGTATATTGTGCTTGTGTGAGTATGTACATAATTACGTACGTATTAATTAGTATAATTACGTGTGCATGTGTTTATATCAAACATAAATAATGTATGTATTGCGTGATGATAGTGTGGATACAATATCATGTACATAAGGCATGTATAGAAGCTTGGTATGCATGGTTTTCTGTATAATTAGGGTTCTGGCCGGAGGCCATCTTGACGTCAAACCCTAGGCCGTTTAGAAGGTGTCAACGTCCAGACATGGACGCCAATACTTCTCCCGGCGTCCAGCGAGGTGGACGTCAACTTGTCTGACTGCATGCGTTGCAGAGCCAGAAAATCCGGAAACAAGGCATGGCAACCATTGGGGGGATGTTCCCCAACGGCTCCAAAGCTGTCAAGTCAGCTGGTGAGTGGGTGAGGGCCTCCCCTACTGAACCCGAAATGGCCTCTCCCCACTACCCATTTTCACACTTGCAAGAGGAGAGAAGAGGAGAGGAAACCTAGAGAGCTTGCTGTGAGAAAACTCAGAGTTTGGAGACTTTGATCCGGCTTCCTGGAGCTTGATCGGCCGACTTCCCCGACAAGGAGGTAGCTGATATGAAGGGCAAGGCCTCCCGGTCTTGCTTTGCTGAGGAGATCATCCAGGAGCCCGAAGGAAGGCGTTTTGGAGGTGCTTCTGCAACTTCTTGGGACTGCCCAAGGAGAGCTTCTCCAACTAATTTGATCCCTTAGGAGTTTTTCCAAAGGCAAGTACCTATCCTTGGTGTCCCCGTATGAGTCTAGGTAGGTTTGTGATTTTTATGAAATTTTCCTCGAGTCCTAGACCCTCCATTTCACCCAATCTTCAGAGCTCGGGTCTGGTTTTCTGTACAGACCTGAGTAAACGGCAAGATCCATGGACGCCCAGTTCCTCCTTGGCGTCCATCGATCATGCCGCTGACTCTGAGTCAGCGGCCAGGACCGCCGCCTAGTTCTTCAGGACAGAACAGTGAGCTGTTCTGTCCCTCTTATACATTAATTTCGGTATGTTTATGCGTTGAGGATATATGGTATCCTATAAGCTATGTATGTGGTACATTGTGGTTGTGGATGTATGTGAGTTGCGTAGGTGAATGTGGCTAATGATGTCTGTAAGCATGTGAGAATAACTTGTAGATCATCTTGCAAAACCAAAAATTCATGATTAGATTAATGTGGATATCTTGATTTCGGTCTATTCATGAAGAGTTGTGGGACATGTATGTGTGTTCTGAAAATTTGGAAACATGCATGCTTGTGAAATTGCTAATAAGTCGGTTCGGTAATATGAAAGCATGTACAAATGGTTGTGGTAAACGATTTATAGATGTATGAATTAGGGAATTGTACTAAATTCATGTGTATACATTGTAGTTTATGTTTGAACAGCAAGTGTAAGTTACGTGATGTGTGAATTCCATGTTGATGTAAAACGTGAATAACATGCTAATTAGGTGTTGATTTTCTGTAAATCCTATTTAGCTCAGAAAAATCTGAAAAATTGAGGGTATGATCATGAGTCCGAAAACAGCCTGTGGTTAAATTTCAGACCATTGGACCTGTAAATAGAGAGTTATGAGTTTTCATGTGAAATGTGAATAATTCGTACATATGATCGCAATGCGATTAGATTTTGTCTAAATCAGCATGATGTGGATGTTTACTGTGTGTTAAAGCCTGAAACTCTGTAGTACCATGTTAGTGAAAACAGAGAAGTTCATGTGAGTGAGGAAGTGAATGTGATGGGAAGTGAAAGTGTGAAAACCACGTGTAAAACGCTAATTGTGTAAAAGTGTAAATTGTGCCAATGTGATACTGCTTCCGAGAAGGCAGTGGAGCTGTATCAGGGAAAAGTCCCCCTGAGAAAGTTCATTGTGTTAAGTGACCCTAAGGGCATTAGGGGGAAATCCTGGAGGTGGACAAGTACCATGGTTAGGGTGGAGACTTGTTCTCCGGTCTGCGCAGTCCAAGAGTCACCATTGCGTTGCCTAGATGGTGTCTAAGTGTTATGTGAATGTGAAGTGTCCTTCTTTGGTGGTTTGGACTATGTGTCACGGCACTAGAATATGTGTAAAGTGTAATGTGTAAAGTGTATGTGACCATGTGTAAATGTGAAAGTGACATGTGAAAGTGTATGTGTAAAGTGAAACCATGTGAAAAGAGGAAATTGTGAAAAAGGAAAATGTGAAAATCTAGATGTGTGTATGTGTTATGAAACCATGTGAGGCTAAATCTGAAACCATGTGAATTCAGAAAACGCATGTTAGCAATTCCATGTTTATGTGTGCAAAGTGTTTAGAATCCATGATTAGGAACAATTAATGAGTATGTGTGCAAAGTGGCATGATGGATGGTTCATGTGTTATGTTCTAAGCCGCATTGTAGCTTTCATGTGTAGATTCATAGTCTTTGAACCATGTGAAATCAGCAACCTAAAGCATGTGAAAAAGTTATGTAGGTACTTAGAAACATGTGGAATCCATGCTAACTATGTTCCCCGTTCATATATGTGAATTGTCCATGTGGATAACTCTCATGTTTGGTTCTTTATAAGGTTAAAGTTCATAAGTGAATGGATTAGAGACCATGTGATAGGTGAATGTTATATTTGAAATCTGAAAGCATGTGTTATGTGTAAAATTGTAGAACCTTCATGATAGTTGAAACTTAAATGGACTAGCATGCTATGTGTTGTTAATTGTATGTGCATGTGGAAACCACTAGGACTTGTACGTGCATGTCATGAATAGTGTTACTTGCTGAGTCTTTAAGACTCACTCTTGCTTCGGCGTACAGGTTTAGACGGTGACGAGACCTTCGTGGAGGAGACAGTGGAGACAGACTCCGAGCGCGGAGTTTAGCTTGTGGAGCCGTGCATCCCTTTTGTTGTTATCTCCATAGTATGTGAAATTCAAACATTGTATTAGAACCATCATGAAAGGAATGTAATATGTGGACATTTTGAAATTTAATTTCAGCAATTTAATTTATGAGAACTTTAGTTCCTTTTTGCAAATTGTAAACGGCATGTATGTTTAATGTGGACGATGAATGAATGGAGATAGTTCTCTTCTACTTCCGCTACTCTGTTGTGTATATTCGCGTGTATCTCAGCTGTTTGTATCGTTGGGTAAATGTCCCACTGTGACTGGCAGCACTCGCTATACCGACGTGGGTTGGTATAACCGTACCGGTATAATGAGGGCCGTCACACTCACCTTCTTCACCTCTCACTGAAACTACTCCAGTTCATCCATCTACATCTTTCAATCCCAACATCTCTTCCATCCTCCTACTCCTCCTTCTTCTGTCACCTTCATTCTGAAAAAACCTCAAATTCACAGTGTCTTTGACACTAATCTTCCGGATGACTTTGAGAGAAGTACCCTCATCTCCATTCTATCCATTGCCACTCATGTCCACAGGACTGATCCTCCCAGTCCTTCCAAGAAAAAGAGGAAACATTCATCCTCTGTCAGCATCCCCACCACACCATTATTTCTCCTCTTTGGTACTCTCTTACCCTCGAACCTCAGAGAAGATCCATCTATAGGGAATACCTTCAAAAATGTATCCTTTCCACTATCTATGGTATTCCTTTCCTCAACCTCTCTGAGCATCTAACATTGTTCTTCCTCTTTGCCAGTTGTCCCACCTTCAAAAATCCAAAATCTTTGAGGGCACTGAGTTCAAGACTGAAGAGCAGTAGGCCAACGTCAAGGGCAACAAGTCTCTATACTCCAAATACTTGACTGCCGTGCAGACACCCTTACCCATAGAGATCACCCACTCACTCTTTCTGAGTGGTTCTTTCTTCAGCATCAGACATCTTGGGGACCATTCATTCTGAAAGAGATCAGGATAGCTAAAAACTTCCAGTTGTACAGTGATTTCTGCTACCTGAACAAGCTGCCTGAAGTCCAGTTCTACCAATTTCATCAACCATAGTGATGCTGAGATCAGACAATCCAATATCTTCCCCTCACAGTAGATTTTGCAAACCTCAAAGTTGACTCTCCAGTTCTTCTGCCGAAGCTACACTGCTTAGTGTTTGACTCAGATGCAGGCTCCCATGCTTTTGATATGTTTGCTAAGAAGATGGGCAGAATGTCAGCTAAGCAGGGTAGAATGCCTTCCTTTTTGCGGTTTATTTTCAGAGAATACCACTCTGGCCGCATTTCCTCCCAAGTTTTGGCTCCACTCATTTCTGAGTGTGAGAGGCTTTCTCCCTCCGAATGGGAAAAGCTCTATAAGGAATCCATCTTCAGTTGCAAGCCATCAACAGCTCCTTAGTCCGTCAAAGTAAGCCTATTCTATCAGCAGAAGCCTTTTTGGATCTCAACTCCGTAAATCCAATTCAAGAGATATATGTTCAGTGGGTAGCCAGATATACTGCCTTCTATGCCTTGAAGAAGGATCTTCTGATCAGAAGATTTTCTATCCAATCTCTCTGGATAGATTTCTCCATCGTGCCAGTTTTGGAAAGAGCACCTACTTCAGATTCATACTGGACAGAGATCAGTATGGAGAATTCCTGGAACAACAGCGGCAGTTATACATTCAAAGGCTCATTCCAGCCATGAGTTCTTCTTTTTCAGTTGCTCCTGGTGTTTTCCACCAGATTTTTGAAGATATGGAGATCAAGGCATGGGCTGTCATTTCACAGCATGCCTATCTTTTGTCTCCTTTGTATTATCTTGTTCATAATTAATCCAAAGCTCTCTCTCTTCTTTGTCTCATAGACTATCTTTTTGCTTATTGACAAAAATGGGGAGAAAACTAAAGCAACTCTGAAAAACATGTCTGTTTATTTATGCTATTTAGTATATTTTGTCATCATCAAAAAGGGGGAGATTGATAACCAAACTTTCCCCATATAAAAATTCACTTATTTTTATATTAATTTTGATGATAACAAAACAATACACTGAATGAATTATTTGAGCCTTGAGGACATGAAATAAAAGTAAAAGGAAGTTCAAGACAATCAGGTAAAACTCTCACTTCATATTTTTCCCAAGTCATTGCATCGACTTCTTCATACACTATAACGATTCTGTAAGTTATCATAACGACTTCTTTAGAACTCGCAACGGACTTGCTCGCCGTAACGATTCCTTTAGAGCCCGTAACGACTTGCTCGTCACAACGACTCTATAAGTGACCGTAACGATTCATTTAGAGCCTGTAATGACTTGCTCGTCCTAACGACTCTATAAGTTATCGTAACGATTCTTTAGAGCCCGTAACGACTTGCTCGTCACAACGACTCTATAAGTGACCATAACGATCCTTTAGAGCCCGTAACGACTTGCTCGTCCAACGACTCCATAAGTTGTCGTAACGATTCTTTAGAACTCGCAACGACTAACGATTTGTTAAGTGTTTCATATCGATTTCTTCAGAAACACAACGATTTATATACTGTAACGATTTGGTAAGTAATCACATCGATTTCTTTGATTTATAACGATTTGTTTTGCACAACGATTTCATAAGTGCTCATAACGATTTGTTTTGCACAACGATTTCATAAGTGCTTATAACGATTTGTCTTGCACAACGATTTCATAAGTGCTTATAACGATTTGTCTTGCACAACGATTTCATGAGTACTTATAACGATTCATTATTATGATTTAATGATTCTCTGTTATAACGATTTGCCTATAACGATTTCATAAGTCATAAAGGCATCGGCTTTGTTCATATCGATTTCATGAATATATCAATACTCTTTAATATACGTTGAATAGTCAAAGTTGTATCTCATCTGTTTGACTATCATGCATTCAATGCACTCTGAACGTATCTCTCATGCATGCAGACGATATCTTCTACTATTGTGCTATTCTGTCTACATTTTATTGACAGAAAGGAGCTTTGCTAAATCTAGCAATATCTTTTCCAACTGTGACTGACAATCAATGACAGCCCTAGCTGTCTCCTATTTATTGTTGATGCTTGCAGATACCTGACAAGAATTATCTGTACAACGTTGGACACAAAGGATACAAGATATCAAAACATTTCTTGGCGTGTACTAAAGGATAAAAGACTGAAGATCAGAAGCTTCCTTGCAGACCAGTCTAACGTACACCAGAATGAGAGACAACGGATCTTTACGTTCAAATTTCAAGTAGAAGCTTAAATACAAGACTACAAGACTAAGAAGATAACTTTTGAAGCGTACAACATTCTGTGATAGAGTATAGCCAGTCCTTCAAGTCTTCTGTAGTTCAACAAGAGCGAAGCACTCCATTCCAATAGATCTTAGCTCTTTAGCTCTCTGTGTTGAAAAAGAAATTCCTATGAGAGCCAGTGAAGTCCTTGAGATAAACCAGTGTCAAAATCCTTTCTCTCGAGGCTTGTTTGCTTCAGATTGTAGCTGGTGAGCTAGTTCCTGAAGCTTGTTCTTGTGCTTACTCTTATTAGTTTTATTCCCTTCTGGTGAAGGAAGACCTGGTGGTATCCAGGGCGGGTTTATTCCCTTCATTGTGAAGGAAGACCTGGTGGTATCCAGGGTGGTTGTATTCCCTTCAGGTTGAAGGAAGACCAGTTGAGGCTGGGTGTAAGGATCCGTGAGGGGGATAGTACCCTTGATAGTGATATCCTGAGGTATTGCTCAGGGACTGGACGTAGGTCTCCTATAGAAAGGAGTTCCGAACCAAGATAAAATCCTTGTGTCTTGTGGGTGTGTTTTGTGCGTTTGCTGTTTCATTCCCTCTAACTCTAACCTTCGTTTAAGTTGTTGTGTAATCTTTTAGTGAACAGGTATCAATCTAAGATCTAATTTTAAATACCCATTCACCCCCCTCTGGGCTAGCTATCTGGGCAACACTCTATTCTCTCTCGGATATCTACGGATAACCAAAGTGCCATTACTATTTCGATTGACGAAAGTTAATCAAAAGTGCTATACTATCTCGATTGATGAAAATCAATCAAAGTGCAATTTACTCTTTACACGACCATCTAATATCTCTTCCTTGCTATACATGTGGCTTGCTATTTCTTGACAATGATGTTACTCTATTGTTGTTATCCTTTCTCTGACTTGACTTTATTCATCGTGCTATACTTGATTCATCTGCTATTTGAACCATGTTACTGTGCTATTACTTTCTCGACTTTACATGACTCGCTCTATCATTAGTTACTCTGTCCTTTAAAGCATTAATCATTTAAAGCCTGCTTGACTATTGAGATTAAGTCCTACTGGGCGTTATCGCTCACCTTCGTTATTTGTATTGTGTCTTGGTAAGTCGGACAATGACGTTACACACACCCATGGGACAAGACTAGAGTGATGAGCGACCCAGAGTCAAATGATGAAGTCACCTAGCACAATGGAGTCTATAGTTATTGCTTTAGATTTCTTTACAATGTAATGATGTCATTGAGCGCTATTATTGGCTCCGAATTAGTGGTTGTAATAGTCTTAGTGATTTTATAATGAAATCAGATTTTATTTCAATTATTGTTCATTAGATGCTCTGATGTTTGCGATGTATGCGCAATTGTCGTTACCATACTCGTTGCTCACGTTTCCTCCGATTTATTCCACTGCTAAATTGGAGGGGCGTGACAGTTGGTATCAGTGCCTAGGATGTCCTTATGAGGATATTTTAAGTCTAGGGATGTTCTAGGTGAACTGCCATTACCGTGTCTAAGTCAACCACCATACCTATGTGAGAGATTGGGTAGTAGAATTGGGGTTATGCTAGGAGCTTAACTATATGTATAAGTACCCTAAGTTTAAAAAGAAATTAATGAGTATTATTGCTCACAGGAACTAGAGGAGATGGCTGGAGAGCATGCACAAATGCACAAATTACAACAGACTGTACAAGGGTTAACTCAAGCCCTAACAACGTGATTCAAGCAGGAGCAAGAAATGGGGCAGGAGACTTATATGGGAACTTTCACGAATTAAACCCCCTAGGTTTAATGGAACTCCGGATCCCGACGAAGCTGAAAATTGGGTGAAGGCGATGGAACGAATCTTTAGAGTTATGCAATGCTCAGAGCAGGAGAAAGTCCTTCTAGAAACCTTCCAGTTGGACCGCAATGCTAGAGCCTGGTGGGAAGCTGCCAGTCGACAATTGCCCAACATCAACATCGAGTGGGATAAATTTTTAGAACTCTTCAACACCAAATATTTTTCCGAGAGGATTTGTGAGAAGAAGGCAAATGAATTCGCCAATTTAAAATACGAATGATGTCTGTAGCAGAATATGAAGAGCAATTTGAAAGACTAGTAAAATATGCACCACATTTGGTGAGTATAGAAAAGATGAAGGTAAGGAGATTCTTAGAAGGGTTGAGACCTGTGTTCTGGAAACGTTGGCTCCACTAGACATTGAAGTATATTCAGTCATGGTATTGAGAGCTCAATTAGTAGAAGACACATGGAACTTCTTGAAAAGATCCATAAGAAGAAGGTGTTGAAAAGGGAAACCCACTACTCATTCCAATGATAATAAAGGAAGGAATAAGTAGATAGAAAAAGAATAAAAGGGGAAGTGTGAAGCAGAAGGAAGTCTGTGAATTTTTTGAAAAGTCAAGGCATCAGGTGATAATGTTGGAAGAGATTGGGCAAATGCTTGCGATGTGGAAGTCAACAACATCGAGTCATCGATTGTCCAACAAAGAAGACCCAACTCCATGCCAAGGACGATTACAAGCCCTTGTGGATAAAATCCTACCAATGAGGGTGGACAAGGTACCATCACTAAACCTTAGTTTAATTTCATATTATTTCCGCAATAGCAAAGCCCTAAGTGGGGGAGGTGATGGAATGAAATATCCATAATAAATTGGTAGTCGTATCATATCCTATGAATTTGGGGACCAAATTCTTTTTAAGTGGGGGAGGAGTAGCAACCCGGAAATTAATACTAAAATTGAAATAATAATTTCTTTAAATCAAAATAATAGAAACATATGTACCACTATCGTATGTGCAAGAATACATCGAAAAACTTCATAAAAATTATAAATCAACCCAACTATTATCCCTAAGTGTTCCACGAAGAAATTCGTGCAATGAAAAATCCGATTGGCCAAGCGTACGTCACAACGTGACTAATTATCCAAATTTGGAAACTAGTAAAACTATTAACACGGAAATATAACGGGCCCATAAATCAAATGAACATGTCAGAGAGACCTCCAACATCGGGTATTGATGACCCATTATCGGAATTGGACCAATGGACCTCTCATAGCCCATGAATAAATTCAAGTAAGAAATGCAATAAAAATCCGTAACTCTATATTCCCTAATTAAAAAGGGAAATCCCATAAGATAAATCCAATAAATAATGGGTTTGTTAAATGGACCCTCTAGAATTTATTAGGCCAAAATAGGGATTTTTAAAAGAAGAATAATAGGAAATACCCTAAATTCGTAACTAAAATATTACCTAAATAGAAAAGGGGGCTATTAATAAATAAAATAGCTAATTGAGTTGTAATTGGATTCCTAAGCCTACCCTAATAGGTGGCCACGAATTTAGCTCCCATCCTAAAACCCAAATAGGAAGTGGAAAGCTTGGAAGGAGGTTAAGAAATAGAAAATTCAGAATTTAATGGGGGTTAGAGTCCTATTAGGAAATAACAACCCAACAAGCATAAATACTCTCCTAAATCCCCCATGCAAGGCCCTAGCTCGTTGCCAAGGGTTGCTGGACCAGGAGGAGAGGCCAAGGAGGGGGAGAATTTGTGGGGGGAAGCTTCATCAAGCTCATACCGAGTTCTTCAAGTTCTAGCCCTAGAAGAGGAAAAATGACTAAAGGTAGGCATTCTCACGAGCAAAAACTAAAGAGATTTTGACTGTAGATCGTTCCATGTACCAGGAACAATACCCTTAAGTTTCATGATTTATCATCGAGCCAATATTTACTTCTTGATCTTTGAAGTTCTGCCACTCGTCATGACCCCGAACCCTCTTCTTAAATTGATATCTTCATGCATACTCGTCCTCATGCCATGACTTTTACAAAAGAACTGATGGATGTTAGGCGTCTTTTTCTCTTTAAAGCCCTAATTTTATCCACCCTACTTCGTGAATTAATTCTCTCATCTCAACTGCTCACTGTTCATGTACTCCATGTTTGACTTGATAAAGCATGTCGAAACTCTATCTATTTTCAAATTCCTATTTACTGTAAGTACTCACATATGTCTAGATCAATATGCAACTTGTTTCATGATTTTTCATCGACTATACAATTAGTTATGAATTTTCAAATCACCTTGTGTCAAAATATGTTAAGTTGGCATGCAATCCCTGCTAGTACTTTTCCCGCTCGAACTCAAGTGAAGTACCTGAGAACCCGACAGCCGATAGGCTGTGTTCTCGGGGCTGGTCACGACAGCACTAACCATCACGTTCTGAACGGGACTGGCGCTGTTGTCACATTATGGCCGCCTGAGCAGATAGGTTTGTCGCGATCCTCAGACGACCCTGTCGCGTTAACTTTTGACCCCGTCACGACCCTCATATGGGTATGTCGCGATCTGGGCCTTTTGCAGAAACCCCCTATTTCTGAAATCTTGACTTTCTACAATAACCCTTTCCCTGTTAATTGTCTTAACTCAGTAATAAATTGTTAATCATGGACATGTAATTAGTTAAATTAAAAAGTATCCACGTGATTATTCATCTCCATGATTCTCTTACACTTGCACTCACTTTGAACCATCCAATATGGCTTAACTTGGCATGAAAATTGTCACATAATACATCTAGAAAATGATTTCAATTATATATTAATTCCCCTATTTTTAATGGACTTGTCTCGTTTCTCGCGTTGTTTGGGAATACCGATTCAACGCTCCACTGTTCTAGAATTCCTCTAGAACGTCGGGCACTTGTTTCTATATACACACTCTCTTGACTTGGACGAACTCTCCGTCGGATATTCCTTTTGCCGGACTAGTGAATCTTGTTCAAGGCCTCCGTAAGTCTCCTCTGTCTATGGATTCCAACATGGTCGATGAGCTGGTTGACCCTAACACCTATGATACCCTTTAGGGATCAACATGATCCAAACGGCTATTAGAAGTTCGCTCTTATCTTGAATCACGCTGGACCTCTGGACCTGTGGTTAACATGGCCAGTGGAAGGGTCGTGAGTTCCACTGACTGCCAATACTTAGTGCGCGTGTTGTGCAACTGTTACTATCGCCTGTTACTCGACATGTTATGTGCAATGTTCCTTAGTTCTCATCTATACTCTACTCGCTTATCTATTCACGTTCACTCTACTATCTCGTCTATCTCGTCTATTCATCTAGTACTCTCTTGGTACCTTTGAGCTGTGTGGCTCTACTGTTTTGAACTGTTCATGACTGTCTAGCGCTAAAATTGGTCTTGTGACTCTACTAACTTGAATGCATACTGCTGAGGGCACGGAGAGTGTCCGAGGGGCTCCAATCTAGTCCTAGGGGCAAAGAGCCACCCGAAAATACCTGCAGGGGCTATTGACGGTGTCTACATTTGCACCGGTCCTGACTGACTGTTTTGATTTAGCTAGACATCTGACTGTTACACTCTTACTGTTAGTCTGTTAGTTCAGACATACTACACTGTTACTGTACTACCACTGACTGTTACTGAACTACTACTGTCCTGCTATTGAGCGTCTACTGTCGTACTCTCTACTTGCTCTACTTGATACTTGCTATCTTGAATTATTGCGTTCTATCCTGACTTAGTCACATTCAAAGTACTCTATTCTCTCTCGGCTATCTACGGATAACCAAAGTGCCATTACTATTTCGATTGATGAAAGTTAATCAAAAGTGCTATACTATCTCGATTGATGAAAATCAATCAAAGTGCAATTTACTCTTTACACGACCATCTAATATCTCTTTCCTTGCTATACATGTCGCTTGCTATTTCTTGACAATGATGTTACTCGCTATTGTTGTTATCGTTTCTATCGTGACTTGACTTTATTCATCGTGCTATACTTGATTCATCTGCTATTTGAACCATGTTACTTGTGCTATTACTTTCTCGACTTTACATGACTCGCTCTATCATTAGTTACTTTGTCCTTTAAAGCATTAATCATTTAAAGTCTGCTTAACTATTAAGATTTAAGTCCTACTGGGTGTTATCGCTCACCCTTCGTCATTTTTATTGTGTCTCAGATAAGTCAGACAATGTCGTTACACACACCCATGGGACAGGACCAGAGTGATGAGCGACCCAGAGTCAAATGATGAAGTCACCCTAGCACAATGGAGTCTAGTAGTTATTGCTTTAGATTTCTTTACAATGTAATGATGTCATTGAGCCCTATGTATTGGCTCCGAATTAGTGGTTGTAACAGTCTTAGTGATTTTATAATGAAATCAAGAGTTTATTTCAATTATTGTTCATTAGATGCTCTGATGTTTGCGAATGTATGAGCAATTGTCGTTACCATACTCGTTGCTCATGTTCCCTCCGATTTATTCCGCTGCTAAATTGGAGGGGCGTGAAAACAACACTTATGGACATACTGAGGTCAATTCAGAAGACAACCAATGCATTACCACGAGCTTCCCAACTGCTGGAGAACGCTTTGGGATCTACTAAGCGGGACTTAGCCCATAGCTAGAATGAAGTACACCAACAATAGTAATAAACCCCAAAATAAGAAGCTCAAGAAGAAGGATAAACAATTGGCTCATGTACCTGATGGGAAGTGCTACCACTGTGGACGAATGGGACACGAGATTGAAGAGTGTTAGAGGAAGAGTGGAGCTTGCTTGCATTGTGGAAGTGTGGATCACAGGATCTGTGATTGCCCGCAAATGAAAGGAAAATAATCCCCAAAGAAGAACTAAATGGTCCTGAGTAGATAGAATCATTTTGATTTTGGAGTAGTAATCTTAATTAGAAAGAAACAAGTAAACCTTGGTACATTTGAACAATCTTCTATGGAATTGAGTAATATTTTGATGAAGGATATGTACATGTATGTATGCCGCTCCAAGAAATATCTTACCATGGTCTGAATCTTAAGAGGGGGAGATCTAAGGATCATTCAGTGACCACAATATATTAGATCATATGAATTTGGGGAATAAATTCTTTTAAGTGGGGGAGGGTGTAACAACCTGGATTTTTAAATCCCAAATAAATGGGGATAAATTAGCGGACAAGATTGATTAAGGACTCAATCAGGATAACCAAAGTAAAGAAGCAAATGAAGGAAGTCTTGGGATGAGTGGGAAAATTCATGAAAGGGGAACACTGGTACCCCTTGCTAGTTACAACTCACCAGCCCTTCGACTGGACAAAATATAACGTCGTCGGCCGAAGTACAACTTCATGTATGACGAAGTGAAACTTCGTATAAAATAGAAGAAAACACAGTCAATCGAGGTAGAACTTCATATATGATGAAGTGAAACTTTGTATAAAATGAAATATAACATAGTCAGTCGAAGCATAACTTTGTATATGACGAAGTGAAACTTCGTATAAAATAGAAATTAATACAATTGACAGAAGTGGAACTTCGGATATAACGAAGTGAGACTTCGTATATGGTGAAATATAACGGTGTCAGTCGAAGCTAAACATCGGATATGACGAAGTGAGACTTAGAATATGATGAAGTGTAACTTCGTATCAAATAGAAGAAAATGTTGTCAGTCGAAGCAGAACTATGGATATGATGAAGTAGGACTTCACAGATGACAAAGTGTAACTTCGTATAAAATAGAAGAAAACATTGTCAGTTGAAGTAGAACTTCGGATATGATGAAGTAGATTTCGTATATGACGAAGTACCAATCGATTGCCTTTTATGTAATCAATGTTCTTTCCTTCAGTAATTAATGTTCTAAATGAACAATCGATGTTTTCCTTCAATAATTGATGTTCATATGAGCAATCGATGTTTTCCTTCAGTAATCGATGATCTAAATGAACAATCGATGTTTTACTTTAGTAATCGATGTTCACAAGAGCAATCTATGTTTTCCTTTAGTAATCGATGTTTTCCTTCAGTAATCGATGTTCATATGAGCAATCAATGTTTTCCTTCAGTAATCGATGTTCATATGAGCAATCAATGTTTTCCTTTAGCAATTGATGTTCACATGAGCAATCGATGTTTTCCTTTAGCAATCAATGTTTTTGACCAATCGATGTTTGTCAGTAATTGATGATTTTCCTTCACCAATAGATTGTCTTTATGGCAATCGATTGACTTGTTATTTGATAATCAAATGTCTGGTTATTCAGCTATCGATTGCCTTGTTACTCAGCAATCGATAGAAGTCTGTGTATTGATGGCCTTGTTTGTCAACCGATTGACACTTTTAATATGGCCTATTAAACACCAATCGATGGAGGACTTTGTTCTCCAATCGATGTGAGCCTTTCACAATTGATTGGTGGTTTCATTAGCAATCGATGTAGCCTTGAACACCAAATGTCTGGGAGCCTGGTCTCCAATCGATGACAACAAAAGGAAAAAAAATTATGTCAAGGCATGAGTGGTCCTTACCTACCCTTGTCCTTTCCCCAGAAATAAGTCACATAGATATGGCCCTGGAATGGTGGTCTGTCCTTTTTGTAGACCAAGTCAATGGTAGGTATGGCAGGATATGGTTTGGGCATGGCCTATGTATGGACAGGTTGGAATTTTTGTCCCTTCTATAGGAATAAAGAAAGGGTCCTAAGTACGACCAAAGACCCCATAAATAAGCCATATGGCCCTTCTTGGCCAAACCTTATGCCTTCTTCTTGTTCCAGAAGGTAGCTTGGAGCCTTTCCCTCTGCACCTCATTTGCCTTAACCTGAGTAGACCCAATGGTAATCTTGGAGCTTGAGAGCTCCCCTTCTACCCTTCCGTTAAAGCAACATGTTGAAGAAACTTGGAGACCTGACACAATGGAGCACTCCGGAGCTGGAGGGATGATCCTACAGCTTGGAGCTTGGAGAGCTTGGAAATTCTTCATCCTCGGACCACTGCCTCGACCTGTGGAAGCTAGACTTCAAGGAGTTTTTCTTCCTCTAAGCCTTGCATCAAACAACAGAAATAGATTTGAAGGAGCAACCCAAAAGTAGGTTTCCTCGGGCACAAACTAAATGTCTAGTTCTTGTTCTAAGCATCCTTGAATTTTCTTTGTTAAGAACCTAGTGAAACACCTTTGATTTGCCTAAATGTCTGATCAGTAGAGTGTTAGAACTTTTCCTGACCCTCACACCCTTCCCATGACTCACCTTATTTCTGCCTGTTCTTAAGGAACATGACCCTTGTTCCTAGGAAATATGCCTAGAGTTCTCGATCATTCCTAGAATATGAACCCACTAATTTGTCTATTGGTCCATGCATTTCTGGAACCATTAGACTGGAAGTGTAACCTTCAAACTTGATCATGTGGTGTTTTCAACAACCTTCTTGTTGGGAACCTTGTCTAAGTTTCTGGTACACCATTGAAACACTTGTTGTTGGCATCATTGGGTCTGATGCACTCTTGTGTTATCCATAGACCCTTCCTGTTCCAAGTACACTACGACTGGCCCTTGTGGCAACTTCGACTAGCCCTTCTGGCCACTTCGACTGATTCTCTTGTCAACTTTGACTGGCCCTTGTGGCAACTTCGACCAGCCCTTCTAGCCACTTCGAATGTTTCTTCTTGTACACTTCGATTGTCAATTCGATTCTCTCTTCCAGCCACTGTGATCTATCCTATAGAAGAGTAACTAGCGTGACAGTAACATATGTACCTTGTACATGTTAAAAATGGTAAGAATGTGAAGATTATTCTAATGACTCCTAATTTGTCTTGGATCTGTCCCCTTGTGATTAACTAAAACTCCACCTTCGAAATCTACTTGCCTTGAATCTGAAAGCAAAAGGAAATGTATAAGAACCCTCTTGATCTTGCTAACATGACTTGATCCATCATGATTACTTGAATCCTTACTAATCTGTACTCTTGAAGTTCCTTGATCTGAGCTCATGTCATGGCTTCTATGAAATCTTACAAGTCTGTCCTTCTTGACTCTGAATGGCCATCTTGTTCTTGAATTCGACACTACTATTAGGATGATATCCCTGATAAAATGTCTATGCAATAGGGGCCTGATCCGGTCCCGGGGAGGAGTGCCCCGACGTACTTATTAACCTGGGGGATATGGATCAAACAAATTTGAGCGGTGCTTGGCATTGGCATCCATATGTATGCAAGATTGGAAAGTGACTTTTATTATATGAAATGAATGAAGCACGATGTGCTTATTTGATATGATGTGTTTGATTCATTCATTTGACTTGACAAGTTTGATTCGTTCGAAATGGCCAATCTCCTGTTCTTGTTACATACTTGATTTGGATCATCGTTCTCATGACACGAGAGATAGCATGATTTGCCTTGAATTCCTGCGATATGCAACTTTTGCCTACTATAAGCATGCTTCCTGTTTATCTTGATCTCCTATTGTTTATCCTTAAATTTCAGCCTGTTAAATTGTTAATTGAGTATATTTTGCCCACACCATGAGATATAAATCTTACTGGAGTAGTTTGCTCATAAACCTATTAATATTTTAGGTATTTTTTGGAGCATGATTAGCATGTAACTGAACCACTGTGTGGAGAGCTTGGAAGCACATTGGAGGAGTTTTATTTTCAATTTTTAGATGTGTAAGCAAACCTTGTATCATGCTTGTAAACCACCATGGATGGATCTGTTACGAGTAGTGTTTTCTTTTGAAATTAGTATTTGTATAAACCATTCAATAAATGAAAGAATCATGTTATGGTTAATCTTTGTATGAATGATGCAATGCAAGAGCTTTTATGTTTGAATGAGAATGAGCCATTTCTGTTGAGAAGTTTTGTCATTTTAATTAATGTAAATTTCAGGCCCTAATTGTGTGGTTAAGGCTTGGCCTTCTAGTCCATAACCATTATGACTTGAATGTTGTGTCCCGATGAGATGAGGTGTTTGGTCAAGGCTTATGTTGACAGATGAGATTGGATTATTTCATTTCAGATTCTTTTGAATTTTCGTTGAAATTATGATACCCTAATTTTGGGGGCGTGACATGTCACTATTTTAGACTCAAAAGATTTGTTCTTTTTATTGTTAGGGGAGTAGCCTAAACAATGTCTATTAGTGTTAACTTTAACACTAATCACTTCGTCAAGCTTTTACTTTCCCTTCATGAGTATAGAAATAGTAGATTTCAGATCATTCATTTTTTCATGCAACTTTTTAATAGAATTCTCAAAAAAATTAAAATTCTCTTCGAGCACATTCAGTTTATTTTTCAGCTCCACATTTTCAGATTTTAGATAATTATTTTCTTTTTCAAGTATGCTCAATTTTTCAGTAAAACCACAATCATGTGCCATGCATTCAAATTCTTCTTCATACAATACAATTTTACTCTGTCTGATGTCATTAGAATGCTCAAGAACCTCCCATTGCAATTTTAATTCATGACAAGAGGTGTAGTGAGATTCATCATGCAGAATACTTATAACTTCATTTTCAATACTTTTTTTCTTTTTGATTTTCATGCATTTTTCATGCAAAGAAATGTACATTATTTCCCACTCCTCAAGTGTAAAAGAATCTCAGTCAGAGTTTAACTATAGAGTTTCATCCTCCATAGCCATGAGACTACACTCAACATCCTACTTCTCCTGGACATCTTCTGTTGTAGAGCTTGACTTATCGGAGTCACTCCATGTGGCGACCATGGCTTTTGGTTTCTTTGGCTTCCCTTTCTTCTGCCTTTTAAGAAAGAATGGGCATTCGGATCTCATGTGCTCAATCTCTTAACATTCATAGCATATCATCTCAGATTGTTTTCTACTAGAGTCACCTTGCTTGGCTTTACCATTGAAATCTTTAGGAAGTGTGACCAATTGTAACTTCTTCTTTCTCAGAAATTTTTTGAAGCTCTAAGTTAGCTTTGACACTTCTTTCTCATCTCTACATTATGAGCTTTCTTCTGAACTAAGTGCTATGTGTTTTTTAGCTTTGAGAGTCCTTTTGTTGTTGTTGGGTTGCTCAGCCTCCTCCATTTTTAGGTTGATCTCATAGGTCATTAGAGTCTCAATTAGTTCCTCCACAGTGAGACTTGATAAACTCTTAGAGTCCTCAATGACCGTGACTTTTGTGTGCCACACCGGTGGGAGGGATCTCAAGATTTTTCTGACCAATTCCGAGTCCGTGTACTTCTTTCCAAGTGAGCTGAAGCTATTGGTAATTTGGGTGAGCCATGTGAACAACTCAAAAATTTTTCCCACCAGGCTCATCTTGAACATTTCATATTCGTTAGAATATTTGCTCGGGTCTCTTTGACTTCTAATGTGCCTTCATAGATTACACATCTCCTTCATTGAGCTACACATGGAGACACGGGAAAACTCGTCAAGGTGTATAGCATATTGCATAATATTCATGGAACTAAAATTAAGTTTGGATTTTAATGTTGTCCTCCGTCCACTTTCCATCATCCTCTGGCAGTGTATATGCACTGTTACTCACGACTTTCCAAATCTCATAGTCTTGAGCTATGAGAAAGACGTGTATATGGTTTTTCTAGTAGTGGTAATTATTGCCATCAAAGTAAGGTGAACGATGGATGGAATGTCTTTCAGGCATGAGTCCCTTGTTAGCCATTGCACACGGGATCTCTCTTAGAGTAAGAGAACCAGCTCTTATACCGATTGAGGTAAACGTGTGCAATACTCAACTAAGAGGGGACAGGAGAATTGGTTGATTACTGATTAAAAACTTTTTCTCCTATTGCAAACTTAAACTCAATTAAGCAGAATAAACAACTTGAGTAGCATAGCTAAATATAACAAATTTATAGACGAAACCAACGTAACCAGCTACCCTAGCATGCGTAGAATGCATATATAAAAGATGGGAAAAGCCACACATACATGCAGAATTTCTAGAGTGGTTTGGCCACACACCACAAGCGCCTACGTCTACTACCTCATATTCCCGTGAGGATTTTCCACTAACTTGTTTAGTGTTACAAACCCCTCAGCACACAGTTGTTTCTCGGGGACAACACCAACACCACCACGATCCTTGTTTGACAAGTACAAGAATCCAAACCCAACCTCATGCTCACAAACTAAGCACACACACACTTAACATTTAGATTGAAGTATAAAGAGGAAACTCAGACAAGGAGAACATTAATTGAATGGTGAAGTAAGGATTCCCCCTATCAAGAAGTTGGCTTTATGATCATCTTTATTGGATCGAGATGGAGCTTTAGATGTCCTAGAGGGGGGTGAATAGGACTTCTTTGCACTTTAAACTTTTATCTGAAAATAGGTAACACTAAATAGAATCGTTAGTACTTAGTGTAGTGTGTGAAACAAGTGTTAAACTTGGCGGAAACAATCACACAAGTGCACAAAGGATTTTATCCTGGTTCGGCCCTTCCCACATGGAAGTCCTACGTCCAGTCCCCAAGAACCTCTTGGGATTTCACTAACTATCAAGAACACTTGGCCTTCTCTCAACCTGAGAGGTATTACAACCCACTTGCACCCAATCAAGTCTTCCTTTACCAAGGGGTACAATGACCACCTACAACCGTAGGTCTTCCCTTCACAAGAGGGGCACTATACGGAACAAACCCTCTGCTGGTTTTCTTATACATAAAATAAAACACTGTGTGCCTGCTCAGAAGGATGAGCAAACACAGAAGATCAGAAAGAGATACAACTAAGAATGGAAGTTGTAACTTATTCTGACTCTAAGAGGGTGGACTCAAAAGATTTAGAATTACAGAAGACCACCCAAAGAGAAAGACTTCTAAAAAAAACAAGAGAGCTTGGAAGCCGAAGCTTTAGGGAGCAGCTCTCTTCAGATGTACTTAATGCCTTTCTTTCTCTATACTGTAGAAGATGAGGTTGTGTATGTCAGGTCTATCACTTATGTTCAAACTTCAGCTCATATATATATGTGCATCAGAGACTTGAGCTTCCCATTTGAAACTGAACGTTATAAACTAGCCGTTTGAAAGATAGCCGTTAGGATCTTGGGTATTGAGACATTGAGGCTGCTGAGTTGTCTAACAGATCTTCAGCTCTTGGAGTCTCAATGTCTTTAGGCTATGCAGATAGCTTCAAGGCTCAATAGATAGCTTCATTAAATGTTCTACAAGCTCCATACCATGACTGAAAGCATCGCATGCTTCAGTGAGTAGCTGCATTCCTAGGAGGACAAGAAAGACATAGATACGTCCATTCTTTCGAAGGTAGGTAAGATAAAAATATATAAGGAGAAAAAGAGTTCAGATAGACAGTTGTTTAGAGCATTTAAAGATAGACATATAGTTGTATGGGGAATACAAGGACTTTTCTTGAAAGTCATGGAGTTCTGACAGAAAGGAGATGTGGTAGGTGAGTTCTGATAGATAACCCATGCTGCTTATACCTACCATCACATTAAACTCTTGACCATCTGTCAAACTAGGATAGAACTACATTTCTGACAATAAGAGAGAGAATAGATATACAAATCTTTCAGATTTCAAAAAAATATTTCAAATGAGACTAATATTTAAATACAATATTTTTCCTGTGAAAGATATTTGAATTTTGATAGCAGAGAAAAAATCACAAGGATCATATAAGAGATCCAAAGGAATAAAGAAAATCATTGAAGTAATCAATAATAACTTATTAGATTTTGTAAGAAATGATAGATACATAAAATTATCTTAGTGTGAGTGAGCAGAAAGTTGATGTTATACTTCGACTACTAAAGAGTCGGAGTGAGTGAAGATAAGAATAAACTGGACTTCGACTTAATAAAAGTCGCAAGGAGACATCAAATGATAACAGACTTTGACTTCTAGAGAGTCGGAGTGATAAAGGTTTGTTCATCAATCAATACCATACTTCGAATTTCAAGGAGTCGAAGTACGAAGCGAACTATAAAGCATTCAATGCGAGACTTCGACTTTTCAGGAGTCGGAGTGAGCTCAGTTGATAAACAATCGGTATCTGAACTTTGACTTTTCCAGAGTCGGATTTCAATTATACTTCAATTTCACAATAGTCGAAGTGCTTCCAGTTGTTCAGCAATCGGTACAACACTTTGACTTTTCAAGAGTCAGAGTCAGTATGGTATACAAAATACACTTGTGGACTTAGAAGAATTTTCTCATCAAGTGGGTCAATGTTAGACACTTAGGTCCTATGTGTGTTGACACACAAACTAAAATAAGTAATACATAGTATAATACATGTATGCCTTTACTTTGTCATGTTAATTTTTATACAAAATAACTTGTGGTATATATTTCAATAAATTTATTTTTAGGAGAGATTAAAAGATTTTGTCATAGCAAAAACACAATGTTCAAACATTCAGAAAAGATAATTGCACAATAGTATTCTTAAGATAATTGCTCAACAATCTCTACTGGACGATGACAAACTGAAGGATATGCCGATGTAGAAAGGCTCCAAGATGACGATCCTCTGGTTGGAGCACATAGTCCGTGTCTTTCAGATCAACAACAACTCCTTCGAACATTAGAAAGGCTTGTAGACAATGAAGACTCGTTCTCCAAGCTTCTGCAACTTCAGGGCTTCAGTAGATACTCTTTAGGGAAACACAACCATCTCTTGAACTCTAGGGAACAAGATGATCTCTTAAGGGTGTGGAGAACTCTCTTCTATCATGGAGACATGTTGGTATATATAGTGCAACACCAAAAGACCACAATTTTTGCCTAAGTTCTGATGAAGGAAAGAGTCTTGCTCAAATATGGAAACCTCATCATCGGAATTGATCAATGGATTTCAGGGGTTCAGTTGACTATTCTTCAAGATGGTCCTGCAGTAAAAATCCGTTCTGTACGTCACTCGATCGATTATTGGAGTTTGATCGATCATTCTCCTCAGGTCTTAGAATCTGGATCCTCTAGAAGTTTTGGTTAACAAAATAAAGAGTTTGGTCGACTGTTATTAGTCTTGAACTCAGTCCCTGGAAGGATCGGTTGATCGAAACATAGAATTCAGTTGACCATTTGACTCTAGAATTCTGGACAGCTTCAGTGGGACTTTCGGTCGACCGAAACATAGAATTCGGTTGATTGACTTTCAGTTTTATAGTTTCCATTTGATCTTCTACTTCTATTCTTCCCAAGCCTTAGCCTTGTAAGGTCCACTTACAAGGATGAATTGGATCTTATTTTCTACACATTTAATACACAAATTAGACTCTCAAATTAAATATAAATAAACCAAATACTTAGGTCATCAATATGAATAAGAATTGGTGCATTGTGATCTTATCAACATGAATCACAAATTAGTGTTTTGTGATCATCAAAATCTACAAAGTACAACAAATGTTAATTAATTTTAAAGTAAATACTAAGTTCTTTAAAAGCAATGTTATAATAAAGTAATTGTTTAAGATAAATATTAATTGATCTTAAAGTAATGTTAAGTAATGTAATAGTTACTTTAAGACTTCTAAACTTTTACTTCATAATAGATAAATTTTTACTTTAAAATATGTGAACATTTACTTCAAAGCATATATTGTTTCAAAGGAACAAAAACTACTTTAAGTGATGTAGTATTGTTCTTTAAATCATATATACACTCACTTTAAAACATATACTATTTTTTTTTAAGTTAGCTTAGTTATATTTAAAGAAGAAAGAGAGAAAAGACATCTCATGAGTGATAAGAGCAAAATAAGAACTAAAAGAAGTGACTAAGAGAGAGAGAGAGAGAGATGGCAAAAGATGCTTCAATATATTATTAAATACTCTTTTCAAAAAATAGGGACTACAAAATAAGTCTCCCCAAAAACACTACAAAAAAATGCGGCTTTAGCAACCAATATTGCGACCGAAAGTTTCAGTCATAGATTGGTGACCAATTAGTGACTGAAAGTCTTCAGTCGCTAAATAAATAATATAATGACCGATTTAAATTTGGTTGTAGATTTTTACAGTTTCCCGAAAGGAGCAAAATTTTGTGACCAAAATTAATCAATCGCTGTCACCGTAAAAAAAAAAAATCTCTTCTTCCACTCTTTCTCTCCCTCTCTTGTTCACTATCGTAGGACGCCGTTGTCGCCACTGCCATCTCTCCGATAGCCAGAGGTAACTTCTCTCTCTCGCTCTCTCTCTCTCTAGATTTGATGGTTAGTTGGGGCATGCAGCAATGGTGGGGGGTGGTGGTGGGGGTGGGTTGGGCGGTTGGGGCGGTGCACGGCTGGCAGTGGGGGGGGGGGGGGGTTACTATTCGAGAGGGAGGGTGGGCTGGGCGGTTGGGAGGGGGGAGCATGGTCGGCAGTGGGGGGGGTTACTGTTTGAGGGGGGGAGGGCGGTTACTAGTCGGCAGCCGCCACCTTGTCCACTGCCACCACTAGTGCCCCCTCCTCTTCCATAACCCATACCCTCTGCGCCTCCACCATAACCCTCACCATGTCTTTCACCATAGTTGGAGCCAGACCCCCCACCTTCGCCACCACCGCCTTCACCCTCTCAGCCTCCACCTCTACTACCCGCATATTGAGTCAGAACTCTAATGGCAGAGGTAGGGCCTAGGAAGACCGGGACCAGAAAACCCACAACAACAATCCTAGACCATGTGATTTGATTCCTCTTTCAAGTTTCTATATCTCTCATTGCCTAGTGCAGTGGCCCAATCTATTGATTATCCTTTAAGACTGTTGTCTGGTTACCAAATGATCACTTTCTATGCCATATATTTGTTGCATAGGATTTCTCCATTTACTAGTCCGCTTTAATGATGTATGCAAGTGGGGAGGATTACAAATTGTTTGTGGTGGACAGATTTATTGATGCCTTAGAAGATGTCAGATCCTCCATACTATTTTTTTTTCATCTACTTATCTCTTTGTTGTTTTATTAAACTAGATTAATGTGTTTAACAATGTGATAGACAAATGGCATTTTTCTGATTGATTGCTGCCTACTCTACAAATGATGAGAGTGTTGGCATTAAGTTTCAGCAATGATGGGAAAGGCACTCTTTGGTGGAGGGAAATGCAGAATACTCACTTCCTTGAGGCTTCAGGTTTTGCGCTACTATGGAGAAACTAATAGGGTTGCAGATTGCCTAGCTTCTTTGGCTTGCGCTACTGGGGTTAACGACGTCTTCATTGGTTTTTCATCATTACCTCATACTTATAAAGGCTCAGTTGTTCTTGATAAAATTGGCCTACCTTCTATCAGATTTTAGTAGCTTTGTCTATGTATGTATAGGGGTATGCCTCGTAGCTCTTTGTAAAGATGACCTCCATAATATATATGAAATTTGTCAACTGGTTGATCGCCTAGTGGAGGGAGAACATCCCCTCCTACTGGAGGGGTGCACTCTACTGATCGCTAACTCAGTGTTTTAGTTAAGAAAAAAGTCTTAAGGTATTATTGAAATAATTGAACGGCTTGTCCTCTTTTCTAAGTTTGAAGTTTAATCTTTGGCAACCTATTGCAGTGGTAACTTGAACAAAGGATGTTGTTTCTACACTTTACATGGAAGTACATTAGTTTTGATCTCAACCCACACTTTTTGGTTTGCCCCTTCTCTATAAAAATTGCAAGTAATCCTTCATTGAGTCAGGCTTTGCCAAATGTTCAATGGGTGGTGTTATTCACTACAATGTTTTTTTGCAGTTTGGGAATAGCATGTATTTTTCTTTTTCCTACTCTAGAAAGTGTTGCTTGTTTAGTCATCTTTATGCTTTATAGGGAGCTTTATAGTGAGTCGTTCCTAGAATAATACTCCTTTTCAATAGAAACAAAAATGTCAATTACAAATACGATAGGATCTCTATTTTAGAAAGAGAGTTGTGTAGTATCAATTCTTATAAGAAGAGAAATAGAAGAACATGAGCAAGATTGTGGTGGTTTTTAACCCTTAGGATATGTAGGTTGGTGTTTGAATGATGAATTGAGTGTATGAAGTTTCTAAGAACAAGAAGAACTAGAAGACGATGATGTGAAGAAAGTGCATGCAACTAAGAACAAAACAAACAAAAGAACAAGAGAAGTAAGAGAGATGGGTTGGTGCAGTAAGGGCTGAGAGGCACTGGAGACTCCTCCTTGTCACAGCTCTGGCGATGCTCCAATGACACACGCTCCGACAGTAACTTCTCCTTGGTGATGAAGACTCCAAGCACTCTCAAATTCTCACAAGAGCACACAAAGGAGAAACTCGAAGTTTAGAGCTCCCTAGGGATGATTCAGCTTCGTAACCTCTGATGCAGAGCCATAAGAGGGGAATTTATAGGAGTTGGGCTTGAATTCCCAAATGCCTAAATCGGGTCAAAAATAGTGGACACGCATATAGGAAACATGTCAGGTCAAGACAACGCAATTAGGAAACTTCCATAATTCGACTGAAATTCCGAAGAATAGAAAGTATTTAAAGATGTCAGATAGACACAACACAGATTCTGAATTACTATAACTGATTGGGACACTTTCCATAAATCCAAAAATGGAAGGCTTAAAATGCATCCACTTGACACGATGCCTTTAAAGATAATAGATTATAGTGAGGCAAGTCGGTCATACCGATTAGGAAAGTCATAAATTGCATGAGTCTGCCATGCAGTGAATAAATTTGGCAATAATTGATTTTAAAAAAGCCGAAAAGGAAATTACCAAAAATGATTTATGAAACTTGAATTGCATCAACCTGACCTGCCGCTTATTTCCATAGCCAATCAGAACAATAAACACGTCAGCTTTACCAGATGCTTATTTGCTTACCAATCGGAACAATAAACACGTCGGCTTGACCAGACAGGTATATCGTTCATCAATCAGTATGCGTACCTACTTTAGCAATCTGAACAAGAAATGTGTCGGCTTAAGCTGTTGCGGATATGCTGCATCAATCGGAACAAGAAACTCGTCGGCTTTAGCTGACACAAATATTCTTTATCAATCGGTACAAGCATCTTCCTTAGCAATCAGAACAAGAAGCGTGTCGGATTTAGCTGACCCGGATATGTTTCATCAATTGAAACAAGGAAAGCGTCCACTATACCTGAATCATATATCAGGACCCTCACAGTGCCAAAAAAAAATCCCTAGAAATACTAGAAAAACCTAGAAAGATTGGAAAAAAACACAAAATGATTAAATGAGGAGAGCCACTTTGGGGCATTGCAATATAATATGAAATTACTCTGTATGAAGTAAAAATAGTATGTTTATAGCTACCCAGCCTTAGCGTTTGCTTTGTAAGGGAGTGGAACAAAGAGACACAAAATGGAGTGAATGGAATGAAGTAAATGAAGGGGAGCAAAGTGGAAAGACTAAAAAGTAGATGTCAAGGTGTGATGTGACACGCCTTTGACAAAAGTTTTTCTTCAACTTAAAATAGAGTAGCAATGGAGTAGCTTAAATAAAGCTTCAAGGAATAACCCATTGTTTGGATGAAATGAAGAGATGTGCACAAGGGCATGAAAGTGGAGAGATCAACTTCTAGCATTGTGGAAGTATCCCAGGACACAATCCTACAGGTTTCACTATTGGGGAGCGTTTACCAGCTTGTAGACATGCTGCAACCAAAGTGGATCTGGAAAAAAAGACGAATTGATATAGGAATCCAACAAAGGGGTTCACAAAAAATAGTCTAAAATTAACAACAAGATGAACTGAGTACTTGACTTGGAATGAAGTATTTCATGTTAATTGGAATAAAGAATAAGTGGTTCTCCTCATTTAAGCATGAGAGTGCTCTTCCAGCAATGTGCTCAGAACCTATATGATGCATGTTGGGCTAAAAGAAAAAGATTAAAACAAAAGAAAATAGAAAATAGTGAAGGATAATATTACTACATTGTTGAGTTAAGTCAGGACACCAAATACTTCAGGCGTGGGTTCGCCATCCTCTTCCGGTCCAACATAACGACCTATCTACATGAGTAAGAATCCTTTGAAATCATCATTGTTTTTTAATGAAGGGGAACTCGAACTTCAGATTCATCAGAGCCACATGGTCCTTGATGTGCTCTATAGAATAATAACATATAGTAGAATGCATTGTGCAAAGACTATGTACAAAATATCTTCTCAGTGGGACTATTAAGATGCCACATCAAGCAGAATTGAACGTTCGCATCTCGGTGGTCGGCTTGGCATCCCGGTGAGACTAGCTTCCAAACAAGCGCTTAAAAACCATCCGCATTGATAAGCATAAATAATAAGCAGTTTTGAAAGAATAGCTTGTAAGAATCGTGTCAGGGTGACTGGATGCTCTTTACCTCTTAAATCACGTCAACATATGCCGATGCGTATTACCTCATTCATAACCTGACTGGGAAATGGAGAAGAGCATTAAATTCTCATCGTCTGTTGCTGATGCGATTTACATCAGTGCAACATGTTTTGTTCAAGAGCTACTCTAACCCATTAATTCATTGTTGTAGTGCTACTTAGACGTCTCCTTAGACCATGCACGACCCATGGGCTTATAAATAATCCCTTTTGGTCTAAGTAGCACAAACAAATACGCAAGATTTGTGTGAATGGTGCCTTCGTTTGATATGATATGATAAGTTTGATATTATATGTATGATCATGTGAATATGTGATATCTATGTGAATATGGCCAATTCCTTTTGTTATGATTCAAATCTGAATTACCTGTCCATTGCATATGAAATTCAGTATTCCATTTGATATGATATTCGTTCTATTCAGCTATTGGACCTGTTAGTATTGCATGCATTGTCATCATGTTCATGTGCATATCTGCCTATTTAAAATGTTGATCATGTATTAGTGCCCGCACATTGAGATGTAAATACTACTGAGCTAGTTCGCTCACCCTATCATCCTGCCCTTTTCAGGTAGTGACAAGGATATCGTGGAATCCGATGGGGCAGGGCAACAATGATGAGCATCCGTCTTATGAGGAGTCGACAGTTTAGGAATAGATATTTTAGTAGTATGTAATAGTGATACATTTTCATGGAGTCTATATTTGAATAATGGACCCTATGGTTGGCTCGGATGATGTAAGATTTTCAATTAGTTGATTGTAAATAAAAATAAAGAATATATTAGCTGGTAATATATTGTCTTAAGCATGTGGTTATAATTAGTTGTTGCTCTGAGTTACTCGACTGTGATACTTATATTTGTATCGTTCACGCATCCCGATATTATTATGCTGCTAAATTTCGGGGTGTGACATGACCTCTTCCATGCCATTTCACTTGATATGACATGTAACCTCATCTATATGTGCATGCAAGTTGTGTGGCAGCCCTAACTAGGCATGCCTGATGAGGGCTAGCCCGGGTAGAGAGTGGATGACCTTGATTCAACCGTGACCCTTGGATCCATTGCCTGAACGATATCGAGCCCCTCTGCCTAAGGCTAGCCATGAAGACGTTGGGCCTACACCAAGTGTGGATGAATGAGGTAGAGCTGAGAAGGATTGGTAGAAAGACCTATGGGAAGCCGAAGAAGGTGGACTGGCGCCTACGCTTCCCCGAGTAGTATGTTGACTGGAAGCATGGGGGTACTGTGGTGGAGTCTGAGGCAGAGGACAACCATGCATACCTCCAGTGCTACTATGAGGTATATGGAGAGAGGGACTTCATAAGGCCAGTCGGGGTATGTTCTTCTAACCTTGCCCTATCTATCTTAACCTGTATGCTTGACCTATGTAATGCGCTGGGAATGCAAGATGCCCAAGATGCATTGATCGAGACTCTTTGTGCCTAGTTGGTGAGCATGAAGGCACAGTTGGCTAGCACCTAGGAAGCACTAGAAGCCCTAGTACGTGTATGTATGCTTATTGTCACGCCCCCGATTTTAGCAGCGGAATGAATTGGGAGATGCGACGAACAAGCAAGCATTCAGAAACTATAGACAAATAGCTACTACAAGTAGGGCCCATAATAGAATAAGCAAATTATTTTCCTTTATTTATCAAAAATGAATATTACATTCTCCAATGTCAAAAATAAGCACTCCTTGCTCACCAACCTAGTTATCTCTCAAAAGAAAGGGGAAAATTACAGTAATGAACATTCCCTCATAGACTAACTAGAAATAGGAATGACTCTCTAAGTGTACTCTATGGTCAGCGCACAAGTCCCATCATTTAGCTTTACCTTTACTACCTAAAACGTTAAAGAGAGTAGGTATGAGCGCACTCGCCTAGTAAGATTTACACCGTCATGGGCAAATATAAGTAATTAACAGTCTCAAGTTGTATGCTATGAATTAAAATATGCAAGGAACAGTCGGTAAGAAAAATATAACTAGCAATGTAATCAAGAAATGTCCAATCAATTCGTGATATCATGTAAGCAAGACGATCAAGTATAAGAGATTGTTATGCTAGAAAACTAACATGGCCAATAGTGCAAGAAAGTCAGTAATACTAGAGTGAGAACAATCGGTATTGTACAAGAAAGTTCTTTATACGTAAGAAGGTCACTAGAGTAACTTTTAAGATATCAAGATAGCACTGAAACATATGAGCACGCAAGACACTTCACTAACAAGCACTTTGATTAGCCCGTTCTGGGCACTCCATGAGAATATCACGCAGGATCTACTGGTGCCTCAAGCAAGCACGTCCCTCAACCGCCGGGGTTAAGGACCAGCACACAGTAGTGAGTAACAAGTGAAGTCAAGCAAGTTTATCACATGTAACAAGTACATGTCATGCTAAGCACCAATCATGTTTCCGCACCACACCAGGCAACACGACTTCGCTAGGGGATCAACCTAGCAATCAACACCTGGGGTAACAAACATCTTTGGGAAACTGGGTAATCAACACCTTGGGGTAACATGGCTTTGTCGGGAGCAAATCCGACAATCACACCTATAGGCAATACAACTTTGCTAGAATCTCCAGGACTAGATACAGGCCCATAGTCAAGTTTGTATTGCGCAACACTGGCATATACCTTATTGAGCCCGTCGACTCAAGGGTAACGAGAAAGTGTTTTTGAGCCCATGACTCCAATATCATGATCCACTTTAAGAACATATTAGAAGAAGGTATGTCAACATGAATAGATTGGTGGAGAGAGTTCAATCATGTCAATATTAATGATTATCGAGAGTGTCATGTCAATAATGATATAGAGTTCAAAGGTACTTCGGGAATATTGAGTCAAGAGTTCAATCTACAAGCATAACGTCGCATTTACATAGATTCTATCTTTAATTAATAACTAGGTTTTATGTGTTATACTTGAGCACTCCGAGAAAGTTAAGATGAGAGAGAGAGAGAGAGAGAGAGAGAGAGAGAGAGCGTACTAATTTCTGAGTACTTCATGGTACAACCTACTCATCAGCCATGTGGGAATCCATGGTCAGAGGAGACTTATAGAGGCCTTCGTCAAGGAGTCACTAGTCCAGTAGAAGGAATATCTGACAGAGAGTACATCCAAGCCAAGAAAAGGGTTTCCTATCGTGCAAGAGTGTATGTGCAAGTCACACATGAGAATCGCTCATGTGCATGTGTGAGTACATTCTTAAATACGATTTTGGAAACCTCACATTAAGCAAGTAATAAGAGTGCTAAATTAGGAATAAAATCATGCATGACCAATTTTAGCAAGTTGCCATGTGCTTATTTTAATCAGTTTGATAACAAGACAAGAAAAAGAGAGTAATTAACAAGTAGAGAACATGATCAATCACTTAAGATCAATTAGAATCATGTCAAAATATTTAAAATTTAATCATGAGTTGAATTAATGCATGACAACACCTTCTAGAACCTTCCCAGAATAGATCAAACTCACACATGCAAAGAAACAATGCAAAACAATGGAAACCAGGACGTATGATCATTACAAGGCAAATGTAGACCCATACCTTCCACTTCTAGGTTCATAACTCACTAATTTATTATGCAAATATCACACATGAATGTACCATCTTTAATCCCTTTGAATGAGGAATCTAATAAAGAAAACATCTCATCATTTTGAAGTCTATAGAAAACGTTATGGCCAGTTAAGTGGAGACTTTGTAGTCTGTCCTCAAGAAAGAAGAACATGACCATAAGTATGTCGCAACCTTATTGTGACCAGGAGGTTGCCACTTTCTAGATTTTGATGTGACAAGGTTTCTGTCTTCTTATGGTTGTGACATGTCGACCTGTCACAACCTTAATATGACTTCTGGGTTGGCTTTTCCACCTATTTCCAACTCCGACTTGGATTAGGTTTGACATAGGGATCTTTGAAAAATCACAAAAAACTATATACTTATCCAAATTAAGTGAAACATTTTTTTTAGTTAGGGGACTTCCTAACCAACCTATAAATTAGAATGCAATGGTCTTTTGACAGGGTAATAAGAAATTGTGTGATTGTCTATATAAATCTGACACAGTAGGCTTGTTCGGGACAATACTCTCTCTATACAAAATCAAAATTGGGGAAAAATGTGTCTATGGAAACTAGACTTGGAGGGAAACAATATTCATGTTGAGTGCTTGATCTGAAAATGACTCATATAAGTGGTATAAAACTCGCAAGACAGTTCAAGGGTTTAACATGATAGAAATAACATTATCATGATGCTGGATTTAATTCGATGAATCCACCATATAAAAATAGAGGAAAAAATACTAACATGATCTAAACATGTGTATGCAAGCATGTACAAGTTTAATTAGGTTTGGCCTAGAGACTACCTACCTTTGAGCAATAAGAACAAGTCATCCTCCCAAAAAACCCTAGATCGATAGGTTGGAGAAGAACGTCTACTAGTCACGAACTACTATGTGAAAATTGGGAAAACTAGTGTCATATGAAACTACACGAGAAGAGCTTTGTATAGGTATATGGTTTGCTAGGTTTGGTCGAGTTTTTACTAACCTTTGATGGTGAACAAATCAAGCCTTGTTTAGAGGTCCGAGTTGAAGGAGAGCACTAGTTCTTCTTGCACAAGCCTCCACTAAATCATGTAGCGTAGTGATCATTCAGATTGTGGTTTAATGGTTGTGGTGGCTAATGTGTAGCCTGTGGTTTGTGTTTGAAGTGTTTCCGCAGGTTGTAAGGCTTTTAGGCCAAGCACTTAGGACCAAGGCGCCCACTGGCTCTCTGTCTGTGAACGCGATAGAGTTGGGCATCGTGTTCAGAAATCGACGGTCCAGGGCGTCGCATTCTTGTTACCACCGGTTGGGGTTCTTTGGCTGCATGTCCGCTGCGTGCAGGGCAGCCGGCTGGCGTTAGCGATGAGAAGGCGACGGCCTATACCATTGTGTTCTGGTCGCGACGACAGGGTGCGTCGCGTTCTTAACTCCGAAGTGTCTTTAACCTAGGTTGGCCAAACAGAGCTCAGCATGCTCTGCTTGGCCAGGAGGAATGTTTTACAGGTGGCTTTGGGTGATTTGGGGTTTTGGTGCTGTTTTCGATGTGTTCTCGCCGCGAGGACGTGGCACAGAGTGGGGGAAACGCCGGATTATCGTTGTTCTTCGTGTATCTCATGAAGGTAGGGAGATTCCACCTTGTTTCTTGTGGTAGATGGTGTGTTTGGCATGTTTGATCCATGAAACAATTGTAGATGGTAGATGGCATGCTAGTGTAATGGTTAGAATGTTTATAAATGCTTTATATGCTTGTTTGCACTGGTTTGCATGGGGATTCCAGAGATGGAACCCTAGTTTTGGGGCTCTATCTGTGAAGGTGACGGACCTGGGTGTCACGTTCAGAATGCGACAGCCCGACCCGTCGCGTTCTGCTTCAGAACGTGCCGTATCGAGGCGTCGAGTTCTGAAGGCGATAGAGGACCCCATCGTGTTCAGGCTTCCGAAGGCTAAAGGTTTATGCATGGATATGTGATTATCGTTTGGTATTATTTACTATTCATGGTGTTGGTAGGCGGTGCATTGGCACGCGCCGAGGTTGAGGACAATGGTGTTCACATGGTTTGTGTGTACGTGGCAAGTAGTACGACGCCTACGTGGTTACCTCTCCAGTCAGGTACCCCAGGTTTTGTGTGAGCCAGGCACGTTAGTGCTCAGGGTTTGTCCTGGTACTTATGTACCGTCGAGGTCTGTGTCGTCTTCTTAGACACCCTTACTCTTGTGCAGAGTTGTACGTTCGGCTAAGGGAAAGACGGCAGAGGGACAACGACTTGTGTGAGTCTGGTTTGTCGCTGTAGTGCGCTCGTGGTTGATGGTTACGGAAACCAGTAGATATACTGGGCCCCAGTTAGTTTTGTTTTCTAATGCCTCACTTTAGGGAGCTCGGGCTGGAGTTCCTAAAGGTGCCAAGCATGGGCCTGCGGTAGTGTGGACCGCAGGAGTGGTATTGGTTGGTCTCCACAGTTTCTTGACTCGTTGTGGTGGAGCGGCAGCTAGACCTTTCGTCCGTGGCTGCGAGGCTGAGAGGTAGACCTGTGTGGTTTGTCCGGGTTAGTTACTGGTGTTGCAAACCAGTTTTCGTGACCCGAGTGTGGCATTTTCTACTTTGTTGCACACTTGGACGAGGTTTGCTGTTTACTTATTAAAGGCTGATTTCTGTTAATAGCTTGTGGTAAGTGTTATTTACAGCTTTAAGATCATGTGTAGTCAGTTCTATAAATTGCTTATTGTAGCTTCCTGCTTCTGCACTTTGTGAGTTTGGTTTGGTACGGCTTTTTGGAGAGTTTCCCTACTAAGCCAGTGACTTGCGAGTCTCACCCCTACCCCTTCAGGTGAGGGAGAGCAGGAGGCTTCCCGCCCTTCATCTAGTTCAGAGCCGCACGTAGTGGAGTTGGGTCTGCACCACCAGCAGTGTAATCTTTACTTTCTGTTCACCTCAGGGTATACCCCAGGTTGTTGTACTTTGTACTTGACTCTAGTTGACAACTGACTATATATTTCATGTAAATATTTGTTAGATATGGAATCTTATATATATTTTAGTTGTTTCCTTTATATTTCTCCGGACATGTGAATGATATCCCTTGTGAGGCTACGGCTCGTTTGCGGGAGGCGGAGTTGGATCAAGCTCGTTATTAGGTTAACGGGTTTGAATGGTGAGGACCGCTACAAATCAAGCCTTGTTTGCAGGTTCGAGTTGAATGAGAGCACTAGTTCTTCTTGCACAAGCCTTCACCAAATCAAGCCTTGTTTGCAGGTTCGAGTTGAAGGAGAGCACTAGTTCTTCTTGCACAAGCCTCCACCTTGGGATTCCTAGCCTCCACTGCCTTCAAGATGCCTCCAGCAACCCTAGGGGTAATCCCATTGAAGAGAGGGGGGTTTATTTATAGACGTATGGATCTCTAGTAGTCCTAATTGGATTAGGGAACCCAAGACACGAATTTGGGAGATCCTTCCATCCTTTGTAAATTTCTCTCCCAATTAGTGATGGAAATATAATAGGAAACCATCCTCTAAGTTGTACCCACGAATTGGGCTTATTTGGTGGCCCACTAATGGTGTATTGTGCGAGAATTCATCCATTTAGGCTTAATTAGTTAAGATTTTTGAATTTCGTCGTCATTTTCCTTTTCTTAATTTATTCATGGCCAAAGGATGTCTACTGGCCCAAATCTCATGACGGGATGTCAAAACTCATTGTTTAGAGTCTACCTATAATTTTTATTTTAATTTATGATGTACTTTTGTACATATGATAATGAGTTTTTGACTTATTCCCCAAAGATGGTTATAAGTCGCAATAATTCTTAAACTCGGCCCAAAAGATTTTTATTGACCCAATTTCTTTGTGGGTTATTGGAGAACATTATTTAAAGTCTAATTATGATTTTTACAAATATTTTATATGTATTTCTACACATGCGATATCGGTGCATACTTGTTTAACTAGTTTTAGATTATTAAATGTCCATATTTTTCATTTATACTTAATTTTCAATTATTGAAAATTTCAGGGTGCTACACTTATGCTCTTACCTTTCCATTATCTGTTAGTGCCCTAACCTGTTTTGTAGCATCCTGGCATTCCAGCTTTCCGATTTGGCATCTTGGATGACTAGCATCTAACACGTCCGATCTGGGCGGCACGTTAGTGTCGCGTTGGGCATCCTTGTGCACCCTACTTGTGAGGCGCGTTCTTGTGGCGCTCAGTTTTCCTGTCGTGTTCTTGTCGCGCTCGGTCACTGGGACATGACAGTCTTCCGTTGCTTTGGTCGTATGACATCTATCAGGGTGCAGACGTGTCAGTACGACTTGTCAGGTTGTCGCGGCTCCCCTGCGGGACGAGTTGGTGTCGTGGTCGGTTGACCCGTCACATTATGGTTCTTAACGTGACACGTCTCCCTGTCACGACATGGGTTCTGAAGGATTATAACCCTATCGTGACTTGGGTTCCTCTTCTTCTCCCCCTTTCCTCCCCTCCAGTGGGAGCTATGCCTCCCTCTCTTCTCTTTGTGTGTTTCAGGCGAGGAGGAGGGTCGTGCGTGATGCCATAGTGTCGTTGAGCTTGCTTGGAGCAAGGAGGAGGTGGCCAATCCAATGTGAAGGGCCCGAGCGGGTCTGTTTCTTCGTTTAAGGTAGGGATTGCTTGTACCCTTCTCGATCCAGGTGGATTGGGACCCCCTCGTGGTTTGTAGATAGCATTTTCTGCTTCTTCATGATCCCCTCCCCCGTGTGGTATGTTTATGACTCGTGGGTGGCCCCGTGATGGAGCATCTCTTGGGTCTGCCTTTCCTGGCTGAGATAGGGTTGTTGTCATGACACACTTTTTCGTCGCGACAGGGTTGTTATCGCGGTGCCTCCGCCTATCGCGATGGTATAGCGATGGCCGAGGAGGACACGACAATGCCTGTGTTGCCTTGGGTGTTTCCGTGGTTGCTTTTGGGGTGTCAGTGTGTGCCCCAGGGCTGGATTGCCCATAGGACCTATAGGTGGGGAACGCGGCAGGTTACCTCGCTGCATTAAGTGACTGAAGGTGACACCTTCGTGGCCGTGTCCTGGCGACGGTGCCAAGAGGGTCGCGTCTGTCTAATATCATTTGAACGGCGGTCATCGATTATTAGCATAATGACGTGTTGGATCAGTGACATTAAAGCTTTTCACCATGAGGGGGAGAATATGTACTTTCATCACGGAAGCTAAATTATCAATTACTTAATAGCTCATGTTATTTAGGTTAGTCAAACCATCAAGGACACACAAGTTTTATCCTGGTTTTGGACCTTCCTTTCAATGGAAGACCTATGTCAGTCCCCAAGCCAAGCTTAGGATTTCAGTATCTTCTAAATACAACACTCTGGTACTTACCGTCCTTCCCTTCTACACAAGGGAAAAATAATCCACTAGCTACCACCAGCCTTCCCTTTACAAACGTGAATAGACCACCAAGACTACCTTCTCCTTCCCTCTTCTAGAGGGGTACACACCCTGCTCAGCATGTCTTCCCTTTCTAAAGGGGTGCACTTACTTTTAACAAGCTCCTTATATAGAGAACTGGACTTCAGAAAGACTCCAGACTAGAAGAATAGAAGAGAGATTTAGTCTGAAGACAACTTCTTGAGTCTAGAAAAGAACCTTTTACAAGTGGGAAATTTGAACAGCTGTGTCACTGTATGCACAGGAAAGAACTTTATGCAACGCCCATGCAATGTCTGTGGAGAGGAAGCTTGACGCAGCACACTTGCACCTTTTTCACCTCTTCTCAAGTATGTGCTTGTCTCTCTTTTGCTATCTTGTATATGGCTTGTTATCTCCCACGCTCATATCTTTACTTCTTTCGATTGTCTTTGTATTTATAGGCTTCATCCTTGTAGCCATTGCTTGAACTGTTTGAATCTATCCGTTGGACAGATAGTCATTGTTTGATCTTACTTGAATCAAACTAGTTGGAGAGATAGTCGCGCACGTCTTTTTTCGAGGGCAAGGTGCATGTCTTTTTCCAGGAGTGACATGCATGTCTTTTACATTCACATTGATCATACAACCTCCTGTGCTGATGCTCTTTCATCCATATCCTGAAATATACAAGTTCCAAGATTTACTAGAATCGGTCAAATATGTTAGCTACATATTTGATCATAGGGACTGTGAGATATTTAAATCTTAACGACTATCAACAATTAATGTTCTGTTGAAAAGGTTCTGCATATAGATAAGATATGTAGTAGGTAGAGATTGTGAGCGCAGATCTGACAGAGGACAATATGGATGTTCTTAGTAGCAGATGTCAGAAGATCTTTTTCGCAGTCTTTGACTTAGGCCTTTTTTTAGGATAAGGATATCTTTAGAAATAGAGCCATGATATTTTATTTCCAAAGATCTTGTAAAAGTAAGCATGAAATACATGGTGATTTATCATTTGTACTAAAGATTCGTTATTCAGAATGTATTGAATTCAGGAAATTTACCATGAGCTTTCTACATTAAAAAATGTCATGAATATGATATAAAATGTTAATTATGAGAAGATATCATATCATTTGTATATTATTCATTTTATTTGATACAATATAATGTTATTTAATTGAAATGATACAACATATATCATGAGTGATCTTCGTATATGTCGAAGTAAACTTCGCATATGACGAAGCTGACTTTGGATATGATGAAGTGAACTTTGTATATTACGATTTCAACATGATTAGTCGAAGTAAGATCTTCGTGTTTTACTTCGAATATTACGAAGCTAACTTCGGATATGATGAAGTGAACTTCAGATATGAACTTCGGATATCATGATATCAACATGATTAGTTGAAGTAAGATCTTTGTGTTTTACTTTGCATATAATGAAGATGACTTCAGATATGATGAAGCAAACTTCGTATATGACGAAGTGAACTTCGTATATTTCTTAGGCAAGCGAAGTTATACTTAGTATTTGAGAAGAATATTTTGTATGATTAAGTATGCTTTTGTTATATTACTTGTCAGAGAGAGAAATATTGTTCTGTTTATAAGTAGATATCGATTTATTTTGTCATCTTCAAAACTATTATATGTTACAGATTAATTCTATAAATATGCAATGTATATATTGGCCAGAGGTGCAACACGAAGGACTTTCCGTACTGATTGGTGGTGATCCGAGGTTCTGGCTTGCTCATAGGTGCCTTGATTGGCCGATGGCTCTCTCGAGGGTCCATACGTGCCTCGTGCTTGCTGGAGTTGTGTGGGTTACAAGCCAGCAGTTCAGCATGGTTCTTGATGTGCTTGCCCCTCTTGTTCGCTCAGTGCTTGGCACTTGAGAGCTTGTCCCGTTCAGAGGTTGTCTCTATTGTCTGGGACCCCCATCCTTGTGAGCCCATTGAGGGAGTACTCCAGGCTACGGGCATGCTCGAGTCTATGGCCTAGTTGACAGACTCTGTTAGCGGAGGGGAAAACAAGTTTCAGACAGCAGCATCGAGTCATTTGTAGAGCTCTTTTGCCTGGGGCGGGACACCGAGGTCGTCGAGGTGTTTTTTTTCCTAGCGGGGCCTAGACAGTCCTTTTTTTCATTGACTCTCTTTATGTAAATCAATGGGGGGTATTTAGGTTCATTGGCTGCAGGTTTGTGACGTTTGGATTTGGATGGCTTGGAGGAGGAGGAGGCTTGACGACCCAGAGGGACTTCAAAGACAATATCCTCAAGTTTGACCTCAGGATGGGTCAGAGGATTGGGGTTCGGTTGGGAGGGTGGAGGATGAGGAGGAACTGGCGATGGAGTAGGTTGACTTGGAGGGGGTGGTTGGTCCTCGATGGATGGAGAGGAGAATGGCTCAGTGACTAGGGGTGGTGATTTCTGAGGAGGTGGAGGGGATGACTGTTCAGGAGCCCGGGGTTGTGAAGGCTCAAGAGGTGGAGGTGGGGAGAATGGATGTGGCTCTGGATCTAGAAGGGGAGAGGTTGGTGGTTGGTAAAAGAGGTTTCAGCTTGGGCCGGAGTGGGACGAGGCCTCTTGGCAGTGGACTTCTTTCTGAGAATGGTCTGTGGCACAGAAGGGGTTGCTGGAGGTTGGGAGCAAAGAGTTGCTTGAACCAGGGTGGTGAGAGTGCTTATAGTAGTATGCAGTCTGCCAAATTCAGAAGATAACTCTAACTTCATGGTCTCCATCTGATGACCAAGTCTACTAACCTCAAGTTTGATATCTGCAATGTCTTGTTTTCAGGGAGCTAATGGCTCTTCGGTTCTATGCTGATCCTGTTCCTTGGCCTGAGCTCTTTGTGACTAATCAGACTGTAATGGGTATATGGGGCCTAAGGTTGCTCCCCTGCGTTGTGCATAGATCATCAATGGGTGGTTGGTAGAAGCTTTGAGGCTGGTGGAGGAGTATGTTCTTATGCAATCTGCTCCGTAGAGGTCCTGGCTCCCCCTGAGGGGTTGAATCTTCCTCACTAGGGAGAACTGCACTAGGAGTGTTAGTTGATGGAACACTAGGGGGCTGTGACTGACTATGTAGCTGGAATATCAGCTGATCCTTCAGCTGGGGCTTCGGCTAGTGCATCAGATGGGGCTTCGTTTGGCGCTTCAACAGGGGCTTCAGTTGGTGCTTCAACTGGGACTTCGACTGGGGTGAGATGGGGACTGTAACTGAGATGTCCTAAAAAATATGATGTGAACATGGAGGAAGGCTGCCTTTGGTCCAGTGGCCATCAACCAATTTAAATTGACTCCTCTTCAGATTTGATATTTCAAGGGGCTCAATCTGGGAACATCCATTCATTGTCTAGGTCTATGTGAAAATGCCTAAAAATGATGTTGAGCATTGGTCTATAAGGAAGCGTTGTAGCTAATTGGGCTGCTGACTGCATGTTTTGAAGAATGAAGCAGATAAATTGACCTGATGCCCTTGAATGGCCCAAAATAATAACTGTCATCCCACTGAGTGACTACAACATGATTGCCTTGGCGGGAAGAAGAATGTGGCTAATCATAAGATGAATGAGCCACTTAATTGCGAAAGCTGATTTATATCAATTGTGCCTCTTTTCATATGGCACAGAGGACCAATAATACCTAATTTCTGAGATCCATAGAGAGTGATAACTACTTTAGTGCCCTTGACCTTTCCAGTGATGGTATTGGGTTGGGCAGAATGTACCTTGACGGTGGTATACAATGCTTTGACAGCATCGGGGTACAAAAGTTTTTAATTAGAGGAGATATCCAGTCATCTCATCTGCCAGGTGATGTCTTCAACCTTGTGGAGATTGTGGTTCCTCAGTTCGGAAAATTTGACATGCTTGCATCCTCTATAGGTGACAGGTGTTTCTTCAAAGAGTTTGTATTGTCGGCAGGTGAAGAAACTAGGGTTGGATGCTTCAGAAGTAGCCATTACTGAATGCGAGGGATGCAACAAGTAACAGAAGTATGAGATTGGGATGAGAAGGGGAGATGATTCTAGGATGATAATAGGAAAAGAAAATGGTTAGGCTTTTATAGGAGTTTGGAAGATCCTGTTTCAAAAAGAGGAAAACGCAGAGCAGAAGGCAAGCACAGGATGAGGAATGGCCAGACTGCGAGAAGAGAGTGGTAGGGTCTTCAAATTTTTGGTTTATATAATGAAGGTGAGTAAAGGAAATATTTTGATATTCTGAAAAGTGTTAGTTGACCGTCAATATTGGACATCTTACTGAAATGACGAAGCAGCTAGCTTCGACTGGGACAAGAAGGGCCATCGGATGTCGAAGTTAAGAATAAGTACACCACTAGATTTTAAAGGAGATTTGACTTCAGATTGTTCAGGAGAGAGCAGTATTGTAGAGAGAGAGAAAAATTGTCTTCCTCCTTTTTTTGTTGAATTATAAATTACACATACCAATTTCTCTATGAATAGTTGAAAATCTATCTTCAGTTAATGGTTTGGTAAAAATATTAGCTAATTGATGTAAAGTGTCAACATTATTAATGACAATATTTCCAGAACTTACATGATCTTGGATGAAGTGATGTCTGACCTCATATGTTTGGTGTGAGAATTCTAAATGGGATTTTTGGTTAAGTTGATGGCACTTGTGTTGTCACATAGCAAGGAATGTTTTTGAGTTTATGGCCGTAATCCTCCAGTTGATGTTGTATCCATAAAAGGTGTGCACAATAGCTTCCAGCTGCCACATACTCAGCTTTTGCAATCGATAGCCTACTAAATTTGTTTCTAGAGGACCATGATATTAAACATGCTGCAAGAAATTGACATGTGCACTTGTGCTTTTTCAATCTAGCTTACACCCAGCATAGTCAGCATCAGTATAACCAACTAAATTAAAATCAGAATGTTTAGGAAACTAGAGACCTAGGTTACATGTACCAGATAAATATTGAAAAATTCGTTTTACTGTATTTAAATGAAATTCTTTAGGGTTTGCTTGATATCTAGCACATAAGCATACAATGAATATAATATCTAGTCTACTGGCAATAAGATAGAGTAGTGATCTAATCATTTCTCTAAAGGATTTTTGATCAACTAGTTTGTCAAGAGAATCACTATCTATTCTAGTGGATAAGCTCATGGGTGTGGTTAGGGCCATACATTTCTCAAAACCATTTTTTTGAGTTATTTTTTTTGTATATTTGGCTTGATAAATATGAGTTCCATCCTCAATCTGATTTACTTGGAGACCAAGAAAGTAGGTAAGTTCACCCATCATGCTCTTTTCCAATTCACTTTGCATTAAGGTTTCAAATCTTTGCAAAGACTTCATCAGTAGCTCCAAATATTATATCTTCATATATATTTGAATGATAATTATATTATTTTTGATAGTTTTAGTAAATAGGGTATTGTCTATTTTGACTCATACAACATCATTTGATAGAAAGAAGGCGCTTAATCTTTCATACCAGGCTCGTGGAGCTTGTTTTAAGCTATATAGTGCCTTACTTAATTTAAAAACATGATTAGGATATTCTACATTCTTAAAACCAGGAGGTTGATTTACATAAACTTCTTCTTTGATAACACCATTTAGAAATGCACTTTTGACATCCATTTGAAAAGTTTCATATTTCGGGAAGCAGCAAAAGCAAGAAATATTCTAATGGCTTTAAGTCTAGCTACATGTGCATAGGTTTCATCATAATTAATTCCTTCTTCTTGTGAATAACCTTGAGCCACAAGCCGGACTTTCTTCCTTACAATATTTCTAGATTCATCCAATTTGTTTCTGAACACCCATTTGGTGCCTATAACTAGATGATCCTGAGGTTTAGAAACCAAAGTCCAGACTTGGTTGCGGTTGAACTAGTTTAGTTCTTCCTGCATGGTCATAATCCAAGATGCATCACTGAGAGCTTCATTTATTGATTTTTGGTTCTATGACCGAAACTAATGCACTATATTCATAAGACTTTAACATACCTCTTGTTCTTACCTTGTCATCTGGTTGTCCTAGAATATGTCTTCAGGATGATCTTTGTGACTTTTCATTCTTTGGGTAGATCATCATCAAGTTGTCCTTGTCTGTTGCAAATCATCTAGCTTTGTTTCTCCGTTCGAGATGTGCCTTCCAATTCCTTGCTTAAGGTTTCTGCATCACTATGATGTTCTTTTTCTTCCTTAGTGGAGGGTTGGCTTCATCGAAGATTACATGAACAATTTGTTCTATGGTTAAAGTTTGTCTATTTAAAACTCTAAACCATCCAGGTTTAGGTACATATCCTATGAATATACCTTCACTACTACATTGATCATGTTTATCTAGGTTATCTTTTCCATTATTCAGGATATAGAACTTAGAACCAAAAGTTTTAATGAAATAAACTAGGCTTTTACCTTTGAATAATTCATATGGAGTCTTCTTGAGTATGGGTCTTATCAGGCACGGTTGATGATATAGCATGCAGTGTTGACAGCTTCCGCCCAGAGATATTTGGCAAACAGTAGTCTGACAGCATAGTCCTTGCCATGTCAAGTAATCTTCTTTTTTTTTCTTTTTGCCACAACCATTTTGGTTATGGTGTTCTAGGAGCTGAGAAGTTGTGTTGTATTCCATTTTCTTCACAATGTTCAGTAAATTCTTTGTTTAGAAATTCTCAACGTGATCTGATCTAATGTTGATGATGCTGAAAATTTTGTCCTTTTCCAAAAGTCTGTTGAGCTTTAAAAATGTAGGAAATGTATCACTTTTGGACTGTAGGTAGGAGACCCATGTAAACCTTGAATAGTCATCTACTAGTACGTATCTGTACAGTTTTCCACCAAGACTAGTAGTTCGCATGGGTCCAAAGAGATCCATGTGTAATAATTCCAAGGGCTTGGTGGTTTTTGCTATGTTCTTCTATTGGAATGATGACTTGACTAATTAAAATGATATAACTTATATGATGAGTGATCTTCATATAAGTCGAAGTAAACTTCGGATATGACGAAGCTGACTTTGGATATGACGAAGTGAACTTCGGATATGCGAAATGAACTTCGTATATTATGATTTCAACATGATTAGTCGAAGTAAAATCTTTGTGTTTTACTTCGCATGTGACGAAGTTGAGTTTGGATATGACGAAGCTAACTTCGGATTATGACGAAGTGAACTTCGGATATGACGAAGTGAACTTCAGATATCATGATATCAACATGATTAGTCAAGTAAGATCTTTGTTTTTACTTCGCATATGAAGAAGCCACTTGGATATGAACGAATAACTTCGAATATGACGAAATGAACTTCGTATATTCTTAGGCAAGCGAAGTTATACTTAGTATTGAGAAAATAATTTTGTATGACTAAGTATGGCTTTTGTTATATTACTTGTGAGAGAGAGAAATATTGTTTTGTTTATAAGCAGATATCTATTTATTTTGTCATCTTAAAACTATTAATGTTACTGATTAAATCTGTAAATATGCAATGTCTATATTGGGCAGAGGTTCAACACGATGAGCTTTTCGTACCAACTGGTGGTGTTCTGAGGTTCTAGCTTGCTCGTGCATGCCTTGATTGGCCGATTGCTCTCTCGAGGGTCCATGCGTGCCTCGTGCTTGTTGGGCTTGTTGAGGGTTACAGGCCAGCAGTTCTGCATGGTTCTTGTTGTGCTTGCCCTTCCTGTTTGCTCGGTGCTTGGCACTTGAAACTTGTCCCGTTCAGTGGTTGTCTCTATTGTCTGGGACCCCCATCCCTGTGAGCCCGTTGAGGGAGTACTCTAGGCTACAGGCATGCTCGAGTCGACGGCCTAGTTGGCGGACTCTGGTAGCGGAGGGGAAAATGGGGTTCGGGCAGCGGCGTCGAGTCATTTGTAGAGCTCTTTTGCCTAGGGTAGGACGCCGAGTTTGTCGAGGTATTTTCTTCCTAGTGCGGCCCAGACAGTCCTTATTTCATTGCCTCTCTCTGTGTTGGTTCCAGAGCCATGTAGTGGTGCTAGGTGTGGGGCCGCAACTTGGCCAGGCTGTTGTGGTGCCTGCATTCTTGTGGTGTTCTGTGGTGGCTCTGTCTTGCTCTTCCAAGGAGGTTAGAGGTAGGAGCCAACTGACGAGCATAGGGAGTGGCCGGTGTGTCCTCCTCTTACCTGCCAGTGGCGAAGGCTTGGTTGTTGTTTTCATGATGGTGTTTCCTCACGACCTTGGTTGAGGGTCGTGGCATTGTATTGTTCTATTCCGCTACTTTGTAGTACCTTGTTGTAGGTGTTCCTCGCTTTACGCTTTCTAGTGTAGTTCTCTATTTTCAAAGTTCCTGTTGCTCTAGCTAGTGAGGACTAGTCTCCATTGGCCTTGTTCCCGAGGCTCACCTCCCCCCCCCCCCACCCACTCTCTTTAGCTAGGGGCTCATCATCACGAGAGCTCAGTGTCGGATGGTTTGCGGAGATGGCTATGGCGTCGTGTGTTGTCAGGAGCAGTGAGAGTGAGTGTGTGAGTTGTTGTACTTGAGTGAGTTGAGAGTTGTGTTTTGCAAGTTCTCGGGGTATGCCCCTTAAGGACTACACCTTTCTTCTTGTACCTGTGCTTTTATTTGGGACATATTGTACAGACTTTTGTATATTGTATAGACTGTTACAGTTATTTGAATTTGGTGTTTACTTCTGGATCTTCAGATCCGTAGGTGGCAGCATGAACTTCGGGGCTCTGGCGGGGGTCCAGGAGGTTGGGTCGTCAGAATTGGTATCAAAGCATAGGTCTACTGAGATTTGTAATGAGTTAATAACTATAGCTGTCCCAAGGAAAGGTGCTAGTACACTACTGACACCGTCCATCTAGTGATAGGTTTGTGCTTTCAATTGTTTTGCAGGTGTGCGGCTTCCCTGTAAGGTTTGTTTGCATGCTATAGAAGGTTTCAGCTGTTGCTATGTCGCGTGCGTGGCGAGTGTGGTCGCTCGGTGTGTTTGTGTCATGGTGACACAGTTGGAAGTGGACTTGCTAGTAGTGGTCTTCTCCATATGGAGGACGGTTGCAGGCAAGTCCAGGCGCGGTGCTCCTGGTCATCTTCGGTGCATTTGGATGCATGTGTGTCGTAAAGGCTGAGAGTGCCTACATGTGGTGTGGCCTTCACCGGTGTAGGGTCGTTGTCTATGGAACCGATTGAAGGTGTTCTTCCCTTGCTGGCTATCCCCTGTAGTTGGGGTGTGTGCTGCATTGGTTGTGTGTATGGTCTCTCTTGTCTGTGCGCCATTGTGCATTGTGCTCTGCTCAGTTGGCATCGTTGCTCGAGCTAAGCAAATGTTTTGTATGTCATGTTGCATTGTTGGTTGAGTGCTGCAACACTTGGTTGTCCTTGTTGTCAACCTTGTGTTGGATGGTTGTGAGCTCTGGTGAGGTGCTCTCAGAGTTCTTCTCTATTGGTTTTGGCGGAAGTGAGGTTTCCCCAAAGCTGTGTGTGTACATTTCTGGTATTTGTTGCTTTGACTTCTTGGTTGAGGTGCATCAGTTGGTTGCCCTGTGTTCTGGTGAGGTTTCCCAGAACCATTTGTTGTTGTCTTGGTGAGGGTTTCTCTCAAGACTGTTCAGTGCTCATTTCTGTCTATTGCTGTGCTACCTCAGGGTCTGAAGTATGCTGTCAATTTGGCTGGTGTGTTTTGGCGGGTTTTCCCAGAACTGTGCCTTGGTAGTTCTAGTGGAGGTTCTCCCAAGGCCGGCTTGCATTGCTTCTACTTGCTACGGTGTTCTCTCTGAAGGTTTGTGTTGTTTGGTCATTTGGGTTGTGCGTCTTGTTGAAGGTTCTTCCCAGGATCGTCCTTTCTCGTTTCTAGCAGAGGTTCTTCTCAGAGTGTTCTGTGTTCTTTTTGGGCCACCGTTGTGTTGCCCATGTGGTTTGAAGTGTGCCGTTGGTTTGGTTGTCTATTTTGGTGAAGTTCTCCTAGGACGACTTTCTGCCTTTCCTAGTGGGGGTCCTTTCCTTGGCTACTTTGTGATGTTTTGGCTATCGCTGCTCTCTCACTCTGTAGAGATGAGCTGTCATTGTTTCCGGTTGGACTGTCTGCGTTACAGTCTGCTTGGGCATTTCCAGTTAAGGTGTGGTGCCTTTGTCTGTGTGTCTGGCCACTGCATTGGCCAGATTACCTTGTTGTTCATTTCCAAGTTTCTTAGTTGTGCTGGTGGGACTGCATGTCCCCGTGGTTCGTGTGGTTTGCTTCATTTCTCGCGCCCAACATGCTCTTGCAGATGGTAGTCTGGTAAGTGCAGTCGGTGTCTAGCTGGATGTGCTTCTTGTGGAAGTGTCAATCTTACGTTGTGGTTTTATCTCTTTCGTGTGTGGAAAAGACTCATTGTGTGTCTCCTTCCTCTGTTTTTTGTTGGTTGCTCGGGGTGGTGATGCTCCTCTATGGTGTTTTGTCGCCAGGGTGCGCATCATTGTAACCGTCTAGTGGAGTAATCTCCCCTTGAGTTGTTTTTGGTTTGAGCTACTTGCTCCCCTCGTACTGTCATTTCCTTGTGGCACCATGGGTTGGTGGACCTGTTCATGTCGTTTTTCATTGAGATTGTTCCTTGCTACCTGCTTGGACAATTTGGAGAATTGGGTCCTGTTGGTTTGGTGTGAGGTAGTATCATTTTCTTCTTGGGTTGCTTATGTGAGCGTTGTTCCGCTGTGCATTGGTTTTTCTTGGTTGGCCTTGTTCGTGCAAGCGTTATTCTGGTGTGTGCTCAATTGTGCCTCAGTTGGTGCCTTAGAGGCTTTTCGTGTCGTCATTTTGGTGTTTGGCCTCTCTATCGGTCACGATGGAGGTGGTGCTTCTTGCTCTTGCTCGCCAGGGAGTTGTTGTGGTCTTTTGCTCCCCATGCAGTAGAGTCGGTGCTCCGTGTTTTGTGTACTTTTTATAGCCGACGTGGTTGTTGCGCTGTTGAAGTTGTTGGCTTTTCGTGTGCTTCTCTTGTGGGTCTCTGCTGGAAAGTCCCCTTCAGTGGGCCTTATGTCATCTTGGGATGTTGGTATGGTTGTGTTTACTGCACCTTAATCAGTTTTCAATGCTTCATGTTTTTGTGCCTCAAGGGCTGGGGCCGATGTGGCCTATTGTGCTCTTTAAGGTTGACGCTCCTTTGCGTGTGACTTTTTGGAAGGTCTCTGGTGAAGCATCATTCCTGTTAACCCATGTTGTTTCAGCCACTGGTGCACCTGTCTTGCACTTTGCCTAGTTTTGGTACTTGTGATACCACCATGTGCTTGTGTTCGAGTGTTTCTGTTTTGTGCCATTTGGGGCCTAGGTGCATTTTGTTGTAGCATGGGTGGCTCTTGCTGCTAAGTTTAGCGCCATGTATTGTGCTGTGTGCCCTAATCGAGAGCTTCGTGCGTCATTTCACGAGTTTGCTCGGTGTTGTAGACGTTGAGCTTTCTGCCTCTGGGGCACTTTGTGCTCACCTGTGCCTTGTGGTTGTACTGTTACCACTGTGGGGTGGCTGCTTTGCCTTTTCTAGGTAGCCATATTGGTGGTACGCCAGGCTTTGGTTGTATCCTATGTTCGGGTTTTCCCTCTCGCTTTGGGAGCGAGTGTGTTATGTTGTGGTACCCTGCTTCGGTCTGAGTCCCTCTGAGGTCGATGTATTGTCCTCGACCTCTGCGGTTGTTTCAGTTCCTATGTGGTTGTGCGCCTTTCTGGTGGTTTGCATGTTGGTACCCGCGCTAAGCTCTGTGTGCGCGTGGCGGGTGTGCTGCCAACTCTCCATTGGTTCTCTAGTTGTGCATGGTGTTGGTGAGTCTGGAAGTCGATGGTGGAGTCTCCTGTAGTTTGCCTGTTGACAGTGTGGCTTGTTGGCTCGCTAGTACTCGACCATGTGGTTTGTTGACATTATGAGGTGTCCGATTTCAACTTAACCTCAGACGTCTTCCGTGCTTCCATTGCGATGTGTCACGTTGTGGAACATGTAGTTTCTCAATTTTGTGGCTCCACGTGCATTTAGTGTCCTTGTTGGACCACAAGGAAGGTCTGGGTGAGACCTAGTGGTGGCTGTGGACGTTGTTCCATGTGTTGACGATTCTCCACGAGCATGATGTTGCTCTAGTTCTCGTCATTTGCAAGGCTTCTTAGTTGGGCTAGTGACCGATGCTAGCTGCTGCTAGTAGCGTGAGGCTGTTCTCTTGAGTGTTGTGCTCGGTTCTCAGATGTTTCTCGTGTTGTTGTCAGCAACTGCATCCTCTGTCAGGTTTTGCTGGCGATAGAGTGGGTTGATGATCGATTGGTCCTTAGCAGGGTCTGTTGGTGGCTACAGCCGTGTGATTTTTGCCTGGCATTTTCTATCGTTCAAGTCAATTTTGGTGTTGTTTAGCGCCTGTAGGGTTGTCGTGTTCCATTTGGACTTTCTATGTTGCCTGGAGTAAGCCATTGGTTTTCAGTTGTGCTCCCTCGTGCATTTGGAGCATGTTGCATAAGCCGTTGGTTTTTTAGCTAGTTGTTCTGTGCACATTTGGCAGTGCAGTTGTTGCCACGAGGAGGTCGTGGTGAGACTTAGTGGCTTCTCCGCCCCTGCACTCGTGTTGGCTTGTGTGTTTTGTTTCGTCCCTCGGAATCTCTTGGGTTTGCTCGAATTTCGAGGATGAAATTGTTTTAAGGGGGTAGGATGTAGCATCTTGGCGTTTGAATTTCCGATCTGGCATCTTGGATGATTGGCTCCTAACGCATCCAATCTGGGCGATGCATTAGTGTCGCGTCGGTGGTGTCTGATGCGACACTCATCCTTTTCGCGCCCTGTTTGTGCGGCACATTCTTGTTGCGCTTGACTTTCTTGTCGCGTTATTGTCACGCCCAATCAACAGGACGCGATAGTCATATGTGGCTTTGGTCATCTTGCATCTGTCAGGGTGGCAGGCATGACAATAAGACTTGTCAGGTCATCGTAGCATCCCAGCAAGACGCGTTGGTGTCACAGTCGGTTGACCCGTCGCATTAAGTTCTTAACACGACACATCACCCTATCGTGACTTGGGTGTCAAAGGCTTATAACCTTGGCCGGCACTGTTCCTCTTCTTTCCCTCCTTTCCCTCCCCTCCAGTGAGAGCTCTGCCTCCCTCTCTTCTCTTTTTGTGTTTCAGGTGAGGAGGAGGGTGGTGCGTGGTGCCATAGCATTGTGGAGCTTGTGTGGAGCGAGGAGGAGTTGTTAATTCGACGTGAAGGGCCCAACGGTCTATTTCTTCATTTAAGGTAGGGATTGCTTGTACCCTTCTCAATCGGTGGATTGGAGCTCTCATGGTTTGTAGATAGCATTTCTTTCTTCTCCATGCTCCCCTCCCCCATGTGGTATGTTTGTGGCTCGTAGGTGCCCCAAGATGGAGCATCCCGCGGGTCTGCCTCCCTTCTTGTCGCGACAATGCTGGCACATCGCGACACCATTGGAGGCTTCCACCTGGTCAGACACGATCATGTCGCGATGCGTTCCTTCCCCATCTCAACAACGTTGTGGTCGCGACGCGTTTCTCCATTGCGACAGGGTTGTTGTCAATGTATCTCTGCCCATCGCGATGGTATCATGACGGCCAAAGAGGTCGTGACAATGCATGTGTTGCCTCAGGTGTTTCCGTGGTTGCGGTTGGGGTGTCAATGTGTGCCCAGGGCTGCATTGCCTTTCGGACCTTTAGGTGGGGAGCACGGCAGGTTACCTCACTGCATTCAGTGACTAAAGGTGACACCTTCATGGCCGTGTCCTGGCGACGGTGCTTGGAGCGTTGTGTTTGTCTAATAATCGATTGATCGGTGGTCAATCGAATTATTAGCAAAGCGACGGGCTTTTCCGTACCGACTGGTAGTGTTCCAAGGTTCTGGCTTGCTCGTGCGTGCCTTGATTGGGAAACGGCTCTCTCGAGGGTTCGTGCATGCCTCGTGCTTGCTGGGCTTGTCGTGGGTTATAAGCTAGTAGTTTGGTGTGGTTCTTGTTGTGCTTGACCCGCCTGTTCGCCCGATGCTTGACACTTGAGGGCTTGTCCCGTTCAGAGGTTGTCTCCATTGTCTAGGACCCCCATCCCCGTAAGCCCGTTGGGGGAGTACTCTAGGCTACGGGCGTGCTCGAGTCTACGGCCTAGTTGGCAGACTCTGGTAGTAGAGGGGAAAATGATGTTTGGACAGCAGCGTCGAGTCGTTTATAGAGCTCTCTTGCCTGAAGCGAGACTCCGAGGTCATCGTGGTGTTTTCTCCGGCGAGGCCCAAACAGTCCTTTTTCTCACTGTCTCTCTCTGCATTTGTTTCAGAGCCACATAGTGGTGCTAGGCGTGGGGCCGCATCTTGGCCAGTGATGTTCTGTGGGAGCTCTGTCTCGCTCTTCCGGGGAGGTTAGAGTAGGAGCCGGCTAGAGAGTATAGGGGGTGTCCGATGTGTCCTCCTCTCAGCTGCTAGTGGTTGTGGCTTGGTTGTTGTTGTTGTGACGGTGTTTCCTCACGGTGTTCCATGTGTGACTCGTTGCCCTAGCCTGTACCGTGGTTGTAGCCTGGTCATGTTTGGATTCCGTGAGCGTTGTCAGTTTGGCCTTGTTGGCTCGTACTTCTAGTGGTTTCCGCATCAGTGTTCTCTTGGTTCCGTAGTCTCGTTCTTTAGCACCAATCCGTGGTGGCACGGCGTGTGTGGTTTTCCAAACTCGTGGTGTGTCCAGGGTCTGGGGTGGTTTTTCTTGTGGGCCATCGACCTTGTGGAGGTCTGAGGTGGCCATGCTTTTGGTGAGATGTCCTTCTCACATGGTTGCTATGTGGTCTCCGTGAGACCCCTGTCTTGACGGGCGTGTCGAGGCTTGTTTCCGTGTTGTGCCCTACTCCGTTGGTTTCTACGGGAGTCATGTGTGTGTCACGACCTTGGTTGGTGGTTGTGGCATTTTATTGTTCTGTTCCGCTCCTTTGGAGTACCCTACTGTAGGTATTCCTCGCTTTACAGCTTTCTAGTGTAGTTCCCTATTTTTAGAGTACATACTACTCTGGCGGTGAGGGACTGGTAATCCTTATTGGGCCTTGTTCGCGAGGCTTACCCACCCTACTCTCTTTAGCTAGGGGCTCGTCATCACGGGAGCTCAGTGTCGGACAGTTTGCAGTGTCACGTCCCGAGAATTACGCAGCGGATAGTAATACGGATAATTTGAGTCGATATTCCGAGACGTGAACAGTCGGAAAATAAACCTCTAGCTAGCATGCACTAAGTGTATAACAACATTATGATAGGGCCCAAATATTGAACTCAATGGAAATTGTATTCAAATCTCATCTCATTGTATCAAAGTAAACTAATACAACTCTTAAACATTGGATAACAGGATTAAGACTCAATCAAATGAAAAGTACATATTCCTCACTTCCTACTACAAGTTCTAACACTCAAAATATGAACAGGGATAGACTCTCATATTAAGACGCTCATCACTCGAACGCATTCCCATCCTCGACTTGCTCCCCTCTTCAATTCATAGTCACCTAGAATGGTTAAAAGTAGGGAATGAGCAAAACTAGCCCAGTAGGATTATATCTCAATGTGCGGACAATGATATAAGTGATTAGAAATTTAGAACTAGGTAAGCACGATGAATGTCATGATATGCATGTACGAAAATAAAACTCCTTAAAACATGATACATGAAACAAGCTAGATAGAGTGATCATGATAGAGCAAGATCTAGACTATATAACAAGCAAGAGATTATCAATAGTGAGGCATGTAAGAAGCACGCAAGATATCACTTTAAATTGCAATAAATGCAGGATGGCCATATCATGCAAGCAAGCAAGCACATGCACGAACTTTTAACACGATTCATATAATCAGGCACGTAGACACTAATGTACACCAAGGAAAGATCACCTTGAAATGCACACTAGGACACGTGTATATAGATATTGTATCTAGCATTCAACACGCATGACTCCCAACACAAATGCAACGCTAGTAATCATTAAACCCTATGGTTAACAGTATATTATGACTCTCCATCATGGGTGTAGCACCCGGAAATTTTAGCCATATAAAAATCGAATAAATGGAAATAAATAAATTCCATAAGATCAAAGAATTTAAAACATACGTATCAATATCGTATTTGCCAAAACACATCGTAAAAGTCCGTAAAAATGGGAAATCAACCCCAAACATTATTTAAGGGTTCCACGAAGAAATTCGTGTGACGAAAAATCTGATTAACCAAGTGAACATCACATGGTGACCAATTATCCAAATTAGGAAACAAGTCGGAAAATCGTTAACACGGAAATACGACGTAATCAAAAATTAAATAAAAGTGTTGGAGAGACTTCCAACATTATACATAATGACCCAATATATAACTGGGCCAATGGACATCATTGGGCCCAAAAATCAAATGAAGCTAGAAAATACATAGAAATTCGTAACTCTAAATAGGCTGAAATTAGGAAGAGGCAATTGAGTTGGATTGGATGCAATCATGCATTCTTGGAAACCCAAATTCGTGCTCAACTATGGTGGGGAGATTTCCTAAAGCCACACACACTCTAATGGAGGAAGGAATCCTCAAATTAGGAAACTAACAAACCAAAACCGCAACTTGGCTTTCCTAGTCCAATAGTACTCCTAAACACCATGGAAGCTTAAATACTCTTCACCAAACCCTTAGGGATGAGTTTACATCTTTCTGGGGTCGTGTGGAGGAGTTCTTGGTAGCTGGGGAAGCAGGAGATCCCCACACCAAGCCGTTCTTTTCCCCCGTTGCGTCTGCTGCGACCTGCACAGGCAGTCATCTTGAAGTCGACCAAAGGTAGGGCAAACCTAAACCAAACCTTGCAAGGCTTATACCCCTGGAAAGAGGGTCAAGTCTACATTCTAACCCAATTGGAATGCCCAAATGCCATGCAGTATACACGGAGCAGTAAGCGTTCTCCTCCAAGTGGTCTGAACACGGGTTTTCTAGAAAAATGAGACTTCTTCAACCCATAAGGTAGGTTTTCTCGGGCCAAACCTTAATATATCCTATACCAAGATGTAGAGAATCAAGTTAACATTCGTTTCCCACTGGTTTCATCGAATTCTAATGAGTTTATTTTGAGTTATAAGTGTTTTCCCAAAGTCATGCACTGTTAGGGATTTTTCCGTTCTTCTTATTATGCACATGATGGATACCGAATTGACTAAACTTCCTTCATGAAAGTTCTTCTACTTGAAGTCCCGATCATCTTTTATGTTGGACGTGTTTCCAAAAGTCTTTGGTTAGAGAGTTTTAGGCGTGGGAAGAGAGTCACTGCATGATACTATGATTTCGGGCTACACTTGACTTTTTGTTCTTCATCTATTTTCTTGGGATTATAGATTGAATTAGATCAAACCCCAACATAAAAGTTCTTCTACTAGTTGTCCTAGTCATCTCATGTTGAACGTTTTGTCTAAATGTCATTAATTAGAGAGTTATAAGATGGGTAAGTGAATCGCTGCATGAGACATGTTTCGGGTTACACTTGACCATATGTTTTGTTCTGGAGGGCAACTAGTGTCGACACTACCTCATCTAGTGTCGACACCCTGTCCCAAAACAGCCCAGAAAGTGTTCTGGGAAGGCCTCTAGTGTCGACACTACCTCATCTAGTGTCGACACACTGTCCCAGTTTGACCCAGAAAGTTTCTGGGAGCTGATCTAGTGTCGACACTACCTGAACTAGTGTCGACACACTGTCCCATATGACTAGAAGGTTTTCTGGAAGCTTGTCTCTAGTGTCGACACTACCTGATCTGTGTCGACACTACTTGACATTTTTGCCTTATATTGAAGCACTGTGTCGACACTACTGATCCTGTGTCGACACTACTTGACCAATTTTTCATGATTTTGCCTTGTGTTTGAAGCATGGTGTCGACACCAGTAAGGGGTGTGTCGACACTATCTTTGCAAAATATTGTCTGTCTTGGGTCTGATCATTGCATGATGTCTATTTAATGGCTTAAAAGTGTTTAACCCATTGAAAAATCTTTAATTACATGAATATTATTCTAATTGCTTTCTAATGATACGATCATACATGAAACTTGTGATTTACTCTTGTTACCATTCTAGCTTGCTTTAAGTGATAAATTTTATCTAAAATCTTGTAAACCCATATGTAGTTAAATGCATTGTTCATTGCTTGCCATCATGTTAAGTGTTTTTTCGAGAGTTTGAGGACGGATTGTGAATTGACACGCGTACATCACTACACACTTATACATCTAGGGCGTGCACTTCCTTTCTCTTCTTGTTCTCGTGAGCGTGATTTACAATCTAGACTAAAACCATTAATGTAAAGATTGAACTAAATTATAAATCGTACAGTTCTGCTGCCGAATTTATTTCTTGACCACTGTTCTCATGAATCATGTTCTATTACTTGTTTCCATCCTCATCATGAACATGACATTACACATGCTGACTTATTGCAACTCTCATTGGCCATTATTAATGACTGTGGGTATCTACATTTAAAATTTTACATGAGATGGCTGACAGGGCACGACGTGTGTTCAAGGGCTCCAGTCTAGCCCCAATGACGGCGAGTCATAATATACTGTTAACCATGGGGTATAATGATTACTGGCGTTGCATCTGCGCTGGGAGTACTTTCTTGCTTGTTGAATGTTAGATACATAACCACATACACGTGACCTGTGTGCATTCTTGGTGGATCTTTCCTTGGTGTACATTAGTGTCTACGTGCCTGATTAGTATTACTTGATCGTGCTTGTGCAATCTTGCTTGCTTGCTTGCGTGATATGGCCATCCTGCATTTATTGCAACTAGTGATATCTTGCTTCTTGAAAACTATTGACATTAAGTGAAATCTTGCGTGCTTGTACAAAGTGATCTATTGCTAGTTCTCTCTTGTTATATCATTCAGATCTTATTCTATCATGATCACTCTATCTAGCTTGTTTCATGCATCATGTTTTAAATCTATTTTATTCGTACATGCATATCATGTCATTCATCATGCTTACCTAGTTCTAAATCGCTAATCACTTATATCATTGCCCGCACATTGAGATGTAAATCCTACTGGGCTAGTTTGCTCATCCCCTACTTTTACCCAATCTAGGTGACTATGACATTCAAGAGGAAGAGCAAGCCGAGGATGGGAATGCGTCCGAGTGATGAGCGTCCCCATTATGAGTCCAGTATAGTAGTTTATTTTGAGAGTTAGAACATGTAGTAGGAAGGAGGCGTAAATGTACTTTCTTTTTTATTGAGTCCAGTCCTGTACTAGTCTCCATTTTTGATAAAATGAGTTGAGATTTGAATAAAAGGTTAGTTGAGTTCAATATTTGGGCCCTATTATGATGTTGTGATGATACACATTTAGTGCGTGCTAGCTAGAGGCTTATTTGCCGACTGTCACGTCTTGGGATATCGAATCGAATTGTTCGAACTAATATCCGCTGCGTAATTCTCGGGACGTGACATTGGGGCTACACTGGAGAGCCCTTGGACACTCTCCGTGCCTAGTCAGCATCTCACTTAATTTTAAATGTAGATACCCACAGTAATTAATGGCCAATAAGAGTTTCAAGATGTAAAGCATGTAATGTCATGTTCATGATGATGATGAGAACAAGTAATAAGTAATGTGAACATGATTTCATGATACAATAGTCTAGAGATAATTTTGCCAGCATAACTACGTAATTTATACTTTAGTTCACTTTTTACATTAATGGCTTAAGTCTAGATTATAAATCACACTCACGAGAACATGAGAAGAGAGGAAGTGCACGCTATCTCCAGGGAACTTCAATGGTACAACCAACACGGTCTCCATGAGGGAATCCACGAAGTATGGAGAATTACAGAGGTTTTAAGAGAAAGGCACTAGACTGCCGATATGGATTGACCGGCTGTGAGTTTCCAATCCCCAAGAAAGGGATGCCTAAACGTGCAAGGTGTAGTGAACACGTGTCTCAATCCACAATCCATCGGTGTCGAACTTGCGGCGGAAAAACAATTAACATGATAGCATGAGATGAACTATGCATTTAACTATACATGGTTTGCAATATTTTAAGATGAAAATTATCATTTTAGCATGATAGAACAGTGAGAAGAGCAAATCACTAGTTGCATGAATGGTCACATCATTAAAGAGTAATTAGAATAGCCTTCAAGTAGCTATAGCTTTTAATAGGTTGACTGCTTTTAAGCCATTAAACAGACCTCATGAAATGACTAGAACCAAGACATGCAAATCATGAACTCTATACCATGTAAAACAGGTCTCGGGTAGGTCTTAAAATCCACGTCGGAGACAGTCGACACATTTAATAATGTTTTGTACAGTCGGAACAAGACTAACATATAAACATTCAAAACGCGACGGCCTATGTCATCGCCTTCATGCTTGAATCGCGATGGGATACCCCGTCGCGTTCATGAAACGTGTTTAAATTAATAATATAAAATTCACGGAAAATCTTGAGCAGGAAAACCAGCTGAATCACGACGGGGGTCCACGTCGCGTTTTCATGCACCGCTAAAAACCACACAGCGCACAGTTTGAGGCACCAGTTCCATATGGTTGCACTCTAAATCACGACGTAGGTCACGGTTGTGATTTACATGAAAGCTTCGGACTCATGCGTCGCATTCATGCAAGCCAAAACGCGACGCCTGATCCCGTCGCGTTTTGGGTTCTAACCCAAAAACACAGAAAATAGGTGCTCGATCCATGCAACGCTTATAACTTCTAATCTAGAGCTTTTGGGACAAAAGTCTCGGCATGAAACTTGTTGGGAACGTGGAATAGGATAGAACTATGGTTTTGGAATCATTAAAAACGGTCTTGAGATGCACGAGAAATGAACATGAACGTGAAACGCTGTTAACATGCGCGACTTTGGAAAAACGGTTAAAACTCGAGATGTACTCAATGAAATTCAATGAAATCACTTGGACATGAAAGTAGACTCGATGCTCTACACATTGGTATATGATTTATTAAGATTTGGCCCAAGATCACCTACCTTCTAGGTTGAAGAAGTCACATTTTTTCAGAAGGCCCTCTTTCAGACAACTTGGAGGAGAATGCTTACTGCACCCGATCTACTAAATGAAAAATAGGCAAACTAGTGGGATTAGGAACTAGACTCGACCCTCTTTCCAGGGTATAAGTCTTGCACGGTTTGGTTAGGGTTTGGCCTACCTTTGGTCGACTCCAAGAAGGACTATCTGCACAATTGATGCAGAATGCAGAAAGAAGCTCCGAGTTGGGGCAGTTTCCTCCTTCTTTGGGTGCTCAAGAATAGCCTCCCACGACCCCAACATGTGTATTTTCGTCCCCTAGGGTTTCATGGCATGTATATATGCATCTAGTGTGTTTAGAAGTTCCATTGGGTGAAGGAAAGGCAAGGTGCGGTTTAGCTTCACCTTCCATAATTTGATAATTTCTCACCCCAATAGAGAGTATGAGGCTTTAGGAAACCTCCAACCATGGTTAGCCATGAAATTGGGTTGCAAAAAAGCCTAATTGCCTTGGGATTTTCCCTAATTACCTCCTCTAATTTCAGCTCAATTAGGGTCACGAATTTCTATGTATTTTTCTTGCTCTATTTTGCTTTTAGGCCAAAAAGTGATCCATTGACCCAATTCGATAATGAGTCATCAATACATGATGTTGGAAGTCTCTCCAACATGATTATTTAATTTATGATAGTGTTATATTTCCGTGCAAACAGTTTTCCGACTTAGTTTCCTAATTTGGATAATTAGTCACAATTGTGACGTACACATGGTCAATCAGATTTTGTTGCACGAATTCTTTGTGGAACACTTAAGGATAATGTTTGGGGTTGATTTATAATTTTTATGGAATTTTCCGATGTGTTCTCTCACATACGATAATGGTACGTAAGTTCTACCATTTCGATAATACAGAAATATTTAATTCCATTTATTTAAAATTTCAAATTACTGAATTTTCCAGGGTGCTACACCCTCCCCCACTTAAGAGAATTGGTCCCCAAATTCATAGATCATTAATTGGCTCTTGATAATTATGATCCTGAGGTCGTTTCAGATTTAACTCCTCTAACTTGTTTCAACATTCTAGCTCGTGGATGCTAGTCCAACATCTACACCTATGGCCACCAGTACTATTCTTTTGATTCCTCTGCTCCTATTTTCTTCCATGGTTGTTTACTCCCTCTCGATCCACCAGCTGCACTATGGTAGCTACTAGATTGTTCTTTCCAATCTCTCCTTGATCATCTCCCCCACTTAGAAATGTACTAACAAGAAAAGCATCTTAAGATCAGTCTAGGGGTTTAACAATCATACATCCTTCCGGGAGCTCCGCTTGAGTTATTGCATTCACGCGTCCTTGATGCTTTACCACTCCTTGGTTCCTCCCAACTTGGTCTTTTAGCATGGGACAGTTCGGCATATGATGTTCCTGGCTCCCACATCGCAGGCAAGCTCCTGCCTTCTTCTAGCACTTGTCCGCTTGGTGCCCAGGCTTGTCGTAAAATTTACAATATTCCACCATCGTCGTTTCTTCTACTTTGATTCTTTTCTCCATGCCATAGTCCTTCCCACTGGTTGGCCTTTTGTTGTTGTGGTAGTTGTTGTTGTTGTTGTGGTTGTTGTTGTTGGTGTTGTGTTGTTGTGTGTTGTGTGTGTTGTTGTTGTGTTGTGTGTTGTGTGTGTTGTTGTTGTTGTTGTTGTTGTTGTTGTTGTTGTTGTTGTTGTTGTTGTTGTTGTTGTTGTGTTGTTGTTGTTGTTGTGTTGTTGTTGTTGTTGTGTTGTGTTGTGTTGTTGTTGTTGTTGTTGTTGTTGTGTTGTTGTTGTGTTGTTGTTGTTGTTGTTGTTGTTGTTGTTGTTGTGTTGTTGTTGTGTTGTGTGTGTTGTTGTTGTTGTTGTTGTTGTTGGTTGTTGTTGTGTTGTTGTTGTTGGGTGTTGGTGTTGTTGTTGTTGTTGTTGTTGTTGTTGTTGTTGTTGTTGTGTTGTTGTTGTTGTTGTTGTTGTTGTTGTTGTGTTGTTGTGTTGTTGTTGTGTTGTTGTGGTTGTTGTGTTGTTGTTGTTGTTGTTGTTGTTGTTGTTGTGTTGTTGTGTGTTGTTGTTGTTGTTGTGTTGTTGTTGTGTTGTTGTTGTTGGGGGAAAGTTCCAGTTGTATCGACTACTCCTCTTTATATAAAAGACGGCTTTGAGATGTCCTTCCCCCGCATGCCTTCCACTTTGGCCATGGTGTTTCTACCAACTGAGCTCTTTGGACCATCTCAGTGTAGGTTGGATGTTGTGAGGTCCGAGCTTCTCGATGAACATGGGCCTGAGTCCATCCATGAACCGGTTGGCCTTCAATCTTTCTGTGCCACTAGATGTGGGGCATATACCGCCAGGCGAGCAAACTGAGCCTCAAACTCAGCCACAGACATGCTCTTTTATTTTAGTGCGGCAAATTCCACCTCCTTCTTCTCCTTAACTCTTTTAGAGAAATACTTTCCCCGAAATATCTCTAGGAATCCAGCCCGCTCTAGTTCAGCTACATTGGGCAGATGGGTCGATGTGACCTTCCACCATGCTCGGGCATCCTTAGTGAATTGAAAAGTGGCTAGTACCACCTTCTCCCTATTGGTGCATTGCATAACTTGGAAACTTCTTTCTATTTCCTCCTGCCAGTTCTCCGCTTCATCCGGATGAGGGGATCTTGAAAAACGAGGAGGGTTCAAACTCTAAAGTTGCAGTGCAGATCACCGGCTCCATTCCTAGTAGCAGCAGCAGTCTGATTTCCAGCCTGAACCACATTCTGTAATGCCTGGGTCAACCAGCTACGGTTTCTTGCATAGCTTGCCACTGATTGCGAGCCATTGCAGCTGAATGAGAGAGTTATGAGGGTTTTGAGAAAAGGACAGAAACCAATTAATATCTCTAGATACATTATGAGAATCAATGGGTAGGGGTATTTTTTTTTCATTCTAACATATTCCCAGTCTCTACCCATTCTCACCAGGTACTATATGTATTTCCATGATGTAAGTTTCTATTGCGTCATTTAAACCTAAAACTTAATATTCCTATTGTTTCCTAGGCTTTGATACCACTAAACTGTCACGTCCCGAGAATTATGCAGCGGAGAGTAATGTGAATAATTCGAGTCGATATTCCGAGACGTGAACAGTCAGCAATAAGCCTCTAGCTAGCACGCACTAAGTGTATACAACATCATAATAGGGCCCAAATATTGAACTCAATAGAAATTGTATTCAAATCTCATCTCATTGTATCAAAGTAAACTATACAACTCTTAAACATGGATAACAGGATTAAGACTCAATCAAATGAAAAGTACATATATTCCTAACTTCCTACTACATGTTCTAACACTCAAAATACGAACTAGGGATAGACTCTCATATTGGGACGCTCATCACTCAGACGCATTCCCATCCTCGACTTGCTCCTCCTCTTGAATTTCATAGTCACCTAGAATGGTTAAAAGTAGGGAATGAACAAACTAGCCCAGTAAGATTTATATCTCAATGTGCGGGCAATGCTATAATGATTAGTAATTTAGAACTAGGTAAGCACAATGATTGTCATGATATGCATGTACAATTAAAACTCCTTAAAACATGATACATGAAACAGCTAGATAGAGTGATCATGATAGAGCAAGATCTCGAACGATATAACGAGCAAGAGATTATCAATAGTGAGGCATGTAACAAGCACGCAAGATATCACTTTAAATTGCAATAAATGCAGGATGACCATATCACGCAAGCAAGCAAGCATGAGCACAAACTTTTAACACGATTCACTTAATCAGGTACGTAGACACTAATGTACACCAAGGAAAGATCCACCTTGAAATGCACACTAGGAAACGTGTATGTGGATATTGTATCTAGCATTCAACACGCACGACTCCCAGCGCAGCTGCAACGCCAGTAATCATTTTACCCCATGGTTAACAGTATATTTATGACTCTCCGTCATTGAGGTTAGACTGGAGCCCTTGGACACTCTCCATGCCCGGTCAGCATCTCACTTTAATTTTAAATGTAGATACCCATAGTCATTAATGGCCAATAAGAGTTTCAAGATGTAAGCATGTGTAATGTCATGTTCATGATGATGATGAGAACAAGTAATAAGTAATGTGAACATGATTTCATGATACAATAGTCTAGAGATATTTCGGCAGCATAACCGCACAATTTATACTTTAGTTCACTCTTTACATTAATGGCTTAAGTCAAGATTATAAATCACACTCACGAGAACAAGAGAAGAGAGGAAGTGCACGCTATCTCCAAGGAACTTCAATGGTACAGCCAACTCGGTCTCCATGTGGGAATCCACGGAGTACAGAGAATTTTGGAGGTCTTAAGAGAAAGGTCACTAGACTGCTGATACAGAATGACCGACCATGAGTTTCCAATCCCCCAAGAAAGGGCTGCCTAAACTGCAAGTGTGTAGTGAACACGTGTCTCAATCCACAATCCATCGTTGTCGAACTTGCGGAAGACAATTAACATGATAGCATGAGATGAACTATGCATTTAACTATACATGGTTTACAATATTTTAAGATAACAATTATCATTTTAGAAAGATAGAACAGTGAGAAGAGCAATCATTAGTTGCATGAATGGTCACATCATTAAAGAGTAATTAGAATAGCCTTCAAGTAGCTATAGCTTTTAATAGGTTGACTACTTTTAAACCATTAAACAGACCTCATGAAATGACTAGAACCAAGACATGCAAATCATGAACTCTATACCATGTAAAATGGGTCTCGGGTAGGCCTTGAAATCCATGTTGGACACAGTCAACGCATTTAATAACGATGTGTACAGTCGGAACAAGACTAACATGTAAACATTCAAATCGCGATGGCCTATGCCATTGCCTTCATGCTTGAATCACGACGTGATACCCCGTCACGTTCATGAAACACGTTCAAATTAATAATATAAAAATCATGGAAAATCTTCAGCAAGAAGACCAGCTGAATCGCGACGGGGGTCTACGTCGCATTTTCATGTAGCGCTGAAAACCACGCAGCACATAGTTTGAGGCACCAGTGCCGTACGGTTGCATTCTAAATTGCGATGTAGGTCACGGTCACGATTTACATGAATGCGTCGGACTCATGCATCGCGTTCATGCAAGCCAAAATGCGACGCTTGATCCCGTCGCGTTTTGGGTTGTAACCCGAAAACACAGAAAATAGGTGCTCGATCCATGCAACGCTTATAACTTCTAATCTAAAGCTTTTGGGACAAAAGTGTCGACATAAAACTTGTTGGGAATGTAGAATTGGATAGAACTATGGTTTTGGAATCATTAAAAATGGTATTGGGATGCTCGAGAAATCAACAGGAACGTGAAACGCTGTTAACATGCGCGACTTTGGCAAAACGGTTAAAACTTGAGATGTACTCAATGAAAGTCAATGAAATCACTTGGACATGAAAGTAGATTCGATGCTCTACACATTGGTATATGAGTTATAAGATTTGGCCCGAGATCACCTACCTTCTACATTGAAGAGTCACATTTTTCTAGAAAGCCTTCTTTCAGACCACTTGAGGAGAATGCTTACTGCACCCGATCTACTGAATTAAAAATAGGCAAACTAGTGGGATTAGGAACTAGACTCGACCCTCTTTCCAGGGTATAAGTCTTGCATGGTTTTGTTAGGGTTTGGCCTACCTTTGGTCGACTCCAAGAAGGACTATCTACACTCATTCATGCAGAATGCAGAAAGAAGCTCCGAGTTGGGGAGGTTTCCTCCTCCTTTGGGTGCTCAAGAACAGCCTCCCACGACCCCAACAATGTGTATTTTCGTCCCCTAGGGTTTCATGGCATGTATATATGCATCTAGTGTGTTTTAGAAGTCTCATTGTGTGAAGGAAAGGCAAGGTGCGGTTTTCGCCTTCCACCTTCCATAATTTGATGATTTCTCACCCCAATAGAGTGTGTGAGGCTTTAGGAAACCTCCCACCATGGTTAGCCATGAAATTGGGTTGCCAAGAAAGACTAATTGTCTTGGGATTTGCCCTAATTGCCTTTTTCTAATTTCAGCTCAATTAAGGTCACGAATTTATATGTATTTTTCTTGCTCCATTTTGTTCTTGGGCCAAAAGTGATCCATTGACCCAATTCCAATAATGAGTCATCAATACATGATGTTGGAAGTCTCTCCAACACGATTATTTAATTTATGATAGTGTTATATTTCCGTGTTAATGGTTTTCCGACTTAGTTTCCTAATTTGGATAATTAATCACATTGTGACGTACACTTGGTCAATCGGATTTTTTCGTTGCACGAATTTCTTTGTGGAACACTTAAGGATAATGTTTAGGGTTGATTTATAATTTTTACAAAATTTTCAATGTGTTCTCTCACGTACGATAATGGTATGTAAGTTCTACCATTTCGATAATACAGAAATTATTTATTTCTATTTATTTAAAATTTTAAATTACTAAATTTTATGGGGTGCTACATTGCGGAGACGGTTGTGGCGCTGTGTGCGGTCAGCAGTAGTGAGAGCGAGTGTTGTGAGCTGTTGTACCTGAGTGAGTTGAGAGTTATGCTTTGTAAGTTCTCGGGGTATGCCCCTTAAGGACTGCATCTTTCTTCTCGTACCTATGCTTTTATTTGGGGCATAATGTATAGACTTCTATATATTGTATAGACTGTTATAGTTATTTAAATTTGGTGCTTATCTCACTAGACTAATCTTCTAACCCTTCCGGGTCTTCAGATCTGTGGGTGGTGGCGTGAACTTCAGGATCCCTGGCGGGGGTCCAAAAGGTCGGGTCGTCACATGTTTCATCTTGCAGCGTGCTAAGCGAGTAGCAGTGGAGCGAGCCAGTGCGGCAGGTGCATCCACGAGCTCTAGTGCATCTGGGGCTAGCTTCGCTCTAGGGGCAGTTGTGCGGAGCATGACCTTGCTGCACAGGTAAGTTCACACAAACATATACATTCAATTCACAAGTAAAGTTGTTTACATGTTACCTTTTCTGACCTATGCTTGTGCAGGTCATTGAGCTCCAAGATGCCCTCACTCGGGCTGCCCTTGCAGAGATGGAGGTGGCGATCCGGGACACCCGAGTGGTGGATTTGGAGGCTCAGGTGGCCCAGCTGGACCTCGACCTACCCAAGGATGCAGTGGAGCTTCTCGCATTGTTAGCTATGGAAAGGCGAGAGAGGGAGCACGAGTGTGAGGACCGGGAGTGCGAGCGTGAGGACTAGGAGCACGAGCACAGACGTTGGGATCAGGAGAGGTCCAGGTGGAACCTCGAGAGGGAGCATTAGGCCCGGGACCTCCTGGACGCACGCATTAGCCTAGGCGTCTCCGAGCGGCTACTCCGTGAGTCTAAGGAGGACTACCGTCGGGGCCAAGAGCGAGTAATGAGGGAGGGGCGTGCCAGTGCCTACTCTTTCAACTACTTGGGTACTTTCTTTGAGCACCAAAGGAACGTCACGATAGGGCTTCAGACCTAGGATGAGCAGTCTGTTGGCTCTCAGATGTCCATGAGGCCTCCCTCTCCTAGAGCAGTAGATCTGGACAAGGCAGAGAGCAGTAGGCCTGAGGAAGGTGGTGAAGAGAGCTAGACTATCCTTTCAACATGTATTTTTTCTTTTCTATGATGTATTTTCCTTTTCTTCTTCCATGATATGTATATGTGCCCCTCAGTTAGGATACCTCTTGTTCTTATAATGTACTTACTCGCTCATAATATTGGATAGCTCAGCTTCCTCTTCTCCTGTGTCTGTGTCACATTGAACAAATAGGTCATTTCATTGTTCTGACTCAGCCCCTTATTTAGCAGTAAGCAAGTTAACTTCATGGTATGTCAAGTGGTTGAGCCTTTATCAACTAAGGCATAAAAGGAAAACTCTAAATAATTGAAAATGCAACAAGCAAGCATGCAAAATGCAAATAGAAAATTAAGTTGTATGAGAAAGCAATGCACTCAAGCAATTAAAAGGGATAAATGTTTTTGTGATTTTGAGATATTTAATTTTTTTGGAGTTTTAAAAATATTTATTTTTTCAATTTTAAAAGTATTCAATTTTTTTGGAGTTTGAAAGTATTCAACTTTTTGAGATTATGTGATTTTTTTGGAGTTTGAAAATATATGATTTTTTTATTTTTGAAATATATGGGTTTTTTTGTTTTGAAATAATGGCCGCAACTCGATATAGTCCCTTCGTATAAGATGTGCAGAACGAAGGGGTCTACTCTTGCAAAGATCGACGTAGTATATAAACTTATAACCTATTCAATCGCCTTCTTGAATTCATTACTCACTATTGGATGTCTTAAACAAAGGGCAGACGTGCTTAATTGGTGCCCACACCCCGGGTCTCTATTAGCAACATCCTTATAAGTTAACTGCAGCACTCCCTCGAGTTTGGGAGGCATTGATTAGGGGGAAATGAAGATGTTAGGAGGAAGGTCCACCTAAGGTTCATGTGACTGGGGAGACACACTTTCCCTATTCTAATGCTTGTTGGGGTTCAGTCTTTGGCTCATGAGATTTATTTTTAAAGCATGCATATGACCAGGGTTTGCCCTACGAGGATCTTGCCACTCTTATCATGCATTTCTTATTTATTGCCCAATGGTCTTTTATTTTGACCTTGCTTTTTGTTTGTTTGGACCTTTTCTTTTGTTATTCTTCCCTCTAAGGGATATGACATCTACCTACTAAGGTGACGAAAAAGTTCAAGGGTCAATCCCACTGGCTCCACTCCCCTATGGGGACTGAAAGGAAGAGAAAACAGTGACTCCCTACACTCTTAGTTAAGCCTTAGCCTTCCTTGGATTCTATGCTTCTAGATTCTAGGGGTGGAGTGTGAATGTGTGTGAGTGTCGACACCTTGGTTAAACCATCTAAAGTGAGAAATGAATTGAAGACATTGATTTTTTGTGTTTTGGGTTCGCATAACATGCTAATTTACACACCTAGGGGTAGTACCTTTTGAGATAAAGTTTGTTATTCCAAGGGTGGGCTAACTCCTCACCCTTAGCATTAACTAGCCTATAGGTGTTTCTTTGATATGCTTCTTTGACAACATACGACCCTTCCCAATTGGATTGAAGTTTAGAACGGCAACCTCGGGGTTTTACAAAGATTCTTTTAATGACTATGTCACCAACCTTGAATTTCTCTCAATCGCTTTCTTTTGGTAAAAACGAGTGAACTTGTTTTGGTATGCCTTTGTGTGTTCTACAGTGACTAGACATTTCTCATCCAAGAGTTCCAACTGATCAAGGAGTGACTCACGATGCTCATCAATAGAAAATTCCTTGCCCAGTTGGACTCTTAGTGTGGGGATAAGGATCTCATATGGGACTACTACCTCCATTCCATAAATAAGGGCGAACGATGTCTGCCTAGTGTACGGTTTGAAGTGCGTAGGCCCATAGAGCTTCAACAAGCTTGTTTGGCCAGTCTAAGAACTTATTAGCTTCACAAGTTTTTTTTAATGATTTTGATCTGAGTTTTTTTTGTGGCCTCTGTTTGGCCATTGCCTTGTGGATAACAGGGAGATGAATGATGCAATGCAATTTTATACTTGTTGCAGAGGTCTCGAAGCTCCTGAGAGATGAACTGTGGCCCATTGTCGGTGATGATGGTACTAGGGATGTCAAATCTGGCGATGATGTTCCTCATGATGATGGGCCATTGGCAGTGAAGATGTACGATTTTGGCTTGTTTGTGGAGTTAGGATCACCAAGGGGTCCAATGATATCGAAGGCCCACATGACAAAGAGTCATGGGCAGGATATAGGGTGCAGTGAAGAGGATGGAGAGTGAATCTTGTTGGTGTGAAGTTAGCACTTGACACACCTATGAACAAAGATGGAACAGTCCTCACTATAGGAAATCCTAGCTCTGCCTACGAAAGTTGCTTACGGTTCAGTATATTCGTAAGCTATTCGTATGGGAAGACATATCTATACTTACGTACTGTACCTGTCGTTAGTATATCAGACAAACTTTGTTCTTAAACTTTTAAGATATGCCTATCCCTACGATGTGATATTGTAAGCATATAACGTTATCATATACCTACGGAGTTTGATACAATAAATATATAATAAAATACTATTTTTAACATTGGGCGCCCATTGAATTAAGGCCTCCCGCGCGACGATTGAAGGGAAAAAAACCCCCTCCTTCCCCTTGCTTCCACTCTCCTCCTGTTGGCAGCGGTGAAAGGGCAAGCAACCAGCGGCCCGTAGGAGATTTGCAGTGGCAGCAGGCGGCGTCATCGGCAGGCAGCGTACCCGCAGAAGACTCGCAGCGACGGCAGGCAGCATCCGCACTGGAGAAGACTCATGGAGGAACTTAGGACGGCGGCAGCAGACGACATCGTCGGCGGTTTAGGGCAAACAATGGCCCGTGCCTGACATTTGCAGCAGAAGCAGGCAGCGAACTTGCGGCGACGGCAGGGGAAGGACACTCCGGCCACCCCCTCCTCCTCCCCCTATCCCTTCGCGTGTCTTCCACGCTGCCGGGCGTCTCCTGCCGACCCCATCGCCTTCTTCCTCCTCCGCTTCGGAGCGGGCGATTGGCCTCTCTCGTGGCACGGTCCCTCGCCGCCCGTTCTCGCGGAGGTTGTGCCGCCGTGGTCTGCTTTTTGTGGAGGTGAGGGTCGACTGATCGCCGAAGGTGAGTCCATCATGTCGAAGGTGAGTCTTATCTATTTTCTTTGCTTCTGTGCGTGGCACCAACCTTTCCCACCACCCTGATCTGTTGCAAAACCCTTATCCATTGCTTCCTTTGAATCTCCTCTATCATGGAAGCGCGGATGCGGGAACAATCGACGAGGCTCCGGACTAACGCTAATTGGTACATTTCTTGGACTGGTGCTCGTTCCTTGTTTGTTGTCCTTTTTCGTTTTGTTGGTGCTCGATTATGGTGTTCTCCCTGTTGGGATGCTTTGTTTGCTGGTTGGGGATGTTGGGGTTGGTGTGGTTTTTTCGTTATTTCTAAGAGATGTTGGGGTGTTAGCGTGAGGGTCATTAATTAGACTCAGAGAGATGTTGATGGTGTGTGCAATTTTAAAGGACGTCCTGCTGCTGTTCTCTTTGCTCCTTGGTGGGGTAATTGGTTCTTCCCTCCCTCCCTCCCTCCCTCCCTCCCTCCTTCTTGATGTTCGTCTGTCTCTAAAAAGAAATAAGCTAGAGGCAGATTTTTCTTTTCCTTTTATTAATTTGTAAAAAGGGGTTATGAGAAGATAGGTTTGACGTTTCTCCAAAACCAGGCCTTTTCACAGTTGTCTTGGCCAGGTTTTCCTCTTCATTCCAAACTAGCTTGCTCCTTGTGTGTATATATATGTCTATTATTTTCTCTGTTGGATCTCCTCTGGGGTATTATGGATTCTCTTTTTGCTGATTTTTAAGCAAGTCCGAGGCGAGAACATGCCGCTCTTGATTTGATGGGTGGGGCTAGAGCAGTGCTCACCTGCTCTATAATATTGTGCATGTGTTCTTGTGGAGCTTGCGTTACATTGGAAGTAACCAGCTGTAGCTTCGTTTTCTCCGACCAGTTCTTCGGCAAGAACAAGGAGGGGAAGAGGCAAATGAAAATTTACTGACGGCCCATGTTGCAATGATCGTCAACTAGGCGGTGGTATAATCTAACATCATTGGCTCATGGTGAATTAAATTTTGTGCTGCCACTGAAATAATTTCCCACATATTTTTTCTTCTTGTATTAGGGGGAATGGGGTCGCCAGACTGGGCATTGGGATGGAGGGGATGACCGTACATAGACTGGTATTTTTTTATTGGTTCTGGTTGCTTAACTTATTTTTCCACTTTTAATCCTTGATGGGGCATGATGAAGCCCCACGTACTCTACCTTGTCCTGTCGTTAGACAATTCATTGAAAATCTTGCAACATTTATAGTATGCTGAATATAATGTAAATGATTTTTTTTTTGTAGTGAGACATCATGGATTGGAGTTGGATGGATAAATTGAAGAATACAAGGGAATATATGGATGTAGTTGACTCATACATTCAAGTTGCTTCTGCTCACTTTGCTACATCAACAAAGATTAAGTGTCGTTGTTGGAGTATGTATGCCTCTTGAGATATGTAAAGGAAATAGTAAGACAACATTTATTTCATATGGAGTCATTAAAGACAAACAATTTTGGAAGTTCCATGGGAGTAGTTCTTCTTCTAGGCACAAGTCTACGGATTTTACACACACAACACTTCCAAAGGATGTTGGTCTACATTTGATGTTGGAGGATGTTATTGGTGAGGAAAATTTGAAACATGCAGAAGTGAAGTCAATAGATGATAATAAAGGAGAGTATGGTGAATTTCAACAATTGTTGGCAGATGTTGAACGGTCTTTGTACCCTGGTTGCAAGACATTCAACAAGCTTTCATTTATAGTCAGATTGTTCAACATAAAATGCAGAGGTAAAATGAGCAACAAATATTTTGACATGCTTCTGAAGCTGTTGAAAGAGACTCTTCCAGAAGGTGATGTGTTGCCAACTACGTTCTATGAATTGAAAAAAATCATTGGTAAAGTGGGACATGATTATCACAAGATTGATGTATGTCTTAATGATTATATTTTGTACCGGAAAGAGTATGAGTCTTATGATCATTGTCCTAAATGTGGAGAATGTAGATGGACGAAAGGAACTGAAAGAAGTGATCATAACAAGAAGATTAAGGTTGCAAAGAAAGTTCTTCGACATTTTCCATTGATTCCAAGACTACAAAGATTATACACATGTAGTAAATCATCTGCAACCATGTGTTGGCATAGTGATGAACGCCAAGAAGACGGCATTCTAAGGCACCCAGCTGATTCCCCTTGTTGGAAGGCGTTAGATGTGATTGATGGTTTTGGTTTAGAACCTCGTAATGTGCACCTAGGTTTGGCAAGTGATGGTTTCAACCCCTTTGGGGTAATGAGTATGAGTCATTACACCATACAACTTACCTCCATGGTTGTGTATGAAGCCACAAAGTATTTTTTTTGTCGTTACTCATTCCGGGTCCTAAAGGTCTGGGAAATGATATTGATGTCTATCTTCAGCCACTTATTGAAGAATTACAAATTCTTTGGCATGGAGTTGAAACATTCGATGCTTATAAGGGTGAAATATTTGTCTATGCGTGCTGTACTACTTTGGACAATTAATGATTTTCCTGCATATGGTTATCTGTCTGGTTGGAGCACTAAGGGCCGATTAGCTTGCCCTACATGTAATGAAGATACATCATCATTATGGTTAAAAGGTAGTAGAAAATTCTTTACACTAATCATCATCGATGGTTATGTGTGGGTCATAAGTTTCGTTCTATGAAACGAAGGTTTGATGGAAAAGAATAAATGAGAGCCAGACCAAGTGTGTTATCTGGGGTTGATATACTTAAGAAGTCGCATTCACTTAAATTTACTTTTGGGAAAGTTCCCAAATTTAAAGTGGGGGTGAGAAGAAAACAAAAGGAAGCTACAACATCATCATCCACTCTTGAGTGTCATACCAATTGGAAGAAGAAAAGCATTTTTTTTGACTTACCATATTGGAAGTCTTTACTATTGAGATATAATCTCGATGTCATACATATCGAGAAGAATGTTTGTGATAGTATTATTGGAACTTTGTTAGATGTTGATGCTAAAACAAAAGATAGTTTGAAAGCTCGACGTGATCTCCAACATTTGGGTATAAGGGCCACTCTTCAACCTCAAACTTTGGATTCTAACAGATTGCTATTGCCACCTACCATGTTCACTTTGAACAAGATGGAGAAGGATACGATTTGCAAGGTTTTGAAAAGTTTGAAAGTTCCAGATGGCTATGCATCAAACATATCAAGGCATGTAAATCAATATGATCCTAAGAAAATTTGGGGTTTAAAAAGTCATGATTGTCATGTTCTCATGCAACAATTGCTTCCAGTGGCAATGAGGGGGTAACATAAAAGGAGCTGAGATCTGCAATTAACAATGTATGTAATTTTTTTTCTCTAATATGTTCCAAGACTTCATCGTCAAGTGATTTCTATAAGCTTAGACAAGAAATTGCAAACATATTGTGTCGATTGGAGATGATCTTCCTGCCAACTTTTTTTGATATAATGGTACATCTTCTCATCCACTTACCTGACGAAGCAAGGCTTACTGGCCCAGTTCAGTATAGATGGATGTACCCTATTGAAAGGTTTGAATTAATCTTATACTTGTGCCTGACGATTGTACACTATTGCTAATAATACTTGATTTCTTTTTGAATCTCCACTAGGTATCTGGTGAAACTTAAGTCCAATGTATGGAATAGGGCACGTCCAGAGGGGTCAACGACAGAAGGGTATATAGCAGAGGAGACTCTTATCTTTTCTTCGAGATATCTAGACGATGATGTTGAGACATGGCTTGACCAGCCTTTAAGAAATGAAGATAAAGGGGCTGAAGAATTGACACAAAAAGGATGGGATATTTTTTCAAGAAATGGTCGATGTTTAGGTGGTGGAACTATTTGTCATCTTAGGAATGACGAGTTGAACCAAGCTCATCTCTATGTACTATTTAATTGTGAGGACATATCTCCTTACATAAGGTAAGTGAAATGACAACCCATTAATGTATTGTTTCTCAATACCATGCTGTTAATGTATTGTCCACATTTTGTATGTAGTATGCATCTTGAAGAAATAAGGAAAATAAGACCACGAGTAAGTGAAATGGAAATTGAGCGATGTCATACATTACAGTTTCTAGATTGGTTTAAGTGTAAATTAAGTAAACGTTTGTAACCTTTTTTTTAGTCTACATCACCTGTGTTTTAATGATAACCAACATGTAACCTTTTTTTTAGGTTATCTCTTTACAAGGCAAGTACAATAATGGGTTAGATGCAAATACAGTTGTGTTGAAAGATCGACCATTGAATGTGGGGAAGAAGTTTAATTGTATATGTACTTTTGCTCATTGGTTGAATATCTTCAATGTTTTTTTTTTCGCAGCTCACGGCTGATTGGTTCTCGAGAAGATTATGAGAAATTTAGGGAGGACCTACAACGAAAAAGAATTCACATTGATGCTCAGTCTGCTTCCACTTCTAAGGTGGTTAAGAGAGGCCCAACAATGTTAAGATCTGTACATGGATTGCAAAGTAATGAATGCATACCAGTGAAAGTTAATCAGTTGGGGCAACCACTAGGAGAGGGGGGGCAACTACTAAAACAATTTTTGGGCACTATGGCAAGGATGGGGGATAAACTGCCAATCGATTGCATTTCTTGGAGGGTAATGCCATCGTCTAACAAGGACGATGTTTGGGATTTTATCCAGGTGATGTAATACATGTGTTTGTTTAATTTTCTATTCCACTTGATTACATCTAACTATTTATTTTAAAAATGTAGAAAATTTGATGTTCCCATCAGCTTGCGTGATTTTGTAATGAAGGATCTAGATCAGAAATGGAGGTCTTGGAAGTATGACTTGAGGACGAAGTTCTTCACGCCATATCAAAAAGCGCAACAACACTTTGCATGTTCAGACACAGAGTAGTTGAAGATCAATGGAAAATCCTTGTTCAGATATGGTCTTCGGGGCCACTCTTGATCGTGGGGACTTATTCATAAGGACCCATATGAAGAAAGCTGGCGGTCCAGTTAATGAAGAGAGTGTTGCAATGATTGTATAATTAATTAACTTTGTTAATGTCTAATGTTCACATAATTCTCATTATGTATGGATATTCTAATGTTGACATAATTCTCTTTTTGATATTGCTGTGATGATTTTTTTTTCATTCAAATTGTAGGATAAAATCGAGACATTAAGCTGACGCATCAATCAAGTACATCAAGCTCAATTGCAAGTGTGGGGGATGCTTGTGAGCAAGTTATAGGACGGGACAGAACTGGAAGAGTCTGTGGCATAGTCACGGGTCCTACCCCAAAGAGCTTGTGGGGTTAAAGAAGTGAACAAAAGTTACATCATGACAATGAAAGCCTAAAACAACAAATTGATACTCTCGAAGAAAGAATGAAAAAAATCGAGTCTCGTGGCAATAATGAGGTAATGAGATTCTGTTGACATACTTCAATATTAAAATTGCTTAATGTTGACAATCTACATATACTTGTGTAGAGTTCTGCAAGTGTTTGTCATGCTCAAAGGAAAAAGGTAAACGAAATCTAATTGATTTAATATGTTAGAATGCATGTATATCTGACATCTATATCCAAAATTTTTAACAGGATTCATTGGCGGGGAGGAGGGTGAGGATCCTAAATTTCTCTAGACAAGTAGTTGCCAGTGGCTTTCTAATGTCTGATGATAATGATAATGTGGTAATGGGGAAGAAGTTAGGTGGTAAGTACTATGAGGTTTCTATACTCATAGCCCATGACCCGACTGCATCTTTGTTTATCAAAGATGCAGATAGAAAAATATGAATGATGTTGTTGGGAGTCACATAATATGGTTCAGAGAATATGTAAGTTTATTTATATTTATCCCATTCTTATTCATATGTTGCTAATTGTCAACTCTGATATTATTTACATTTTTTTACATGTAATAGGTCGAGCTTGAGGATAATTGATCTTCACCTCCACCCTTTTTGGTAAGTATCCAACTTTTTTAACATCTGAGTTGCACTGGATCTGAGTTACACTGGATCATATTCTTAACTTGTTTACATTTCTGTGTAATTTTGGCTTATTCTTTCAATCACCATATCTATTTTACTTAGAAGATGCTTATGTGGCTTGGGAAAGGAAGGGAATGTTCGGTCTGGTCCTTGGATTGTAAGAAAAAAGATCCTGGAGAGCCCTTTGGTTTTAAGTGTTTCATGCCACTTTAATAAAAAACACAGCAAGTGCATATCACTGAACTTTTGAGAAACTACCTTCCTCTAGAAATGAATGGTGGTTCTAATAGAAATTTCCAATTATATGAAGGTTTTAGTGGATGCTGCCATTCAATCACCAAACTTTGTCTCCCCCTTGTCCATGCCAATGATGAAAATTGATTTTAGTTTGATATTGAGACCTGTTATTTTTTTGGTTGGATTGATTATTTTTCAATGTACAATTCATTCATATAATTAATTCAGTGTGATTTGTTGTCACTTTTGACATCCACATCCCAGATGTGCTTTTGATCCCAGTGGAGTGCAAATGCTTTACCCCTACATGAAGAGAAGTGTTTGACCCAGTGAGCCCTTTATCATAGATAAGAGGAGCTTAATGACCCAGTGAAAAGCATCTAGCCACATCATGGTAGACCAATGAGCCTGGGCATGCTTAACAAGAGCAGCCAACGCAGGATTCAAGGCACATAAGATGCAAAATCACAGATATCAGAGTACAAAGCATTTTTCCGACAGACATCAATTAAATATATGTGTCTTGAAGTTGCAATGCACATGATCATGATGGGATTCAAAATTCAGATCCAAGGGGATCAGATGTGATTTAAAGGTTTTGTTATGATTTCTTAGTTCCAAGCAATGATAAACTTGTGGATATTTTGGTGGCTCTATGAAACATCATTACTTTGCTTATTTTTAGACTAGAAGATGATGAAAATCAATAACTTAAATAGTTATGAGTTTTGATATTATGATTTGTGGTGATTTCTTTCTGGTTTTCTGTTTTTTTTTTTAATTCTATTTTTTGGTTTTATGGCTGGCTATTGATGAGATATTATGCTTAAGTCTTTTTTTTTTTCGATTCCCATTGTATACTAGCTTGTCTTTCTCAAAACACTCTATTAAAAGAGACATAACGGACAAGCATGTCACAGACATGGAACATCCAGTTCATGATGGTACTCTGTATTGATATAGAAATTCAGCTTTACATTCTTGGTCTGAACTTTACATTCTTGGTCTTAGAACCACAAGGAAATCAACCCTGTTATTTTTCCAACAGTCCTCTCCACCAGAAAACAAAACCCTTAGATGTTCATCATTTTCCATCTTAAGGAAATATGGAAAAAAAATTGAGCGGTTACAACTAGTTATATCCTTCTCAGAAAAGAAAGAAGGGGCACCACTAGGTCATGAACCATTTGAAGTAACCCAGTCACTTCACATCTGAAGTAACCCAGTCATCTAAACCATTTGAAGTAACCCACTTGAAGTAACCCAGTCACTTCACATCTAAATTAACTTGTGTCCTATAAATGTATACAAATCACTTCACATCTGAAGTAACCCAGTCATCTAACACAGACTTTCCCAGTCATTTTCCTCTGTTTTTGAGTTGATCAGGATCGTCCATGGTACCTAACAATATACTCCCTGAGTTATTTGATACAAGTGTAACGGTTTGATGACATATTTTCCTGCATTACTATTTATTAAGCATATTGTTTCTTTTGTTATACATATCCTCACACAGTACTTATTGACCACATATTGTTGCTCTTGCAGTTTGTCTGCTGCAACCTGTCTTGGTCCAAGGAGAAAGTAAGCTCATTTGGAGAAATCACAAATCTCCTCCCACCACATGTGAACAATTTCATTTACTAACAATTAACTTCCTCTTCTGAACAGACTTTAGCACCAATATGTGAATGTGAACAATGATGTTTGATGTAATCTTTCATTAACATTATTGTTTGTTAAACTTTAATGTGTTTTATATTATTAATGTGTTGTGCATTGTGAATAAGTGGGTGTGAATGTGTGTGTGGATCTAAATGTGGATGTGTATGTGTTGATCTAAATGTGGATTATGGATCTAAATGTGGATGTGTATGTGTGGAACTAAATGTGGATGTGTATGTGTTGATCTAATTGTTTATGAATGTGGATCTCTAAATGTAGGTGAATGTGGATCCATTTGAATATATTACTTTTTTTTTTCTGAAACAAAACTGCTTATGATGTACGTGGTCGTAGGGAAACACACTTGCTTATGGTGTACGTGGCCGTAGGGTAGGGACACATGCTTACGGTTTACAATGCCGTAGCCTTAGGCCTTTGCCGTAACTGAGTATATCCTTACAAAAAATATGACTACGGTTAACATCGTCGTAGCGAAAAGAGGATATCCTTATGGTGTTACTTACGGCTACCAACACCGTCACTATAGTTCTATACTTACGGAGTTTAAAACACCGTAGCCTTAGGCCTTTGCCGTCGGACCTTAGCCAACGAAACCCGATCGTAGGGTAACACCGTAAGCGAAGGCTATGCTTACGATTTTCAGTTCTCTACTTATGGTGTTTGGACATAAGCAAAGCCTGATTTTCCTGTAGTGCCTCCTCTAAGGTGGGCCAGTAAAAGTCTTGCTTGAGAATCTTCTTTGCAAGCATTTGGCTATTTACATGGCCACCACACACACTGGAATGAGCTTCCTCAATAACTTTCCATGACTCATCATCGCCAAGACATCTAAGCAAAACTCCAGAGAGACCCATTCTATGTAAAGCATTTCCAACTAGAGTGTACTTTTGAACTTCTTATGACTCTCTTCTCTTCTGAAGTGGCTTCATCAAGGTATGTTTGATCTTTTCAATACCTAACTATCTCATAATACCATGGTTTCTCTTTGTCTTCCATCTCTTTTTCCCAGTCCATCTCTCTTCTCACATTTCTAAACACCTCCTCTTTGACCCGAAGGAAAGAAGGATCACTAGTAGCAGGAGGGAAATGCTTGTGGATGATCATAGATTCAAAGCTCCTACTAAAAGGAAAATTGAAGGATGAAGTGAGAGAGGCAAGAGCATCTTCTAGAATGTTCTGATTGTGAGGGACATAGATAAAAATTAGCTTGGAGAATAGCTTGGCATAAGCTGAAGCAAGTTTTTGATATGGTTTGAGCTTAAGGTCTCGAGTGCGATATTTGGTGAGCACTTAGTGAATAATCAGTTGACCGTCACTGACAATCCGTAGCTGGGCGACACCATAGAGATGAGTGGCCTCCAGTCCAACTAGCAAGGCTTCATATTCAACTATGTTGTTGGTGATTAGGAATGCAAGCTGAAAAGCCTACGGAATGGAAATTCAAAGCTCCATCAAAATGTAATGTCCACATAGGATCAAGTTGTCTAATGGACATTAGTTCCTCATCTAGAAACACTAAATGGATAGGATCAAACTAAGGGATAGGGTGATGAGAGACATGTTATTTTATGGCATAGCCTTTGATTGATTTCTGCTGAATGTAGATGATATCAAACAGAGAGAGAAAGCTTTGCCAACACGCTAGCCTATCAGAGATAACAAATTTTTCAAGCGAGAATTTGATGGGGTTCATACGGGCTATGAAGTGGACTTATAAGAAAAAAAGTAGTGCTTCAATATCTACACTATCCAGACTAGGGCGACACATGTTTTCTCCATGGTTGTGTACCTTTGCTCGCTGGGTTTGAGAAGCTTAGACAAGTAGTAAGTTACCCTCTCTTTGCCTTCTTCATCCACTTGTGCAAGGTCAACTCCTACCAAGTCTTCTAGGATAGAAACATATATAATTAAGGGTTTGCTTGGAGTCGGCAGCCTCAGGACAGGAGGATTAGCTAGATACTCCTTTAGTTCGTCAAAGGCATTCTGACACTTAGCATCACATTGGAATTTAACTCTCGGCTTTGTGAGGTCGTAGAAGGGTCTACACCTCTATGAATAAATTGCAACATCCTCATTAAACCTCGAACTTCTTTCAAATTCTTTGGAGGTGACATTTCCCTAATCGCCCTTTCCTTGTTGGGATCAATCTCAATACCCCTCTTGCTCACCATGAAGCCTAAGAGCTTGCCCAATGACACACTGAACACACACTTTTTAGGGTTCATTTTCAACTGGTATTCTCTTGATCTTTGCAAAACCCTATCTCGGACTCTAGGATGCTCAATCATTGTTCTCGACTTTACTACTAGGTCATCCATATACACCTATATGAAGATGTGAATCATGTCATGGAAGATAGCCATCAACGCCCTTTGGTAGGTGGCTCTAGTGTTCTTGAGCCTAAAAGGCATGACCGCATAGCAATAAGTTCCCCAAGGTGTAGTGAATGAAGTTTTCTCTTTATCCACTTCAGCCAACTTGATCCTATTATACCATGAGAAGCCATCCATAAAAGATAGAGTTTCATAACTTGATGTGTTGTCAATAAGCACATTAATATGAGGCAAGGGAAAAGCATCTTTAGGACACACATGGTTAAGGTCTTAGAAGTCAATATAATTATTGATTTTTCCATCTTTCTTCATGACTAGGACAATGTTTGCCACCCAATTGGGATATAAGACAACTCTAATAACTCTAATTTGTGGAGTTTGCCGACCTCTTCATTCATTTTCAAAGCCATTTGAGGGTGGAAATGCCTTAACCACTACTTAATAGCGACAAACCCTAGGTTAAGTGTAAGATGATATTCAACATGCACAGAGACTAGTCCAGGCATGCCCTCATAACTCCAAGCAAACATGTCGTTATATTCTTTGAGAATCTCAATAATTACCTCCTCTTCAGACAGTGATAAGTTACTACTGATGAGGACGGTCCTAGGGTTTCCTCAATTCCTAGATTAATTTCTTTGGTAGTTTCTTCTATGGCTACTGACGGTTCATCAAATCTTCTAATTTCACTTGCGAACACGTTAGCCTCATCCTCAAATTCTTCATCCCCTTCATCTATTGGGTCTTTATCATCCATGATTTCATACACTCCAAACCCATCATCAAATAAGCACACTTCCTCACATTCTATATCTGGAAACAACAGGGGATTTTCTAGAAACTCTGGGACCTTTAGGCATGCCCTGCATCTAGGGGCTAGATCAAGTAAGAATCTCTAGAGAATCTACCTGCCCTTGGACTTTCTCTTGGGTACTACCTCTAGACCCTTGCTGACCTGGCCTATGCTATGACTTGATTTCCCTACCTGACTTCCTAACGCTATAGAAGGAGGAGGGGGAGGAGAGGAAGGGGAAGGGGAGGAGGGAGGTCCCTCAGTGGAGGGAGAAATGAGGAGGTCGGTCAGAGGACCGAGGAGGAGTGGCCAGTTGACTAGGGCACACTCGAAAGCAAGGTATGCCGTCTTCTCAATGGAGACAATTTGACTAGGAGGTGCCAATTTGGCATTTTTTTTTAGTTTTTGGAGTTATTTTGATTTTTATTTGTGTTTTCATTTGTTAAAGCAAGAACAAGAAAAATTGAAAGATTGGCAAGCTGGGAGACGAGTGCATGCTCGGATAGAGGGAGATTGGAAATTGAAAGATTAGCCATGAGAGGGTTGAGTGTCTATTTAAATGATTGGAGATCTGAATAATAGAGGGTGAGCATAGGCCCATCTGATTGGAGAGTGGAAAGAGGGAGTGTGGGTGTATGCCTGGCTGATTGGAGAGTGGTGGTAACACCAGCAAATTGAAGGGTGAGAGTATGCTCGAGTGTGAAATGAAAAATGGAGATGTGGGGAGTGGGTGCCCTGGGAATGCTGAGAGCAAGGATTTTGGGCCACGCGGTGGCCAAAAGTAATGAGGGTGATACATCGAGGTAGAAGAGGCCTGCCCAAAGCCTATCAACAGTGAACCCTTCTTCAAAGGGTATGTTTGGCTCACCTTCATTGGCCTCATCACTCATTAAATGTCTTTTGCACATGATGGCAATAAGCTTTTCCATAAAATCATGTATGAGGGATGGCCACTCAAGGTCCGTTGGCATGAAAAGTCGACTCAAAGATATGGTAATGTCATTCATGTCGAACCAATGGTACCACTCACATTCAGTGTCACCCATTTTTCTCACCTTCACGTGCCTAAGAGATTCAAGGGCCTTGTAAGTGACTAGGGGAGCTATGTGGCATGCAAACTGACATGCATGTATGTCATGACATGAGAGTTCAGATGTAATGACAATGGTGTGCTCTTCCCTCGGCTGTACGAGACCCTTTTGGAAGTGACAATATAAAGATCATGTGAGAGGTTGCCTATCCAGCTTCATAGTTGAAATCATGGTGGCCCATGGCTTAGCTGACACTTCCTTTTTCACATAATCTTGTTTACCCGACTTATAGCACAAGCCCCCTTTAGAAAACAGCTTCTTGTCACTTATCACTTTGGTCCTGCCCTATAAAGATGCGCCAGCCTTTTGCTCGACTGGTACCCCATCTTCAGCATGATCTGTAGCACCCTTGATTTGTAAAATCTAAATAAAATAAATTTTTATTTTGAATAAATGAGGAAAATAGATTTAATTATAATAAATGAGAAATAGTGAAATAAAAGGTAATTAAACCAAGCCCATTAAGTTAATAAATAATGGGTTGTGTAATTGGCTCAAACACAAAATAATGGGCTTAATAAAGAGGAGCCCATTATGGGAAGGGAAATAATTATCTCAATTTCGGATTTAATTAATTTAAAAATAGTTAAAGGATAGGATAAATACTAAATAACTTGTATTTATCTAAAACAAGAGCCCTTAGCCCATCCTAACCCTTGGCCATGAGATTATGCCTCATCTTCATCCTAATTAGGTGGATAATTAATAGAAAATAGGAGATAATTATCTATTTTCGGAGTTAGAGGAGAAGAGAAGAGTTAGAAGATGATAGGACTCTATTAGACATTAAAACTCTTCCAATTCGGTCCTAGCTAACCCTAGAACGTTGCTGGAGACTTGGGAGACGAAGGGGAGGCGATTTTGGATGAGGAGCTTGGAGGAGAAGGGGCTGGAGCTTGGGATTTTCTTCTTTATTTTTCGTCACCAACTAGGGATTTCTTTAGTTCACGAAAAAGGTAGGCAATCTCCCAAGCCAAATACGTGTAAAATTTACCCTAAGAAGACTTCATGATCCTATGTAAAAGCCCTCTAGTTTTGCTCTATTTCGATCCCCCATGAGGGAGAATTAATTTTTTAAATCCCTATCATTTCCTTGAACCCGAACCTTCATACATGCTTTCAAACCTCATGTATACTTGATCCCATGCAAAGAGAAAATTCTAATAAATACTACATCTTGTTAGCTTTCAAATGCCCCTGATTTGCCTAATTTTTATCATGTATCCATCGCGAATTAATTCATTGAACCTTGACTGTGCATGCTTAGGTCATCGAAATGTAACCTAATCAAAGCATGTCTAAACCTTGTCTATTTTCAAATTAATCATGTCTGTTGATAGATCTTCATGTCTACTCTCGTTTAAAGTTGGTTTCATACTTTTTGGATCACTATGTGATTTATTATTGAATTTTGAATAGCCCGGTATCATGTAGACCCCCTGGAAAAAGGGCAAATCCCTCTTTTCTGGGTTCGGGCCACTCCCTGAGATCACGACTGCCCAATCGCGATTGCCCGACTAGTCGCGACCTACCCGCCAGTTCACCCTGGGAGCCGGTTCGACTGATCGCAACATGCGTGGGTGTCGCGATGGCCTTAACGCGACAGCTCTGAGGGTCGTGACCTGATTGCAGCCTTCAAGCCCGTCGCGACCTAACTATTTGAATGCACCGGTTAGCCCTGTCGCGACCTAAACGCGACAGAGGCCGACGTCGCGACCTCTAAATTTCGACCAGAATATAAAGTTTGCTTATATAACCCTATCCTTATGACAATTTAACCATGTTTAAATGCTGAAACATTAGAAAATAACTTGTTAATTAATAATGGGCATTAATTACATGAAAATTATTTATTTAAAAGCTATATGCACAATTATACATGTTCTCTTGATTTCTTACACTTGCACACACATAACCTTCATGCTTGATAGTGGACCCTATTAAATTACGCAATAATGTATTCGATAAATTAGCAAAATAAATGACTAAATTTCCTATTTAATTAGATACACTTGTCTTCGTTTTATACGTGCATTTTGAATACCGTTACCATTTTCCCTCGGCCTTCGAGCACTCGAGGCACGACGGACCAGTTTTCAACACACTTTTCTCTTGACTTGGACCACCTCTCCATCGGGAATACTCTCGACTGGGCCATGGACTCCTTGTCAAGGCCTCCGTAAGTCTTCTTGGCTTTGGCGCACGTCCTTAGCCAACGAGCTGGTTGTACCTCAAAACCCGTTACACTTTAGGGATCTAGTATGTGTTCATAGCACGGCTAGTGGGCGGTGATGATTTCTACCAGACTGCCGATACACGACCTTGTGCCGAGCAACTGTGACTATCATTATTTATCGTATTTTACGATATTGTCCCTATCTCATCTACTATCTATACCTCTCATATGTTCACGTTCTCTCTACACTCTCGTCTATCTCGTCTACTACTCTCATCTATTTCATGGTACTCTATTGGCCATTCTTGTGATTGTCTAAGATAAAGAAATGACTAATGCCAGTGCAATGGGGCCCGATCAGGTCCTGGGAGGAGCGCCCGAAATGTGCTAGTGCCCATGTGAGTTAAAATCATCAAGGATGTGTTACGGCATGCATCCAGCACCATCATACTATCTAGATTAATCTATGACAATCAAAGTGCTATCTATACCAGTGCAATCGTTATCGTTACTAGTGCACTATTGTGCAATTTACATGCTATATCGTTACATGGCCATTCTATTATCGTTCTCATTGTGCTATTTTCCCTGTACTATATGCTATTGTTCTCTCGTTATCGTTGCTTGATCTACATGACTTTTCTCTCTAGTTAACCTGCCATTAAGACATTAATTATTTAAAGCATGCTTGTTCTCATGAGATATTAAGTCCTACTGGGCGTTATTCTCTCATCCTGTGTATTTATTTAATATGTTTCAGGTGAGTCGGATGGATACCACACACACGAGGATGGGACTGAGGAGGATGCTCAATAGTGACCCGTTTCAGCAACCCGTGCTTTAGTAGTATTTAGAGTCAGTTAGTCCATATGTATTAGTTTAGTTTTCAATAAAGTACTCTGGGCCCTAGTTTTGGCTTTGATATGTTGATGTAATAGTTAGTCTATGAAGTTGATGATATATTAGTGATTGTAATGAAGTTTGGAGGATTATTAAATGAAATTGGAAGTTCGGTTCATATTATTTCATTTGTACAATGGTATATATTTATTTTCTCGCTCTGTACTATTTAATAACTATAATATCGCTCTGATATTCCGCGTCGGGGCGTTACATGATCTACCAGCTTTTGGTGTTCATGAATTTACCTCTTATCTACTGTGTAGGTAATGGTGAAGGTGCCATTTGCTGATTAGCCACTGGGTCTTGTTGTTTGTTGTAAATGTCCAAGAGGGACATGAGTGGCTTGTTGCTTGGCTATATTGAAGGAATAGTTGTGTCATTCACAGCATGGACTTCCAAGATCATAGGTCTGCTTACAACTTTGACAATTCGCCCCTTGTGTGGAAATTTTAAACACTGGTGGATGGTGGAAGAGATGGCGCGGAGTGCCTGGAGATATGGTCTGCCCAAGATCATGGAGAAGGTCGGGTCCATGTCAAGAATATGGAAATCTGTCTCGATCATGGATGGACCCAAACCTACATTTAGAGTGACCACATCCTTCACCAAATTAGTTTTGTTTAAAAGTGAGTGAATTTATATGAAAAAATCAATAATTTATTTCTTTTAGTATTTAATTTTAATTTATTATTCTTATATATCTATTATAGATTCCTTCATCGATTGCCGTCGGAGGAGACAAGGAGGACGAGGAGGACGTGGACACTGAGGATCCATGAGTTTTATTTCTTTTTACTATTGTGGACATTTTACGTTTATGTATTGTTTTACTTTTGTTATTGTGTGGTTTTTATTTTTAATATCTATGAAAAATAGGTTATTTTTATTTTTTATATAATTCTTTTAAAAAATAAATGAACAAATAAAGACTGATTTACACAAATTCTATCTCAGATTTGTGACGGAATATGTGACTGAAATAATCAGTCGTTAAATGTGCATTCAACCATTGAAAATTTTTGGACACAATATTGAGACTAAATTTGTGATTGAAAATTTTCAGTCGCTATATTATGTGGTCGTTGGTTTCGAGAGTGAATAGAGACCACATGTATTCGTTCTCAAAATAGAGACTGAATAGCGACCAAAATAGTTCAGTCTCAATATTATGACCAACATATCTTCACCGACGATTTTGGTCGCTATTCAATCACAGTTCAGTCATTATTCACTTCAGTGACCAAATTGCGACCAAATAGTGACCAAAATTATCGATCACTATCCACGCTTTATCTTGTGGTGAAATAGAGAATGTCTCATACTATTTCTTTTTACAGGGACTAAAAACTAAATTACTATATTAGATAAAGACTTCTAAAAGGCCTCTAATTAATTGTCTCCATTTTTTTATCTGAGAACAAATGATTCTTGCCAAAGTGTTTAAACAGAGAGCAGCAATATTGATGCATAGATTTGAAATAGGATACTTTAGTGATTGAATTGTAACTGAACAGTGATCCAAATTGTCAGTCGCTATCCACGCTTTATCTTGTGGTGAAATAGAGAATGTCTCATACTTTTTTTTTCTGACAAAGATTAAGAAATAAATTTTTATATTTGACAAAGACCTCTCAAAGACCTCTAATTAGTTGTAGGGGTGTTCAGTATTCGATTTGAATTGAACTGAATTGAATCAAACTAACAGTTTAATTCAAACCTTAAAGGTTTGGTTCGGTTTCACATATTGTGAAGCCAAACCAAACCAAATAAAAAAATTGAAATAGTTTTATTTTATATGTTATATATATTATAAATATATTTAAATTTTAATTATATATGTATTTAGTTTATATATGTAAAGCTTAATAATTTTATCAAAACTATATTAAAATTTTGGTTTGAACCGAATCGAACCTCATAAATTTGGTCAATTTAACTCAATTTGAAGAAAAAATTTTTTGAACCCAGCTGAACTGACTTGATAAACATCCCTAATTAATTGTCTCCATTTTTTTATCTAAGAACAAACGATTCTTTCTAGAGTGTTTAAATAGAGAGCAACAAGATTGATGCGTGGATTTGAAATAGGACATTTCAGTGATCGAATTGCAACTGAATAGTGATCGAAATCATCAGTCACACGCTATCTGTGCTTTATCTTGCGGTGAAATAGAGAATGTCTCATACTATTTTTTGACAGAGATTAAGAAATAAATTGTTATATCTGACAAAGACCTCTAATTAATTATAGGGGTGTTCAGTATTCGATTTGAACCAAACTGAATTGAACTGAACTAATGGGTCGATTTAAACCTTAAACGGTTTGGTTCGGTTTCACATATTGTGAAACCAAACCAAACTAAATAAATTAAATAAATTGAAATATATTTATTTCATATGTTATATATATATAAATATATTTAAATTTTAATTATATATGTATTTAGTTTATATATGTAAAGCTTAATAATTTTATCAAAACTATATTAAAATTTTGGTTTGAACCGAATCGAACCTCATAAATTTGGTCAATTTAACTCAATTTGAAGAAAAAATTTTTTGAACCCAGCTGAACTGACTTGATAAACATCCCTAATTAATTGTCTCCATTTTTTTATCTAAGAACAAACGATTCTTTCTAGAGTGTTTAAATAGAGAGCAACAAGATTGATGCGTGGATTTGAAATAGGACATTTCAGTGATCGAATTGCAACTGAATAGTGATCGAAATCATCAGTCACACGCTATCTGTGCTTTATCTTGCGGTGAAATAGAGAATGTCTCATACTATTTTTTGACAGAGATTAAGAAATAAATTGTTATATCTGACAAAGACCTCTAATTAATTATAAGGGTGTTCAGTATTCGATTTGAACCAAACTGAATCGAACCGAACCAATGGGTCGATTTAAACCTTAAACGTTTTGGTTCGATTTCACATATTGTGAAACCAAACCAAACTAAATAAACTAAATAAATTGAAATATGTTTATTTCATTGTTATATATATTATAAATATATTTAAAAATTAATTATATATATATATATAAATATATCTATATATCTTAATAATTTCATCAAAATTATATTAAAATTTTGATTTGAACCGAATCGAATCTCACAAATCTGGTCAGTTTTACTCGGTTTGGAGAAATTTTCCCCAACCGAGCTGAACTAGCTCGATGAACAGCCCTGATTAAGTGTCTCCATTTTTTTATCTGAGAACGAATGATTCTTGCTTAATAGGGTGTTTGGTTGCAGTTTTTTATCTATTTTTTCTCTAAATTTTAAAAAAAAGAGATCAAATAGTGAGACATGTTTGGTAATAATTTTTTTTTGTTAGGGAAGAACTTTTGCCCTGTGTAAATCTCTCTAAAAAAAAAACAAGTACCAACTTGTTTTTATTTTAAAAACACAAAGTCTCTCCCACAAAACCCCCCCACCCCTCCCCCCAAACCCAGCATGCGGCCTCCCCTCTCCTCCCCCGCCGGCGACCACCCCACCCCCACCCCCCGCCTCCTCCCCCCCACCCCCTACCCAGCACCGACGCCCCCCCTCCCCTCCCCCGCCGGCGACCACCCCACCCCCACCCCCCACAGCTTCGCCCCCCCTGCGTCCCCCCCTCCCCCCCCCTCCCCCAGCAACCGCGCCCTCCCCCCCTCCCCTCCCCCGCCGGCCACCCCCACCCCCCGCAGCTTCGCCCCCCTGCATCCCCCGCTCCTCCCCCCCCCCCCCCCCCCCCACCCCGCACTGGCGCCCCCCCTCCCCTCCCCCACCCAGCACCAGCGCCCCCCCTCCCCTCCCCCGCCGGCCACCCCCACCCCCCGCAGCTTCGCCCCCCTACGTCCCCTCCTCCCCCCCCCACCATGGACGGATCTAGAGAACAAGCAGTGGGGTCACGTGACCCCACTAAATTTTTTTTTTGTTCAAATAACTATGTAAATTTTGTGTTTTGGGGGGGTTTTATAGGGGGTGACCCCACTGGAAATTTTTTTTTTTGGTTCAAATGACCATGTAAATTTTGTGTTTTGGAGGGGTTTTATAGGGGATGACCCCCTATAAGAAAAGAATTGATTGTAATGAATTGTCTCATTACTATTAAAATATTTTTTATTTTTAATATTTATTTATATTATTTATAATATATATACTTATATAATATTAAAATATAATTTGAGTGACCCCACTGGACAAATTCTGCGTCCGTCCCTGCCCCCCACCCAGCACCGGCGCCCCCCCCCCCCCTCCCCCGCCGGCCACCCCCCCCCCCGCCCGCTTCGCCCCCCTGCGTCCCCTGCTCCCCCCCCCCACCCAGCATCGGCCCCCCCTCCCCTCCCCCTGCCGCCCGCCCGTCGTCCCCCCCTTCTCCTTCTCGGCGCACCTCCACCCCACCCCCACATCTTCGGCCCCCCCCCCCCCCCCCCCCCCCCCATCAGCATCGTCCTCCTCCCCCACGCACAAGGTCTTTAAACAAATTTAAAAAAACACTTCTACCAAACAGAGAAGACCACTTTTTTATAATTTTAAAATTAGTAGAATGCCGAGACATCGTTAATTTTTAGATAGAATAGTTTTTTTTTTAAACTACTTCCAAACACCCTATAAGTGTTTAAACAGAGAGCAACAAGATTGATGTGTGGATTTGAAATAGGATCAGTGTTGTTCTAAATTTTTTTTTGTATTATCTGACAAAGTTAATTTGAAGAGGTTATCCTAAACCTGAAAGGGCCAAAAAAAGCTTTTAAAAAATAACAAGTCGTACGGATATGCGTTGCCCGCTGTGAACAAATAAAACTGGTAAAATAGCTCTAAGCTCTCTTTCTCTTCTCTTCTCTCTCTCTTTTTCCACCCCGAACGCCCCCAACCACTCATCAAACTCCACAGGCGCGTACGTGGTCCTTGCTTGCACCTCCCCAACCCAGTGTGAGAAGGAAAAAAGTAAGTTAAAAAAGCAACAGGCCAACGAACTCTGTCAGACACACTGTCCCTCCAATGTTATTTATCAGAAAAAGTAAACACAATTTACGAGGTTAGCTATCCCCCTCCCTTCTGGTGGAACATGATATAAATTTTAGAAGAGAAAGATTTAGTACACTTTTGTATTGTATTTTTAAGTGCAATATGATTAGATAATAATCTATGTGACATTCAATAATTGAGTTGTCACTTTATTATTTCTCATGTGAGTGGTGCCACATAGATTCTTATCTAATATATTATACTTAAAATATAATACAAAAATATATTAAACTTTTCTCATTCTAGAAATGTAAATTATAAGATTACCCACCTTATGTCTTGTTCCATCACTCAGTCACAATTATTTACTATCATTACACACTGTCACTATCATATGATATCATGTCTATGTGAAATGATTAAATATTTTTCAAAAAAATTTGCGTAATTCATTTAATCCTATGTACTTGGTTTATAACCTAGAATTACAAAAGATAATGATCGGACATCTCTAAATATTATTTATTTTCTTTTTGTTTTTAACGAGAGATGTCAAGTTCTCGTATCTCACGACTTCACTCGGACTAATCATATGACGGTTGGAGATGTTAGTTAAAACTTACACAGTTGGCTTTCACTCCATGTTTGTTTAAAACTTTGGTTAATACCTTTGTATTTTAAAATTGTGACATATAACTTTAAAGCACAGTTGGCTTTCACTCCATGTTTGTTTAAACGCTCATTTTTAATGATTACCTAAGAAGGAGGACGTAACAGTGATTTGTGAAGGATTTAAGAGCTACTTAATTTTCCTTTTTTAAAAAAATAAATATCAACATTTTTAAAAATATAAAAAGATACAAATGAGTGTGGCGTAAAAAATTTTGGATGTTACTCGCTAATGTTCAAAAATCACTTTCAAAATTTTTTTTTTTGCGGGAAAATGGTTGTATCTATCGAAAGTATTCAGTAGCACAATTCATGTCAACCTAACATATATTGATTAATGACACTAATGTGTGTTCTACGTACATACATGATCAATGACACTATCTAAGTGGGGAATATTGGACCATCTTGTCACAAAAATTGTGTTATATATCCATATACCTCTTCACATTTGGATGGGTCGATCAAAGGTAGCTTCACTTGGTTTCATTTGGAGCATGGAATTGACCCTGCATACCTATTTTCTCATCCACTTATGGGCACAAGTGACTTGGAAAGATTTGTTAGGATTTTTCTTTTTGTATATTTACACGTGTTGTGTTTTGTAATAAAAGCTACTTCTATTTATTTTGGAAAAAAAAAAACAAGACACAAGGCGTCTGTTAATATATAAAAACTATGCTTTTGACTATGTTATGATGGAGAACCGACATTCGAATGGACATGAAATGTGATAGAGTAAGTTCCAAAATTTTCAGCCCAACGAAGCATATATCCTCTTTTTTCTCAGAACTATCAAATCTGGGACTACCATATTAAATAATCTTAGAGTAGGCTATTGCATGGAATATATTTATATACTTAGATACACTCGGATAGATACATGGTGGGTTTATGCGGATATGCCCTCTAGAGGTCAGTGCCATTGATCTCTTTATCTTCATATTTTACAGGACAGGACAGATATATATATAGCTGTCTTAACCTACAAGCCCGGACAGAAGAAGAACCAAATCACACCGGATCAACTCGTGAATCGGGTCCGGTTTTACCCATGAATACATACAAGACATCACAAATTTACCCGAATTCCTTTTTACCTCTCTCTTTCTAAAGTTGGGTCCACAACTCTTTCAACTCTAGAGATTATAGAAATATTTTACAACTGACCTGATTTGCAAACACATGCGAAGGGAGCGTGAACAAATACTTATTACTCACTCAAATCGATAACAAATATTTCTCTTGAGACTATATTCGGCCTAACTCTATCCGGTCATACCGAGAGATGTGGATGTTTTTATTGGGTCAGGATCCGAACGGCGGGGTGGGGGTTCTGTTTGGCATCTCCGTCCGTGCCACACGCGCACACGTTGATCTACAAGGCAGTGTACGTGCGAATACGTTCCTCACCAAAATGACGTGTGCATGATCGGTGTCTTTAACAAAGAAATCTATGCAAAGACACCTAAAAGGAAAAGCTAAGAACAGAAGACCTTTGAGCAGCAGCAGGGGTTGGGGGGGGGGGGGGGGGGCCTTGGGAGAAGAAAAGAAGAGTTGTAAGGTGGGGGATGCCTGACTCCTGGAGCGGGGCGGGGAGGCGGTCACGTGTGCACGTGCCGGGAGGTGGGGCGGTGCATCGTTGGGCATAAACTAAGCACGTAAATGGCGCAGCGTTTCATGGGGCTCACGTAATTACAAAACCAAAGCCAGGAAAGCGTGCATAGATTTAAAGAGAGAGAACACACAAGAGAGAGACAGATGAGAGAGTAGATAGATATAGAGAGAGAAAGGGGTGGAGAGAGAGAGAGAGAGAAAGAGAGGGGAGGTGGAGGAGGAGCGCACGCATCGCGGAACGCTGCGCCCTCACGCCTGGACATCGTCTGCCTAAACAAATAATGAGAAGGCATCTCCAGTCCAGGATTCTCCAGCCACTCCCGCTTCCTCCCTGTTTGACCGCCTCCTAACCCCTTTTGGTGTCCCGCCGGGAGGCGGCTGCGCTGACTGCCTTCATGACCTCCTAAATGACCTCTATCTGTGATTCGTTGGAAGCGTATATAAATATATATAGAGAGAGAGAGAGAGAGAAAGATATATATTCGGGTGAAGATTACGCTAACCGGCCGGTTGAAAAATGTATAACATACTTAGAATATATTTTTATCATTGTTTTTTATGACCATTGGTTGTTCAAGGGCTTAGATTTTGCTCCTAACGTAAACATTAGAAACCATGGCAGAAGGTTTCCAATTGGAGAAAGTTATGTTCAACTACATATTGGGTAAAATCATCATAGATGGGTTAGAACTTACAAGTCTCCGTTGGAACAGAAAGTTGGTCGAGAAAGGATAACCCGTTGATTTCATCTCTTCGTCGCTCCACGGAAGAGATGTTTACTCATAAACGCAGAGAAATATGTGTGCCCTAAAATGGCACACTTCTAGTAGGTCTACCTCTTGTTTTTGGGGATTAAAAAAGTGGAGGTGAGAGAGAGATTATAATCTTTCAAAGATAAATAGCACACCTCTAATAAATATGTCCCATTTAATATACACTTTTGATATTTCTTATCAACACATAAGATCTCTCCGTTTGCCTGAACTTCTGAAGACTTCAAATACTGTGGGCATTGAAAGGATTTACCACATTGATGTGATCATTTTACAATCTTTCAACACATCTTATCCAACATAATCTTCCATTCTTGGTTTTGCTGGAGCAAAGTCTTTTTTTTTCCCCTTCCTGTCTTAAAACTATTAGAGTGCTGATGAGATGACTGTGGAGTCTTCAAATGGTCCAAGGCATGCCACACAACCCATCATTGAGGCTACCTAACTTTAAAGAACTTACCTCATGCATGGACAATTTTGAAAAGTAAAATCTCTCTCTCTCTCTCTCTCTCTCTAACACACATGTAGCTATGGTCATTTCACCCACGCCCCCCCACCCCGCCTGTGAGCACTTTGAAAATTAAGTTTTGAATGGAAATTTGGAAAGTTCATACTGTCCACTCTTTTGGGATCACAATGGGGTCCCCATTAACATAGTTTGGGATAAATTATCGATTCTTATCCCTATATAATTACTTTTGGCACTTTTGGGGGATGGAGAGAGATATGTTTTATAATATTAAATTTCCCTATGATTCATGTGACCGACCTTTGGAGATCCTGACTCTAGACATATATAAACAATATATCAACTCCCATCTATTTGATTCTTTCCGGATTTTATCCTAGCTAGGTTAGTGGCCGGTTTAGGATTAAAGGAACCAGTTGATTCTTCCAAACAAAAGAAACACAGAGTTGCTTTGCACCGAAGGGGTGCATTATAAGGGAATCAAATATATATAGCCGATCCTTTAAAAGTCATCTTCCGCTAAGGTTCGTAACAAGTACTTCCCTGAAGCATCATTCAGATGCACAACCACATGCATAACTATGAAATCAGACAGACTAAACGTGAATGCCATGTAGAAGCACGGTTTAATTTACTCGGCATATCTACTTGCAAAACCTCTATAAATACTTTGGAACCAGATATTTTTTTTCTTTCTTTTCGTGCGAACTTTGAAATCAAACAGATCAAACGACAAACGTGGCGTAGAAATGGGTCTGCGTGCGTCAGAAGAAAATTCTCTAATAAATGCAAACGACCTATTGAAACATTGTCGGCGATATAAGTGATATAACCTCTTCGCTGCTTCCAGGGCTGAACTACGTATCTCACGTTTTTCACAAGCGTAAGTCTTCCAAACTGAGTCGGTTGACGACGGCGGCCTGGTGGAACGCCGCTGGCATTGCCCAAGAAGAGCACAGTCCAAGACTTGGATTTTTCTCTGGGCATCAGCATTCTAATCTGGCAGAGGTGCATATAATTTTTTTGGAAAATACTTACTATCCTACACATGAATTATTAAATTAAAATGGACGAGAAAGATTTAATATATTTTTCTATAATTATATATTTAAGTGTAATATAATTAGATAATAATTCATGTAGTATTTAACAATTAAGACGTCATTTTATTACTCCTCATGTGAAATGTGTCACATAAATTATTATCTAATCATATTATATTTAAAATATAATATAAAAATATACTAAATCTTTCTCAAAATGGACCAATCAACTCCCCACAACTCACATGTGAGCACAAAACTGGCAAGTTGAGCACCCGGCAGATGAGAACCGCTTGGTGCAAACTCCCAAGGGAGTTTGCAACCAGCGTGGCTGCAAACTAGCAGCCCATTGGGGGTGGGCACAACCCCAAGGGGGGCCCACCCCCAATGACCTCACCATCTCCAATGAGAGGGTGAGTTTGTTGCAAACCGCCATGCTGGCGGTTTGCAACAAGTGTTCCCCCCGGCAGATACATGGCAGTCGATAACTACAGTGACATGATTGATGGTAACCAGCAACAATATTGATGACGACGACATGTAATAGCAGGGGGTCGTGGCGGTAGGGGCATCATGTTGCAGCCAACTTTGGCCAACATGGGCCAATCGACTGAAGGTCCATCGGTTCACATCAACTTAAATTAACCGTGTGCATAGATAATAAGTATTTCTTTAAATTTTTTATTTTACCATAAAAAGTACTATTACTCGTGGAAGTATTACTCAGGGAGGAATATGTGCACCTTGAGGTGAAATTTGGGCCTCACCTTGGGTCCATTTGGTTGTATGTAAAACAGTTTTAGAGAGAAATAGTTTTTCACGGAATAACTTTTACGTGAAAATAAAAACGTAATTGTCTATTTGGTTGTTAGGAAAATATAAAGTTGTATGGAGGAGTATGAGATCTTATGATCTACTCAAATGAGATAGAGTCATATACTCCTTGTGTATTAACACTATTCATCAAAAATTTTAATTTTAATTTTTAATATTTTTTAAAAATAAAAAAATTAGATAACTAATGAAAAATAAGTAACTTTGACAAATATAATTTAAAGTAGGAGAAATAAAATAAAAACACATTTGAATGAATAGTATTTTACAGATATTTTAATAAAAAAGTAAAAAATAAAATAACTAATGAAAAATAATTAAATTTGACAAATATTATTTAAATGAGTGGAACAAAAATAAAAATCCATCTTAAATGAATAGTGCATTTATGTTCCTGGGGCATCAACAAAGCAAACCGGAAAATGACATCCGTGTTTTTTGCGCGGATGCCAAAATCTGATAATTTTAAGATTATCTTTTCAAATTTTACTGTTGCAGGATAACAAATGAGGGAAAGAATAAAGTTTTCTCTGAAAATCATTTCGTGACGAAGTTTTCCGACCCTTAGTGGTCTGTGCTAGTCATTCAAAATCCAATATTTGGCACGCCGAGTCTGGAAAAAAAATGTGGAACTGAACAGTGGTTTAAAAACTCTCAGTTTTACATGTTGATTAACCGCTATCTAATGCACCACTTGCCAGTTCCACTCTATTTTTTAATATATATATATATATATATATATTTATATTGTATCTTATCAAGTGAATGGCTCGTGCGTTCAGATTTTCTCCGAAGTCAATTTCTAGATAATAAGGACAAAAAAAAGGAAGAAGAATGGCCCCTAAGTAAATTACGAGTAATAGGACCATTGATTGGAGTCTACGGCTTCCCCCTTTCTATTATTATTATTTTTTTATTTTACGATCCATGGATTGGATTATATGGATATATAACTCGTGATGTGATATAATTCCAAAGTACATATTTTTAAAAAATAAATAAATAAAATGAATTGCCAAGGGGATACACTAACTCAGCGGTCCCCCAAGCAGACCACAATGTCAAACCCTGCAACCCTGAGGGGGCTGGCATTGAGAAGGCTGGGCTGGGCCTGATCCACATCGATGAGTTGAGGTGATTAATGTAGGGATTTTGACAAATTGGGCCATAGAGTCTGCATTTGTGGGCTGATGGATGTGGATAGACAAAGCCCAGTCGGAGTCAATGAGAGAGAGCCATAGGCCCATACCAGTGGTGAAATGGGCCTGGCTTGTAAGTGGGCTTGATCCATCTCATCACAAGTACCAAACGTTAAACCAAAGTTTCGGTTTTCCATGGTTAATCCAATTATCAAGTTGGAATGTGAGATCCCCTGTTTTTTCTTTCCTATTTTGGACCCCACATTCAGCTGAGCTGATTTGGGAATCATGGCAATTTATTGGTGGTTTCAAATATGACAAATATTAAGTACCATAGACTTGATGTGGCACTAGCTGTGGGTCACATAAATAAGAGTAGGGTTGTAAACGAGCCAATACATTCGACGAATAATTCGAAGTTCGACTCGATAAAAATTCAGTTCAACCCATTTGTTAGGTTAACGAGAAGAGTTTGAAGAAAAAAATAAACTCGGTTCATAAACGAGTTGAGTTTAAACAGAGATATGTTCGACCAGAATATGTTTGTGAACAGCTCGTTAAGATAGTCGATAATATACTCATTTGTTTAAATTTTTTTATAATAAGTATGAGAATATCAATATATTTATAAAATTTAAATGTTTTAAGATTTTTATAGAAATATTATTAAAATATAAAATATTTATCAACATTTAAATGTAAAAGGCTAAATACTAGGGGTATATCAAGGTTTATCAGATGCAAAAGATTAAATATGAGGTGTACATAAAAAAATCATATAAATAAGGATAAATACAGAAAATTTGATTTTATTTAAATGATTTAAATAAGGGTATGAATACATAATTTAAAATTTTAAGGTCCCTAAGTACCGCTTCATCTTCTTACTCGTGCAGGTGTAAGAGGTGCGCCTGACCTTGGCGCTCGGCTATCACTGCGGATGATTGGGGCCACAGAGGGTCACTGAAGTCTCCAGCGACTGCCGTGAACCTCTCGCCGGTGCAGGACAAAGCTTCCGACGTGGCGGCAGCGGCCGCAGTAGAGGAGATGCAGCACCGCTCCGTAATGACGGGGAGATGCAGTAGTCCCCCGCATCGGTGATGTCGACGCCTGCGCAGCATTTCCCAATGTCAGATACCATCTGCAGTGTTTGCCTTCTTCGGTTCCTCCAACCTTGCACCCTTCGTTCTCCCCACTCACCTGCAGCCACAGCACCACCCCGTACAAACACCCCCCCCCCCCCCTCCCACGTCGCGTCCTATATGGTCATATCCTATATAGGAAGTGAAAAAAAGATGGTGTAATCAACAACCCATCCATTCCTTGACATGTTATTTATTTTTAGGTCCTTTGATCAATTGTTTTTAACATCCGATCCATTTCTTGTACATACTTAATTTTAGATCCAAAAAGCCCTTCCACCCTCAGTTAATTGACGGTGGAAGACAGTGACCGATTACTTATTTTCACCGCCCTTCCTCTCCTAGTTCTTTCCGTAGGAAATTTTTATAATCCAATAATCTTCGTCCTGTGAATGCCCCTGCATGGTTCGTGTCAGATATAAAAAGGAGGGTTCTTAATTCTTAGTACTCCTGGTTCTTTAATCTTTAATTTGTCATATAAAAAAGGAGGGTCGTTAATTCTTAGTACTCATGTTTCAAGTAATTGGACATTTTAATCTTGTCAGATAGATAAAAAAAATGAGCTTTCCCCATCTGTAGTTTCTGTCACAGATGGAAACCCAGTGTAGATTCATGTCTCAATTTCTTCTAGCCGATCTTCCTGGGGGAGGACAAACAGGTGTTTGTAGATCTGAAGAAGGGATTAGACATTGCTGAAGACAGAACAAACAGGATAGGCCATGTTGCCTCCTTCGCCTCCTGCTCGCATATGAGAAGCGAGAGACTTGCAAACTAACCCCGGTATCAGAAAGATGGCTACTCTTCTTTCGCTACCCCGGTGACGGTAAGGGCTTCAATAGGACAAGCCATGTCGCGCCGGCGATCAACCCGGCCTCGGAAGGATGGCTACTCTACTTTCGCTACTGTCACGCCCCAACACGGAATATCGGAGCGCGAAGGCAGTTGCAAGAAAAGGTATAGAGCGTATACTAGACATCAAACCATTGCACACTGAATAATACTAAAGCAAATCTTTCTCATTAATAATTTTCCAAATGTCTAGTTACAACCACTAATATCAGAGCCATTCTATAGGGCCCAATTACATTGCATTAGAAGGAAATAACTAACTAAAACTCTAAGATAACATAACGACTCGAGGGTACTCCTGGCTTCACTCTTGGTCATTCCCTTCCTCGTGAGTGTATGTGTCATCCTCGGTCTCACCTGAGAACACAACATCAAATAACGCAGGATGAGCGATAACGCCTAGTAGGACTTAAATCTCAGGCTCAAGCAGGCTTAAATAATTAATGCATTTAATAGCAGAGTATCTAAAGATAGCAGGTACAAGAGAGTCAAAATATAGCAAGAGATAGCACAATCGCACGAGAGCGAGTATAGTTTCCAAAAAGAGCACAAGTATCGAGTATAGCACGAATAGCAGGATGGCCATAGCACAACTAGCACAAGTATAGTAATGGAACGACGAGTATAGCACTTGTTTGTCATTCTAGACATCGAGAGAGTATAACACGTTTTGTGTTTTTGATTGTCATATAGATAGTCGAGATAGATAGCACTTGAGTGTAATGCCAAACACTCTGATCATTTAACTCCCATGGGCACTAGCACTTCGGGCGCACATCCCAGGACCAGATCGGGCCCTTTATATATTGCCAGGCATTGGTTATATTGTTTATCTTTAGACAATCAGTCAATGGCCAATATAGAGTACCAAGAAGTAGATAAGAGCACTAGATGAATAGATGAGCTAGTAGAGTGAACGTGAATAGGTGAGCGAGTAGAGTATAGATGAGAGCTAGTGGACATTGCACGTAACACGTCGAGTAAACAGGCGATAGTAACAGTTGCACAACACGCGCACGTCGTATTGGCAGTCAGGTGGAACTCACGACCCTACCACTGGCCTTGTTATGCACAGATCCAGAGGTCCGACGTGATTTAAGACGAGAGTGAATCTCTAATAGCCGTTTGGATCATATAGATCCCTAAGGTGTAATGAGTGTTAGGGTACACCGGCTCGTCGAACATGTGGGAATCCATGATCAGAGGAGACTTACGGAGGCCTTGTGCAAGAGTTCACTAGTCCGGCGAAAGGAATATCCGACGGAGAGTTCACCACAAGCCAAGAAAAGTGTGTATATAAAACAGGTGCTCGACGTTCTAGAGGAATTCTAAGACAGTGGAGCGTCAATATCGGTATATAAACAACGCAAGAAAACGAATGCAAGTCCTTTAAAATAGGGCAATTAGTATGCTTTATTGCAATACATTATGAGATATTTTCTGTAAGATTTCAGCCATAAATGGATGGTTCAAGTGTGTGCAAGTGCAAGAGGAGTCATAGATAGAAGTAAGTCTTGAACATGTATTTTAAATCATTCAATATAGCACCATTTTTAAGTAGGGTTTTTACTAGGGGTATAACGGTAAGAAGGCGTAAGGATTATTTAGAAAGTGACAGAAATATTTATTTTATTTTTTTATGGGTTTTTCATCAAAAACTTGTGAAGGCGACATACCCCTGTACTGATCGCGACAGGGTCAGGACAGAACGCGACAGGGTCTTGCACAGGTCGCAACAGGGCATGCAAATCGGGTACTGAGAACGCGACGGCTCACCTATCGCCTTCTTGGTCGCGACAGGGTGGCTGTCGCAATCAGGCCCCAGAAAACGACATGTCGAGGCGTCGCCTTCTGGCTGTCTGCGCCTGACTCTGACAGGAGTCAGACCAGACATTGGATTGCGGACCAGGATTTCATTTTTGATAGAGGGTTGTTCAGAAATCCATAACTAATTATATACATGATGAAAAATCATGAAATCAGTTGCAAATTAAACTAGACATGTAAGGGTATCTCCAATAAATAGGGATTCGAGAGAGAACATGGTTTGGACATGGTTTGAGAACAAACAAGAACGAGTAACACAGAACCAGACACAGAGAGCAAGATGGATTTAATTCGGGCAACATGCTCAATGAAATTTAGGCTTTTTAGGGGCAAATGATCTCTAACAACATGAAGTATCTACAGTAAAAATTTCGTAGCATGGGATCAAGTATACATAGAGATTTGAATTAAACATGACATCTCGGGGTTATCATGTTTGCAGTTCTTCAAAAATTAAGAACAAAAGATAGGATGGATGGAAAATATGAAACTTGGGGGTTCGTTCGAGAGGGTAGGAAGAACCTACAGAAAAAGTTTCATGGTTTATGCTTGTGAGAATGCCTACCTTTGACTCGATTTGTCTTCTAGGGCTAGAACTTGAAGAACAATGGAAGAAGCTTCAAGCTCTTCTTTTCTCCACGAAATCCTCTCCTCCCTAGCCTCTTCTCCACGTCCAGCAACTCTTGGCAACGAGCTAGGGTTGCCCAAGGGAGTTTAAGAGGTGTATTTATGCAAGTATGCATTTCTATTCCTACTATTACTCTAATTCCTCTTTAATTACGAAATTTCCTTACTCCCACCTTCCTTCCTTGCTTCCAATCTCTATTTAGACTAGGAAGAGATCTAAATTCGTGCTAAACCATATAGGGTAGGTTTAGGAATCTAATTCCAACTCTAACTTCCTATTTAATGTATTAAATACCCCCTTTCTATTTAGGTAATAATTTAGTTACGAATTTAGGGTATTTTTCTATTATTCTCCCTTTGTAAATTCATATTTTGACCCAATAATTCTAGAAAATCCATTAAGCAAAGCCCATTACTCTTTTCCATTTAATGGGTTTTATTTAATGCTCTATTTAAATATCCATTTAGCTAGGTTTTAAATTGTTTATTTAAATTTTTATTTTTCGTAAAAATTCAGGTTGCTTCAGCTACCCTGGTGACGGTAGGGGCTTCAACAGGACAGGCCGTGTCACGCAGACGATCAAACAGGACAGGCCATGTCGGTGCCTCCTTCGCTGCTCGTGCCGGCGATCAAACCCTCAACGCCTCCTTCACTACTCGCGCCGGCGATGAAACCGACGGGCCTCCTTCGCTGTTCGCGCCGGCGATCTCGCCTCCTTCGATTTGCCCCCTGCCTCTTGCGATTTTCGACCCTTTTGGTCCCTGGTGTCCTCCGCAAACGGAGGTCTCACGGAAGGGGACTGAAGGACCTACACATAATGGAAATAGGGCAAATGGACTTAAAAATAACTTTTCTGGTCAGTGGACCTAAAAATAAATGGGACGTCAACAACCGGACCTAAAATAAAAAAACCCAAAAAAGATAGGTGGCGTTAGCCTTTATAAAAAATGGCTTCCACAAGTAAAAGCCCATACCCAAAGCCTTTTGGCTCTTAGCTTCTTAATTGAGGTTAGAATTTGAGCTCGTTAATGATTTCGAGTTTCGGCATAAAAAGATTTTTTATATTTTGTAAAAACTATAAATAATTGTAAACAAGTCAATTAAGCTCAATTTGAGTTCGAAATCGAGCTAGTTTATGTTAAATGAATTGTTCCAATGCTCGATGAGTATCGAACTGAGTTCGAACAAATTTTAGGTAAACGAGTTAAACGAGTTGAGTTTGAACATAGCACTACTCGGCTCGACAAAATTTATTTACACCCCTAAATAAGACTAGTGTCACATCATGATGTGATATGTCTTTGATCCCCACCCACCACTAGTTACTGACAGCACCATTTAGGGCGCCACCTAGACATGTTGTACTCATCAAAACAATTACTTAATACTTTCTCCTCCTGAAAAAGGTTAGTTACAAGAGAGAAGATTTTATTGCACTTGGAAAATTACATTTTCTCATGCGTTTCTTACTTTTTATTAGATGACACAATGTAGCTCTAGTGTGTTGACCAATAGAAAGGATAATAAAAAAGTGTAATCTTCAAATGTAGTAAACTTTTGTCAATACAAGATATTCACCAATTTCACAGTAGCTACTTCTAGTTTAATGGCTTAAGAATATACACAAGATTTTGAAACTCATTCATCAAGGAGAAACTTAAAGGAGTTGAAGTTGCCTTTTACCAAATTATGATAATAATCACAATCATAATAATAAACAATATATATGCTGAGTTTGTCAGAATACTGTCATTTTCAAACCATTTTGCGGTGCATCTGAGTTTATCATGTACACAACACTAACATCGCTTCGTCCCCCCTCTCCTTCCTTCCCCTACTTTTTTTTTTTTAAGATTTTGGAGGGGGGCCTTTCTTCTCCATACCGTTTTTATTTAGGGAAATATCTACTTACCATTTAGGGTGGGTAGCAAAATTTCTTATCTTGCGTGTCATTAGCTCAAGATGCGATGCGTAGGTCCTACCATCTTTTCCCCCTTATTTTTCTTTGTAGACCCCCATTCTAAAATAACATGTTACTTGTGAGAAATAGCAAAATAAAGATGACATATATCTTCACCCTATAAAAATTATTTGTCTATGTTAATTAGTTATTTGTCACTCAAATAACAGATTAAGAATGACAAATAATTTTTATATGAAATGATAAACAAATAAATACATTTTCTCGGATGGAACTTTTTATTATATTGAGAAAACTTTTCCATATTAAAATATCTTATCCGAAGCTATCAAAGAAAGAGGGTGAAAAATTTATACCTTTTTATCCGATATTATCATACTTACTGGAGAAATGAAATTTCACGAAACTCAACAATAAGACAAAAAATTAAAAAAAAAAAGTTAATCGAAACAACTAGAACAACTAATAACCAGAGGCAGCTGGGCCGACGAACAATGGCCCATGTTCGAGGGCTTTTTGGGCCGGCATCGCAGCAAGAGATCTTGGTCTCCACAGGCGGAATTCTCTTTATACGTCCAGGACGGTGGCTTTCGACGCTTTATGATTGATTGAGCATGTGGAAACGTTATGACAGCCAATAATTACGTTAGATAAATATTGTTATATATAGATAAGTTATACAAGAATATAGATAAATATTGTTATATATAGATTAGTTATACAAGAATATGCTTACTTATACCTTGTTTTTATAGCACACTTAAATAAATCAGAATATTTATTTGCCATGGAACCTTACCTATACCTAATTATGAAAGGCACTGAGAGGTGTCATGCGTGGAGAAGGTGGACTATTCCCGCCTTTCTTGTCTTGGTTCCGACATCGCCCACAATTCATCCCCGTGAATTGGCCTTTTCACAAAGTTTGAACCAACCTACGCTTAACGAGCACATCGTAGTTAAGCTTCTAACGATCTAAAAGTTTGGAATTATTGGAGTTGAAAAAACTAAAGCACGCTATTTGACTGTGGTTTTATTGGCTCAAATTCTTTTCATGAGAAGAAAATAAGAAACAATTGCTTGTTAACATACCTGACCGTTCATAACCATAAGATTGGATTTGAAACTTTTGATATAAATTGCTCTCAAGAAAACATTTACGTACTCATGAGACTGTATTTGTGGTTTAATTATATACATAGATACCTATGTAGACATCTACTTTTGGTCTTTAAACTTTTTCTATTTTTTTGTTCATATTAATGATGACTCAAGTTGTTTATCTCTTTTGAGGCTTTCCTTTGTCCATTATGAGCTCATTTAGCCTTACATCCAGCCCAATCACATACCAAAATTCAAGTAAAACCTAAGTTCATGCACTCATAGCATGAACACATCATGGGTCCTTTACATGTTTGGATCTTTGATTCATGACGCATCATATCGCGATATTATGTGCTTATCGCAACTGCCCAATATATATACAGCATTCTTAGGTTTTTCATGCAGTCCTTACGTCACACGTCTCTTTTAGACATTATCATCTTGTGGGCCACATTTGGACGGATTTTTAGAGTTTCAAACCCAGTCAAAACTCTTTGTAGTTATCCTTCAAATCGTTTAGAGCTTATTTTTGAGTAATTATTGTTTGACAGATCCCTTTTATTCATAATTATCTCTTTAACTCAAGACTAAGATTTCTCTTCTTATAAATAGACCTCTAGGACTCCCAAGTCGAAGAAGCTGCCAAGGAGACTTTGTGGGGGCACCGTGCTACTTCTTCCAACCCTTGTCGTCCATTCCAAACTAGGAAGTAGCTCACTTTCTCTTATTCTTTCTATTCTTTCATGCATGCATCTAACATAGGTTTTCTCTTCATTTCCGTTTAAATATCTTTTTAAATACAAGACACACACCTAGTTTTTACTCGCACAAGAGCTTAAATCCACATCCTCAGGAAGTTCTCCCATGCAGTGGCAGATGCAGATCATATTAGTGGGGTCCTAGGATTCCACTGGATTGAAAATTTCCTATTAAAGATGTTATTTTTTATCATTTGAGACCCCACTGGATTAAGAATATGAATATAAGGGTGAACCCACTAAATAAAAATCCTGAGTCCACCATTGCTCCCATGCTCTTTATGTTTATTCTTTTAAGAGGTGGATACTATACAATGCATGTTTTTAATGGGTTTTTCTCTTGTTGATCTCTTTTGTAGGTAAAAGACAAGCACATGATGCAAGACCCTTGCCCTCTAGCCAATTGGAGAGTGAGGAAGAAAAGAATCAAAGTCTCCCAATCAACAAGTTGAATGCGGTGGGGGTGGTGGACGTGTTCTAAACGTAGCGTGAAAGGTGGATGTGTTCTTAGGTACACATCCTGCACCCCTATTTTCTCCATGTTTTCGAAGTAATGGCAATTACTTTGGTGATGATTACTGTTATGGCTAATAAATTTAAATAAATAATTAAAGACACTATTCTAAATTTGTAGGCCCAGTGGGATCTTAAAATAATCATAATATGCTATTTGAAATAAATAAATGAAACTTTTGTAATTAGACTTTCTTGAGTTAGGGTAATATTATAGGATCAACAATCTAAATAATAAATTAAGTTATTTTGAATTTGAACATGTCGAACAGGATTATGATAATAATAATGTTTGTTATAATTAATATATCTATATATACTAGGTAATCTTTGTTGAAATCCCATTGAGAGCAGAAGTTCAAACCATAATAGGAAGGAAGTAATGTGGGGAAGCATGACTTGACTATAAGTATTCAGTAGGAGTAAGCCTCAGTTTGGTAATGAGTTAACATAAAGTTAACTCAAAGTTAACTAAGAGTTAACTCAAATGTAGTTTGGTAACCAAAAAAAGTTAACTCAGTATGACATGGTTAGATTGAGGTGACTCTGAGTTAACTCAAACTTTCTAACCCACCAACACCCCCGGAACAGGGTTAGCCATTTTTAACCAACCTTTTTTTACCCCTTCCGTACAAGACATGTGCGCCTCTGGCCCGTGCCTGTCATCTCCCCCATTCCAACCTGACCTCTCGCCATCTCTCCCACTCTGTGCAGAGCGTCTACATCCATCATCTCCGCCATCTCCGTTCGGCATCTCGGTCTCCCCCATCATCTCCCCCATCTCCATCCAGCCTCTCCATCCAGCATCTCCGTCCATCATCTCCCCATCTCCGTCCAACGTCTTTGGCCCGGGAATCTCTTCCTCTCACCCTCTCTCGCACTGTCACCCGTGAGCAATTCTAGCCCTCTCTCTTTGCCAGTCTATCCCTTGTTGTCCCGTGAGCGAATCTTGCAGGCTCACATTTGCTGAGCTCGTGAAACCCTAACACATCGAAGTAGGTTGCAGAATAGCCCCTGTCTACGGCATGGCGTAGCTACCCGGGAATCTCTTCTTCGCCCCTTGGCTTTCTCTGACTTTTTGTACCTCTGCCTACTGCTTTAGGCAAAGTCCTCCTAGGCGATCGACAACGCATGTACTTCATGGGCTTCAGAGGATGCCCTTCGGAAATTTGATTGATCCATTTGAATGTTCCCTGCATTTTAAAATCAGATGTCTCCTATATTATACGGTAAGTATTCTACTCATTCGATTCTTCATTGTTGTTTTGGTGGCTCCCACTCCCTTTAGTGTTGCCTGCGAGGGGCATGTCCTCCATCTTAGCTCTACCTGTGCTTGTATTGTGGTGTGCGGACGGGAATCCATCGTTCCTTGAGTTTTTCTATTCCCTGTTTCCCATCACCGAATAGGTACCCATCCACTCTGATTCATTTTTAATTGATGGTTTGGGAAGATAGGATATTCTTCACATGAGAATGAGAGGGAAATTTGGGATGTGATATTCTTCACATCACCGAATAGATACTTGATAGACATTAGTTCCTTTATCATGTTTGCAGTTTTGCAAACATGGTAAAAAATGTAAGCTTTTGTTCTGTTCCATGGAAAAAAAATTAATGAGCATGCGTACTCAGTTTGGTGAGAGATCGAATCTTTTGGGGCAAGTTTGTGTCCTTTATCATGTTAGATGTTGTGTTAAAACAAGCCAAGTCAGTTCATTTCTTTTGATTGGTTGGGAGGATAGTAGATTCTTCAGATGAGCATGATGAGAAATGCTTTTGTTTTTTTAGAAAAACATAAAATAGTTCTGGGTTTCTCAAATTTTATTTTGATGATTATAAAACTGACTTATTGATTGTGGAACCTAGTTGTGAAGCATGGTTAGGAAGTGGATGGTTACAATTGCAAGTTGTATAGATGTTTTTCTTCCCTGGTTTACATTTTATTCTTCCCTGTTTTAGAAATTTGTATTAGATGTTTTTCTGCCATAAGCTCCCAATGCAATGTTATGTAATTGTTAGCCAATGTTTTGATAGCATAGTGATAACCCGTAGTTTAAGAAAAGGAAAGAAGGGTTATTAGTAATGAGTCCAACTCAAAGGATAATTTATTTTGTGGTGAGATCAGAACCATTTGTTTAAATAACCTGGAGACAAAGGGGAGAGATAAAACATATCTTATATATCTTATCAGTATGAAACTAAGTCTACAACTGTTTTCATATAACTATGTATTCAAGTTCAAGTAGCTAAGAAAAATATTACAGGATAAAAAGGTATCAATTATGACTGGCATTACTAGATAAATAAAAATACTTTAATCTGGGATATAAGATGCCATACTTTTCCTTATTTATCGTAGAGCCGTGTACCTTGTCCTTATTTATCTGCATGAACCACGTTCCTTATGTACACCCATATATTGCGAATAAGATGACATGCTTACACTTTTTTCTTTGACACAATGTAGAAATCGTGCAGAGAAGTGCAAGCAATCATCAACTGTTTGAAACCAGGTGCCTCCCTTCTTAAGCTTGTGAAATTAATATATGTTTCATTAGTCTGCATTGGTCTTCCCAGTGTTTTTCTTCTAGTGGGCTAGTCATAGATGTAAGTGTTAATGGGAATTGTTGAGGTTGTAATTACTTTCTTGTTGATGCATGCATTCCCCTCCTCCTGCAGCAACAGAATTAGAGAGGGATTATGTTGTTTTCATGCCTTTAGGGGGAAAGAAGAAAATGCTAGAGGTATTGATATAAGATCTACCCACATCAAGATCTGCATGAAGAAGATAACAATTGCTGGATTAAAAAAGGTGCAGATAGAATAGGCTTCATTGAGCTAAACCACAGGACCAATACTTTCACCATGGAATAAAAGAAATTATAGATGCATAACTTCAGTAAAATAAAACTTATAAGCTAAATCTGCACTCACCACATAATAAGTTGTATTAGATGTTTTTCTTCCCTGGTGTACATTTTATTCTTCCCTGTTTTAGAAATCTGTATTAGATATTTTTTCTGCCATAGGCTCCCAGTGCAATGTTATGTAATTGTTAGCCAATGTTTTGATAGCATCAGTTGATAACCTAGTTGATAAATCTACACTCTTGCAATAACAAGGAAACAACAAGCAGTATATGGTAGGGCTGTGTGAAAGATGGAGGTGGTAGAATCATACTCTGTAGGCTTGAAAATTAAACCTAAAATAGGCTTGACCTGATCTGACCTCCCTAGGGGACAGGGACATAACTAAGCCATGATAATAGCAGTTCCTTGATAAATATGATTTCCTACTAAGTGCTTCTCATCATTCACTAAATAGAACTCCAGAAATAGCTGGATCCATTAGCTAGTGATCACTTCAAGGGAAGGACACAGCCAGTTTATGAACTGCAAGCATTCTGAACAGAGCAAAGGTTTGGAGCATGTTATTCAGTAGATGTCTGCTGGGGGTATGATGCATCTCCCCTTTAAGATTTAGTTTCATGCAGGCCATATGTTAATGATTTAGAAGTCAATGATGGTTACTTTGGAAATACTCCCTCATGATATCCTTTTACTGAAAAGTAAGTGCAATTTTTCTATTTTTTTCTACTCATTTTTTTCAAATGATTAAAGTGCAGGAATACTGGAAACTACCCATTTGTAGCATCAACATGTCACAAACCAGTAAGTACTCTTTCTCTCTCTCTCTCTCCTGCACACAGATAACTGATGTTAAATCATATGAAGCTTCTCTTTTGGGTTTGAATATTCTGTGTCAATTATATATTCCTATAAGAAAACAATCATTAGGAACCATCAACTAGGTCACTATGAATATTGTTCATAATTCTGTTCATATTAGTTGTTGCTCATGTGTGCGACCAATTAGGTTTGAGTGGATGTTGGACATGGACCGACTCCTAATACAATTAATTAACGATGAGGTAAAAGAGTGGAGATTTGTGCTCATCATGCATGGGAGGTGATTAAGGAGATATTGTTACACATTTTATATTCACGTCACTATGATTCAATTGAGGAGTAGGCTAGTATTCTATAAAAATAATACTTAGTATCTCAAGACCTACAACACAACGTCAGATTCACGTGGGATGATATCTTCGTCAGAAGGGACATATCATGGAATGCTTATAATATGGTTTGTCACTCACATGTAGTATTGGTAGAAGTTATAATTTGATAGAAACCTAACTCTTCTCCAATCAATTTGCAGTTCAACCATTGGGGTTATGGTTGAACGGAGGAGTGTGCCATGTTACAATGATATAGTGCAATTGTTTAGTGATTGGGAGGGCCCTTGATTGAAATATTGTCCCAGATGTTCATTAGTGCACTTAATTATTTTCTTCTGTAATGTTATCAATTCGAGTGATTCATATGTATTGTAGACCACTATGACTATTTATGTATGTTCTATGTTTGATAAGCGGATGTCTATTAAAAAATGTAGAAAATTCATCAGGCCACACATGGGGATTGGTCGATCACCAAACTAGACCCTGCGACAAGACAAGATTCTCCTAGATTTGCTGGTGACGAATATCAAACAAATTATGCTAGTCAAGGGGACTTTTATAACCATGTTTTCCAAGACTCTTGGAACGGTTCAACAACACCGCATGTGTGAGAAAGAACAAAGAAAACTTAAAGAACTGGTGGAGGAACATAGAGAAAGTATATATTTGTATGACAATTACGCAACCGATCTGGGGGGGGGGGATGAGGAAAGGAATTTACAGTGCCTCCCGATGAAGATAGTGTGCAAGAAGCCATTGTGGTAAGACAAATAGTATATTGTCAATGTATAATGTATGTGCTAGGGTTGTCCTTACTAATGTTGGTAACATAATTAATTTTCTTTGATTCCATTACACAATCCAACGTGGAGTACAAAAAAATCTTGGACAAACCATTCCCTTTAAAAGGCAATTGGACATCCTGGGTGGGAAAACGACTGTCCCAGGATGTCAATTCATGGGTTCTACTCAAGATGTAGATGTGGAGTCTCGCGATCTTTGGAGATGATGATAATGTTGGTCGAGAACAATTTAGTGCCATGGGGTTAGATTCCAATCGTATCTATTCAGTGCATGATGACAATTTCAGCCCTTTTATTTACCCACCGTGTTCTCAACCTTATCCCTCATCCCAACCGTAAGGGAGAAGACACAACAAACAACCAATGATTGAGGATAGAGGCAACATCTCCAGACAAAAGGCAAAGCACACCAAGTACATGGTTTTCATAAGGAAAGAGCAAGAAGGCACTTGACCATGGCACTGGCACAATATTGCATGTTGAACAATGAATGATCAATATGGCCAAAAATTTATTCCAGGCTCCTCCTCAGCACCCTCTGGACAACAAGAGAATTACACGATGAGGGATGTGTGTGAGGATGATTTCATTTGCCAGGATATATCCAGGACTTATTGTTTCATCGTCAACCCTTTTGAACAGCCTGAAAAAAAGAGCATGGTTCATGTCACTTGATGATGAGGATGCATTACCATGGCTTCGGAATGCGACCTCGTGAGGGCAATGGGTGTCATAGTCTACTTCATCTATCCTAGTACTTTTCATTATCTACTTATGCATGTTTGTAGTATTATGGTCATGTACTCTTTTTAATTATGTGTTGAATTATGGTCATGCACTCTTTTAATTTATGTTCCTACCATGTTCTGTCAGATGATCATCAATGCCATGTGTATTACCTTCTGAGTTCATATATTTGGTGTTGTAGGACACTAGTAATCACATACTTATGGCTAAATATAAGTGCTATGTAGTTGGGTGGGGCGCCGACCGGGAGTATATTTACTTGGTCGGATTGCTATGATCAAGGAATGGTTATCCAGGGGCACATTTAAGGGGTTCACATCTTTAGAAGAAGGAGAACAGCATTACAATGGAATGTTAAGACGAGCCACATCATCTCAAGTACATAGGCAAGCATCATATGCACTCATAAATTCCAGTCTCTCCAAAGATGCGACAAGCATCATATTCACACCCTGAACCACTAGTCCCTTCAAGGACAGGACAACAACCCCATGGCAGTCACAATGATGCTAGTCTTGTTTATGTTGTGATCATATTGCGCTATTGTTATATCCTATGGGTTGGTGGTCGCCGTGAGGGCTTAGGCATCATATGAATTTGTGTTTGTAGTGAACAAGTATTTGCACTCTATGCACTGTATTGTGGTCGCCGTGAGGGCTTATGCATCATATGATTTGTGTTTGTAGTCAACACGTATTTGCACTCTATGCATTGTATTGTGACATTATAATTTTATGATAGCAGAACCTTCATGGACTCCGATGCACTTATTAGACATTTTCTTTGTGAGGAGGAATGCATTGTTCTAGCCATCGACAAGCAATGCTGTGATGAGGTGTTGAACAATGATGACATGCAATCTGTGCCTAGGCCAATGCACACAAGTCACATACTGGCATGTATGGGTACACGAAATACTAGCTAGTCACAAGAGCGATCTTTATACCATCTTCAGGATGCACCCAAGAACATTTTGAAATTGAAGGACACACTCGTGAGAGAGAGAAATGATTCGTGATTCTCGATATGAAAGCGATAGAACAACTTGGTATGTTCTTATATGCTATGGGTTATGGTGTCGTAACGGGTGGTGCAATGCGCGAACATTTTCAGAACTCATCTGAGACGATTAGTAAGGTCATCCATCAAGTGACAAAAGCTGTTGCTCATTTCAATTTACCTACATGAAACTTCCAAATGCTAATGATCCTGTGCATCCTCGCATTCCCATGATGATAGGTTTACCCCTACTTTAAGGTAAACATATAGCAAGTGATTTTGTGCCAATGTCGGAGTGTATAATGCTAGAAAAATATATAAATGATGATCAAAAATTTCCATGGTTGTGTAGGATGCGATAGGTGCAATTGATGGCACCTTTATCCTAGCACATATCTCGCAAGAGAGGCAAGCACGGTATAAGAATTGTAAGGGGGGTGGTAAGTCAAATGTAATGGCAGTTGTGGTTTTGACCTCGTTTTCCAGTACGTGGGAGTTGGGTTGAGGGAGCAATGCAGACATGACTGTCCTAAGATGGGCTTTGGATGAGGTGGCTTTAGCGTACCACAAAGTATCTTTCAGGAAGACAAATTGCTATGAATAGTGTTTTCGTTAAATGTGGAATGTTAGTTGACATCTTGTATCTGTTATAGGAAAATATTATTTGGTTGACTCAGGGTATGGAAAAACTAATCATTCCTAGCACCATAGCGAGGGGAACAATACCATATCAGAGAATATCAAGGAGAGGGAATGCACGATATAGGAACATGAGAGACAAATTCAACCATCGTCATGCTCAACTTCGAAATTGTGTCGAACGAGCATTTGGGGGTGGTAAAAAATAGGTTTCAAACATTGAAAGAATGGAGTTTTACCCATTTCATCTGCAATATTGATCATCTTGGCATGTTGTGTTGTACACAAACTTTGTCAGACGTGAGCAGGGTGATGACTTCTACTTCAACCTTATCAATGAAGCAGATGATTAGAATGTTGATCCGAAGAAGAAGACCCGCACCTCAACTTACTGTCAATGAGGTTCATGTAGGGGATGTCCTTAGAGATTCTATTGCTGCACAATTGTGGTTAAATAATTAATTGATGTCATTGTATTTAAACTTTTCGCGAACATTTCTTTTGATTTTGTTATCGTTGAATTTTCAGTGAAAGTTATTCCCTTTACTGTGTTCCATTTCCAATGACTCTAACATGACAAATGCATGTTATAAACAGTAGGTGGCATTTGGGATGTAGACAAAGACTTGTCCTAATTTTTTAATGGCGAACAAGTTCAATCTAATAATATACAAGGTGACACTTTAAATGAGGCGGGGTGGGAAATGGTACGAGATTTGTTCAACATGGACTTCTTGACTTGGCCAACGTCACATTCCTACACCGATTTAGTTTTATAGGTCATATTATTTGACCACGGAGGACCTCATCAATGTAGTCGACTTCGAGTGGGATGAAAATGGTAAAAAAATACATGCCTCAGAATTAGCATGGGAACAATATATGCAGATTCATCTATCACTCATTACCATTTTTATGATGTTGCAAGCTTATCTTTACATGTTGCTTAATTTCATTGCAGTTCAACCCATTAGTACATGGGTTCAAGGGCAGACGTTTGTCAATACACAATGATCTTGTCAACTTGTTTAAGGATTAGGGAAGGGAGACCTGTTGTGATACTTGGCATAGCAATGGAATTGTCGACACTATAATCGTAGACATGTTTAATTGTGGGACATTTTATATTTTGGACATTGTAATATTTTATTCTGAACATTGTAATGTTTTTATTGTGGTCATGGTAATGCGTTTAGATGTAATTTGTGAACATTGTAATTGTGAACACTGTTTAATTACATGTGCAAATATGTTTAACAGGTGTAAAAAAAGGTCCATTGAGTGCAATTTGTTGTAAAAACATGGGAGATTCTGTCAATTTTTTTCCCAAAATTATATTCTATATAAATTTGCCTTGAAAAATACAAATATAATAATTTGAAAATTTATGGCATCATACAAAATTAAGGATAGACAACCTACCTGCTGTTCTTAAACATGATAATGATCTATCCAACTTCCAAAATTGTGACACCCTATTTATTACAATTCAATAGTACATATCTATCTGTTCTTAAACATGAATATGGAATACAATACATGTGCACACAGCAACAACGCCAGCAACAGAATAGGTTGGTTAAGAACGTTTTGGCGTTTGCAAAATAGGGTTGGGTTGAAGAACTCGTTTTGGCGCCAGTGCCAGCAACAAACAACAGGTTGTGGCGCCCTCCAACAATGGTTTGGCACCCGTGCCTCCAGCAACTGGTTTTGCGCCTGCGCCCGCCAGAAAAGTTTGTACGGTAAAAGGGTAGTTGGGGTATTTTGCAGAATTGTGCATACAGTTAACCACTTATATATTATCAACCTCAACAAAAAAGTAAGTTAACTCACTTTATTTAATGACGTTAACTCAGAAGAAACATACCAAAATTATTAACCTTTAATACCTTTAGTCATGGGTTGGAGTATCCCTACCCAAACCATTACCAAACTGTGGCAGAGTCTAATTGCCTAATCAAAGTTGCCATAGGTCAGTGGGGATGGGTTGGGAGCATATTTCCAAATTAGATTTACATATGTCTTCTCTTAGATGCATGAATCCGAATAGGATTCCTAGTAGAGCTAGTTATGGCAATTTAGATCTCCTATAAATATATGATCATGGCTACAATGTTGGGAGGCCTTGTGAAATCTTAGGAGACATTTGCTGAGTCTTGGAGTAGCAGAAGGTGTGCTATTGTAGAAAAGCTACTATATCAAGAGAGATTCTAGGGAATTAGATCGTGGGTATCTACGTCAAGCTTGGTGCAATCTTGGAGCATTTGTAGGGGATCAAGGTAGGATAATATGCACAAATCAATACAGCATGCATGCCTTAGTTTTCTTCATTTTTTGGGATCTATGTGATAAGATAAAGAGGATAAACCCACGCGTAACCAGTATGAAGTTATGATATGGAAGCATCTATTTGTTTATTCATGGCTAGGTTTTCACATTGATTTTATGAAATTTTTTCATAAATGTGATGATTTATGGGTGATGAGTGTCGAGCCCAAATTGGAAATCCAATTTGGCTTCTATCAGCTCTCATGGGTACTCACACTTTTACGATTGTGTAGGAATAATCGCTACGTCGATTGGACCGATATTTCATAAATTAGGCCCCCAAACTGACTTCCTTGGTTTTCTTATTAAATTAATTTTAATGGGTGATTTGAGTGTCAAGCCCAAAGTGTGAATCTGACTTGGATTCCATCAGCTCCCTATATCGGTCATACTTCTATAGTCATCTAGAATTATCGACACATCAATCAACCTTTATTTTAGACATTGGGCCTCCAAATCTAACTTCCTTTGTTTTCTACTTAATTCATCTGTAATGGATGATTTCAATGTCGAGCCCAAACACTGAATCTAATTTGGATTGTGTTAACTCCCACAGGTCGCACACACTTCCACGGTCATGTAAGAATGATCAGCACGTTGATCATATCGATGTTGAACCACTCTTATATTTTATCATTTATTTGGTGATAACAAAACCCATGTTTAAATTAATAATATCATCAATATATTTCATATCATGTTTCTTCCATGAATACAATATTCTTGCATTATCACAATAAAGTTTAACTTTGTCATATCTCATGTTTGGTTAATACAATTGCCTAATTAATGGGTGCATAAACCATCTGCATATAAAATCGTCAGATACACTATAATAGTATCACAGAAGAATGTATTTTATAAACACTATATTTGGATAGCACATATGTTCTTTGTTTGCTCAAAAAATTTCTAAGTCCACAACTAGTATATATAACATACTAACTCCGACTCCTGGAAAGTTGAAGTATGATGTCGACTGTTGAAAAACGAAGTCCAACTCCGACTCTTGAAAAGTCGAAGTGGTTCAACTCCGACTCTTGAAAAGTTGAAGTGTGATACATACTCCTTCGACTCTGAAGAGTTGAAGTTAACCAACTCCGACTCCTGAAAAGTTGAAGTGTGCATGCTCCAACTTCAACTTTGATGTCACGCCCCAATTTTATTTTAGCAGTGGAATAAATTGGGAGACGTGATGAACAAGCAAGCATTCAGAAGCTATAGACCAATAGCTTTTACAAATAGGACTCACAATGTAATAATCAAATTTTCTTCCTTTATTTATCAAAACGAATATTACAACCTCCAATGTCAAATGAAACACTCCTTGCTCACCAATCTATCTATCTCTCAAAGAAAATAGAAATTACATTCATGACCAATCTAAATAAAAATAAGAATGGACTCTCTAAGTGTAATCCACACTCGCCGCACAAGTCCCATCATTTAGCTTTGCCTTCACTACCTCAAATGTTAAAGAGAGCAGGTATGAGCGCACTCGCCTAGTAGGATTACATCTTCCAGTAATGATGTAAGTATTTACATTTTAAAAGGTTAGAAAGGTATGAACATGATATGTACAATGCAAGTAGAAGGTATGAACATGATATGTACAATGCAATTAAAACGTCGGTAGTAACACGTGTACAGTGTATCATGCAAGATAGTTGATCAAGAGATTGTAATGATCAATCTAGCAATAAGGTTGTATTCAAGAGTTCAAGATATTGTGAACAATGATCTAGCAAGATGGTAACTTCATGAACAAGAGCAAGATAGCATGTAACAAGATGGCCATTTCTAAGTCCACAACTAGTATATATATACATACTAACTTCAACTCCGACTCCTAGAAAGTTAAAGTGTGATACATACTCCAACTTCTTTATAGTCAAAGTTTTTATACTTAAATATTGAGTGCCCCTATATTTCAAACGTTCCAAAATGTTTGTTGTGCCCTAACAAGGAGTGAATTCAAGATCTGATAGTCCACAACCTTAAAGAGGAGTGCACAGACAATGATAGAAAATTGCTCTCACAGAATAGTAAAGCCAAGAATCTCATTTGTTGTGCCCTAACAAGGAGTGAATTCAACAGGATCTTAGCATGCAAATCAGCAAAAGAAATGTGGGACATGTTGAAGCTCACATATGAAGGGACTGACAAAGTCAAAGAAACCAGGATTGATATCTTGGTCACACAATATGAGAAATTCCAAATGCTAACAGGTGAGACCATTACCCAAATGTATAGCAGGTTTACTTTTATAACTAATGGTCTTGCAGGGCTTGGAAAGATGTACAACACTAGAGATATGGTAAGAAAAATTCGCAGATCCCTACCAAGGCCAATGGACTCCAAAAGTTAGCCATCGAAGAAGCGAATGATCTTACAACTATGTCATTAGAAAAGCTTATAGGATCATTGATGGCCACATGAGATCAACATGGAGCGACTATCTGAAAGCTCATCCAAAAAGAAATTTACTAATGCTTTCAAAGTTATAGCTGCTCCTTCCACCGTTCCCTTTAGTTCAAAAAATGCAAGCTTGAAGATAGTGATGTAGATGATGTACTGTCTAAGCTCAGAAAATTCTTAAGAAGAAGAAGAATGGATCAAGAAGGATCCAAAAGAAGGAGAAAAAGGAGAAAGAACCAGTCTGCCATGAATGCAAAAAACTTGGATATCTGAGACCAGATTGTCCAAGACTCAAGATAACTGGGTCAGCTAGAAAAATCCAGAAGAAGCACAAGAAATCAAAAGAAAAGCCATGGCAGCTGCTTAGGACAATGAAAAAGTCTCCACTTCAGATTCATCAAGCTCATATTCAGAAAAAGAGCAGGTAAGTCTAGCCCTCATAACAGGACTAATGAGGTACATTCTGACCCATCTTTTAATTCTTGCACTGATTCAGGGTTAGAATCTGAAGACTAGAAGATATTTTTAATGAACTTTATGATAAACACAAGGTTGTTGTGAAAGAATTAAAAAAATATCAAAAGCAACATTACTTGCTTAGAAAACACTAATTCTGATATTAAATCAGAAATGGAACAATTGGAAACACAATTAAAGGAAACTAAAAATAATAATTATCTTTGATAGAAGATTTAAAGAGCAAGAACAATGAAAAATTAGATTTAGAAGAAAAAAATTGAAAACTCTAACTGAAGAAAATCTCTATTTAAAATAATCAGTTAGAAAATTAACAAAAGGTAAAAACATTTCTAGCTCTATACTTAAAAGGCTCAAAATCTGGCAACAATAAACAAGATTGGATACAAACCTCCTGAAAAAGGAAAACAAATTAAGTATTTAGAAAAATATCCATTGCCAAAATTTGTGAAAGAAAACAAGATGCCTTGGAAAAAGACCCCTCTAATGAACAAATGCTCTCAAAGAAAAATGTTTCTAAAAATCATGTTTTAAACAAACATCACAAAGACAATAAGGCTGCAAAATAAATTATATTCATTGTTGTTTCTCATTGCAAAATTATGCCACACAGGTAACACCTGCACTACTAAGCACTTATTTATGGATTCCTAAATGTTATTTTTATGCATTGAACCATCAAGGACCCAAAAAGATTTGGCTACCTACTTCTGAGTAGTGTATTGGCAGGATAGCCTTGGAGCATCAGGATCAAAGGATGCTCAAGGGCATTGGTGACTGCCAGCTCTTCATCGAACTAATAATGAGGGGGAGTAGTCACAAATTTGTATTTAATTACAGTACTATAATAAAGTTTGCAAGTCTCTTTTTATAAGATCAATGTAGGTAAAACTCTTGAAGACTTGACAAACAACAAGTGCATATGTCAAGAAACAACAAGATCAAACAACAAGTCAACACAATTCAAGACTGTGTCGACACATATAGAAGATCAGGTCTACACACCATGAAACAACTGTCGACAGACAAGTGAAGACTCATCAAGCCTCACTCTAAGGAGGAGCCTCATATTAAGAGGGAGCCATAAGGGAGTAAGTATAAGGGGAGATGTAAATTCATGACAAGTATTGTTGAACCCTCTATTCAAACTCACAGGTAGTATTGGTAAGAAGTCTTTACAAGAGGGAATATGCAAATGGTAAGATCATCCTTTTTGGGTATGACAAAAAAGGGAGAGTATTTTTCATGAATTTCTGTATAACGCTTGACTTATGTTTATGTCAAAAATTGACATGAGTTTTGTCATCACTAAAAATGGGGAGATTGTTGAACCATCCTATATTTTATCCTTATTTTGGTGATATCAAAACCAATGTTTAACTATAATATCATCAATCTATTTCATATCATGTTTCTTCCATGAATACAATATTCTGCATTATCCCTAAAGTTTAACTTTGTCATATCTCATGTTTTGGTTAATACAATTGCTTAATTAATGTGTGCATAACTATCTGCATATAAAATCTTCAAATGCAATTAATAGTATCATAGAAGAATGTATTTTAAACACTATATTTGGATAGCACATATGTTCTTATGTTTGCTCAAACTTTTCAAGTCCACAACTAGTAATATATATATATATAACTCTGACTCCTAGAAATTGAAGTATGATATCGACTGTTGAACTATAACGCCCGACGCGGAATATCGGAGGGATTACAGTTATAAATAGTACAGAGCCAGAAACAAATAACAGACCATTGCACAATTGATAACACCAATAAAACTACAATTTCAGTAATAATCCAACACCTCCATTACATTCACTAATAACTCATTAACTGACTGATATTCAACGTATCAGAGCCATAACTAGGGCCCAGAGTACTTTATTCAAAATCAACTAATACTGAAGACTATCTGACTCACTAACTCATAACTATACTAACTGACTACTACTAGAAAGCCTTGGTTGCTGGAAAGGGGTCACTCTGAGCATCATCCTCAGTCCCGTCCTCGTGAGTGTGGTCATCGTCATACTCGCCGGAAACATAATAAATAAAAATGCAGGATGAGCGAATAACGGTCAGTAGGACTTAATATCTCATGTAAACAAGCAGGATTAAAGTGTTTAATTTTATCAAGCAGGATAACTAACAGGAACGAGAAAGTACGAGAACGATCAGGTATAGTCGTGCCAGTAAGTTCACAAGATAAGAATACCTTCATAGGTAACAAGTACAAAAGATTGGCCATATTTCAAGTTAACAAGTAATTGCATAGCAGTGCACAAGTCACGATAGCAAGTAAAGCAAGTAATATGCATTGGTCAATCATTTTCAACCACAAGTCAAGTATCATGTACAGGAATGTTTGTGAATTGTCTTAGATTAAATCTTGATAGTCATGCGTTTGGTATGCCATCACATGATCATTAGACCCCGCGAGTTATAGCCTTTCAGGTGATCCTCCCAAGGACCAGATCGGGCCCTTATTATGTTGCCTAGCATAGTCATGTTTGTTATCTTAGCAATCACAAAATGGCCAAGAGAGTACCAGAATAGATGAGAGTAGTAGATGAACTAGACGAGAGTGTAGAGAAAACGTGAACATATGAGAGTATCGAGATAGTAGATGAGATAGGGACATTTCCGTAAAAGACGAGAAACACGCGATAGTAAGGTTTGCACGGCACCAGGTCGGGTACGGCATCTGGTAGAAGTCACAACCGCCCCCTTAACCGTATCGTGGACACGGGTTAGGTAGTCCGGTGTGAACCCAAGACAAGAAGGAATACACTAAGGCATGGATCGTTAACTGATCATAAGGTGTAACAGGTTTTTGGGGTACAACCAGCTCGTAAGGGCTAAGGGCGTGTGCCAAAGCCAAGAAGAATTACGGAGGGTCTTGACAAGGATTCCCTAGTCCAGTCGAGAGTATTCCGGTGGAGAGGTGGTCCAAGTAAGGGAGAGTGTGTAAAAACAGGTCCGTCATGCCTTGAGTGCTCGAAGACGAGGGAAAACAGTAACGGTGCACAAACTTGCGAATAAAACGAAGA
>CM024758.1:127065032-127148146 GCA_014218235.1 Colocasia esculenta | reverse complement strand
TGCACACAGGGTCAATGTAACGACCCAGAATCCGCATTACCAGTAACAACCAGTAACCCGAATTCTGACCCGCTAACCCACGAGACAAGCTCGGGGAAGGGTAGGAAGTGAAAGTCCGAGGAGACTATATATAAGATGATACACACCATGCAAAGCAGTAAAATTCCACTATATGAACATATCATATACAACCTCAGAGTCTGAGACAAAGTACAGAGTACAGAAGTACAACAAAAAGTACTACTCACTGCAGCTAGGGAGCACCAACACCGAGAGTGGCTAGACTCGCCTGGAACGGGAGTCGACGAAGACCCACCAAAGAGGTACGGAAAATGCTTGCGCATTTCGTCCTCCCGCTCCATGTCGACTCACCACCGGAGTGTCGCTGCCACGGAACACGAACTAAAGGGATAGCCTTGTTCCTCAAACTCTGAACTCGGCGATCCTCAATGTGCAACGGAAACTCTGGTACAGTCAACACTGGAGTCACCTCAGACCACTTTGCACTCTGCAGAACGTGAGACTCATCAGAAAGGTACCTCCGAAGCATCGACACGTGGAACACGTCGTGCACTGCTGCCAACTCTGACGGAAGCTCAAGTCTGTACGCCAAACCTCCGACACGCTCAGTAATGGTAAAAGGCCCAATAAAGCGAGGACTCAACTTTCCACGCTTACCGAACCTCACCACTCCCTTCATAGGAGACACACGAACAAACACCTGGTCTCCTACCTGAAACTCGAGCGGTCGTCTGCGCTGATCTGCATAACTCTTCCTACCCTTCCGAGCTTGTCTTGTGGGTTAGCGGGTCAGAATTCGGGTTACTGGTTGTTACTGGTAATGCGGATTCTGGTCGTTACAGTCAAGGTCCACCACCTTGACCAGAAGCAGACTGCATGCAACAGTCTAACCCAAAAGCTGCACAACACTGCAAAGTGCTAGTGCAACACAACCATCCAAGGAAATCCGAAACAAGGGAAGCAACCAGCTCAACCAAAAGCAACTCAAGGGAAGATGACTCCACCCGAAGGTCGCAACAATGTGCACCCTGGCGACACAACACCCAGTGGAGCATCATCACCACGAGCAACCAACGGAAAGCAGGGGAAAGAGACCCTCACGATGAGTCTCTCCACAGGCAAGGAAAAACCACTAAGCAAGACCGACACTTCCCCAGAAGCACAAACAGCCAAACACCCACGGCACTCACCAAACTACCATCTGGCAGAGCACACAAGGCGCGAGAAACAAAGCAAACCTCCCGACCCTGGGGACACACAAACTCCCACCAGCGCGGCTGGGAAAACTCGAAAACGAATAGGAAGACAACCTAGCCAGCACCACGGCAAGGGCACATCACCTCGACCGACAACGACCAAATAGATTGTAACACGGACAGTCCAACTGGCAACAGTGACAACTCATCTCCACGAGAGAGAGAGAGCAGCGACAACCAAACAAACACAAGGCAGCTTGGGGAGGACCTCCACCCAAAGTGCCAAGGGCTGTTCTAGGAATACATCACTAGAACATAGCCAAACAAACAGCTAAAAACCACGGCAACAGAGAGAACACAGCAGCCAAAGGAAGCAACACAACTGGTTCTGGGAGAACCTCCACCAGAACCACCAAGGCGTCATTCTGGAAAACCACCAGAACGCACCAGCCAACACAACAACAGCAACCTCAACCTTGAGGTAGCACAAAAACGGCAGAAACAAGCCCGGAAACAGTCTTGAGAGCAACCCTCACCAGGACAACAACCAACGGTTCTGAGAAACATCACCAGAACACAGGGCAACCAAGCGATGCACCTTAATCCATAGGGCAACGCAACAACATCCAACCAGACAGCCGAGACCTCAAACCAAAGAGGCAACACAGCGGAAGACTTCAACAAGCACAGAAACAGTCCCAGAGGGAGAGCAACCCTCACTAGGACAACAACAAACATTTTGGGAAACACCACCAGAACATAGCAGCCAAGCAATGCACCTTAACCCAGAGGGCAATGCCAAAACAACCAGAAACGAGCACAACACAGTTCTGGGAAACCTCACCTCCACTAGAACCAACAGAGAAGAACTCCGTGAGCACCTCACCAAAGTTCACAACTAGACAATACAAAGCCGGAAACAACCATAGACAGGTGTCGTAGCGCTCAACCAGCGGTGCAACACAGCACACAAGGCATCTGCTTAGCTCGAGCAAAGACGCCGACTAAGCAGAGCACAACGCACAATGGCGCACAGGCACACAAGGCCAGGGACCCCGAAGGTCATGCCGCCACCCACGGATCTGAAGACCCGGAAGGGTTAGCATTTAGTCCAGTGAGATAAGCAATGAATTCAAATAACTATAACACGAAAGTTCGTACATTAATAAGGAAAATGTACAACATGTCCCAAATAAAAGTACAGGTACAGAAAGAAAGGTGCAATCCTTAAGGGCATACCCCGAGGACTTACATAAAGGCAACTCTTAACTCACACAGTACAAGCACTCACGCTCACAACTCACACTGTTGGCAACGCATGGCATACAAACCGCCACCACGACCATCCGGCAACGAACTCCTGCGACTGCGAGTCCCTATCTAAAGAGAGTAGGGGGGATGAGCCTTGCGAACAAGGCTCAGTAGGGATAACCAGTCCCTTACCAGCCAGAGCAGTAGAAACTCCAACAAAAGCAGAAGTAAACTACTCTATAAAGCAGTAAAGCGGGAAACACCTACTGCAGAGAGCTACAAAGCAGCAGAACAGAGAAATGCCACGACCCACAACCAGGGTTGGGCCAAACACGACTCCCGCAGAACGAGCGGAGTCATACACAATGCGGAGACAACCCTTGGCACACACCTACCGAGACAAAGAAGCTCACGGAACACCAGAGCAACCACGTGAGACCAGAGTCTCACGACACAAGCACCCAACATCCCAGACCTCTACGAAGTCAAGGAACAACCAGGTGTCACCACGAGAGACACCGAGGAACACGTGAGAAGGAACGTCTCACCGCAGGCACGGTCACCTCAGACCTCCACAAGGTCGAGGGCCCATAAGAGGAACCACCCTGCACCTTAGACACGCCACGAGGTCAGGGAACTACACCCTACAGTGCCACCCAGGATGGCACCAAGGAACGGTTTACAAAACCAACGGTCGGGTGTCTACACAAGACACACCAAGAGAACATGCAGAGCGGAAGCTACTAAACAAGGCCTATGAGGCCAAACCAACCAAGCCCACAGAAACTAGACACTGCTAGGGTACAACTGTGCAGGCTAGGGCGACGAGACTCACTTAGAAACAATGTGAGAAACTCCGTCACAGCAAGAGCAACCACCACCACCACAGGCAGCTAAGAGAGGGACACATACTCCACCCCTCTTGCTCGCCAGCCGCTGACTCCAGCCTATGACCTCTCTAGATAGAGTGAGGCTAGCGAGTCACAGCAAAGAACAACTACAAACTGCCGCAGCTCGGCCGAGCTGCGGCCCCACGCCTACCCTCCCTACGTGGCTCCGGAACCACCGTAGAGCGAGGCAGTGAGAAGGACTAGCTGGTCCGCACCGAAAGAGCGCTACAACAACCTCGGCGACACAGACACAGCTAAGGGAGCTCCACAAGTGACCCTACGCTACTGTCCCCACCATTTTCCCCTCTGCTACAAGTCCGCCACACTAGGCTGTCGACTTGAGCATGCTCATAGCCCGGAGAACTCCCTCAACAGGCTCCCGAGGATGGGGGTCCCAGGTAACGTTAATAGTGCCGAGCACCGAGCGAAAGAAACTGGCGGGGCAACCACCATAGAAACCGGCACAGCTGGCTTGTAACCAAGACAAGCCCAGCAGGCACAGGCACGCACGACACCCCTTTCGGAACCCCCAGAAGGGTCGTCGGCCAACGCCGCACACACTACACACGGCCCAAGAAATTGGAACACACCAGACAGAACAGAAACCATCGCTCTTCTAATTCTAATTGATTGAGTTAGACAATTGATTATTAGACAAACGCGAGCCTCCTAGCACCACTGCTAGGCACGGCCACTAAGGTGTCACCTTCGGTCACTGAACATAGGGAGGCATGAGCTTTCAGATAGTCGCTCCATATTAATTTCATGTGCCATGAGGGAACCTATTAAGTTATCAATAGAAAGTTTGGTTAAGTCATGGGCTTCTTCAATAGCAGTTACTTTAGGTGTCCATGAAAGAGTTAAGGACCTAAGTATCTTTCTAACAGTTTCCTCATCAGAAAGATTTTTACCAAGAGAACTCATACCAACTACTATGCTCAAAATCTATTATACATCTGAGTGATATTTTCATTTGGAAGTATTTTAAATTGCTCATATTTTGAGACAGAATATTTATCCTAGTTTTTTTTTACTTTATCTGTTCCTTCATAAGTTATCTACAGTTTATCCCATATTTCTTTAGCTGATTTACATGCAGATACTCTACTAAATTCTCTTTTGGATAATGCACAACATAAGTAGTTCTTAGATTTAAAGTTTAAAGATAATTTACTTTTATTTGTTGCTGTAATGGCAGTAGTACCTGGAACAGGAACAATAACATAATCACCTACCTTGATTACCTGCCACAATTAAAGTCTGTGCCTCGAATGAATCATTCCATTCTCATTTTCCAATATTGGTAGTCCTCTCCATCAAAGAAGGAGGTGGTGACTGATTAACCTTCAACACATCCTTGAGCTGCCATGGATCTTCTCTAAGATCGTTAGATCTTCTTGAATGATCAGAGAACCTCGCTTTGATACCACTTGTTTGTCCTTTTGGTACGACCGTAAGCTAACTAGAGAGGGGGGGGGTGAATAGGTTTTTCTGAAAATCGAAATAGAAACTTAAACACATAAAATTACACTTGAAGGTTGGTTAGTTTAGTGTGATAACGAGTAGCAGTGCGGGAAGCAAAAAACAATCACACAAATAACACAAGGGATTATCCTGGTTCGGCCCTTTCCACATGGAAGTCCTCGTCTAATCCCCAAACAAACTCTTGGATTTCACTAACCAAGGGTACAGTCCCCTTTACGGACAATACAACACCTAGCACCCCAGTTGGTCTTCTTCTATTTCCTGGGCAAGAAGGCAGCCCACTTCTTTTACAACTCAGGAAGCCAACCTCCTGGTACAAACCCCAGTGCGATTCTGCTAGACACAAATCCCTAGCAAGGTTCTACACTGTATACAGTCCTACAGTTGGACAAAGATCTTTCTTAGAAAAGAAAGAATAATGCTGAGAGTTCTACAAGAATGGACTTTGACCCGAAACCCTCAACAAAAGACTCTCCCCAAGAATTACAATGATCCCAGAGGAGAGCGAAGAGAGGAAGGCTTGAAAGTGTTGAAGACTTCTGCTATGAAATGCTTCTCTTGATTTGGCTCAAGCTCTTCTCTCTTTCTATGAGTGTATGTGGAGTTAAGGTTCCTCACAAGATGCACAATCCTTCAAAGATCTTCAGGAAAGCTCTGTTCTTTTTCTTCAACCTTGCTTCATTTTTTATATGAGAGACTTTTGAATAGATCCGTTGGAGCTCTTCTAGTCGTTGCTGATCTTTCTATTCTTTTTCTTCTTCAGATTGTCAGCCACTGGTGGTCTACGAGGTTTGTAAGCATAGAAGAAAGTGTTTAGCTAAAACAGTGTTTCTATCAAAAAGCTCACATACCTCTATGCTTCTTGTTTTATCCCAGAAGTAGTAGTGATCACCTTTCTGTCTGACAGGAAAGAAGAGATTTAGAGAGATAAAAGAAAAATCTTCTGTCAGAGACATTTTTGACTTTTCATTAGGAGCCAAACATATTTGAAAGATATGAGTATAAAGAAAATCGATGTTTACATGAAGTCGATGTTTGGACAAGATCGATGTTTAAGTAAAAGCAAATTGTTATTATAAAGATAGGCAAATCGATGGGCAAATCGATGTTTTCACTTATCAAGTCGATGTGGCAACCAAATTATTATGAAACTTATCAAATCGTTATGGCGTTCAAATCGTTATGAAACTTATCAAATCGATGTTTTGGTCAAATCGATGTTCTCATTTAGGAAATCGATGTAAGAGAGAAATCGATGTGGCGATAAAATCGTTATGGCACTTATCGAATCGATGTGAGAATCAAATCGTTGTTTCTCACTTATGAAATCGTTATGAGAACCAAAATGTTATGAGAGCAAATCGGTGTTCTCACTTATGAAATCGTTATGAAAACCAAAACGTTATGAGAGCAAATCGTTGTTCTCACTTATCAAATCGTTGTGGCAACCAAATCGTTGTGAGAGCAAATCGATGTTCTCACTTATCAAATTGTTGTGTCACTTAATGAATCGTTACATGATCAAATCATTGTGTAACTTATCAAATCATTGTTAGTGAAATCGATGTGGCACTTTGAACAGAAATCGATGTATATTGAATAAACATCAATTTAGCATTTTAGTGCACATCACACAGCGATAATTCCATAATTTATATTTATTAGGAAAACATGATATTAAATATATTTAAAAATATTTAATTAATCATAATTTTTATTATCACCAAAATATAAGGGTAAAATATAAGAGTGGTCAACAGCTTGTTGCTCCGTGAGGAACTTGGAAGGGAGAATTGTTGTCTTGACCTTGGGTAAGTGTTGTGATTGCTTTGCATGGTTGTGCTTAGGTTGGCATTGTGTGAGATTGGTGTTCTCCCTCTCACTGTCTTCTTCTCTTTTCTATGGTGTTCTTTGGGGATCCTCTTCTCCATCGGTGTGTGAAGGGCGATCTCGGCTCGTGGGAGGCGGCTCATGGAGCGTTGGAGCTCGAAGTTGGAGGGGTGCAATCCTATGAGAAGGCCCTAATTGGGTGGAACTTCACATTCAGGAAGGGACCCCCAAACCATCCCCTAGTTCTACCATGCTAGGGCCAAACCCCTTCTCCAAACCTAGACTCCATGAATAGGATGTGCATTGTGTATTGGATTTCATGTGGATGGCTCTATGATGCTTGAATCATGCTTGGGGTGTATGGGTTGTAATGAGGGTTCTTGATGCATGTGAGGTTATGTGAGTTTAGTTGGCTTTCCCTTGCATGCATGTGGGTTGTTTGGGGTGGTTTGGATGTTAGTAACTATTTTCCATCGTCTCCATGATCCCCTCCCCGTGTTGTATTCATTTTGGTGCTTTGGGGTGGTGGGAGATGCCCTGTTTTGGGCACTCGGCTATGGTCGCGACGGGTTTCCCAGTCACGACCAGGTAGCGACGTATCGTTGCATCGCGTTCTCTTGAATGTGCCCCAGCCCCCGCCGCATCTAGTAAACGCGACGGGGTACGTGGCGGCGTCCAGGAGTTCGGGGTTCTGTTGGAACGCAACCTCCGTCCCCGTCGCGATAGCATCGCGACGGGGTACATGTCGCGTTCATATGAACCAGGCTTGCTGCGGCGCCCTCAGCCATCACGTTCTTTTCGCGACGGGCTCAAGGGTTGCCTTCTGGTTTCTTGTCACGACAGGCAGGATCGTTGCGATCTGGTCACGACGCATCGCTGCGTCGCCTCTTTGACTGAGAGGGACTGGCGATAGGTTTTGACGTTCTGCTTCCACTATGACTCGGTTTTCTTGGCACCTGTACTGTTCCTAGTGCAGTGCTACTCTAGTCTCTTCGCCGGTGCTCAGCACTTGAGGGCTTGTCAACGAGACAGGTTGTTACCATTACCTGGGACTCCAGCCCCACGCGTCTGTTAGAGGGAGTTCTCTGGGCAGCAGGCGTGCTCAAGTCACGGACTTGGAGCAGAAGGAGAAAACGGTGGGGACAGTGGCGTAGAGTCGTTTGTAGAGCTCTCTTAGCTGGTTTGGGTCTCCGAGATAGTTGTGGTGCTCTTACGGTGCGGACAAGCTAGTCCTTTCTCACTGCCTCACTCTACGTGGTTCCGGAACAATTTACAGGGGCTAGGCGTGGGACCGTAATCCAGCCAGACTATGGCAGTTGTGTTTGTTCTTGTTCCGCGTCTCACTCTGACGGGAGGTGCTAGACATGGACCGTTGGTCGAGGGTAAGGCACGTGGCGCACCTGACCGGCTGACTAGTGTAGCGTTCTGTAGCTAGTGTGTTTGTCCAGGCAGTATCTACTGTCTATGTTTACAGCTGGGCTCTTGTGGTGCCTTGGTTTACACGGGTTTTTCGGTCCCACTGTGTATCCTAGACCGACGACCATGTAGTTTCTTTCACGCTTCCGCACTTGACTTTGTTTAGTAGAACAGACTTTACTGCTTTATTTATTTATTGCACTTAGTTCTATTCTGCTATTAGAACTAGTGGGAGTGGTAGTCCCTACTGGGCTTCTTCGTGAAGCTCACTCCCTCTTTTGTAGGTGAGACTTCACAGCAGTTCCCTCCACGGCAGACTGAGGAGACGGGCCCGCAGTAGTCGGCCTCTCTAGTGGGCAGTGTTCCCCCAGCAGTTGTACTTCACCCTTGGGGTATGCCCCTAAGGGATGTGTTACTTCCCTTTTTATTCAGCGCTTGTACTTTATTTAATTTGGGGCAGTACTAGACTATTACATTAGTGTTGGACGTTCTCCCTTCACTTGTGGTACATTTTAGTTCGTTGTTGTTATTTATCTCTATTACATATCTTGTTAGACCGATCCGTTAGTCCTTCTAGGTCTCCGGATCCGTGGGCGACGGTCCCAATGTTCGGATTTTTGGTGGGAGCTGGGGATCTGGACGTCGGGGTTGTTACAAGAATGGTCGACCGAACTCCAATAATCAATCAACTGATGTGCAGAATTGATTTTGACTGTAGGACCATTTTGAAGAACGGTCGACCAAACCCCTGAAAATGGTCAACTGATTCCGATGATGGGGTTTCCATATTTGAGCAATACTCTTTCCTTCATCAGAACTCTTGCCAAAGTGCGGTCTTTTGGTGGTGTACTATATATACCAACATGTCTCCATGATAGAAGAGAGTTCTTCACGCCCCCAAGAGATGATCTTATGCCCTAGAGTTCAAGAAATGGTTGTGCTATCGTAGAGAGTACCTGTTGAAGCCCTGATGTTAGAGAAGCTGGAGAACGAGTCTTCATCATCCAAAAGCCTTTTAAACATTCCAAGGAGTTGCTGTTAATATGAAAGATGTGGACTTTGTGCTCCAACCAAAGGATCGTCATCCTGGAGCCTTCTACATCGACATATATACCCTTCAGTTTGTCATCGTTCAATAGAGACGATCATAAAGCTAACTTCTTGACAGGGGGAATCCTTACTTCACCATTCAATTAATGTTCTCCTTGTCTAAGTTTCCTCTTTACACTTCAATCTGAACATTAAGTGTGTGTGTGCTTGGTTTGTGAGCACGGGGTTGGGTTTGGATTCTTGTACCCGTCAAACAACGATTGTGATGGGGTTGGTGTTGTCCCCGAGAATCAATCGTATGGTGATGGGTTTGTAACTTGTACTAGGCTAAACAAGTTAGTGGGAAATCCTCATGGAGGCATGAGGTAGCAGACGTAGGCACACGTGGTGTGTGGCTGAACCACTCTAAAAACACTACGTGTACATGTGGTTTAATTTGTTCCATCTTTCCCATCTACATTCTTTGCATGCTAGGATAGTTGGTTACATTGATTTCGTCTATAAATTTGTTATATTCCACTATGCTACTCAAGCTATTTATTCTTCTTAATTGAGTTTAAGTTTGCAATAGGTGAAAAAGTTTTTAATCAGTAATCAACAAATTCACCCCTCCCCTTTTGGTTGAATATTGCACACGTTTACCTCAAGATTTACTTTACAAATGATGAACATTACTTTACTTTAAGTCGACGACCAAAAACTTAGTATTTACTTTAAAATTAATTAACATTTACTTTACAATCATTAACTTACTTACTTTAAGTCAGCAATCGGCGCCACAATATCGACGCTAGTCGACCGTCGCCACTATCGCTTGTTAGCCATCGGCCAACTGCCACCACTAGCCAGCCACTGCTGCCAGTCGATCACTCACTACCATCGGCCACTAGCCACTTGCCATCACCATCGACCACCACCGTTGTTGACTGAGTGCCTACTGCCATCTGTCGCCAGTTGTTTCTAACCAACAACTGACCATCGACTGTCGGCTGTCGCCAGCCACCATCAACCACTAGTTGTCATTGACCAACTGTAAGGCCCCGAATTTCTTTTTCACTTCTATTTTATATATATGATGTTTACTTGTTCTTGCATAAATGGCGTGCATGAAAATGGTGCATATTATAAATAAAATTTTTCATGTGTATATGCGAGGATGTATATATTATATGTGAATATAAGTAATTGGCCATTTTGTGTATAGGTATCTATTCAAATATTATGCAAGTACCATCTAAATAAATTGAAGTGTACCTTATATTACCCCTTTCATGGATATTGTGTACGAACATATGAAGTGCATATGGTTTATATACGCATGTATGTTATCTTATGCATGTGATAATTGTGCACATAATTTTACATATGTAACACCTTGGTATCTTAGGTATGCATGAGTATATTTAGTTGTAATGTTTTTCATTGCACGGTGTAGTTAATATACATATTATACCATATACATTGTATGTATATACGTAGTGTAAACACAGTTCTTTGTGTGTTGAGTCATGTTGTGGGTATATATATATATATATATATATATATATATATATATACAATGCATGCGTATGAGATATTCCTGTACGTGTTATATCTGATGTACCTAGGTATGTATGTGTAGGATTAGTAGTAAATATTGGATGTTTACATGGTGTAGTGGTGTATACACTATACTACATAGGTTTCATGTGCATATATGTGTGGATTAAGCATGGTTCTGCATGATTTTAAGTTCTGGCAGAAGAGTGTCTTGGCGTCAACATGGATGGACACCCATGATATGTCAGCGTCCATCTCGACTGACGCCAACCCTAATGTAGCCGTCCATGGATGTGGACGTCAATATCCCTAATTTTCTGTGCGCAACAGAGCGCAGAGAACACTCATTGGGCACAGCTTCTGATTGGGGAGATGTCTTCCCAACGGCTCTTACTGTCCTTTCAACTCTGCACGAGACCCTCTTGTCTCTTAATCTATAAAACACATCCCTTTTGCAACCTAGAGAGCTCTCTTGGCTCTTTACTAGAAAGGAAACCCTAACTGGAGAGAGAGGAAGGATGACCTTGGAGGGCTTGGATCCGGCGACTGGAGGCGTTTTCTGGTGATCTTCTACGACAAGAGGAAGTCCAAGCATAGGAGAAGACCACCCCAGCGCTGGAATGCAGCCTGCAACCCCTTAGACCCGGAGCAAAGGAGTTTTGGAGGCTTCTTGTCACTACCCAAGGAGAGCTTCTCTGGCCATTAAATCGTTTGGGATTTTATTGTGAGGCAAGTAACCCATAGATCTCAATCCCATACATGTCCTAGGTCCCAGCAATTTTTGTGGATTTTAAATCGTGTCCTGGACCCTTCTTTTCACTTGGTATTTGGAGTTTCGTCTGTGCTGTTGCACAGACAGACAGGAACTTGGCGTCAATACCCTTGACGCCAAGATCTCTCATCGGCGTCCAGCGATTTGTGCCGTCCAAACCCTTGAACGGCCAGAGGCTGCCGCCAAGTTCTTCAGGATAGAACAGTGAGCTGTTCTCCTGGTAGATGATTATTTTCGATATGTTTCGCAATGAGGATATAGTGTAAATTTTATATGCTATGTAAAATAGATAATGTGATGTGTGTAGAAATCTCTGTATTTTTTTTGTGGATGGCATGAAATTTTAGATTATTGAAATACATGTGGGAAAAATGGATATGCATGTTCGTCTACTGTCCACCTAATTCTGAGGAATTAAATGCCCTAGATTTTTCTATACCATGTGTATAGTATCAGTCTATGCCCTGGAATTTGAGAATTTTTCCATGACTGTGGGATTACTGGAATTTCTATTTTGGGAATGAAAGACATGCATAGAAATGGTAAAATTTACATTAAATTGTGTGCTGTGAAATAAATCAAGGGAAAATTTCTGTGATGATGATTATGTTAGAATCAGGGTTGTGAATGGTTAAATGATGTTCGTGTTATGTTCCATGTTAAAGTGAATTATGAATAGCATGAACTGAATGTTTTAATTTCTGTAAATAATATGATTCAGAAAAATCTGAAAAAAATCGATCGTATGTGCGATTTAAACCTTAAAATTGTCTGTGGTTAAAATCTCGTGTTATTTTGATGACAGTAAGCATTGTTATGGATTTTTAATGTGAAAAATGACTGTGTGAGCATGTTAATTGTGACTTGACGTGATTCAGTAAATTTCAGTATGATTATATCTATATTATGATTATTTGGCAGTTGCAACAGTAAGGGTTAAAATCAGTAAATGAGGACTTATGTGTGTATGGTTGTGTATGAGTGTGTACATGGGACGTGAGAGAACAAGTGGTATATGTGTGTAAATGGTTAATATGACAAGATGAACAAGTATGCCCATAGACACTGCCACCCTGATGCTTGGAGCTGTACCATAGTAATGCCTCTACGAGAAAGCTCAATGTGATATGTGATACCCTAGAGAAGGGTCTTGATAAAGTGTACACCCTGGCAAAGGGTCTTGTAAAATCCTGGAGGTGGACAAGTTCCATTGGTAAGTGGGAAGGGCTTTCCCCGGTTTCTACAGGAACTAAGACTTATCACTGTGCCGGTGATTAAGTAAGTGAATGCTGAATGTGTGTGTTATGTGACGTCTAATGGTGTTTGGGCTGTGTCTTGGCATTAAGTGAAAATAAGTATAAGTGTGATGTGAAAAGTGATATGTGTCATAGCACAAGGTACGTGCAAGATATGTGTAAATGTGGCACATGTCATGTGCAAAAGTGAAATGATAAGAGTGTGTGAATGGAAATGTGTATAAGTATTGTGTGATGGAACAAAGTGGTGTATGTGAAGGCCAAGGTTTATCATATGGTTGTGTGTAATGAGAAAATAGTATAAGTGTAAATGACAATGGTGTTGATTGATAAATTGTTTATGGATGTGTACAATGTGTGTGTATGTGTTTATGTATAAATTGTCAATTGCTAAAAGTGGTGTTACCATTAGTACCAAATGTAAGTATATCTTTCTATTCATGTAATTTGAATGATTGGATGCACATGTGTTTAGTGTCATGTTGTATAGTTTAAAGGGATCCCTATGCAAAGGTATTATGAATGTCATAAAATTTGTATAAAATCAGCAAGCTAAATGTGAAGTAAATTGTTATGATTGCATGCGAAGTGAGTTAACAATCGTGCTAGGAGTGCTACCTATCTGGATATGTTTCTATGGTTAGTTGCGCAACTTTACAATGACTTGGATGAAGCATGAAAACGTTGTGAATGTGTATTTTACTCATGTTAATGACACCATGATGTTAGTGATCTTGTTTAGATGCTAGTTTTACATTTGTTAGATAATTGTTTAATGGAATTTGTTTAGGTTATAGCATGATCATGTATGATTTAACTGCTGAAATTCTATTGTGATAACTGGTAAAAAGCATGTATGTATTGAATCTTAAGTTACTTGCTGAGTCGATTGTGTAGACTCACTCTTGCTAAACGTTTCAGGAAATCGCAGCGGAGAAGCCAGCAAGATTGAAGTGGAGTTGGACTAAGTGATTGAAGACTTGTAATTTGTATTTCATAAGTATGTAATGCTATAATTGAAATTTGAATTTTGTTCACATGTACTTGGAGTCGGCTATGTATTTGGAACATTTGCACCCATGTTATCTCTTGTTGAACCATACAGACTGTGGTATGTGTATTTAAACGTTGATGGAATAAGATTCATTTAAATTCTGTTGCATTTATTCGACTCTATTTGTGTATATCTCAGCTCATTTGTTACTTGTTGGGGTATTCTCCCCTGTAGCGACTTGCTCTCATCCGACGTGGGTTGGTATAACCGTACCGGGTGGAAGTGGGTCGTTGCACCAACAGTCAATCGCCAATCATTGCTGCCATCGCCAGTGACTGTCATCAGCCGCCAACCCGCCACCGCCATTGGCCACCAACTCGCCGCCACCACTGCCAACTTAAAGTAATGTTAAAGTAATTGTTAAAGCAATGACTTTAGGTAAATGTTAATTAGTTCTAAAGTAAATGGTCAAATGTCATAAATACTCTTTTCCTTTAAGATATGTGAACATTTACTTCAAACTAAATGAACTTTTACTTTAAGATGTGTTGAACCACTCTTATAATTTTTATCCTTTTATTTTGATGATAACCAAACTCATGTTTATCATAAATATCCTAATATATTATTATCATTTTTTTCTCTTGATAAACTTAATAATATTTTTCATGATAATTAATGTCCAAAAATAATTAATTTCTATCACTACATAAGATTTGCACTGAAAATCTCTAACGATTTCTATTTAAGTTTCATTTCGTCATGCATGTTTTCTTTGATTAGTCGAAGCTTCCAGTTGAAGTTTAACTTCGTCATATACGAAGCTTCACTTCATCATGCATGTTTTCCTTGATCAGTCGAAGCTTCAAGTCAAGTCGAAGTTTTATTTCATCATATATGAAGTCATATAGAAGCTTCACTTCATCACGCATGTTTTCTTTGATCAGTTGAAGCTTCTAGTCGAAGTTTCACTTCATCATATACGAAGCTTCACTTAGTCATGCATGTTTTATTTAATCAGTCGAAGCTTCCAGTCGAAGCTTCACTTCGTCATATGCGAAGCTCACTTCATCATATATGAATTTCCACTTCGACTGACTTGCGTTACATTTTAGACCATTCAAAGTTGAACTTCAACTAACTGTGTTATTTTTTGTACCAGCCGAAGTCCCATTTTGGCTTACTATTTGATACTCTTAACAGTCGAAGTACGATTTCGACTGAGACTCTTAGCAGTTCAAGTGCGACTCCGACTGAGATTCTTTGCAGTCAAAGTTCATATCTTGACCAATCAAAGTTTTAAAAGAAAATTGATTAATGACTTTAATATCATTTCGATTAATGTTGTTACATATTGATTAGTGTTTATATACTTTTAACACATCGATTGACTTTCAAAATATCTTTGGCACCCAATGTAAATTAAAATATGCCTTAAATTTTTAGAAGTATTTAAGTTGTGTGTGTATGTACTTTTATAGTAGGTAAGAAAGGTATCAGTAGAAAGGGAGGACTAAAAGGACTCCTTATTTCCTGCTAGAAAGAAAAGCTCCTATCTAGTACTTCTGGTTATCAACAACAAACATGGCAAAAGAGGTATGGATTATCTGACAGAAGATTTCTCTAGTCAAACATACATTTATTGTCTGCAGACACAATGTTGGAACTTTCTTGGACGTACATAAGCTAGAAGATCTTCCTCCATTCCAAGTATTCGGTAGACACATTCCAGGCATCCGTTAGACACAAAGAAGTAGTAGTAGAAGAAGAAGAAGAAGAACAAGAATAAGAAGAGAAAAGCAATGGCTAGAAAGAGCTCCAAAAGATCTCTTCAACAGTCCTCTTCAGTTGCAGGATGAAAAGGATGAAGCCTTGAAGCAGAAGTAACAATCTAAGAGAGAGCATTCTTGAAAATCTATTTGAAAGAGTGTTCATCTAGTGAAGAACCTAAATGAATACACTCAAAGAGAAGAGAGAAAGAGTTCGAGCCTAGTCAGAGCAGAAGATTGGCCCAAGCAGGAATTTTTGAAGCTTGTTCTTGTAATCAAGTTTTTTCCTCTCTTCCCTCTCTCTGTACTATATTGTAATTTTGGGGATAGATTGTGAGCTAAGAGTCTAAGCTTCCTTGTTCATCTTGTATATCTCTCAACTTGTCCTTTTTTATCTTCATAAAGACTTATGTCCAGCTATGAGACTGTATACATTGTTTCTCTTTATTAGAAGATAAGACTTACTGTGCAAGAGTTCCCCTTTGTAGAAGGGAAGACTTGACTTGGAAAGGATGTTGTTCCCCTTGTTGAAGGGAAGACTTGCTGGGGTGTGTACCAATAAGTTGCTTCTCAACTTATAAGAGAAGCACCTGATTGCGGTGAAATAGTGGACTGCCTTCTTGCCCAAAAAGAGAAAAAGACTAGTTATGGTGATGGGTGTTATATGTCCTTAAGAGAGACTGTACCCATGGTTAGTGAAAATTTTAAGAGGTTGCTTAGGGACTGGATGTAAGACTTCCTTTTAGAAGAGCTAAACTAGGATTAATCTCTGTGTTCACTTGTGTGCTTGTCTTTTATTTACTTCCGCACTGCTACTCTTTATTGCACACAATTTGCTTTCACTAACCATAGTTTAAAACGATATTTTTATTTTTAGATTTCTATTTATCCTATTCAGCCCTCTCTAGGTGTCTTGCTGCCAACTAATTAAGTGGGCCAACAAGATGTGTTTTTTTTACTTTAATATCAAATATGTTCAAATATTCAAATGTTCTCTTATGTTTTAAGCCATATATTATTTTATTTTAAACCGTATACTCTTTTACTTTAAACTTTATACTCTTTTACTTTAAGATAATACATAAAGAAGAGGGGAGAAGGAAGAAAACAAAACTGAGTAGAGAGGGTAAAATAGAAAATGAAAAAGTTATCTGATAGAAAATATTAATGAGGGATTAGAAAATAAGTTTTTAAAATAATTTTTTATTGTATCTTTCTCTGGCCTTAAAATACATTTCTTTCACTACTAAAGACTTCTAATTAAATTTCTAAAAAAAAAACTATATCCTCTGAAGAATAATTATCGTTAGAAGTTTGATATCTAAAAACAATTTTTAGAATTAGAGACGTCACTTATATCTCAAACTCTTAAAGATACGTTGTTACAATTTTTGTTTTAAGAAAAGAAAAGAGTTGCCCTCGTTTCCTTTTTCTTTTACAAAGGGATTTCTTTCAAATATGAAAATATGACTGAGGTGAAGTGTTAAATCAAGTTGGGGGGCCAATAAATCAAATACCATATAGAAAGAAACAAGAGATTATTATATATGTTGGGGTGGTGGGGGCAATGAATCAAGCACAGTAAAGTAGTATATCAAGGGTGAACTTGCTATCTATTTGTAGACATTTATCGATGTGATATGCCGGCCTTTAGAGGCTCTTCGACTATGATGGTTCAAAAGCAATTATCATTATATTTTATTTCAATGCTCAGTGTAATAATTATCAGTTGTCATCCTTTTACGTGATCATGTATGCATTGTCTTCTTGAGGATGACGGCTGTCCGCTAGATTTTATAGATCCCATAAACTTGTGAAAGAAATTTCCTTCTTATAAAATCATTAAAAACTAAGAATTGGATTCTAAAGTGAATACTTCAGAACTACTTTTTTTTAAAAATTATGTAATAAAATTGAGATAGTAAGGCCTAAGTATATGTATGGATTCAAATTGAAGAAATAGAAATAAATGCGTAGGTACCCCTATAATACAAAAATATCATGGATACGCTTGAAATTCCCATCTCGACATTTTGTTTCTGAATATATTACATAAAAAATATCTTGCTGTTAAATTTTATTAGTTAAACCTAACAATGGTTGAGTTCAGGGACCAAGAAATCCTAATCTATCTTCTCTCTTAAATCACAATTTAACAGCTTTTTTAAGAGTATTATTTATCTTTTTCAAATTCATTCGATAGTTCTGTTCATATATATATATATATATATATGTTATATTATATTCTGATAACCATATATTTTACTGAATGAAAAATACTTTTGCGAACAGTAAGTTTGCAACAGCAACGACGTTGATTATACATTTATAAGCATTTCTCTTATTAAATTGAGGTATTATTTGATAAAGTCAATATTTTTATGTAGGAGTTTTAAAACCTGTACACACATTTATCTTTTAGAGTGCTTTTGATAATCGGTTAAAATTTTTCACATCTCACTTAACATGATGATAAGTATTAAATCACTTTGACAACTAATTTAAAATAAATTTTAAATACTTTTATACACGAATAAAAGAATGTTAAGAGAGAAGATAGATATCTCTCTCGTAGAGGGAGATAAAAACTATCTTTAAAAACAACTCGTTAAATATTATGCTGTCACTTTAAAAAAACAGACATCCTCTCTTATAAATAGTGTCAAATTAGAGATAAAATGATGATAATTCTGTACATCTTATTCTATCGCATCATATTAAAAATTATTCTTCTTAATAATTATATTTAATTAAACCATCTTAAATAAAAAAAGATAAAAATAGATAGCTTATATATAAATAATCTGTTCTCAATTTCTCTTAAATCAGTGGAAAATGCTTAAAGTCGCGACTTAAAGCGAAGGTGGCCGCATGCATAAAAAAGTGGAGAGCTCACACTTTTTTTAAATAAAAAATAACTGGAGAAACGAATCAGTGGGGGTGGAGGCAACAGGATCTGATGCGGTCAGCGACTGTGCGTCAAATCATACGCCACGTTGTCACATCAGAGTTTCGAGCAGACCACTCTCCGTCTTATTTTTATCTTAATTTTATATTTACCATCTAGAGAAACACTTATTGCACTTGAACATTATACTTTAAGTATAATATAACTAGGTATAGAGTCAAGTTTTGTGCACTTGTGCAAAGTGCACAAGTACAAGTCACATGAGCATTTTGCCCATGTGGCATCATGCACATAGGTTTTTTGCCCATGTGGCACCATAAAAGTTGGTGCCACATGGGTAAAAAACCCATGTGGATTGCACTTGTGCACTTTGCACAAATGCAATAAACTTTTCTCCTAGGTATAAGGTCCATGTGGTACTCCTCACATGAGGAGTGATAAAGTGATCATCTAATTGTTGGATGTCACATAGGTTTTATGCCAGTCATATTGCACTTAAAGTGCAATGTGAAAGTGCAATAAGTCTTTCTCTTACCATCTATTATCAGTCACACTGTGTCACACTCTTCGAATTTCTCAAAATTTTAGACGGCAAAATATCATAATACCTTATGCCTTCGCTGTTGTGGCGATCTTGTGTTGTTGAACTTTGGACTATAAAAGAGAAAAGTTTATTGCACTTGTATATTGTACTTAAAGTGTAATGTACTAGATAAAAGTCCATGTGACACTCCTCACATAAGGAGTGATAAAGTGACAATCTAATTGTTGGATGCCACATAGATTTGTTGCCTAGTCACATTACACTTAAAGTATAATGTAAAAATATAATAACCATTTCTCCTATAAAAAAGTTACAAATTTAAGACTAATAATAGATAATAGTTTCTCATGCCCCAAAAAAGATAGATAATAGTTTATAATAATATTATATATTGTAAAATAAATAAATTATGCTCTGGGGATGGGGATATGTATAATAAAAACACGGTAAAGGGATCAGGTGATCCCAATCCTTTTCGAACACGCCGCACAGGTACGCATATGTGAGGGAATAGATGCGTACATGGTCGCGGAACTCGTGCGTCGAGCCATGACTACGTAACAGAATGCTGAATGCAAACCACCATTATAAATATTATTAAATAAATATATACACAGACAGAGGTCGAGGTCGAGAACAAAACCAACCTTGCAATTTGAGGGGAGTCCGATTACTCAGTATATAGGTGGGAGGACCGGACTCAGTAAAATATAAAGAAAAAATTCAAAAAAATTTACTTTTTTATTTGATTTTTTTTCTCATAAAATATAAATAATCCCACCATTTTTCTCTACTACTCACTGAATCCCATTCTCTCATATACGGAGAAGATCCGGACTATATGAAAGAGGGAAAAACTCAATTTTCTCTCTCTTCCACCCTCTCTCTCTCTCTTTCTTCTTATTAGCACCCACCTGTCAGTCTCTCTCTCTTCGCTGTGTTGTCTCCCAAACACTTTTAACTTTTGTTCTATTAACCTTGCCCTCCTCTCTTGGGGGTCTGTCTCGCACACACCACTCATCAGCCATGACCAACACCGTGTGATCCGGAGGAAAAGGTAGAGAGAGTGGGAGGGGAGGGAAGAAGAGACGTAACAAGCTCCACTTCTCTCTGCGGCTTCTCCTGCTGCAGCTGCAGCTGCCGCTCCGGCTGTTTCTTCTTCTCCGACCTCTTCTTGCTCTTCTTCTTGGTGCGGCTGCTGAAAGCCTGGGAAGGAGAAAGGAAAAGGGTGGGGTGGGTCGATCTCGTCCCCGCCCTCCTTTCCTTACTCCTGCGCTTGCTCAGCCTCTGCTGTTGCGGCTGCTGCTGCCATCCGCAAATCACCAGCGTGTGACTGCCGCTGCTGCTCCAGACAAAGCCCAGGTCACCCACTAGAGTGGGGCTGCTACCGCTGCTGCTACAGCTGCAGCTAATCCTGCGGGCTCACACTGGAGGAAGAGGAGGTGGAGGAAATAACGAGGACAGGAGGAAGCTTGAGAGAGAGAGAGAGAGATAGAGAGATAGAGAGGAGAGAGAGAAAGGGGGAGGCATAGCAGAATACCTCAATATAATAATAGAAATATGCAGTAGTTTTTAATAAAGAGAGGCAGAGAGGAAAAGTGTATGAAGAGGAGGGCAGGAGCAAGGCGGCTGGGACGAGGGCGAGCGTAGCTAGCGAGGTGATAGATATAGATAGACAGATTGGGAGCAAGAGGAGTAACTGGCGAAAGCAACACACGCATACTCAGAGAGAGAGAGAGAGAGAGACAGAGAGAAAGAGAGACTAGGGCAGTGATAGTATTAGTGGAAAGGGCGATCATGGCAGGTTCGGGGGATCTGCCGGCGGCAGCCGGGGCTGTAGCGGACGGGCGGAGCAAGGAGGCTATGGGGATGATGGCGCTCCACGAGGCCCTTCGGAATGTCTGCCTCAACTCCGACTGGACCTACTCCGTCTTCTGGACGATCCGCCCTCGCCCGTACGACTCTCCACCCCCTCCCCCAAAGCCCCCACTCCCGTTCCACCCCATCCCTTTGATTTCCTTCTGCAGAGATACCCATCTCGTTCTTCTCACTAACATCAGGGTTTCCTGGGTTTCGCTGCAGGAGGTGCCGAGGCGGCAACGGCTGCAAGGTGGGCGACGACAACGGCAGCCTGTGAGTCCCTCACCCTTCCACTACTCTCGTCCCCCCCTCCTCCCCGATCAAAGATTCCGCTTCGCAAGTTCTAACCGGGTTTCTCCCCCCACTTCCGGGTCGATCGGCCCCCACCTGTTGTTCGTTCTCCTTCCTTCTCGGCTACGGCGCGGCGGCGGCGTGCTTCACCAGGATGCTGATGTGGGAGGACGGGTTCTGCCGGACGCGGGTGGCGGAGGGCCTCGAAGACATCGACGGTGAGGAGCCCGTCCGGAAGGCCTTCAGCAAGATGTCCATACAGCTCTACAATTATGGAGAAGGGTGGGTACTGGGTAGGTGTTTTTGTTTTTTATATTTTTTTCCTCCTTCTTCTTCCCTGTTGACCGCATCCCCCGTTCTAGCTGCGGTTTCTAGATTTAAACCTCCCCCTGCTTTTAATGAAGGAAACCCACCACAGAGAAAACGTCAAGAACACCCACACACATGTATAAATAAATATTTCATAAAGTACGTTATTATTTGTGAGCTCTCTCTTTCATTGGGTGTCTTTTTCATTATTTTCTGTTCTTATTTTTGAGGCAGCTGCCCCTTCATGTCTCACTTTCTCACGGATTCTTGACTCCATTCTTATACATATATTTGTCATGTATAAACCCTCGGATATAGGTGGTATAATAAGAAAGCAACGGCCAGAGATCACCTATGTATACACTCTCTCACGATGCTTATTTCCAACGTTTTGGTGATGATGGGTGTTTATTTTGGTATTACATGTGTGGATAAATGTGTCTCAAGGTTTGAACTTATGATTTGGCTGACGAATTTCTTTTCTTTTTCCTTTTATTTGGGGTGGTTTTGTGATTGATTTGGACAGGTTGATGGGGAAGGTGGCTTCGGACAAGTGTCACAAATGGGTGTTCAAGGAGCCTTCTGAATGCGAACCCAACATCTCCAACTACTGGCAGAGCTCCTTCGATGCCGTATGTGAACAAAAACCCTCTTGTAGTCCCCCCCTCGAGCCTTGGTGGCCAAGATTGTTGCTTCTTTCTAGAACACTGCCAGGGAAAGACACATCTAATGCCGAAGGGGGAAAGTGGGGTAGGAAGAGTGTGGGGAAAGAGAGAGAGAGTGAGATATATAGAGATATAGGTTGATATATAGGGAGAGAGAGAGAGAGAGAGAGAGAGAACTAAAGGTGATGTGTGTCCACAAGGTTCTGTATGGACCCACGTTTGATCCTCCTAGACCCACTGTTGTACACCTTTGAACGTAGAATTAAATTTCACACAGTGGTTACCTTGCTCGACTTTACAGGATAGATGTGTAAAGATGTTAAACTTGACAAGTAATAATGCAAAAGACTTGATCCGGAGGGTCCAAGTTTGTACATGGCAATGGTTCACATATGAAATGGAGCAGAGAGAACCAAGGGTCTCCTATTAGCAACTCTTTTCTTCATGTATAAGTGATGCCAAAAACTTGAAGTTTCCTCTTCTAATGTTGTAACAGCTGACTACGATGTTTTGACAGTTCTTATTTCACCTCTTTTTCTATTATCATGCAGCTCCCACCCGAGTGGACTGACCAGTTCGCCTCCGGCATCCAGGTAAAACACTAACGGCACCGGTCATTCCTATCATTCTTACTTCGCCGCGGGCTCCACTCTGCTGTCCTCCTCACTCCTTCTACTCCCCTTTTTGGCAGACCATAGCAGTGATTCAAGCTGGTCATGGTCTCCTGCAGCTCGGTTCCTGCAAGATTGTAGGTTTCTCCACCTCTCCCTCACTGCTGCCCCCCTCCCTCTCTCTCCCTCATACTCACACGCACGCACACACAAAACTTTTGGTTTTTATGTAATGTAAACACCATGAACCATGTCTGTGTTCTCTCTCTCTGTCTCTCTGTCTACGTGTAGATCTCTCAGTCAACTGGGTTCTTTGTGGGTTGGTTTTCGTAAACATAGGTCCTCCCTTTCCTTTTCTAAACTGGGTTTCTTCCGTGTTTTGTTTATATTTGAACACCATGAACCATATATGGGTACTTGTATGTATCGATGCTCAGATACCTGAAGACCTGCACTTTGTGCTGCGGATGAGGCACATGTTCGAATCGCTGGGGTACCAGTCGGGCTACTACTTCTCGCAGCTCTTCTCGTCGGCCAGGAGCAGCACCCCATCCCCCTCCTCCTTCCCCAAGCAGCTGCCCACCCGGTCCCCTCCTTCCATCTTCAACTGGAACCAGCGCCCGCTGCCGTCCGCCGCCTCCATGGCCCCCGCGGGTGGCATCTCCCCCGGCTTCCACCCCGCCGCAGCCGCCGGCCGCATGGGGATGCACGGCGCCCATAACGGCAACATGGACGACCCCCATCTTGGCTTCCTCCTCCCTCGCTCCTCCGACGCTTCCCAGATGGATGACATGATTCCCGACCACGACGCGGAGCTTAAGTGGCCCAGCGGGCTCTCCTTCTTCAACGCCCTCACGGCCAGGACTGAGGATGCCAAGCTGCTCTTCGGCGGCGGGGGCGGTGGCTCGGATGGCCTCGGTGGCAAGGCCTCTGCGTCGCCGCAGCACCAGGTCGTCCTCGGCGGTGAGCATCAACCTCCTTAGTCCCCCCCCCCCCCCTCCCTCTCATCTGCAATGGTGATCCTGAGACTTCCTCCGAAGCCCCGAACATGCAGAGCCACGGGAACAGAGCCGGGAGCAACTCGCCGGCCAGCGCGACTAGCACCATCGACTCCCTCGGCCTTGAGAACCATTCTAGCAGACTGAGGTGGATGGACGGCGGCGGTAGCAGCACCAGTAGCGGCAAGCACTTCCGGAGGAGCTTCACCATGCCCGCGCGCGTGGTTTCCTCGTCGTCGTCCTCGGGCACTGTTTCATCCACCACGGTAGAGCACGAGACGGCGTTGGGTGCGGCCAGAGCAGCAGTAGACTACAGAAGCTCCGAAGTAGGCATCTACAGTGATATCATGGATACGTTCCTAGATTGACCATAACATCCACAGGGGGGGACCTTATGCGATCCTTGCTACTTCCTCTTTTATCTTCACCTTTTTCTTCTACTTTTTTTTTCTTCCTTCACTGGTCCTGGGAATCTTAATCTTTTTTCCTTTTTTTTTTGTTGTGTTCTTCTGGTTGGAGCTCTAACGTCTGCGGTTTGAGCCATGGCTTTTCGGAGCGCCAATTACCCTCTTCTCTAGCTAATGCTAAGGCCTTACTTTATGCACATGGGATGCAACATCTTTTACTGTGAGCAGTAGCAGTTTTGGTTGTTTAATCATGGTCATCATATCTTAACCTTGAAGCCGTGGCATATGTTAAAGTTGGTAATTATCTTTCTTCACTTTTATGATACTTCACTATTCACAAAGTAGATCATAAGAAGAATTCCAACTTGAAGCACCTAAATTTTTTGTCCCTGCGCCTAGCGCAGTGGACACGCCGATGGGTGGGGTGGGACGTGTCCGGGGATCGAACCCCGGACGCGCTGGGTATTCGCGTTTGACCACTGCGCCATGCAACTAAAAAAAAAAAAGCACCTGAATTTTGATAATGTGAATTTTGGAGATCCTTTTTTTTTGTTATAGTGACGAATACAAACCATAAACTAAAGATCATACTAAAAAACAATGGACAGAGACAGAAGTGGCAAAAGACATAGTACGGTAATATGGTACATTCCATGTCATGGTATAGTCCTTATACAAAGATCATTCAAGAAGGATGGTGATCACACTCAACAAGTGTGAAGGTGAAGTGATTTTCTAGCAGCCTTTTTGGTACATTTCCTCTCTCTTGAGAAAGCAAAGTCAAAACTGTTGATGCCTCACATTAGTTTTGTTGAATGAACATGTACTAAGAAAATGGAGCTCTTACTCGTTACCATTTACTTTTATAAATGAGAACGACTTGGTGCAAACCAAGTCGCTGCAAACCATGACATGTCAATATGCAAACTCATTCACCTATCTCCACGTGTAGCACTCTTCCTTTAGCTGCCAAATGGCCCACCTACCCCACATATCGATGCAAGTGATGAATATGACCACTTCGCTCTCCTTTTCCCGCGCGCGCCATCCCTCCCACTTCGTTCTCTTGCGCGATATGCTGTCTTCCTCCGGCAGTGCCCACGAGGTTGACGAGAAGGACTTGGCACGATACGTTGGCTTCCCCAGTAGTGCCCACAGGTCGACGAGAAGGACTTGGCGCGATACGTTCTCTTCCTTCGGCAGTGTCCCTGCACTTCGACTTCCCCTCCAGACTCTGCTTCAACGCGCGCTCCCTCCATCCGGCAGTGTCCAAGGCTCCAACGGGCGTTCCCTCCAGCATGTGCAACGCGCTCCCTCCGGCAGTGTGCACCAAGTTGCACCAAGTCACTACAAGAAAAAGCGGGATTACCAACGAAATTTCCGACGTTATTTTCCGTCGGTAATTCCGTCGGATATTCCGACGGCAATATGTCAGTCGGAATATCCGTCGGGTTCCGACGGAAATATTTCTGTTGGAAATGTCCGTCGGTATGAAAATATACCGACGGATATTCCGACAGACATATTTCCGTCGAATATCCGTCGGTAAATCTACTATACCTTGTCCCGCGAAACCCCCTCTTTCCCTCTCCCGCTCTCTCTCTCTCTCTCTTTTCCCTCTCCTCCTCTCTCTCTCTCTCTCCTCCCTCTCTCTCTTCTCTCTCTCTCTCTCTCTCCTCTCTCATCGCCGCGACCCTCCCCCTCGCCGCCTGCCGCGCCGCCGCCGGCCCTCCGCCCCGACCGGCCCCGCCGCCGCCGCCATGCTCTGTCACCGAAGTCCCTCCCCGCCGGTAATACACACCCTCGCGTCCCTCTCCCCCTCCCTTCCCCACCCCCGCCACCGCGACCCCCCACCTCCGCCATCGGCGTCCCAGCCCCCTCCCCTGCCCCCCCCTCCCCCTCCCTTCTCCAACCGCCAGCCCCCCTTCCCCACCCCTACGACCCCCCTCCCCCTTCCCCACCCCTCCCCTACCCTCCCCCCCTCCCCCTCCCCCTCCAGTCCCATTCCCCACCCCTGCCACCCCTCCCTTCCCCACCATTGCCTCCCCCATCCCCCAACAAGCGCCCCCCTCCCCCCTGTAGCCCCCCCTCCCCCACAAGCAACCCCCCCCCCCCTGTCGGCCCCCCCCTCCCCTCCCGTCCCAGTGCCTCCCCCCCCCCCCCCCCGTCCCCGTCAACGCCCCTACCAGAAAAGGTAACGGCGGGAGAGCACGTCTTCACTGACATGGTGTGACCGCTGGTGGAGATCTCCGGCCAGAAAAAGTGCATGAGCGAGTTGAGGTTGCCGAGGGCGTGCAGCTTTAGCGCCGGTGCGGCTCGCTGAGCATCGCCAGCAGCCCGCTGGCCGAGCTCGGCGCCGCGATCGTTGCCGCCGCCGCCATCCCCTCACTCTGTCCCTCCCCCCTCTGCCCCTCCTCTCCTCCTCTTCCCGCTACACCTCCCTCCGATGGATCAAACGCAAGAGGGTGTCGCACACAGTCCTAATTCACGTCCAACCACCCAATTCTACCCACAAACCAGCGCCTTCGTCGCCGCCTTATTCAAATTCTATGACATTTCTATAGTACGGTCATAGAACTATTGCTATCTGTACTGAACTAGGAATTTATACTTTATAATAGTACTTTTTTTAATCATAACGTGCCACATTCAAAATATCTCTTTTTTAAAGTTTAATTTACGAATAACAGCCAACATATTAAAACAATACAAAATATAATCTTTTAGTGGTGTATTTGTTACCAAATATTGTAGATTTCATTTAAATTACCAAGAATTGAGATGAAAAATCCCAAGTTTTTTTTCTATTTTTATTGTTCTCCTCACTTAAAAATTCTGTGTGGGCAAATACGATATTTCACAGATTTGTTTTCCAGTATGTTTTATATTAAAAGTCCTTAATGGCTCTCATGACAAGTCCTTGCATCCACCCGGCCTGCTTTCCGGCCCAAACCCATTTACAAGAGGGAAGCCCATTTTCTTACGTTTGGGGATGTTTGGGGATTTGGCCCACTTCCCAAGTCTCACAGGCTTACAAACTAAAATTTTGTAGATTTGGTACTTAAAGAGTGGCTCAGTAGTTAAAGCCCTTTTATCATATAGTCTCACAGGCTATTTGCATAAATAATATAATTTCTACAAACTAAAGTTTTGTGATTTGACATTCACAGGGTCCTCTCAGTAGTTACCTTTTATTGTATAATATCACATGCTATGTGCATAAACAATATAATTTTCTACAAAGTAAAGTCTTGTAATTTGATATGCAAAGAGTTGCTCAGTAGTTAAGATCCTTTTATCATATATTTATACTGACCTAAATTCAAAACCCACCTCCACATTAGGTACCCACAAAAAAATAAAAACTTTGTAGATGTGCTAAGTTATCTTGCAAATTTACCATCTAGGGGACCTTTGATGGTCAATAAGATAAGGTCAGATAGAAAAACTCAAGGTTTTTGACGTTTTTGTTTTGTGTACAAAATTCTTATTTCATAGGGACAATAAAGCCCCCATAAAATATTAGAATAAGTTATCAAACTCTTATTCCAAATAACTTACATTTGTTGTTTCTGACTTATTAAAGCAGATTAATGTACATTAATCAGCTTATTACTTTGAAGAATTAAAACTTAAAACCATGGGGAGCAGACTTCGGTTTCATGGGCCTCATACCCATGTTCTCAATAAAATATGTAAAATATTTTATATCTTGTTTACAATAAGTTTCATGTTGGGAGTTTTGGCCAAAACCAATTAGAACGCATGATTATAGGGCTTTGCACAAAATCGTGATTCTCCATATAAAATGCCAATTCTGATTGACTTCGCGACCCACTATGGATGTCAATTCTGCTTAAATTGGTGGCACACACTATGGACGCCAATTCTGAAGAGATTGGCACCACTCATTCAGTTGACATTTTAAAAGGGTTTGATTTTCCTTATTTTCTATGCATGATACCTCCTATTAGACTTATTTACACCCTATGGTCATTGAACTAGTAACCTAAAATAGTTAAACCACATGTAAAAGGATGACATGAATACTCTTATAATGTTCTTAATGATATGACTATGTTCTTAATTATATTCAAAGCTTTTGGTAATTAAGTTATTTATTATTTATCTTGCTCGCTGTTATTTTTTTTACGCTTGACATGAAAATAAACAATGCAATGACTTTCTTTGTTAAACATATTGTTTACTTTCACAAATTTCACACTGCAAGTTAATCATTCAACATTCGTATGTTTATTTGTAGCCATTTGAGATATTTTTTCATATTTACCATATTATGATTTAATTTCATATTTTAAATTACTCATGAATAAAATGTTATTAATTTTTTTTTGTAATTAGTGATGAGAGTTCGCGATTGGAAATTAGATTCAAAGAAGACAAATGTCCAACGTATCAAAGTACTTGTTTGTTTGAACGTAAATATTTCCGCTCAATATTCGAAGATTGCATGATGGTTTACTTTTGGTGAAAGAGAAGATGACGAAATCATAAAGATATTCGGAAAGAAGAAAGACAAAGTTTAGAAAATAAAAGTGGATTATCTGTTATTGTTCAAGATGAAAAAGGAGTGCGATATTCTGTAATCTTACGACGCAGTTGGTGTGCTAGTATGTACATGTTTATTGGAAAGACTGGTGTAAATTTGTGAAAAATAATTGTGTCAAAGAATTTGACATTCTCAAAGTTATGTCTTCCCATTATGTACGAAGAGATGTTTTTGAAAACTATATTTAGGGATATCAGGGGTTAGTTCACTCCTTAGGAAATCTACTGAGAAGCTGGTGAATAAAGAGCCGATCAAGTGGTGGTGGCCTAATATGAAGACATCACGGTTTGTGTTGTTTTTAATGTTCAATACCATTAAGTATTTATATAGTGCTCAAATTTATTTGATATTCATGTATGTTTACTCTTCATTATTTTTACGTCAACGCTTTATTTCACCCATTAGCTCTGGGACTCTCCATATAACGTATGTATGGTACTTGAATGATGTGAGGGTGTTTTAGATTTTAACTCGGGACATGACATTTAATATGTAGGAAAAATGTCGGAGAATCGGTCATGGATGTACCGTGGAATAGTGAATGGAGTTGTGACCGAGGAGTTTAAAGACGGAGTTGACAGTTTTATTGAGTTTGCATTGAGTAATACATCAGTAGCAGTTGATCCGATGGGTAACATCCGATGTCCGTGTTCGGCTTGTAAGAACAGAAAGTGGATATCGACATGGGATGTGCAGCATCATCTGTATACGAGAGGATTTGTTGGCCATTATGAGTTATGGTCGTGTCATGGTGAGTTGAATATTCAGTCGTCTGCACCAGCTAATTACTTTGCCTCCACAAGTACGTACGTAGACATGGTTGTCGATGCTGCTGGTCCGGAGTTCATATTCATGAAGATCAAACAAATGAAGAAGTGCCGAATGATACAGCTCAGAGATTTTATCAGTTACTTTGAGATGCTGATGAGCCATTATGGGATGGTTGTGAGAAGCATACACGTTGTCTGCAGTGTCGCAGCTATTGAATTTGAAATCTGAATTTCATATGAGCGAGAGTTGTTTTGACCGGCTTCTCTTACTGGTCAAGAGCATGCTTCCTCAATCAGAGAGGTTACCTGCTGACTTTAACCGTGCGAAGAAGATGGTGAATGATTTGGGCTTGGTTTTATGAAAATTGATGCATGTCCGAATCACTGTATGCTGTACTAACAGAGGATGCAGATAAGACATCATGCTGTATTTGTAAGCATGATAGGTTCAAGCCCAAGAGAGGGGACCAAAGCAGAAGGATGTTCCGTATAAGTCATTGCGGTACTTTCCTATCACACCCAGATTGCAGCGATTGTTCATGTCCTCGAGGACAGCTGGACATATGACATGTATGCGGAAAGAGTCCGTCGCGACGAAGGTGAAATGAGTCATCCTGCCGATGGTGAAGCTTGGGCTCATTTTAGCCGTACTCATCCTTACTTCTCAAGGGATCCACGCAACGTACGCTTGGTTTATGCACAGATGGTTTCAATCCTTTCAGAGGCTCGGTGGCATCTTACTCATGTTGGCCAGTATTCTTAACACCGTATAACCTTCCGCCAGGCATGTGCATGAAGCGTGAGAATCTGTTCCTTTCATGCTGATTCCGGGTCCAAAAAGTCCAGGAAAGAATATAGACATATATCTCAGACTGTTGATTGATGAGATGAATTGTTATGGTCAGATGGTGTGCAGTCTTATGATGCATCCAGAAAACAGAATTCAATCTGAAGGCTGCATTACAATAAGTGACTTTCCAGCCTACGGCATGTTATCTGGCTGGAGCACACATGGGAGGTTGGCATGTCCTTATTGCATGGAGGATTCTAAATCATTTGTGTTGAAATCTGGGGGAAAATCTTGTTGGTTCGATTGTCATCGGCGGTTTCTACCCAGTGACCATCCTTTCCGAAAGCAAAAGGATTCTTTTATTAAAAATACAACTGTGATGGAGGAGGTAGATATGGAACGGGTGTCTGGTGGAAATATGGCGAGGCGGGTCCAGAACTTACCGACTGTAACACAACTGGCTGGTAGTACCCGACAAATCCCTGGCTTTGGGAAGGATCACAATTGGGTGAAGCAAAGCATTTTTTGGGAATTGCCTTATTGGTCAACACTTTTGATACGTCATAACCTAGACGTCATGCATATAGAGAAGAATGTTTTTGATAATGTGTTCAACACAGTTATGGACGTCAAAGGTAAAACGAAGGATAACGTCAAGGCACGGGTCGATTTGAAAGTACTTTGCAAACGTCCAGACTAGAGCTACAGCATGTTCAAGGAAAAGTGGTGCAACCTAAAGCTGCATATGTGCTTGGGGCCAGACAGATTAAGGAAGTGTTGCAATGGTTAAAGCAATTGAGATTTCCGGATGGATATGTCTCGAATATTGCGCGTTGTGTAAATGTCAACGAGGGAAAATATACGGAATGAAGAGTCATGACTGCATGTTTTCATGCAAAGACTGATGCCTCTTGCTTTTCGTGAGTTGTTGCCGAAACACATATGGGGAGCAATGACTGAGCTGAGTCAATTCTTCAGGATTTTATCTGCATCAGAACTCAAAATTCATGACTTGCAAAATATAGAGCAAAATATAATTCAGACAGTCTGCAAATTAGAGAAGATATTTCCTCCAGCATTCTTTGATTCAATGGAGCACCTGATCATCCATTTACCATATGAGGCAAGGGTCGGAGGACCAGTACAATTTCGATGGATGTATCCGTTTGAGAGGTATATTTCTACATCTCAATTTATTGCCATTACGACGATCTTTTATATTACTTATGTATGCATTTGAATTATTGTCGTAGGTGCATGCACGATCTTAAGATGAAAGTCCGTAACAAAGCACAAGTTGAGGGCTCCATTACTCAGGCGTACCTCATTGAGGAGATATCGAACTTCTGTTCGATGTACTTTGACACAGAAATACGAACCCGACGCACTCAACCTCCACGTAATGATGATGGTGGAGATTCCGAGGTGTCAGACCGACTCTCTGTATTCAAGTGTGCCGGACGGGCGTTCGGATCTTCATCTACTCGCGCACTCCAAGACAGAGAGTTGGTAGCTGCGGAGATCTACGTGTTCATGAATTGTGAAGAACTAGACCCTTACATTCAGTAAGCTCTCCACGCTTATTCGTCATCATTTGTGTGCATTACTGTAGAACCTAACAGTTGTGTGACATTTACATTGCAGAGAGTTTGACTCGGTCATATTGCGACGGAATCCACGTCTAACTGACGTGCAGGTTGAAAAGGAACGGAGAAGTCTTTTCCTACTTGGTTAAGATCTCGAGTATGTGTCTAATTATTTTGAAACATAAGTGTTATGTTTTATGCAGAGTGAGTTGAAGTCATTTATTCAATGTTTGTCTATTTATCTCATAATAGGTTGAACAAGGCTTCATTCCCGATTCTAGAGTACAACAGATTAGTTTTGGCCCCTCGAAGATTGTACGTGTATTCCAGGCTACATTGTGAATGGATACAGATTTCACACGAGAGATTATGGACGGAATAAGTCTACGATGAATAAGCGGCGTATGTGTGAAGGGAAGTGCCTATAATAAAATGAAATTGACTATTATGGCATTCTCGAAGAAGTCATTGAACTGCAATTTTTGGGACAAGACAACAATGTATTTCTGTTCAAGTGTCATTGGTTTGACCCGACATCTATTCGTCATGACATAACATATGGATTAATCGATGTGAAGCATAAGTCCAAATTGAGTACATATGAGCCATTCATCCTGGCGGCACAAGCCCAACAGTTTATTATTCAATTATACATCCCTCAAATTAAGAGATTGGTGGGCTGCATGTAGAGTGAAATCAAGACTATTCCCTGAGTATGAGCTTCTCCCGACTGATGATGAGCTCGAAGGTGTTAATGACAACTTTTTCCAATCAGATCGGAGTGACGCACGAGAGTTGGCAGCTTCTACGCAGTACAATGTTCATGATATAAATGAAACAATTTCCTTACATAAGGATAACGAACAAGAAGAAGTTGACCCAAATGTCGCTGAGCGAGAGGTGGAGTCTGATGTGGAGGAAGACTCCCAAGATGATGAGGATGAATTCCAGGATGATGATGAAGATGATGCTGAATTAAACATGTCTTCAGCATCTGATGATGAATATAGATATATACTGCATATTTTGTAAGAATTGGTGTTGTTGTTCATTACATGTTCATAATAAATTGCTACTTCAAATTGAGTGCTGATGACTTGCTATATCTTTATTTGTATCAATAGAGATATGGTACGTGGAGGACGCAGTCGGAGGGTTGCCACGTCCGTTGGCAGAGGGACTGCCTCCCCGTCCACGCGCCCTCGTCCCAGGACAGGTAATTTTCTACATTGTTGTTTATTTAAAATTCATAATTTCTAATGTGTATGAAATTTTGCAGGGACTGCCTCCCCGTCCACGCCCGTCGTCCCAGCGACAGGTAATTTTCTACATTGTTGTTTATTTGAAATTCATAATTTCTAATGTGTATGAAATTTTGCAGGGACTGCCTCCCCGTCCACGCCCGTCGTCCCAGCGACAGGTAATTTTCTACATTGTTGTTTATTTAAAATTCATAATTTCTAATGTGTATGAAATTTTGCAGGGACTGCCTCCCCGTCCACGCCCGTCGTCCCAGCGACAGGTAATTTTCTACATTGTTGTTTATTTGAAATTCATAATTTCTAATGTGTATGAAATTTTGCAGGGAATGTCTCCCCGTCCACGCCACCTTCGTCTTCTTCCTCACCACAAGGTAAACATATGTTTCAATAGATTAGTATGTTTGGTCTCTTGGAATTTATACAATAAAAGTGTACTAAATTGTTTTCAACAGAGGTGGAGAGCCAGCATCCAGCAGCTGAGGAGGGCCTCAGCTACCAGGACGACAACCATGCTGGATCTCAGGGTAAAGTTCATCATCTCAGTGTTACTGTATTTGTTATTTAGGATATACATTTCATGTAGAAAATTAATGTGGAATTGCAGGGGGAAGATAGATCCCAGTCCTGCTTCCCGCTATATTACGACGTTGGTCCACGCACATATTCCAGGACCAGTGGATGCATGGAGAGACTTCCCGGTGCCAGTCCGGGATTTATTATTTGACATGCTTACGGTATTTTTATTTTTTAGAAGAGTTGAAGTCATTTATTCAATTATTATTAATTTAGGTTTATTGCAGAACATTGATTAATTTTATTTCTTTACAGCGGAGGTTCGCGTTCACGAGACCCGAGGATCTCCCTCGGGCTCGAGCCGTCTGGGAGATTACGGCCCAGACTAATTTAAGAAAGTCGATGTGGGAGGCACGGGACAAGGCAATCAGGACCATAGGGAACCGGGATCCTATGGCTTGGGTGGATTACGGCCCTGTTTGGTTGCGGACGGACTATTGGGAGTCCCTTTGCGCGCGTTGGGCTGCTGGACCATGGCAGCAGCGGTCACAGGCGGCAATACGCAACAGAGCAACTCAACCGGAGAAGAATGTGCATACTAGTGGATCCGTATCTTATGTGACCCACAGTCAAAAATTGGTAAGTATTTTATTGTTCGATTCATATATACATATGGATTATTATTGTGAGACTAACTCATTTTGTTGAATTCTAAGCATCACGACCTGGAGCGTGCCCCTACTTTCCGCGAGTTATTTGACCGGACTCATAAGCGGAAGGGACGGATGACTATGTTACCGAGAGTGCCCGCACGATTGCTGTAAGTCAAGCTTTAAATTATGAATTCAATTATGATATTAAAGTAATTTTTTTTCAATAATTTAATTTTAAATTATTTTACAGGAGACGTACGACAGGACGATGGCGGAGCGCTACACAGAGGGCACTCCCCAGCCAGATTTGGATGCGACGCTTGGGTCGAGGCAGCGGGAGTGCGAGGAAGGGTCGAGTGTACGGCTTTGGGGACAGCCTGGATACTCATCGAGTGTTGTCCTTATATGCCAGTTCGATCGCTCCTCCGGCACACGCGAGTTCATCTTCTGCGCCGCCCGTCAGTGGTGTAGAGGACATTAGAGGCATCATTCGGGAGGAGCTACGTACAGAGCTACAGACGCAGGTACAAGCTACAAGCGTAGCAAGTACAGATAGAGATGCAGCGCTACAGCTACAGACACAGTTCAGCGATATGTTCAGCAGTTCATGTCAATAATGCAGGGAGTACGCCCCCCACAGCCAGCAGCTGGTCAGTATTAGTATTAATTTCATATACTTAGGATTAGGCCGGGCGTCCAACACGACCGGGTGGGTTAAAGTAACGTGTAGAACTGACGGAATCCAATTTGGATCCCCGGATTGGGTTGGCATTCAAAGGACGGATCTAAAAACATGGCCAAGCATATATAAATTGTCAAAACACGCAACCCGGAGGTCCAAAATCCCAAATAGGGATCGGATCGGCGTGCCGTTTTCTCTGACACGACCGGGTGGGTTAAAGTGACGTGTGGGAACTGACGAAATCCAATTTGGATCTCCGGATTGGGTTGGGCATTCAAAGGACGGATCTAAAAACACCAAGAATATATAAAGCGTCAAAACACACAACCCGGGGTCCAAAATCCCAAATAGGGATCGGATCGACGTGCCGTTTTCTCTGACACGACCGGGTGGTTAAAGTGACTGTAGAACTGACGGAATCCAATTTGGATCCCCGGAATGGGTTGGCATTCAAAGGACGGATCTAAAAAAACGGCCAAGTATATATAATTGGTCAAACACGCAACCCGGAGGTCTAAAATCCCAAATAGGGATCGGATCGGCGTGCCGTTTTCTCCGACACGACCGGGTGGTTAAAGTGACGTGTGGGAAATGACGGAATCCAATTTGGATCTCCGTATTGGGTTGGACATTCAAAGGACGGATCTAAAAACAAACCCAAGTATATAAAACGTCAAAACACACAACCCGGGGGTCCAAAATCCCAAATAGGGATCGGATCGACGTGCCGTTTTCTCCGACACGACTGGGTGGGTTAAAGTGACGTGTAGAAACTGACGGAATCCAATTTGGATCCCCGGGTGGGTTGGCCATTCAAAGGACGGATCTAAAAACACGGCCAAGCATATATAATGGTCAACACACACACACACCCGAGGTCCAAAATCCCAAATAGGGAACATCGGATCGCGTGCCGTTTTCTCCGACACGACTGGGTGGTTAAAGTGACGTGTGGGAACTGACGAATCCAATTTGGATCCCCGGATTGGCTCGGACGTTCAATTGACGGATCTAAGAAACACCCAAGTATATTTAAAGCGTCAAAACACAACCGGGGGTCCAAAATCCCAAATAGGGATCGGATCGACGTGCCGTTTTCTCCGACACGACCGGGTGGGTTAAAGTGACGTGTGGGAACTGACGGAATCCAATTTGGATCTCCGGATTGGGTTGGGCTTCAAAGGACCGATCTAAAAACACGGTCAAGCATATATAAATGTTAAAACACGCAACCCGGGGTCCAAAATCCCAAATAGGGATCGAACGGCGTGCCGTTTTCTCCGACACGACCGGGTGGGTTAAAGTGACGTGTGGGAACTGACGGAATCCAATTTGGATCTCCGGATTGGGTTGGGCATTCCAAAGACGGATCTAAAAAGACCCAAGTATATATAAAAGGTTAAAACACACACCCCGGGGTCCAAAATCCCAAATAGGGATCGGATCGACGTGCCGTTTTCTCGACACGACCGGGTGGGTTAAAATGATGTGTAGAAACTGACGGAATTCAATTTGGATCCCCGGATTGGGTTGGGCATTCAAAGGACGGATCTAAAAACACGCCAAGCATATATAAATGGTCAACACACGCAACCGGAGGTCAAAATCCCAAATAGGGATCGATCGGTGTGCCTTTTCCTCCGACACGACCGGGTGTTAAAGTGACGTGTGGGAATGACGGAATCCAATTTGGATCCCCGATTGGGTCGACGTTCAATTGACGATCTAAAAAACAACCAAGTATATTAAAGCGTCAAAACACAACCCGGGGGTCCAAAATCCCAAATAGGGATCGGATCGACGTGCCGTTTTCTCCGACACGACCGAGTGGTTAAAGTGACGTGTGGGAACTGACGGAATCCACTTTGGATCTCCGGATTGGGTTGGGCATTCAAAAGACGGATCTAAAAACACGGTCAAGCATATATAAATGGTCAAAACACGCAACCTGGGGGTCCAAAATCCCAAATAGAGATCGGATCGGTGTGCCGTTTTCCTCGGACACGACCGGGTGGATTAAGTGACGTGTGGGAACTGATTGAATCCAATTTGGATCTCTGATTGGGTTGGGCATTCAAAGGACGGATCTAAAACACCCAAGTAATATATAAAAGGTTAAAACACACAACCCGGGGTCCAAAATCCCAAATAGGGATCGGATCGATGTGCCGTTTTCTCCGACACACCGGTGGGTTAAAGTGACGTGTAGAAACTGAAGGAATCCAATTTGGATCCCCGGATTGGGTTTGGCATTCAAGGACCGATCTAAAAATCGTCAACCATATAAAATGGTCAAAACACGCAACCCGGGGGTCCAAAATCCCAAATAGGGATCGGATCGGCGTGCCGTTTTCTCCGGCACGACCAGGTGGGTTAAAGTGACGTGTGGGAACTGACGGAATCCATTTGGATTCCGGATTGGGTTGGGCATTCAAAGGACGGATCTAAAAAACCACCCAGTATATATAAAGGCGTCAAAACACACACCCGGGGGTCCAAAATCCCAAATAGGGATCGATCGACGTGCCGTTTTCTCCGCCACGACAACGACGGTGGGTTAAGTTACGTGTAGAAACTGACGGAATCCAATTTGGATCCCCGGATTGGGTTGGCATTCAAAGGACCGATCTAAAAACACGGTCAACCATATATAAATGGTTAAAACATGCAACCCGGGGTCCAAAATCCCAAATAGGGATCGGATCGGCGTGCCGTTTTCTTCGACACGACCGGGTGGGTTAAAGTGACGTGTGGAAACTGACGGAATCCAATTTGGATCTCCGATTGGGTGGGCATTCAAAAGACGGATCTAAAAACACCCAAGTATATATAAAAGTTAAAACACACAACCCGGTGGGTCCAAATCCCCAATAGGGATCGGTCGACGTGCCGTTTTCTCCGACACGACCGGGTGGGTAAAGTGACGTGTAGAAACTGACGAATCCAATTGGATCCCCGGATTAGGTTGGGCATTCAAAGGAGGATCTAAAAACACGGCTAAGCATATATAAATGTTCAACACACGCAACCCGGGGGTCCAAAATCTCAAATAGGGATCGGATCGGCGTGCCGTTTTCTCCGACACGACCGGGTGGTTAAAGTGACCGTGGGAACTGACGGAATCCAATTTGGATCTCTGGATTGGGTTGGGCATTCAAGGACGGATCTAAAAACACGGTTAAGCATATAAATGGTCAAAACACGCACCCGGGGGTCCAAAATCCCAATAGGATCGGATCGGCGTGCCGTTTTCTCCGACACGACCGTGGGTTAAAGTGACGTGTGGAACTGACGGAATCCAATTTGGATCTCCGGATTGGGTTGGGCATTCAAAGGCGGATTTAAAAGCACCCAAGTATATAAAAGGTTAAAACACACAACCCGGGGTCCAAAATCCCAAATAGGGATCGGATCAACGTGCGTTTTCTCCACACGACCGGGTGGGTTAAAGTGACGTGTAGAAACTGACGGAATCCAATTTGGATCCCCAGATTGGGTTGGGCATTCAAAGGACGGATCTAAAAACACGGTCAACCATATATAAATGGTCAAAACACGCAACCCGGGGTCCAAAATCCCAATAGGATCGGATCGGCGTGCCGTTTTCTCCGACACGACCGGGTGGGTTAAAGTGATGTGTGGGAACTGACGGAATCCAAGTTGGATCTCCGAATTGGGTTGGGCATTCAAAGGACGGATCTAAAAACACCCAAGTATATATAAAGCGTCAAAACACACAACCCGGGGGTCCAAAATCCCAAATAGGGATCGGATCGACGTGCCGTTTTCTCCGACACGACCAGGTGGGTTAAAGTGACGTGTAGAAACTGATGGAATCCAATTTGGATCCCCGGATTGGGTTGGGCATTCAATGGACCGATCTAAAAACACGGTCAACATATATAAATGGTTAAAACACACAACCCGGGGTCCAAAATCCCAAATAGGGATCGGATCGGCGTGCCGTTTTTCTCTCCGACACGACCGGGTGGGTTAAAGTGACGTGTGGGAACTGACGGAATCCAATTTGGATCTCCGGATTGGGTTGGGCATTCAAAGACGGATCTAAAAACACCCAAGTATATATAAAAGGTTAAAACACACAACCCGGAGGTCCAAAATCCCAATAGGGATCGGATCGACGTGCCGTTTCCTCTGACATGACCGGTGGGTTAAAGTGACGTGTAGAAACTGACGGAATCCAATTTGGATCCCCGGATTGGGTTGGGCATTCAAAGGACGGATCTAAAAACACGGTCAAGCATATATAAATGGTCAAAACACGCAACCCGGAGGTCCAAAATCCCAAATAGGGATCAGATCGGCGTGCCGTTTTCTCCGACACGACCGGGTGGTTAAGTGACGTGTGGAACTGACGGAATCCAATTTGGATCCCCGGATTGGGTCGGACGTTCAATTGACGGATCTAAAACACTCAAGTATTTTCAAGCGTCAAAACACAACCCGGGGGTCCAAAATCCCAATAGGGATCGGATCGACGTGTCCGTTTTCTCCGACACGACCGGGTGGTTAAAGTGACGTGTGGAACTGACGGAATCCAATTTGGATCTCCGGATTGGGATGGGCATTCAAAGACGATCTAAAAACACGGTCAAGAATATATAAATGGTTAAAACTCGCAACCCGGGGTCCAAAATCCCAAATAGGGATCGGATCGGCGTGCCGTTTTCTCTCCGACACGACCGGGTGGGTTAAAGTGACGTGTGGGAACTGACGGAATCCAATTTGGATCTCCGGATTGGGTTGGGCATTCAAAGACGGATCTAAAAACACCCAAGTATTATAAAAGGTTAAACACACAACCCGGGGTCCAAAATCCCAAATAGGGATCGATCGACGTGCCGTTTTCTCCGACACGACCGGTGGGTTAAAGTGACATGTAGAAACTGACGGAATTCAATTTGGATCCCCGGATTGGGTTGGGCATTCAAAGGACTGATCTAAAAACACGGCCAAGCATATATAAATGGTCAACACACGCAACCCGGAGGTCCAAAATCCCAATAGGATCGGATCGGCGTGCCGTTTTCTCTGACACGACCGGGTGGGTTAAAGTGACGTGTGGGAACTGACGGAATCCAATTTGGATCTCCAGATTGGGTTGGGCATTCAAAGGACGGATCTAAAAACACCCAAGTATATATAAAGCGTCAAAACACACAACCCGGGGTCCAAAATCCCAAATAGGGATCGGATCGACGTGCCGTTTTCCTTGACACGACCGGGTGGGTTAAGTGACGTGTAGAAACTGACGGAATCCAATTTGGATCCCCCGAATGGGTTTGGGCATTCAAAGGACGGATCTAAAAACACGGCCAAGTATATATAATTGGTCAAACACGCAACCCGGAGGTCTAAAATCCCAAATAGGGATCGGATCGGCGTGCCGTTTTCTCCGACACGACCGGGTGGTTAAAGTGACGTGTGGAAATGACGGAATCTAATTTGGATCTCCGGATTGGGTTGGACATTCAAAGGACGGATCTAAAAACCCCAGTATATATAAGCGTCAAAACACACAACCCGGTCCAAAATCCCAATAGGGATCGGATCGACGTGCCGTTTTCTCCGACACGACCGGGTGGTTAAAGTGACGTGTAGAAACTGACGGAATCCATTTTGGATCCCCGGTTTGGGTTGGGCATTCAAGACGGATCTAAAAACCGGCCAAGCATATATAAATGGTCAACACACACGCACCCGGAGGTCCAAAATCCCAAATAGGGAACGGATCGGCATGCCGTTTCTTCCTCCGACACGACTGGGTGGGTTAAAGTGACGTGTGGGAACTGACGGAATCCAATTTGGATCCCCGGATTGGCTCGACGTTCAATTGACGGATCTAAGAAACCCCAAGTATATTTAAAGCGTCAAAACACAACCCGGGGTCCAAAATCCCAAACAGGGATCGGATCGACGTGCCGTTTTCTCCGACACGTCCGGTGGGTTAAAGTGACGTGTGGAACTGACGGAATCCAATTTGGATCTCCGGATTGGGTTGGGCATTCAAAGACGGATCTAAAATCACGTCAAAGCATATATAAATGTTTAAACACGCACCCGGGGTCCAAAATCCCAATAGGGATCGATCGCGTGCCGTTTTCTCCGACACGACCGGGTGGTTAAAGTGACGTGTGGGAACTGACGGAATCCAATTTGGATCTCCGATTGGGTTGGGCATTCAAAGACGGATCTAAAAACACCCAAGTATATAAAGGTTTAAACACACACCCGGGGTCCAAATCCCAATAGGGATCGATCGACGTGCCGTTTTCTCCGACACGACCGGTGGGTTAAAGTGACGTGTAGAAACTGACGGAATTCAATTTGGATCCCCGGATTGGGTTGGCATTCAAAGGACGGATCTAAAACAACGGCCAAGCATATAATGGTCAACACACGCAACCCGAGGTCCAAAATCCCAATAGGGATCGGATCGGTGTGCCGTTTTCCTCCGACACGACCGGTGGGTTAAAGTGACGTGTGGGAACTGACGGAATCCAATTTGGATCCCCGGATTGGGTCGACGTTCAATTGACGGATCTAAAAACAACCAAGTATATTAAAGCGTCAAAACACAACCCGGGGTCCAAAATCCCAAATAGGGATCGGATCGACGTGCCGTTTTCTCCGACACCGACGGGTGGTTAAAGTGACGTGTGGGAACTAACGGAATCCACTTTGGATCTCGGATTGGGTTGGGCATTCAAAGGACGATCTAAAAACACGTCAAGCATATATAAATGGTCAAAACACGCACTCGGGGGTCCAAAATCCCAAATAGAGATCGGATCGGCGTGCCGTTTTCTCCGACACGACCGGGTGGGTTAATGTGACGTGTGGGAACTGACGGAATCCAATTTGGATCTCCGGATTGGGTTGGGCATTCAAGGGCGGATTTAAAGCACCCAAGTATATATAAAGTTAAACCACAACCCGGGGTCCAAAATCCCAAATAGGATCGGATCGACGTGCCGTTTTCCCTCCGACGACCGGGTGGGTTAAAGTGACGTGTAGAACTGACGGAATCCAATTTGGATCCCCGGATTGGGTTGGGCATTCAAAGGACCGATCTAAAAACACGGTCAACCATATATAATGGTCAAAACACGCAACCCGGGGTCCAAACCCAAATAGGGATCGGATCGGCGTGCCGTTTTCCTCCGACACGACCGTGGTGTTTAAAGTGATGTGTGGGAACTGATGGAATCCATTTGGATCTCCGATTGGGTTGGGCATTCAAAGGACGGATCTAAAAACACCAAAGTATATATAAAGCGTCAAAACACACAACCCGGGGTCCAAAATCCCAAATAGGGATCGGATCGACGTGCCGTTTTCACCGACACGACCGGGTGGGTTAAAGTGACGTGTAGAAACTGATTGAATCCAATTTGGATCCCCGGATTGGTTTGGCATTCAAGGACCGATCTAAAAACACGGTCAACCATATATAAATGGTAAAACACGCAACCCGGGGTCCAAATCCCAATAGGGGATCGATCGGCGTGCCGTTTTCTCCGACACGACCGGGTGGGTTAGTGACGTGGTGGGAACTGACGGAATCCAATTTGAATCTCCGATTGGGTTGGGCATTCAAAGACGGATCTAAAAACACCCAAGTATATATAAAAGGTTAAAACACACACCGGGGGTCCAAATCCCAAATAGGGATCGGATCGACGTGCCGTTTTCTCTGACATGACCGGGTGGGTTAAAGTGACGTGTAGAAACAGACGGAATCCAAATTGGATCCCCGGATTGGGTTGGGCATTCAAAGGACGGATCTAAAAACACGGTCAAGCATATATAAATGGTCAAAACACACGCAACCCGGAGGTCCAAACCCAAATAGGGACCAGATCGACGTGCCGTTTTCTCCGACACGACCGGGTGGTTAAAGTGACGTGTGGGAACTGACGGAATCCAATTTGGATTCCCGGATTGGGTCGGACGTTCAATTGACGGATCTAAAAAACACTCAAGTATATTTCAAGCGTCAAAACACAACCCGGGGGTCCAAAATCCCAAATAGGGATCGGATCGACGTGTCGTTTTCTCCGACACGACCGGGTGGGTAAAGTGACGTGTGGAACTGACGGAATCCATTTGGATCTCCGGATTGGGTTGGGCATTCAAAGGACGGATCTAAAAACACGGTCAAGCATATATAAATGGTTAAAACACGCAACCCGGGGTCCAAAATCCCAAATAGGATCGGATCGGCATGCCGTTTTCTCCGACACGACCGGGTGGGTTAAAGTGACATGTGGGACCGACGGAATCCAATTTGGATCTCCGGATTGGGTTGGCATTCAAAGACGGATCTAAAAACACCCAAGTATATATAAAAGGTTAAAACACACACCCGGGGTCCAAATCCAAATAGGGATCGGATCGACGTGCCGTTTTCTCCGACCGACACGACCGGGTGGGTTAAAGTGACGTGTAAAACTGACGGAATTCAATTTGGATCCCCGGATTGGGTTGGGCATCAAAGGACGGTTCTAAAAACACGGCCAAGCATATATAAATGGCAACACACGCAATCCGGAGGTCCAAAATCCGAATAGGGATCGGATCGGTGTGCTGTTTTCTTCGACACGACCGGGTGGGTTAAGTGACGTGTGGGAACTGACGGAATCCATTTGGATCCCCGGATTGGGTCGAACGTTCAATTGACGGATCTAAAAACACCCAAGTATATTTAAAGTGTCAAAACACATCCCGGGGTCCAAGATCCCAAATAGGGATCGGATCGACGTGCCGTTTTCTCCGACACGACCGGGTGGTTAAAGTGACGTGTGGGAACTGACGGAATCCACTTTGGATCTCCGGATTGGGTTGGGCATTCAAGGACGGATCTAAAAACACGGTCCAAGCATATATAAATGGTCAAAACACGCAACCCGGGGTCCAGAATCCCAAATAGAGATCGGATCGGTGTGCCGTTTTCTCCGACACGACCGGGTGGATTAAAGTGACGTGTGGGAACTGATGGAATCCAATTTGGATCTCTGGATTGGTTGGGCATTCAAAGGACGGATCTAAAAACACCCAAGTATATAAAAGGTTAAAACACACAACCCGGGGGTCCAAAATCCCAATAGGGATCGGATCGATGTGCCGTTTTCCTCCGACACGACCGGGTTGGGTTAAAGTGACGTGTAGAAACTGAAGGAATCCAATTTGGATCCCCGGATTGGTTGGGCATCAAAGGACCGATCTAAAAACACGGTCTACCTTATAAATGGTCAAAACACGCAACCCGGGGGTCCAAAATCCCAAATAGGATCGGATCGGCGTGCCGTTTTCTCCGACACGACCAGGTGGGTTAAGTGACGTGTGGGAACTGACGGAATCCAATTTGGATCTCCGGATTGGTTGGGCATTCAAAGGACGGATCTAAAAACACACCCAAATATATATAAATGCGTCAAACACCAACCCGGGGGTCCAAAATCCCAATAGGGATCGGATCGACGTGCCGTTTTCCTCCGACACGACCGGGTGGGTTAAAGTGACGTGTAGAAACTGACGGAATCCATTTGGATCCCCGATTGGGTTGGGCATTCAATGGCCGATTCTAAAAACACGGTCAAAACATATATAAATGGTTAAAACATGCAACCCGGGGGTCCAAAATCCCAAATAGGGATCGGATCGGCGTGCCGTTTTCTTCGACACGACCGGGTGGGTTAAAGTGACGTGTGGAACTGACGGAATCCAATTTGGATCTCCGATTGGGTTGGGCATTCAAAAGACGGATCTAAAAACACCCCAGTATATATAAAAGGTTAAAACCACAACCCGGGGGTCCAAAATCTCAATAGGGATCGGATCGACGTGCCGTTTTCTCCGACACGACCGGGTGGGTTAAAGTGACGTGTAGAAACTGACGGAATCCAATTTAGATCCCCGGATTGGGTTGGGCATTCAAAGGACGGATCTAAAAACACGGCTAAGCATATATAAATGGTCAACACCGCAACCCCGAGGTCCAAAATCTCAAATAGGGATCGATCGGCGTGCCGTTTTCTCCGACACGACCGGTGGGTTAATGTGACGTGTGGGAACTGACAGAATCCAATTTGGATCTCTGGATTGGGTTGGGCATTCAAAGGACGGATCTAAAAACACGGTCAAGCATATATAAATGGTCAAAACACGCAACCCGGGGGTCCAAAATCCCGAATAGAGATCGGATCGGCGTGCCGTTTTCCCTCTCCGACACGGTCGGGTGGGTTAAAGTGACGTGTGGGAACTGACGGAATCCAATTTGGATCCCCGGATTGGTTGGGCATTCAATGGACCGATCTAAAACCGGTCAACCATATATAAATGGTTAAAACATGCAACCCGTGGGGTCCAAAATCCCAAATAGGGATCGGATCGACGTGCCGTTTTCTCCGACACGACCGGGTGGTTTATAGTGACGTGTAAACTGACGGATCCAATTTGGATCCCCGGATTGGGTTGGGCATTCAAAGGACCGATCTAAAAACACGGTCAACCATATATAAATGGTCAAAACACGCAACCCGGGGGTCCAAAATCTCAAATAGGGATCGGATCGGCGTGCCGTTTTCTCCGACACGACCGGGTGGGTTAAAGTGATGTGTGCGAACTGACGGAATCCAATTTGGATCTCCGAATTGGGTTGGGCATTCAAAGGACGGATCCAAAAACACCCAAGTATATATAAAGCGTCAAAACACACAACCCGGGGGTCCAAAATCCCAAATAGGGATCGGATCGACGTGCCGTTTTCTCCGACACGACCGGTGGGTTAAAGTGACGTGTAGAAACTGACGGAATCCAATTTGGATCCCCGGATTGGGTTGGCATTCAAAGGACCGATCTAAAAACACGGTCAACCATATATAAATGGTTAAAACCACGCAACCCGGGGATCCAAAATCCCAAATAGGGATCGGATCGGTGTGCCGTTTTCTCCGACACGACCGGGTGGGTTAAGTGACGTGTGGAACTGACGGAATCCAATTGGATCTCCGGATTGGGTTGGGCATTCAAAAGACGGATCTAAAAACACCAAGTATATATAAAAGGTTAAAACACACAACCCGGGGGTCCAAAATCCCAATAGGGATCGGATCGACGTGCCGTTTTCTCTGACATGACCGGGTGGGTTAAAGTGACGTGTAGAAACTGACGGAATCCAATTTGGATCCCCGATTGGGTTGGGCATTCAAAAGACGGATCTAAAAACACCCAAGATATTATAAAAGTGTAAACACACACACCCGGGGGTCCAAAATCCCAATAGGGATCGGATCGACGTGCCGTTTTCTCTGACATGACCGGTGGGTTAAAGTGACGTGTAGAAACTGACGGAATCCAATTTGGATCCCCGATTGGGTGGGCATTCAACAGACGGATCTAAAAACACGGTCAAGCATATATAAATGGTCAATACACGCAACCCGGAGGTCCAAAATCCCAAATAGGGATCAGATCGGCGTGCCGTTTTCTCCGACACGACCGGGTGGGTTAAAGTGACGTGTGGAACTGACGGAATCCAATTTGGATTCCCGGATTGGGTCGGACGTTCAATTGACGGATCTAAAAACACTCAAGTATATTTCAAGCGTCAAAACACAACCCGGGGGTCCAAAATCCCAATAGGGATTGAATCGACGTGTCGTTTTCTCCGACACGATCGGGTGGTTAAGTGACGTGTGGAACTGACGGAATCCAATTTGGATCTCCGGATTGGTTGGGCATTCAAAGGACGGATCTAAAAACACCCAAGTATATATAAAAGTTAAAACACACAACCCGGGCGTCCAAATCCCAATAGGGATCGGATCGACGTGCCGTTTTCTCTGACACGACCAGGTGGGTTAAAGTGACGTGTAGAAACTGCGGAATCCTATTTGGATCCCCGGATTGGGTTGGGCATTCAAAGGACGGATCTAAAAACACCCAAGAAAATGATGGATCTAAAAATTTATTGTATTAAGTTTGAGAAATAATCACATGTTTTAAATTTCATTTTTGAAAATACTGTATTTCTTTTATTTATTATTAATGTTTCTCATTTTAATTTATTTTAATATAGGATCCAGCTCCAGACGATGACGAGGCAGGGACAGCAGACGATCTAGCAGATCTATGTTGATTTTTGTATTCATTATGCTATATGATTTATATTTTATTGTATCTTATGATTTTATGTTGATTGTTAGTATTTGTTAATTTATGAATATTGTAGCAGGTTTGACATTGTAGCAATGCATTTTTTTGTGTTTTAAAAAAATATGTGTATTTCTGACGGATATTCCGACGGATAAGTTTCCGTCGGAAAGTATAAATTACCGACGGAAAAGACCGTCGGTAATACCTTCGGAAGTCCTTACAGATTGGCCGACGGATGTGTATCCGTCGGAACTTAAATTACCGACGGCTAAATACCGTCGCAAGTCCGTCGGAAATACTGACGGATTGGCCGACGGATAAGTTTCTGTCGGAAAAGATAAATTACCGACGGTTAAAGACCGTCGGTAATTCGGTCGGCAAATACTGACTCCTTTATCGACGGACAAAATCTGTCGGAGGTTTCGACCGAATTCCGACGGAATTTTCATCCGTCGGAAAGTTCTGACCAATTATTTCCGACGGAAGTTTCCGACAAGCATTGGACGGAAAGTGGTCGGAAGGCGCCTTTTCCGACGGAATACCGACGGATTTCCGACGGATTCAGTCCGTCAGTAATCCCGCTTTTTCTTGTAGTGAGTGGTTCTCTTCCTCCGGCAGTGTCCCTGCACTTCGACCTCCTTCTAAGGCTCTGCTTCAACGCGTGCTGCCTCCATCCGGCAGTTGTCCAAGGCTCCACAGGCGGAGTGTGCAACGTGCTCCCTCCGGTAGTGTGCACCAACGACTTGGTGAAAACGTGCGCTCCCTCCGGCGGTGTACAAGGCTCCATCGCGCCCTCCCTTCGACAGTGTCCCTTGCTCTTCGATCGGAAGGCAAGATCCCCCCCCCCCCCCCCCCCCCCCCCATAGCCGTGACCCTCAGCGGCCAGCGCTGGCATTCTCACTCACTCGTTCACCTTCTTCTTTCCAACGTGCGAGGAAGTAGAAGCGGTGATGAGTGGATTGGATTTTGTGTCCCCTTCAAAGATTGTGGAACAAGGTATGTATGTAATGCGCTAACATCTGACATATGTCTGTCTAAAGTAGTACATATTGGTCATAGAACTGACATATGTTGGTTAATATAGCCATATGTTGTGTGGTAACCGTATATGCTGGTCTATTGTAGCATATGTTAGTGCAAACTAAAATAAATTAGAGGAGAGTGAAACATGTTTGTCCAGTGATATATGATAGTTTAAAGTGAACATATTGGTTCCCATAGACATATGTTGGTCCCTGTTACATATTAAGACCAAACTGATATATGATGTGTTAATAATAATGATGGTTTAAAGTGACATATACTGCTTCACATAGCATATGTAAATGTAAATGTATATATGTTGGGTCCAGTATATATTTGTTGGTGCAACTGATATTTTTTGGTAGAAATTTGATATGTTTGTCCAGTGATATTTGTTTGTATGAATAGACATGTTTGTCTGACATCACTTGTCTTATGTTACAGGTGAACAGATAAAAGTGAAACAGATGCATTAAGGACTCCATTAAAGACTACAGAGAATTATGTAATTGGGAGATCTTTAGCGCCATGCAATGGCATGAAATTTTGAGTGCATAAACGATACCAAAAATACTACACACATATGCAAGCTCATGGGATTTGGCATTAGTACATTTAGCAGTAAATTTAGTGGAAAGTTTGTGTTTTTTGCTCATTTTGTTTGTTGGAGAAATGGAAAGCAGGAGGAAGGCCAATTCATAAATCATAAAGACTTCGCAAAATTAGTTGCACAACATCAATAAAAGTGAAATTAACAAAGATAGTAGAGATTTGTATTCTCCGATGTTTTACTTGAGCATAATCATGAGTTGAACAGAGTTGCAGCTGCTTACTTAGATCGCATCGACGGATAACTACCCAGAGAAGGCTGAAATCTTGAACATGCGTAGTGTAGGCATATCCACTACAAAAGTAATGTGTTACATGGCAAAAGGAAGGGTAGTATATGGAGTTTAACATTTACGAAGAATGATTGTCGAAATTTTTTGAATAGAGAACGACATCTAATTGAGAGAGGGTGATGCACAAAGAATGCTTCGTCATTTTACCGAAATGAAATGCAAGGATCCAACTTTCTTTTATTCATTTGACTTGAATGAGCCTGACCAGTTGTCAAATATTTTTTGGATTGATGGTAGATCACACACAACATGTAGCTATTCTCTGATGTGGTTACATTTGATACCACTTATCTAACCAACAGATATGAAATGCCATTTGCTCCTTTTGTTGGGTGAATCACCATGGACAGTCTATCTTACTTGGGTGTGCACTGCAATGTAATGAGAAGATTGAAACATTTACATGGTATTTCAGAGTTGGTTAGAAGCAATGTGGGAGTTTCACAAAGGGAATTATTACGAATCAAGATATGGCTATAGAAATGGCTATAGCTGAAGTGTTTCCCAATGCTAGGCATCGTTTTGCTTGTGGCATATATTGAAGAAGATACCTGAAAAGATTGGCCATATTTGTAAAAGTATCCTGATTTTATGGGAGAATTTGATAAATGCATCTATGATTGTGTAACAACTCATGCATTTGTAGAAAAGTGGGATGAGATAATGGATAATATGTGAATGCAGAGAAATGATGGCTGTAGATATATACCAATGCTGTTGAAAATGGGTTCCTATGTATGTAATTATCACTTTTTTGCTGGTAAGTTCCATCTGAAAATTATGCATACTTTTTACCATATGTGATAGACATAAGTTTGGACCAATCTTGTTCTCACATTATATTGTTTTATGTGTAGGTATGTCATCGTCACAAAGAAGTGAGAGCATTAACCATTTCTTTGATGAATTTGTTCAATCTAAGACAACACTTGAAGAGTTCATACTTCAATATAGGACCGCACTTGAGAAAATATGGGATGCCGAAGAAGAGGCCGATGTTAAGACATTAGAAACTGATGACCAAACCTTCTCCATATAATTAATTCACTTATTTTATATTAATTTTGATGATTAACAAAACATTACTAATGAATTACTTGAGCCTTGAGGACAGGAATAAAAGTAAAAGAAAGTTCAAGACAATCAGGTAAGACTCTCACTTCATAATCTTTCCAAGTCATTGCATCGACTTCTTCATACTTCATAACGACTTCTATTTGATAATCAGAACGATTTCCTTTCTGACCGAATCCGTGATGTTTCAAAGAAATCAATACCGTAACGATTTCTTAAAGATCGCAACGATTTCATTAGAAAGCGTAACGACTTGACCGTCGTAACGATTCTATAAGACATCGCAACGATTTCTTTAGAACTCACAACGACTTTTTAGCCGTAATGATTTCTTAAGTTCTCATAACGATTTCTTTAGAACTCACAACGACTTTCTAGCCGTAACGATTTCTTAAGTTCTCGTAACGATTTCTTTAGAACTCACAACGACTTTCTAGCTGTAACTTTCTTAGTTCTCGCAACGATTTCTTTAGAACTCCACGACTTTCTAGCCGTAACGATTTCTTAAGTTCTCGTAACGATTTCTTTAGAACTCACAATGACTTTCTAGCCGTAACGATTTCTTAAGTTCCGCAACGATTTCTTTAGAACTCTCACAACGACTTTCTCTACGATTTCTAGCCGTAACGATTGCTTGACGAAACGATTTCTTTAGACCTCATAACGACTTCTGTGTTACTCACAACGATTTCTGTATTGTCATAACAACTTGCTTATCAGTAACGATTTGATAAGTAATCACATCGATTTCTGTAACACTCATAACGACTTCTATATTACTCGCAATGATTTTTGTATTGTCATAACAACTTGCTTATCAGTAACGATTTGATAAGTAATCACATCGATTTCTGTAACACTCATAACGACTTCTGTATTACTCACAACGATTTCTGTATTGACATAACCAACTTGCTTATCAGTAACGATTTGATAAGTAATCACATCGATTTCTGTAACACTCATAACGACTTCTGTATTACTCACAACGATTTCTGTATTGTCATAACAACCTGCTTACCAGTACGATTTCATAAGTCATAAAGGTATCGGTTTGTTCATATTGATTTCATTTGATATATCAGTATAACACTTCTTAATATACGTTGAATAGTCAAAGTCGTATCTCATCTGTTTGACTGCTACACATTCAATGCTCTCTGAACGTATCTCTCATGCATGCAGACAATATCTTCCACTTTCATGCTACTTTGTCTACGTCCTTTTTAGATAGAAAGGAGCTTTGCTATATATTGCTATATCTATTCCAACTGCAACTAACAATCGACGACAGTCCTAGCTGTCCTCTATTTATTGTTGATATGGTCGTAGATATCTGACAAGACTTATCTGTACAATGTTGGACACAAGATACAAGATATTAAATGTTTCTCTGGCGTGTACTAAAGGATAAAGACTGAAGATCAGAAGCTTCCCTGCAGATCTGTCTAACGTACACCAGGAGAGACAACGGATCTTTAACGTTCAAATTTCAAGCAGGAGCTTAATACAAGACTCAAGACTGAGAGAATATACATCCTTTTGAAGAACATTATTCAAAAGAAAGCATCACCAATCCTTCAAGTTTTTGGTGATTCAAACAAGAGCAAAGCACTCCATTCCAATCCATCGTAGCTCATTAGCTCTCAGTGTTCTCGAAGAAATTCCTGTGAGAGCCAGTGTAGTCTTTGGAGAGAAACCAGTGTTAAATTCCTTCTCTCTTGAGGCTTGTTTGCTTCAGACTGTAGCTGTTTGAGCTAGTTCCTGAAGCTTGTTCTTATACTCCTTTTTATTGGTTGTATTCCCTTCTGGTGAAGGAAGACCTGGTGGTTTCCAGGGTGGTTGTTTCCCTTCAGGTTGAAGGAAGACCAGTTGAGACTGGTGTAAGGATCCGTGAGGGGGATAGTATCCTTGTTAGTGAAATCCTGAGGTATCGCTCAGGGACTGGACGTAGGTCTCCTGTGGAGAGGAGTTCCGAACCAGGATAAAAATCCTTGTGTCTTGTGGTTGTGCTCTGTGTGTTTGCTGTCTCATTTTCTCTATCTCTAACCTTCGTTTAAGTTGTTGTGTAATCTTTTTAGTGATCAGGTATTAATCAAAGATCAATTTTTATCAACCCATTCACCCCCCCTCTGGGCTAGCTAGCTGGGCAACAAGTGGTATCAGATGAAGTCTCTTCGACAAAGAAGTAGATCCAACGATCTGAAGAGCAAAGATCAATGGAAGCCCAAGGCAACTTCGAAGGTCAGTCAGTCAACAGACCTCCTTTGTTCGATGGTGAAGATTATCCGTATTGGAAGACCAGGATGGAATACTTTCTACAAGGCCACGACTATCAAATCTTGTCAATAGTAGAAGAAGGTGACCTGGTGGTCACAAATGAGAAGCACAATGGACAGACGAAGACAGAAAGAAAATCTCCTTGAACTGTAAAGCCAAGAGCATTCTATGTTGTGCTCTAAGCAAGAAGAGTTCAACAGAGTCTCAGCCTGCAAATCCTCCATGAAATGTGGAAAAGCTAAGGATTACATATGAAGGTACAGACAAAGTAATGGAGACAAGAATCGACATTCTTGTCACTTAGTATGAGAGATTTCAGATGCAGTCAGGTGAGTCAATCACCCAATGTTCAGTCGATTCACTGACATCACCAATGGTTTAGCTAGTCTAGGAAAGACCTATGAGATTGCAGATATGGTAAGGAGATTCTCAGATCCTTTCCATCTTCATGGACACCAAAGGTCACAGCTATTGAAGAAGCAAATGACCTTGAAGAATGTCAGTAGAAAAGCTCATCGGGTCCCTCATGGCCCATGAGATCAACATGGAAAGGCTAGAGATCATCTAGCAGAAAGAAGCACTCCAATGCCTTGAAAGTAGAAGAAAATCATCAGAGGCAGTTCTAGTGGAGTGATGTAGACAGCGAAAATGAAGAAGCAATGCTCTCTAAGATTGCAGCGCATCCTGGCCAAGAAGAAAAGTTTCAATCCGGCAGAAGGTACTTTAAGAAAAATAAGGATTCCAAGATCAGATGGCAAAAATGAAGAAAGGAGAGACCATCTGTTATGAATGCAAGAAGCCTGGACATATCAAGGCAGATTGTCCAATGCTAAGAAGAATGATCATAAGAAGAAGGACAGCTCCAAGAAGTTCAGAAGATACAGAAAAGGCAATGGCAGCTGCTTGGGAGAACAGCAGTGACTCAGACAATGAGTCAAGCTCAAGCAGTGATGGAGAAGAAGCCAACCTGGCTCTCATGGCCAACATCGAAGAAAAGGTAACTTCTGACTCTTCTTTTGATTCCTGTAATGATTCAGATTCTGATAATTTAGAAAGTGCCTTAACTGAACTTTATGATAAATATAAGAAGTATCCAAATACTTAAAGTCAGTAAGAAAATGTAATATGTTAGAAACACTAATTCAGATCTAAAATAGAAACTGAAGAATTAGAAAAACAATAACTGAACTTAAAAGAAGAAATAAGTTGTTATGTGAAGACCTGAAGTTAAGAATGAACAAATAACAAAATTGGAAAAACATGAAAGCACAGATGAATTAAGAAAGAAGTTAAAACTTAAATGAGAAAATATAAACTATCAAGTACACTAGAGAAATTTACTGATGGTAAAAACTCTCTAATATTAAAAGGTGCTAGAAGAGCATGTAAGAAGAAAATGGGTTAGGATATACACCCCCAGATAATGAAGAAACATAGTCTACCCTAAAACATATCCAACACCAAAGTTTATACCTGAACAAAATATAGCATATAAAGCTGAGTTCAAGTATATAGAAAAGGTAACAAAATTGTCCTGCTGTGATCACTGCAACAAGTTGGGCCATATTAAAACTACATGCCCAACAAGACATAAGAATGAATAATAAAAGTAAAACAATGATACTGACCCTCAGGACCAAAAGAACTTGGGTACCTAAAACTTAATGTTCAAATTTCAGGGAAATTCAAGAGCATCCAAATGGTATTTGGATAGTGGATGCTCAAGGCACATGTCGGCAACCAGAAGCTCTTCATAAATCTCCAAGCTGAAGAAGGAACAGTCACCTATGGGATAATGAAAAGGCACAGTGATAGGAAGTGGGTCCGTGAACATCAAAGGAAAATCAGTTATTGAAGATGTAATGCTGGTCAAAGATTAAAGCACAATCTCATAAGCATCCCATTTGTGTGACAAAGGCCATCAGATTCTTCCAAGAATCAAGGTGCAGTATATTAAAAGATGGAGCATCGTATTTGAAGCTTATAGAGAAAGAAATTGTATGTTCTCTATCTCGAGGAACTCAGGGATCAAGATGTCTGTTTGGCAGCCAGCAAAGATCAATCAACAAAGCTGTGGCACAGAAGACTGGGCCACTGCAGCTTGGATGGATTGAACAAGCTCAGAAAGAGAAATCTAGTGGAAGGATTGCCAAGGTCAACTCAAAAATGGATAGCATCTGCAGACCTTGTGCAAGAGGGAAGCACACCAAGAGCTCTTTTAAATCAAAGACAGTAGTGACCACCTCAAAGCCATTAGAATTACTTCATATGGATCTATTTGGCCAATGAGGACTACCAGTCTCGGAGGAAAGAATTATGGATTTGTCATAGTTGATGATTACTCAAGATTTACTTGGGTATCCTTTCTAGAGCACAAAGATGACACCTTTGACAATTTTGTCAGCTTCAGCAAAAATTTAGAAAGATCAGAAGTTCACCATTATCTCTATCCGATCAGATCATGGTGGTGAGTTTCAGAATGAAAGTTTGCAAAGTTCTGTAATGATCAAGGAATTGAGCACAACTTCTCAGCACCAAGGACACCTCAACAGAATGGAATTGCTGAGAGGAAAACAGAACTCTTTTGGATATGGCAAGACCATGTTATCAGAATATGATTTGCCAAGATATTTTTGGGCCGAAGCCATCACACACTGCAAGCTACATCATTAATAGGTAATGATCAGGCCATTCTGAAGAAGACTGCTTATGACTCTACAAGGGAAAGAAACCAAAGATCAGTCACTTCAAAATATTTGGATGTCCTTGCTTCATCCATAACAATGGAAAAAGGGACATTGGCAAGTTAGATGCCAAATCAGATGAAGGCATCTTTATGGGTACACTTCTAACCCAAAGGTTATAGAGTTTTCAATAACGCTCATATTAATTGAACAATCTGTGCATGTTATTTTTAATGAGTCTAACCCCTCCTTGAAAAAGGAAGAATTAGTGACATTGATGATGCAGATGACTTTTCCGAAAAATTAAAGATACTTCAATTGAGGACAAGGAAATCCACCTCTGGAAGAATGCATCAGACTGAAATTCAATATGAAAACCTTCCAAAGAATGGAGACATAAAAGAGATCACCCTCCTGAGAATATTATTGGTGATCCATCCGTAGGGTAAGAACAAGAGTAATGTAATCCCTTGTGATTATTTAGCCTTTGTTTCTCAAATAGAGCCTAAGACAGTCAATGAAGCTTTAACTGATGAATCATGGATATAGCCATGCAGATGAACTAAATCAGTTCAAGAGAAACCAGTATGGTCATTTTTCCTAGACCATCCAATCATTCAGTTATTGGCACCAAGTGGGTGTTCAGAAATAAACTGGATGAGTCTGGAGTATCTTAAGAAACAAGGCCAGACTGGTAGCTCAGGCTATTCCCATAAGGAAGGCATAGATTTCGATGAACCTATGCACTTGTGGCTAGACTTGAGGCTATTAGGATTTTACTTGCTTATGCATCTGCATTAGATTTAAAATTGTTTCAAATGGATGTCAAATCAGCTTTTTAAATGGTTTTATCAAGGAGGAAGTGTATGTTGAACAACCTCCAAGTTTTGATGACACCGAATTTCCAAATCATGTATTTAAACTCCATAAGGCTTTATATGGTTTAAAGCAAGCACCGAGAGCCTGGTATGAGAGGCTCAGTACTTTCTTATTAGATCATGGTTTCACTAGAGGTCAAGTGGATAGTACATTATTTATAAAATCTAAGTCAAACATATACTTCTTGTACAAATATATGTAGATGATATTATTTTTGGATCTACTGATGAGTCTCTTTGCAAGTACTTTGAAAAGCTTATGCAGGGAAATTTGAAATGAGTATGATTGGAGAGCTAAACTACTTCCTTGGATTACAAATCAAGCAAGGGAAGGAAGGCACCCACATCTGTCAAGCCAAGTACACTAAAGAGCTATTAAAGAAATTTGGTTTTGAAGGTGCGAAGCCACTGTCAACACCAATGAGCACATCAACTAGAATGGACAGTGATCAAATGGTAAACAGGTAGATCAAAGAGACTATAGAGGCTGATAGGGTCATTACTTTACTTAACACAGTAGACCAGACATTTTATTCAGTGTATGCATGTGTGCTAGATATCAAGCAGACCTAGAGAGTCTCATTTAATTTCTGTAAAAGAATATTCGATATTTAGCTAGAACTCATGATTTAGGTCTTTGGTATCCAAAGTCTTGTGAAATAAATTTAGTAGGATATTCTGATGCTGATTATGCTGGATGCAAAGTAGATAGAAAGAGCACCAGCGGTTGTTGTCAGTTTCTTGCAGGATGTCTGATATCTTGGTCCTCCAAGAAACCAAATTCAGTAGCTCTATCAACAGCTGAGGCAGAATATGTTGCTGCTGGAAGTTGCTGTCACAACTCTTATGGCTAAAGCAACAACTTGAGGATTTCGGCATTCATATCAAGTTAATTCCACTACTGTATGATAATACAAGTGCCATTAACCTCACCAAGAATCCAGTGCACACTCAAGGACTAAACATATTGAGGTTAGATATCACTTCATTCGAGATCATGTAGCTAGTGGTAACTTAGAAATTTCTTTTTAGATACAAATGGTCACTAGCAGATATCTTCACAAAAGCCCTATCTGAAGAGAGATTTACATCTCTTAGAAGGGAATTAGGGATGTGCAATTTGTGAAAAGATTCCTGTATTTAAATTGGCATATAAATGTTTCAGATTAAATGAAATTTTCTCTCTCTCCCTGACTTTAAGCAAAACTCAGCTTATTTACTCTTCTTTGACCGCTGTTGTGTTAAAAGCAGTTTGACTCGTTAAACTTTTGTCACCTTTTGCCGTTACTACTGCCTTTTGGCGCTTCCTGTTTTCGATAAAGTAATTTTAATTAGTCAAATCGTTCTGGGAACGACTCATCTTCCACCTTTATCCTTTCTCTTCTATCTGTTCGCCCAAAGCCGATGCCCTAACGATTCGGCATCGACTCTCTGGCAAGATTTGAAGCCTTCTCTCTTCTTCCCGCGAAGAATCCCTTGAGGGCTTCCATCTCTTCCATCATCTCCCTTCTCCAGAACCGTTTTCTTCTTCTCTCTACCCTGGCCGCTCCGATGATCTCCGAAGTGTAGGGGGCTATAGTGCTGAGTACTTGTCCGCAGAGCAGCAAGAAAGATTCACCTTCGTAAGACGAAGATTTGCGGAAACAAGGCTGTGGATGTTCAGAATTTAGAGAAGAATGGCATGGGCAGCGTAGTAGAAGCTTGAGAAGGATGCAGTGGATGGATGTTGCTACTTTCACCGAGGTAAGCTATCCGGACCTGGTCAAAGATTTTTTCGTGTGTTTGAAGTCAGAGGCGATGGCCCCTTGTCTCCCAGTAAAGGGTATTCAAATCAAGGTAGACCATGATTTATTGCACACATTGTTTGGAGTGAAGACATCTGGACATAGTGGGGTTCACACCGTGACGATGAAGCAAAAGGTCTTGGCATTATAGGTCCAGGTTTCAGGCTGAAAGATGGAATTTTTTTTTTTTGTTTTTAGCAAAACCGCCATAGGGCAGCGGCAGGCAGAGTGCACCTCCTCCCAGCAGGAGAAGGTTTATCACTCCACCCGGCGAGCACCAATGGGGAATTTTATTAATATCAGATTTCAATGAAGTACACCTGACACCATTCAAAAACTCCCACCAATGAAGGAAAAGAAACATTATACCAAGTAACCTTAAACCTGCCGGAAGCTAGGCAACCCCGTCTTATCTACCAAAAAGAGCCCCTGGTAATAGCTGGGAGAGAGAGCATCCAGGATTGAATTCGACTTATTGCTGCAAGCGAAGTTGGCCAACGAGTCTGCTACCTGATTGGCCTCCCGAAAAGAATGCATGATAACAGGCTGGAAAACTGAATCATCTCACCTATCCCCCGCCACCAAGGGTAAATCTCCAATGAGGAAACCTGCCAGCTGTAATTCCCTTAATGAGGGAACTCGAATCCGAATAGATAATAGATATGCGCAGTCCCTGGTCAGTAGCCCGCCTTAAACCATCATGAAGTGCCCTAGCTTCTACCAATATGCTACTACTACCACAGCCATAATAGAAAGCAAATCCACAACAAAGTTACCATGAACATCTCTAATGAAATTAGATATCATCAATGTCTACATTCACCGTCTACTCCATTTCATTATCTGCCAAATTATGGTTCCGCGGAGGCTACTTTCTCATCTTACACTAGGGCAGATTCAGATATGATGTTCTAGGTAATCCAGAATAAGGAGATTAACCTAGCCGCAGTCATGTTGGAGAGAATGAAGTTTGCTAATGCTCAAATCTGGGATACAAAGAGCAAATTGAATGTATCCTTGCCCTACGCTCATCTCCTAACCAAGATTTTCAAGCATTTTGGAGTTGATGTATCTGGAGCATTTGTGGAAAAGATGGGCCAGTCTATAAGGTCCAAGAATTTAAAGAAAAGTGTTTTTCAGTGCAGAATGGGATGTGGACCAAGACCTCTGTGGCAGAGGGAAAGCCATTATCGGAGATGTTCCAGAAATTCAAGAAGAAGCAGCAGATCCTCCAATAGAATTAGAGGTCAGATCAGCAGCAGTAGAGCAGCAAGCAGCAGATCCAGTAGTGGCAGATCAAGCAGAGATTTCCAGTTCACCCATCTGGAGGTTGAATCTCATCCTCCAGAAATTCAAATGGAAGAAGCTACAGAAGGTGTGGCAGATCCTTTGCCCACCTCCATTGTTGCCTCTATTTTAAGAGAGGTTTTAGATTCCCTTCCCTCCTTCTCAGTTGCTTCAAAAGCAGGTGGACTTGGTGAAGTAGAAGTTATGGCACCAGGCCATACAGAAATTTTGACTGAATCAGTTGTTAATGTTGAAGTGCAAGCAGCTACTCAACAAGAAGTGATTGTGAAAGTAGCTCCTAGCCAAGGGGAGCAAAGTGCTAAAGAGCCTGAGTTGTCAGAATCTGCAGCAGAAGGTCACATTCAGCAGATTGTTTTGGATGAAGCTTCTGCCCAGGGGGAGTAAGAAAATGTTGATCTCCATGCTCCTATTCAGGGGGAGCAAGTTGGCAATGAGGAACCATTGATAGAGAATGCTCCTGAGGCAGATGCACCATCTCAGGAAAATCAACCTCCTGCCAGTGTTCCTGAAAGTGAAGGCCCAAGTTCAAGCCATGTTAATATTGAGGAGCCTGTCACTCAGCAGAGAAAACAAAAGAGAGTGGTTCACAGAAGGCCAAGAAGAGCCACAGAAAAGTAAATCTGAAACCAGTTATGGAATTGTTGAAGGCTCAAGGAGATATTTTATCATCAGTTCAGACCAGTGTGCAAAGGATTCTTGCTAGTCAAGCTTCGACCACTTCTGAGCTATCTTCAGTCCGAAATGCAATGAAGTGGTTCAATAAGGAATTGTCTGATATGAAGTCCATGATTGGAAATCTTTCAAAGTCAAGTGGAGTTTCTTCTGCAGCTACTCAGAGCAGATCAATAGCTGTTCCTCGGCCACCAGGGCCTCCAGCTCAAGAGTCTCGGCCAGCAGGGCCTTCAGCTCAAGCATCAGGGCCACCAGGGCCATCAGTGCCAGCATCAGGGCCATCTGGGCCGTCTACAGTTGTCAGTGAGGTCATGCAAAAGGGAAAGAGCCCATTGTAGCCACCAAGGGCCCTGACACTTCTACTCTTGCAACTCCATCCTGTCCTCACCCACTCATCTCCTTCTACGCCCCTCCAGCACCACCAATTGTAAAACATCCTATGCCTCGCACCCAACCATCTTCCTCTCTCATTTCATCTCAACCTTCTTTCTCTCCCACTCCTTCTCACACCTCAGCTCCATCATCATTCTCACCTCTTCTCCTCTCACTCAAACCACTCACGTTCACCATCTACATCCTTCAATCCCAAACATCTCTTCTATCCTCCTATTCCTCCTTCCTCTGTCACCTTCCTTTTGGAAAAACCTCAACTTCTTAGTGTCTTTGACACAAATATTCCGGATGATTTTGAGAGAAATACCCTCATCACCATTCTCTCCACTGCCACTCATATCCACAGGACTGATCCTCCCAGTCCTGCCAAGAAAAAGAGGAAACATTCCTCCTCTGTCAGCATCCCCTCCTCACCATTATTTCCTCCTCTTTGGTACTCTCTCACCCTCGAACCTCAGAGAAGATCTATCTATAGGGAATACCTTCAAAAGTGCATTCTCTCCACCGTCTATGGTATTCCTTCCTCAACCTCTCTGACATCTAAACACTGTTCTTCCTTTTACCCAGCTGTCCTACCCTCAAAATCCAAAATCTTTGAGGGCACTGAGTTCAAGACTGAAGATCAGTGGGCCAATGTCAAGGGCAACAAGGCTCAGTACTCAAATACTTGACTGCCAGGGAAAAATCCCTTACCCATCGAGCTCACCCACTCACTCTTTCTGAGTGGTTTACTCTTCAACATAAGAACTCTGGGGACCCTTCATTTTGAAAGAGATCAGAATTGCCAAGAACTTCCAGTTGTACAGTGATTTCTGCTACTTGAACAAGCTGCCTGAAGTCCAGTTCTACCAGTTTCATTCAGCCATAGTGATGTTGGATCAACACAATAAATCTTCCCCTCACAGTGGATTTTGCCGTTCTGAAAGTTGACTTTCCAGTTCTTCTGCAAAGCTACACTCCTTAGTGTTTGACTCTGATGCAGGCTCCCATGCCTTTGATATGTTTGCTAAGTAGATGGCCGAATGTCAGCTAAGCAGGGTAGAATGCCTTCCTTTTTGCGGTTTATCTTCAGAGAATACCACTCTGGCCGCATTTCTCTCAAGTTTTGGCTCCACTCATCTCTGAGTGTGAGAGGCTTTCTCCCACCATATGGGAAACTCTACAAGGAACCCCATCTTCAGTTGCAAGCCATCAATAGTTCCTTGGTCCGTCAAGATATCCCATTCTATCAGCCGAAGCCTTCATGGATCTCAACTCCATAAATCCCATTCAAGAGATCTATGTTCAGTGGGCAGCCAGATATACTGCCTTCTATGCTCTGAAGCAGGATCTGCTTGATCAAAGATTTTCAATCCAATCTCTCTGGATAGATTTCTCCATCGTGCCAGCTTTGGAGAAGAGCACCTACTTCCGATTCATCCTAGACCAAGATCAGTATGAAGAATTCCTGGAAGAGCAGCGGTAGCTTTACATTCAGAGGATCTCTCCAGCCATGGGTTCTTCCTTCTCAGTTGCTCCTGGTGTTTTCCGCCAGACTTTTGAAGATGTGAGATCAAGGCATGGACTGTTACTTCCCAGCATGCCTCCCTTTTGTCTCTATGTACTATCTTACTCCTAATTAATACAAAGCTTTCTCTCTTCTTTGTCTCATAGACAATTTTTTTTGCTTAATGACAAAAAGGGGGAAAACTAATGCAACTCTAAAAACATGTTTTTTCATTATGTCGTTTCGTATATTTTGTCATCATCAAAAAGTGGAGATTGATGACCAAACCTTCTCCATATAAATTAATTCACTTATTTATATATTAATTTTGATGATTAACAAAACATTACTAATGAATTACTTGAGCCTTGAGGACAAGAAATAAAAGTAAAAGAAAGTTCAAGACAATCAGTAAGACTCTCACTTCATAATCTTTCCAAGTCATTGCATCGACTTCTTCATACTTCATAACGACTTCTATTTGATAATCAGAACGATTTCCTTTTGACCGAAAAGCCGTGATGTTTCAAACAAATCGATACCGTAACGATTTCTTAAAGATCACAACGATTTCATTAGAAAGCGTAACGACTTGACCGTCGTAACGATTCTATAAGACATCGCAACGATTTCTTTAGAACTCACAACGACTTTCTAGCCGTAACGATTTCTTAAGTTCTCGTAACGATTTCTTTAGAACTCACAACGATTTTCTAGCCGTAACGATTCTTAAGTTCTCGTAACGATTTCTTTAGAACTCACAACGACTTTCTAGCCATAACGATTTCTTAAGTTCTTGCAACGATTTCTTTAGAACTCACAATGACTTTCTAGCCATAACGATTTCTTAAGTTCTCGTAATGATTTCTTTAGAACTCACAACGACTTTCTAGCCGTAACGATTTGCTTGACGAAACGATTTCTTTAGACCTCATAACGACTTCTGTGTTACTCACAACGATTTCTGTATTGTCATAACAACTTGCTTATCAGTAACGATTGATAAGTAATCACATCGATTCTGTAACACTCATAACGACTTCTGTATTACTCACAACGATTTCTATATTGTCATAACAACTTGCTTATCAGTAACGATTTGATAAGTAATCACATCGATTTCTGTAACCTCTAACGACTTCTGTATTACTCACAACGATTTTTGTATTGACTAACAACTTGCTTATCAGTAACGATTTGATAAGTAATCACAATCGATTTCTGTAACACTCATACCGACTTCTGTATTACTCACAACGATTTCTGTATTGTCATAACACCTGCTTACCAGTAACGATTTCATAAGTCATAAAGGTATCAGGTTTGTTCATATCGATTTCATTTGATATATCAGTATAACACTTCTAATATACGTTGAATAGTCAAAGTCGTATCTCATCTTGTTTGACTGCTACACATTCAATGCTCTCGTGACGTATCTCTCTGCATGCAGACAATATCTTCCACTTTCATGCTACTCTGTCTACGTCCTTTTTAGATAGAAAGGAGCTTTGCTATATATTGCTATTCTGTGCCAACTGCAACTAACAATCGACGACAGTCCTAGCTGTCCTCTATTTATTGTTGATATGCTTGCAGATATCTGACAAGACTTATCTGTACAACGTTGGACACAAGATACAAGATTAAAATGTTTCTCTGGTGTGTACTAAGGATAAAAGACTGAAGATCAGAAGCTTCCTTGTAGATCTGTCTAACGTACAACGAGATGAGAGACAACGGATCTTTAACGTTCAATTTCAAGCAGGAGCTTAAATACAAGACTCAAGACTGAGAAGAAATATACATCCTTTTGAAGAACATATTTCAAAAAGAAAGCATCACCAATCCTTCAATTTTTGGTGATTCAAACAAGAGCGAAGCACTCCATTCCATCTATCTTAGCTCATTAGCTCTCAGTGTTCTCGAAGAAATTCCTGTGAGAGCCAGTGTAGTCTTCGGAGAGAAACCAGTGTAAAATTCCTTCTCTCTTGAGGCTTGTTTGCTTTAGACTGTAGCTGTTTAGCTAGTTCCTGAAGCTTGTTCTTATACACCTTTTTATTGGTTGTATTCCCTTCTGGGTGAAGGAAGACCTGGTGGTTTCCAGGTGGTTGTTTTCCCTTCATGTAGAAGGAAGACCAGTTGAGACTGGGTGTAAGGATCCGTGAGGGGGATAGTACCCTTGTTAGTGAAATCCTGAGGTATCGCTCAGGGACTGGACGTAGGTCTCCTGTGGAGAGGAGTTCTGAACCAGGATAAAAATCCTTGTGTCTTGTGGTTGTGCTCTGTGTGTTTGCTGTCTCATTTCCTCTAACTCTAACCTTCGTTTAAGTTGTTGTGTAATCTTTTTAGTGATCAGGTATTAATCAAAGATCAATTTTTTATCAACCCATTCACCCCCCCCCTCTGGCTAGCTAGCTGGGTAACAGAAACTATACAATTCATGAAAACTTCAAGTACCTTTGAGAGGCAAGCAGCTGAAAATTACCCAAGGGCATCTTTCAAAATTTCAGAAAGAGGTTCTTGAGATGACTTCATGTCAACCTACAATATTTGATGCTAACAAAAATGGTATGAGCCTAAGAGTTTAATCTATGATAAGATTAAAGTGAAAGGAGTCGAAAGGATGTTTGAGAAAGAATTTACAATGACATGTGATAAAACTGGGGTGTTATATGTGGTTGCTAGTGTTTTGAATTTAGAGGATATCTATGTAGACATGCATTAATTGCTTTTCAGCTTGTTGGTATAAGTAGCATTCCACAAAGATATTGTAAGCCCCCAATTTTCTTTTTCCCACTTATATTTTATGTATGTGATGTTTGCTCGTTCTTGCATAAATGGTGTGCATGAGAAGTGTGCATATTATAATTATAATTTCGCATGTGTATATGCGGGGATGTTATTATTATCGTGAATATAAGTAATTGGCCAATTTTGTGTATAAGGTATCTATTTAATATTACGCAGGTACTATCTAAATATTGAAGTATACCTTATATTACCCATTTCATGGATATTGTGTGCGAATATATGAAGTGCAAATGTGTATGTACGTATGTAGGTTATCTTATGCGTGTGATAATTGTATACCTAATTCTACATACATAACACCTGGTATACCTACGTATGCATGTGTATGTTTAGTTGTAAACGTTGTCCAATTGCATGGTGTAGTTAATGTGTACATTGTACTTCGTACATTGCATGTACGTATAGAGTGCAAGTATGGTAGGTGTATTTAGTAGTATATATTGTAATTCTATATTCCTCATGAATAACAACATGTATTTTTATGATAATTAGGTGAGAATAGAAAATTAGGTAAATTGTGCATATGGTGTATATTAAAAATCCCATGCATATAGTACTTAAGTAATGTTTTGCAAGTTTAGTCTAATTACCGGTGTGCGTGTTATTGTATCTATCTATTTTGTGCATAATGTACATAAGTATGTTACATCCGTGTATGTATGCTATATATATATATATATGCCAAATCAAGTGAGTGCAAGCAGAACTATTTTATTGAATAGATTATTCCTAGCTAACTTAATTCATATTGCCTCCTAATGATTTCTGAAACCCTCGCAATTCTTGTCACTTTATTTCGCCGCATGTTGAGTCATGCTTATGTAAAACATCATGTACGCATAGGTAGATATCTACGTACGTATTAGCTAGTTGTGCTTATGTATGCATGTGAATAATTATATGGTAAATATGGTTTGAATGCATGGTGTGATAGTGTATACTATGTTACATACATTGTATGTATATATGTGTCAGTTGAACATGATTTCTGCATGATTTTAAGTTCTGGCAGGAGGGCCAATTGGCGTCAACATGGGTGGACGCCCATGATATTTCGGCGTCCATATCGATGGACGCCAAGACTTAAGTAGCCGTCCATATAGGTGGACGTTTACTTCTCTGACCTGCATGCGCAGTAGCCCGAATTTTCGGGGACAAGCACCCAGCCATTGGGGAGCTGTCCCCAATGGCTGTGAAAGCCTCACATAACCCCTGTGTGTGAGGAGAGTCCCCTCTCCTATATACCAAGCCCTTTTGCAACCCCAAAGCCCTTGGCTCTTTGCAAGAAGAGGAGAGAAAGAAGAAAAAACCCTAGTTCTGGACTGTGAGAAAAACCTACATTTGTAACCTTAAATCCGACAACCTGAAGCTGGTTCCGGCCATCTACCACGACAAGGAGTAGCTGGGACAAGGGGAAGGCTTCCCCAACATCTTCTTGGGGTCTACTGCATCAAGGAACCCGGAGGAAGGCATATTTGGGAGCTTCTTGGGACTGCCCAAGAAGAGCTTCACCGCTCATAGATCCCTTTGGAGGTTTTTAGAAAGGCAAGTAACCTATAGATCTCAATCCTATACATGTGTCCTAGGTCCCAGCATTTTTCTAGATTTTTCCTCGCGTCCTGGATCCCCCCTTTCTCCTTGTGTTGGGATCTCGGGTCTGTGTTTTGCATAGACCTGAACTTGACGACAAAAGCCATTGCCGTCGAGATGTTAGCTTGGCGGCCAACGATATTGCCGTTAAAGTGCTATTAGCGTCCAGACTATGCTGTTAAGCTCTTCAAGGCAGAACAATGAACTGTTCTCCCTTCTATATGATTAATTTCCGAAGTGTTTTCGAATGAGGATATAATGTAATCATATATGTTATGTAAAATAGACCATGGGATGCATGTGATATTTTCTGTGCTTTTTGGTGAATGGCATGGATTGTTAACTTATTGAAATACATGTTGGAAAATGGATTTTTGCATGTTCTCCCATTGTTTACATGATCCCCGAGGAATGGAATGCCCTAAATTTTGAGAATTTTTCCATGACTGTGGGATTTACTGAAATTTCTGTTCTAGAAATAGAAGACATGCGTAGGATTTGTAAAATTTACAGTAAATTGCGTGTTGTGCAATAAATTCGGGGAAAATTTATGTGATGATGAGTATGTTAGGTTCAGGGCCGTGAACTGTCAAATTGGATATTCATGTTATGTTCCATGTTAAATCGAATTATGAACGGCATGAGATTGCATGTTTTAATTCCTGTAATTGTAATATGATTCAGAAAAATTATGAAAATTTGCCTGTGTGATTATAAACCTGAAATTTGTCCGTGGTTAAAATCTCATGTTATTTTGATAACAGTAAGAATTGTTATGGAGTTTTAATGAGAAAACGACTATGTGAGCATGTTAATTGTGATTTGATGTGATTCAGTAAATTTCAGTATGATTAAATCTATATTACGATTATTTGGCAGTTGCAATAGTAAGGTTAAGATCAGTAAATGAAAACTTATGTGTGTATGAATTATGTAGGAGTGTGTGCAAGCATGAGAAGTGCGAGAACAAGTGATATATGTATAAAATGGTTAAATGTGACAAGAGAAACAATGGTGCCCATAAGACATTGCCACCTTAGATGCATGGAGTTGTACTGTAGTAGCCCGTACGGGAAAGCTCAAATTGATATGTGATACCCTAGGGAAGGGTCTTGATAAAGTGTTATACCCTGGCAAAGAGTCTTGTGAAATCCTAGAGGTGGACAAGTTCCACTGGCAATGGTGGGAAGGGCTTTCCCCGGTTTCTGCAGGGACTAAGACTTATCACTATGCCGGTGATTAAGTAAGTGAATGCGAATGTGTGTTATGTGACCGTTTAATAGTGGTTTAGGCTGTGTCTTGGCATTATGTGAAAATGAGCATAAGTGTGATGTGAAAAGTGATATGTGTTCATAGCACAAGGTATGTGCGAGATATGTAAATGTGGCACATGTTATGTGCAAAAAGAAATGATAAGAAGTATGTGAATGTGAAAGAGGAAATAATGGGAAATGTGTATAAGTATTGTGTGATAGAATAAAAGTGAGTGTATGTGAAAGCCAAGGTTAATCATATGGTTGTATGTAATGAGAAAATAGTATAAGTGTAAATAACAATAGTGTTAATTGACTTTTGTTTATTGATGTATATGAATGTTTGTGTGTATGTGTTGTATTAATTGTCAAATGCTAAAAGTGATGTTACTATTAGTACCCAAAATGTAAATATATGCTTTCATATTCATGAAATTTGAATTATTAGATGTACATGTGTTTAGTATTATGTTGTGTAGTTAAAAGTGATCCCTATGCAAAGGTAATATGAATGTGATAAAATTTGCATAAAAAAATCAGCAAGCTAAATGTGAAGTAAGGTGTTATGATTGCATGTAAAGTGGGTTAGAAGTCATGCTAGGAGTGCTACCTATCTTGTATATGTTTCCATGGTTTAGTTGTACAACTTTACAATGACTTGGATAAAGTATGAAAACGTGTGAGTGTGTATTTTACTCATGTTAATGACACCATGATGTTAGTGATCTTGTTAGATTTTAGTTTTACATTTGTTTAGATAATTGTTTAATGAAATTGTTTAGGTATAGTGTGATCATGTATGATTTAACTGCTGAAATTTTATTGTGTTAATTGATAAAAAACATGTATGTATTGAATCTTAAGTTACTTGCTGAGTCTATTGTGTAGACTCACTCTTGCTAAACATTTCAAGAAATTAGCAGCGGAGGAGCTAGCAAGATTTGAAGTGGAGTTGGGCTAAGTGATTGAAGATTTGTAATTTATCTTTCATAGTATGTAATGCTACAATTGAATTTGAATTTTGATCAAATGTACCTGGAGTCGGCTATGTTTTGGAAAATATTGCACTTATGTTATCTCCTGTTGAACTATACAGACTGTGGTATGTGGATTTAAAAGTTGATGGAATAAGATTCATTTAAATTCCGTTGCATTTATTCGACTCTATTGTGTATATCTCAGCTCACTTGTTACTTGTTGGGGTATTCTCCCCTGTAGCGGCTTGCTCTCATCCGACGTGGGTTGGTATAACCGTACCGGTGGAAGTGGGTCGTTGCAGAGATGGTATCAGAGACTTTGGGTTGAGATTATACATAAATAGCCATCAACTAAATCGCATCTCTAAGTCTTTGTAGTGGATAGCCAGATCCAAGGAATAATTAAGATAGTACAAGAAACGTAGAAAGATAAATACATGATAACATGTTAGGTATAGGGATAAATGGAGTTTAACTTGATGTTTATTTTGTAGCAATGGCTAGAGGGGTTCGACGTTCGAGCTTACCATTTCGGGATGTGAAGAGTTAAGTAGAACTGACGGAGAGCAGCATGAAGTACCAGCACCTCAAGATCGCCCCCGCCACCGTTGGTTGATTATGGTACAGCCATGCAAGGGATTGTATAAGCAATACAGACTCAAGCGCAAACATAAGCGGCTCTTCAAACTCAGTTTCAGGCTCAGGTTCCAGCACTAGCTCAGCAGGACCGTGGCTTAGGAGTGTATCAGTCATGGGAAGGTTCAAGAGGATGGCTCCACCTCTTTTAAGGGGGAGAGTGAGCCGTTAGTTGCAGAAAGTTGGCTCAGGGAAATCAAAAAGATATTAAGAGCCATCATGTGTGCAGAGGATGATAAGATCAGTTTGGCGGCATACATGCTTCAGGAGCGAGCTGATGTGTGGTGGTCTTCCGTTCTTCGCACGCGGTTTGACCGAGTAGAGCTAGATGTTACTTGGGAAGATTTCGTAAGGATGTTTCAGGCCAAGTATATTCTTGAACATATACAAGACAAAATGGAACAGGAATTCTTAGCATTGACTAAGGGATCGATGACAGTTTTGGAGTATGAAGCTAGATTTGCAGAGTTGTCTAAATATGCACCACACATAGTTGTTGATGAGAGGCGCAAGGCAAGGAAGTTTGTAATGGGGCTTAGACCGTCATTGAGAGCCAGACTGGCGGCGTTTGACCTTAGAACTATGGATGTGGCTCTTAGCGCGGCGTGCAGACAAAAGAGTGAGATGGAGTTATACTTGGCAGAGAAGAAAGCCCGATTAGAAATGTTACCAGAACCATTTCAACGGCAAAAGAGGAATGAAGAAGCTCATGAAAAGACAGCAACCAATTACGGTACTAATAGAATCAACCTTTCAGTCAGTAGTTTCGGCCGGCAATGAGAAGCCCGTATGTGTGCATTATGGCAAGCGCCACGGCGGAGACGTATGTTGGACGAGGTCGGGAAGATGTCTCAAGTGTGGTAGCAAGAATCATCGGATTAAAGACTGTCTGAATCAGAAGAAGAGGTTATTCCCCGAGATGTTCTAGTAGTAAGGAAGCCACTGGTAGGAATTTAGGCACCAGTCTAAGTGGACTAGAAGCGGCAACGAGATGTCATCAAGGGTACGTGATCCGATCTTCGAGGATAAAGATCTCTTTTAAGGGGGAGAGGGTGTAAGGCCCCAAATTTTCTTTTTCCCACTTATATTTTATGTATATGATGTTTGCTCGTTCTTGCATAAATGGTGTGCATGAGAAGTGTGCATATTATTTATAAATTCCGCATGTGTATATGCGGGGATGTATATTATTATCGTGAATATAAGTAATTGGCCAATTTTGTGTATAAGGTATCTATTTAAATATTACGCAGGTACTATCTAAATATTGAAGTATACCTTATATTACCCATTTCATGGATATTGTGTGCGAATATATGAAGTGCATATGTGTATGTATGTATGTAGGTTATCTTATGCGTGTGATAATTGTATACCTAATTCTACATACATAACACCTTGGTATACCTATGTATGCATGTGTATGTTTAGTTGTAAACGTTGTCCCATTGCATGGTGTAGTTAATGTGTACATTGTACTTCGTACATTGCATGTATGTATAGAGTGCAAGTATGGTAGGTGTATTTAGTAGTGTATATTGTAATTCTATATTCCTCATGAATAACATGCATGTATTTTTATGATAATTAGGTGAGAATAGGCAATTAGCTAAATTGTGCATACGGTGTATATAAAAATCCCATGCATATAGTACTTAAGTAATGTTTTGCAAGTTTAGTCTAATTACCGGTGTGCGTGTTATTGTATCTATCTATTTCGTGCATAATGTACATAAGTATGTTACATCCGTGTATGTATGCTAATATATATATATATATGCCAAATCAAGTGAGTGCAAGCAAGAACTATTTTATTGAATAGATTATCCTAGCTAACTTAATTCATATTGCCTCCTAATGATTTCTGAAACCCTCGCAATTCTTGTCACTTTATTTCGCCGCATGTTGAGTCATGCTTATGTAAAACATCATGTACGCATAGGTAGGTATCTACGTACGTATTAGCTAGTTGTGCTTATGTATGCATGTGAATAATTATATTTAAATATGGTTTGAATGCATGGTGTGATTGTGTGTATACTATGTTACATACATTGTATGTATACATGTGTAAGTTGAACATGATTTCTGCATGATTTTAAGTTCTAGTAGGAGGGCCAATTGGCGTCAACATGGGTGGACGCCCATGATATTTCGGCGTCGATATCGATGGATGCCAAGACTTAAGTAGCCGTCCATATAGGTGGACGTTTACTTCTCTGACCTGCATGCGCAGTAGGCCCGAATTTTTGGGGACAAGCAACCCCAGCCATTGGGGAGCTGTCCCCAACGGCTGTGAACGCCTCACATCACCCCTGCGTGAGGGGAGAGTCCCCTCTCCTATATACCAAGCCCTTTTGCAACCGCGAAGCCCTTGGCTCTTTGCAAGAAGAGGAGAGAAAGAAGAAAAAAACCCTAGTTCTGGACTGTGAGAAAAACCTACATTTATAAGCTTAAATCCGACCATCTGAAGCTGGTTCCGACCATCTACCATGACAAGGAGGTAGCTGGGACAAAGGGGAAGGCTTCCCCAACATCTTCTTGGGGTCTACTGCATCAAGGACCCGGAGGAAGGCATATTTGGGAGCTTCTTGGGACTGCCCAAGAAGAGCTTCACTGGCTCATAGATCCCTTTGAGGTTTTTAGAAAGGCAAGTAACCTATAGATCTCAATCCTATACATGTGCCCTAGGTCCCAGCATTTTCTGGATTTTTCCTCGCGTCTTGGATCCCCCCTTTCTTTTGTGTTGGGAGCTCGGGTCTGTGTTTTGCACAGACCTGAACTTGACGGCAAAAGCCATTGCCGTCGAGATGTTAGCTTGGCGGCCAACGATATTGCCGTTAAAGTGCTATTAGCGTCCAGACTATGCCGTTAAGCTCTTCAGGGTAGAACAGTGAACTGTTCTCCCTTCTATATGATTAGTTTTCGAAGTGTTTTCGAATGAGGATATAATGTAATCATATATGTTATGTAAAATAGACCATGGGATGCATGTTATATTTTCTGTGCTTTTTGGTGAATGGCATGGATTGTTAAACTTATTGAAATACATGTTGGAAAATGGAATTTTGCATGTTCTCCCATTGTTTACATGATCCCCGAGGAATGGAATGCCCTAGATTTTTCTAATTCATGTGTATACGTATCAGTCCATGCCCTGAAATTTTGAGAATTTTTCCATCACTGTGGGATTTACTGATATTTCTGTTCTAGAAATAGAAGACATGCGTAGGATTTGTAAAATTTACAGTAAATTGCGTGTTGTGCAATAAATTCGGGAAAATTTCTGTGATGATGAGTATGTTAGGTTCAGGTCCGTGAACTGTCAAATTGGATATTCATGTTATGTTCCATGTTAAATCGTATTATGAACGGCATGAGATTGCATGTTTTAATTCCTGTAAATGTAATATGATTCAGAAAAATTATGAAAATTGCCTGTGTGATTATAAACCTGAAATTTGTCCGTGGTTAAAATCTCATGTTATTTTGATAACATTAAGAATTGTTATGGATTTTTAATGAGAAAAACGACTATGTGAGCATGTTAATTGTGATTTGATGTGATTCAGTAAATTTCAGTATGATTAAATCTATATTACGATTATTTGGCAGTTGCAATAGTAAGGTTAAGATCAGTAAATGAAAGCTTATGTGTGTATGAATTATGTAGGAGTGTGTGCAAGCATGAGAAGTGCGAGAACAAGTGATATATGTGTATAAATGGTTAAATGTGACAAGAGAAACAATGGTGCCCATAAGACACTGCCACTTAGATGCTTGGAGTTGTGCTGTAGTAGTGCCCCTACGAGAAAGCTCAAATTGATATGTGATACCCTAGGGAAGGGTCTTGATAAAGTGTTATACCCTGGCAAAGGTCTTGTGAAATCCTGGAGTGGACAAGTTCCACTGGCAATGGTGGGAAGGGCTTTCCCCAGTTTCTGCAGGGACTAAGACTTATCACTGTACCGGTGATTAAGTAAGTGAATGCGAATGTGGTGTTTATGTGACCGTCTAATGGGGGTTTGGGCTGTGTCTTGGCATTATGTGAAAATGAGCATAAGTGTGATGTGAAAAGTGATATGTGTTCATAGCACAAGGTATGTGCGAGATATGTGTAAATGTGGCACATGTTATGTGCAAAAAGTGAAATGATAAGAAGTATGTGAATGTGAAAGAGGAAATAATGGGAAATGTGTATAATTATTGTGTGATAGAATAAAAGTGAGTGTATGTGAAAGCCACGGTAATCATATGATTGTATGTAATGAGAAAATAGTATAAGTGTAAATGACAATAGTGTTAATTGACATTTTGTTTATTGATGTGTCTGAATGTGTGTGTGTATGTTGATGTATTAATTGTCAAATGCTAAAAGTTGTTGCCCAAATAGCTAGCCCAGAGGGGGGGTGAATGGATTATTAAAATTTGATCTTGATTAAAAACCTGTTCACTAAAAGATTACACAACAACTTAAACAGTAGTTAGATAGAGGAAAAAGAATAGCAAACGCACAAAACACAGCCACACGGACAAGGAATTTTATCCTGGTTCGGAACTCCTCTCCACAGGAGACCTACGTCCAGTCCCCGAGCAATACCTCAGGATTTCACTAACAAGGGTACTATCCCCCTCACGGATCCTTACACCCAGTCTCAACTGGTCTTCCTTCAACCTGAAGGGAAAACAATCACCCTGGATACCACCAGGTCTTCCTTCGTCCAGAAGGGTACACCAATGAAAGGAGGATTGAAGAACACACTTCAGACCCTAGCTAAACTAGCTACAAGCTGAAGCAGACAAGCCTCAAGGGAGAAAAGGATTTAGCAAGGGTTTCTCCAAAGACAACACAGGCTCTCACACAAGAGAATCTTCTATGAACACTGAGAGCAGTAGAGCTGCAGGAAACAATTGGCATGAATGCTTGGCTCTAGTTTGAACTCTAAAGACTCGAGAATTTGAGTTGCTTGCTCTTTGAATGATGTTGTAGACGCGAGTTTGGCCCATTTCCCGCAAGGATATTTGGCCCATTAAGCCTCGTTGACCATGTGTTGACCAGCCTCGGATCCCATGTAGACGGCAGCATCGACTGCCGCCGACTACAGGTTGGCGGCAATGCCCCTGGACGTTGACCCATGTTGGCGTCCACCTCGATGGACGTCTGCATGAGGTTGGCGGCCTGATCCATGGACGTCAAGAGCGTTTACCTAGTCTGCGCAACTAACCCGATTCCAGCCCACTAGCGCCCTTGTCTCGGCCATGCAACGCACATAGCCGTTCCCAACGGGTATTATGGGCCACCTTGGCAGTCCCTTGACCCAGTAAAAATCCCATTTGGCCTCTCCCTATTGGTTGGAGCTTAAACACATGAATTGCCACATGTGCAAGTGTGTTTCTTCACACTTGAGCATCCAATGCTCTCAACCCCGAGCTCACTGTCTATATAACTCCCCCTTGGTCCCTCTGAACAAGGGGAAGAGGCTGGACGTCCATATGCTCAAGCTTTGAGAGAGGAGAGAGAAAATCACACTCAAGCTTCACCAAGTCTTCCACTACTTCCTCTCAACTGTGGGACGTCCAAGGAGGTTTCTAAGGAGCTGAAGGAGCCTTTGGAAGGAGCTTGCAACAACAACAACGAGGATCACCCTCCCCCCTCTTCCTCCCCTTCTCTATTCTCTCTTAGATACTTGCATATCACACACACTTTCACACACTCTAGGCACTAGTAGGGCACCTTCGTACCACCTAGAAAGGGTTTCCCAACCAAAAACGGAGGGGAAGGGTGGTCATAACACTTGGCCACCCCTCTTCTCAAGTCCGCAACCGGTACGGGACTCGCCTTTTGGGCCCTCCACCTTTCATTTCGAATATTTGCTGCACTATTTTAAGTCTAATAGAGTCTTGTTCTGTGGCAGGAACGATCTGAGAGGACCGTGGAGCTCTCTCCTTTGGCCGACTGAAGGAGGAGAAGTTGGAGCTTCACCATCACCCGCGACGCGAGGCTACTACTCCGGCGTGATCACACAACTTGGGCACAGGTAAGGCCCTGGCGATCATTGAAATCTCCCATCCCCTTGGTTCTCCTTGTTTTCCTTCGGTCAAACTGGTCAAATGAGGAGTCAACGAGGTCAACGGTCCGTCATTCATCGCCAACGAAGGAGCGGCACGTTTGTGAACCACCGTCGGAGAAGGTCACATCAGTCGGCATTCGAAGACGGAGGCGGACGAGACGTCCACAGTCTCTTTTCTGGCGATCACGGGGGGACAACAGTGCTACTGCGGTCTGAGTGCATCCAGGCAGACGGCAAGCGATCTTGCCGCCTACCCAGGTAAACGTCCAGTCTTCCTTGTTGGACTCTTATTAGCGTCCATCTAGGGTGCCGTTACTGTTGGTTAGCGTCCGTCGATATCGTCGTCTACTTATATCTGATAAACTTGGCGTCAACCTGTTGCCGTTTAGTTTTACAGAAACTATTTTTTTCTCTATTTCTGTTTGTTTTGCCTTGTTTTTATTTTTGTTTGCTTACTGTTTGTCACTAACAGTTCTCAGTCTCCAGGGGGTCTTCTTTCCTCTTTTTGCCTCCCCTCACATTTCTAGGATCACCCTCTTCGGTTCACAACCTTTTACTCGGGGATTCCCGCTCAGGTAAATCGGGTTGGCTCCGAAGAAAACTCTATAAGTCCCTAAATTCCGTGGATTCCCTCACGGTACGGGGCAGGAGGACCTTTACCTACCTTGTCTAGTCACCTACTTACTGGGATTCGAGTGAACTTTGAGAGGACGGTCTTACCAATCAACTTAACTCAACACACAACTTTGGTAATTTGTTAAAATTTTGGGGACGTTGATTGCTAACATTGTTTGGTAGAAACCCACATTTCTGTCTAAACAGTAAAGTTAATCAACTTTGACCACTTTAAAATCCATAGGTTGGTGCTAATGGACACTTGGTTGGATCCTGTTGACATGGCTAATAAACCGGCTTTTGAATATGATGATAATATCAATGAAATGGTCGGTATGATTACACCAATGTCCAGCCTGAGGAGTCAGTCCAATCATCCTCTCAGGCTGATAATGAAGAATTGAGTTTAAGGGTCAATCCCACTCATGATCAAGACAGTCAAGAAGACCCGAGTTTGCTAAACTCATGTCCCGGTACTCGCCCGAGGATATCATTTCTATGCTTTCAAAGCATACTGTCCGGGCAGCTACCTCCCCTTCCACTCCATCTTTATCCCATTCAATGCCTCCACATCTAGCCCCACTCCTAAACCAGCCACCCCATCCGAGTTCCCGTCTATGCTCTCATTCCTCCTGTCACTCCCGCTCCTTTGCATACCCAATTCCCACTCCTCCTTCCGCCTATTTGCCACCTATCCAAGTCGCACCCCCATTCAATCTAAATCTGTTCCCCTTTCAGAGGTTGAAGGTCTCGTTAGAAGCTTGTAGCGGATTCCTTATCCCACTCTAAACCTCATTCGCTACTAAACTACTGCAAGCTCCCCAACGCTTACTTTCCTCCCGATTTCAAGGCCCCAAAATACCGCAAGTATGATGGGACCTCCGACCCCCCAATTTCATCTCGCCGGCTTCACCAGGATTCCCATCGGTGGTTATATGATTGGGTCCTCTTAGTTCACCTTTCCAACAGTCATTGGAAGGGAAGCTTTGAGGTGGTTTACCTCTCTACCCGCATCTGACCTTGTTAATTTTGACATAGTCTCCGAGCGATCCATCTCGCACTTTTCATACATGGCCACTCAAGTCCCCACACTTTCCGACTTGATGGCAGAAAAAGATGAAATCGAATGAAGACTTTGTAACTTATGCCAACCGATGGAGATCCATGGCTTCAAGAGCCGACATTCCTATCCCGGAGTCTCAAGCCATAACCTCTTGGTTACTAACACTACCCCTGTGCTCCGTTCTGTCTTAATGCTAAGTGAGTTCCACTCCTTCTCACATCTTTATAACAGAGCCAGGGTAGTTGAAAATCAAATCAAGGACTCCTCTCTCCCACACTTCTTTGAAGGAAAGCCAAAAGCACGCAAGGCTCCCGCGGCACCTACCACCGAGGGGGTGACCGTCAATGAGTCTGTAAATGCTTGCAGCCAGCCTTTGAGGCCTCCCAACAAATCCTCTATCCCTCGGTCCAATCCTCCCTCTAATCCTCACCAATTCCCGTCACATCCTTCCAAGCCTTACTCTGCTGTTCCTCCCCCTTCTTCCGGCTACACCGACCTGGCCCCAAAAGGTCGCACTATCCTCCCCTCCCGGGACTCTTGAGGACGTGTTCTTCGCCCTCATGTCATGTGATGCCATCAACTCCCCCACAAAGGGAAATAACAACCCGAGGATTGACACCTCCAAATATTGTCCATACCATAGAGCCCATGGTCATTTATCACCAATTGCTTTACCTTTTGTGACTGGGCCTATGATATGAATGACCAGGGTAGAATCAACTGGGAGGATGTCAAGGTGGCCATAGCCAAGTCTAGGTACACCAAAAAGGACCTCGACATCTTTAGCAACCCTCTCCCCAATCATCAAGTAGCAACCCCTCCTCCTCAAAATCCCAAGAAAATGTCCACACCATGACTTGTTCGGAACCTGGGTCGTGAGGAGAGAACAACAATGGGAGTAGAGGGCTTTGATGAGTGGTATCCATGTCCCACTGTAGAGTCCCAGGAACCTCCCCCTCGGTGGATGCCATCCTTGAGGAGAGACCTTAGTGTGATCCACCCCCTCAGATGCCTACACTACCACCCTCCCCCCTCTGCCTCTGAGTCATCTACTAGACCACTCAGTTTATATCCGCCCTCAGTCTCAGGAGGCCGTCCATGTCACACTTCGGAATCGGATTGTTCCTCCACCTTCGCGGCCTTCCCAGGATGAGGAGGATAATGTTCCTCCGCCCCCGGCTGGCACCGAATATGATATTCTCCAACATCTTGTAAGACGCCGCAAGGGTGTCTATTTTAGAGTTGATTCGGAGGTCGCCGTCACATCAATCCACTCTCTTCAATTTCTCAGAAAATCATGGTTAACGATGACCTCCCTCCAAGTGGGGTCACCAATGCCATCCTTTCCCTCACCCAAGACCTTCGATCTCCTTCTCGGACAAAGATCTTGCCACCCCCGAATGTCATTCGCTTCCTCTCTGTCTCACCATAAACCTCAATGGGGTTTCGGTGGATTCCACTCTTATGACACGGGGCATCCATTAATGTCTGTCCGATGAAGACCCTCAAACAGCTGGGTCTAGGGGAAAATAATTGGAGAAGAGTGCTCTACCATTGCTGCCTACGACAATTCCAAAAGAGTTGCCAAAGGCAAGATTGCTCTTAAGCTGGGAGTCGGACCGGTTACTATGACCACTGAGTTTCTAGTTCTTGATGTCGATCCGGCTTACAAAGCCATCTTGGTCGTCCCGGCTAGAACAGACCCTAGAATCCCTTCCACCGCCCATCAATGTTTCAAATTTCCTTACAATGGGCGGATTATCAAATCAAGAGCATTCCCACTTTGGAGACTCTTAATGCTATCACCTCAGAGCTGCCACATCTTTTGTTCCAGATAAGGGGAAGAAGCAGTCATGTCTCTCTTCGATTTCCCCTCACCCTGTGATTTGAGCCATCACACCCAATCTGATGAGAAGCCTGAGCAACCTCCCTGCACTCAAGGGAAAGGTTGGGAAGTGATGGCCAACATCGCTATGTCCATGGCCATGGATTAGGAAAAGAAAAGCAAGGGCAGATCCAGAGTGTTCGGGCCATTAGGAGGTTGTTACCTAAGGCTGGTCTAGGCTTCCACCCAGACCCGTCCATCAGATCCATTCATACCTTACCAACCTCTTACTTGGACCTTGAATGACATTTTGTCCAAGGGGCCACCCAGCTGGGAACCCGGGAGCCATTGATAGAGGAATTGCCTTGCTCTGAGAGTGAGGAAGAAGAAGAGGAAGCAGAAAAGGAAAATGGCAGAAATAGAGGAAGTCTGTGATGACTTAGGCCTCCTCTCCTTTGGGTCCGAATCCCCCTCTTCACCATCTCTACCCTCATCTCCTATGCTTCTAATCTTCCATCCGCATCTACTCCATCTCTTATCAACATCTCTATCTCTCATCCATCCAGTCGAGGCCGCCTTGAGTCAGCAACTCATGGTCTTGGCTTGATTCCAAAAAAAAAAACGCCATTATCAAAGTTGGAAATGCGAGATCTCCATTGAGCACCCTTCCTCTTGGAATCTCTTCCGCTCGGCCAAGGGCCGACGCTCTCCCCATAGATTTTCACTCCTTGGGACCCCTTCCCATGTACATAGTTGTCCTGTACATAGCAGTCTAGATCCTAGTTAGATTTGGGTTTAGAGTCAGGCTTAGAGTCCAGTCTAGAGTCAGGATTAGGAGAGTCTGGTCCCTCTCAACCATGCATTCGCAAAGAAAGGTAGGCAAGTTCATGCCCTGCCTGTCATGGCCTGGCCGAGAGGTGTGCCAAATTGAGTCAGTCCGGAATTCCTTGAGGAACCTGAGGAACCCCGTGGGACAGACTCTTGAGAAGGTGATTCTAGTAGAGACGGTCTAGGTCTAGTCTCTCTAGATGTCACGTGAGAAAGATGGGGTTAGGAGAACTGGGTCAGAGAAGAAGAAGGACCCAGTGAGGCTCCTATAGTGGATGGACACAAAAAGGTCGCGACGAGCCCACCACGGCTGCAGAACGAACCCTACTAAAGAAGTCAATCTTGGCACCAAAATCCCCGAAGACAGTGTTAGTCAGTGCCAACTTGAGTGAAGAAGAAGGCATGCGTTGGTAGCTATCCTTAAAGAATTCTCCGACGGTTTTGCTTGGTCCTACGAGGATATGCCGGGACTCGACACCTCTTTGGGTCGAACACCGGGTTAGTTAGTCCTAAAGCGCCAGCACGAGCTGCCACACCACCGCCAAAAGCCGAAGACATCCCAAGCTATCACATCGAGATCACAAGAGGAGGACTGATGACAAATCAATCATAGGAGATTGACATAAAGTTCTATCATTGTGCTATATCCACATTGGGTAGTATATCGTCCCCGTAATGAAAAGGATGGTAAGGTTAGGATCTGTATAGATTTCCGAGACCTTAATCGTGCTTGCCCAAAGGACGATTTCCCTCTCCCGCACATAGATGTCCTAGTGGACAACACTGCCGGGTTTGAAATGTTATCTTTCATGGATGGTTTCTCGGGGTACAACTAGATCCGTCTGGCGGAGGAAGACCAGGAGGAAAACCTCTTTCACAACACCCTGGGGGACTTACGTTATGTCGTCATGCCCTTCGGATTGAAGAACGCAGGAGCAACATATCAAAGGGCAATGATGGCAATTTTTCATGACATGATGCATGTGCACATGGAGGTCTATGTGGACGATGTCTTGGTAAAATCAAAGACTCGACATGGCCATGCTGACGCTCGGGCGGTTCTCCAACGGTCTAGAGAACATAAGCTTAAAATGAACCCCAGAAGTGTGTCTTTGGAGTCTCTTCGGGGAAATTGCTTGGGTTCATAGTTAGCAAAAGAGGGATTGAGATTGATCCCAATAAGGCCAAAGCAATAATCGAAATGCCTCCTCCTAAGAATATCAGAGAAGTTAGAGGGCTAATTGGCAGACTTCAATTCATTAGGAGATCATTTCCCAGCATTCAATCCGCTGTAAGCCCTTCTACGAGATGCTAAAAGGAGAGGCAAAATTTGATTGGAACGATAAATGTCAAAAGGCCTTTGATGAGTGAAGAGGTTACCTATTCAATCCCTGTTCTCGCTCCTCCGGTCCCGGGTCGGCCTTTATTGCTCTATGTATCAACCACTGAAGATTCAACTAGAGCAGTTTTGGCCCAATACGACGACGAGAAGAAGGAGAGCGGTGTACTACTTATCCAAATTGTTCAATGAAGCTGAAAAGAGGTACACCGCCATGGAAAGAACATGTGCAGCGTCGTCTGGGTGGTCCAGAAGTTGAAGCATTATTTCCTGGGCACATGAAGTGAAACTTCTGGCACGAATGGATCAATTCGGTTCTTGCTAGAGAAGCCTGTCCTAACTGAGCGGTGATGCGGTGGCAAAGTTTTCTCAATCACAGTTTGAATCACTACGTAACCAAGAAGTCAATCAAGGGGCATGCCATAGCTGAGCACCTAGGCCATCACCCCTTACCTTCGTATTCTCCTGTCGACGAAAACCTTTCCGATGAAGAGTTAGGAGCCATCATCGATGGTGAGCCTTCATGGGTGCTTTACTTCGACGGGGCTTTAAATTCCAAAGGGAGTGGAATAGGGGCAGTCCTCTCTCACCGGAAGGGGTAGTCATCCCGCACGCCTACCAATTAACCTTCCGTGCCACGAACAATGTGGCGAGTATGAGGCTCTCCTAGTTGGGTTGAAGATGGCGTTGTTGCTCGGAGTCAAGGAATTAAGGATTATTGAGATTCGCAGTTGATACTCCGGCAATCTCTCAGCAAGTACCAAACCCGGACCCCAAGTTGAAACCATACAAGATTGGTAGGAAAGGTAATCCGGTAGTTTAGGAAGCTCACCCTTGTCCACACTCCTAGGGCCCAAAACATCCTAGCAGATTCCCTCGCCTCTCTGGCCTCTTCATTCCCATCCCTTTAGAAAGGTCCTCCGAAACCATCTCTGTTCAAAGGCTAAGAATCCATTCTCTGATCCCTGGTTTGTCCAACTTCAATCTCCCTCCTATCAATCAATGCACTCTCAAAAGAGCTGAAATCGACCTCGATGATGGCCATCCCTGGTATTTTGACATCGAGAACTACCTCAAAGATGGATCCTTCCCGGATTACGCCACTTCTGCCGATAGACGGGCTATTCGCCGTGTCTCCGAACGGTACAAGATATAGGTGGCGTTCTCTACAAGAAATCCCTCGTGGGGGTATCTCCGTTGCCTCGATGAAATCGAATCTGAAAGCATTGTTGAAGCTGCTCACTCTAGTGAATGTGGTGGCCATGTCAATGGTAGAGCAATTGCCCAGAAGTTGCTAAGACACTATTACTGGCCTACCATGGAAGAAGATTGCACCCATTTTGTCGGTCACTGTGCTAAATGCCAATTGCACGGTGATAAATTCATGCTCCTTCTTCCTCTCTCATCCCCTTATTGCTCCATGGCCTTTCGCCATGTGGGCATTCGATGTGGTCGGTCCTCGCGGATAGAACGGAGAAGTCCAGAAGAAATCCTTCATTCTGACCGCCACAGAGTACTTCACAAAGTGGGCTGAAGCAGAAGCGTTCATAGAAGTCAAAGCATCAACGGTTGTCAAGTTCATCAAGCGCAACATCCTTGCAAGGTTTGGCGTGCCCCGGGACATCGTCACCGACAACGGACCACAGTTCACTTCACAGGAGCTTCGCGACATGTGTGGTAAATATGGTATCAATTTGCATCATTCATCACCATATATCCACAAGGTAACGGACAAGCGGAAGCTACTAATAAAACTCTCATCAAAATCATAAAGAAAACATGCAAGTCTCACAACAATGCTGACTGGCCAGATCGCTTGGTTGAAGCTCTTGGGCTTATCGCACCTCGGTCCGAACTCCTACGGGGCAAACCCCTATGCTTTGACATACGGATCGGATGCGATACTACCATACGAGATCTTCGTCCCCTCACTTAGAGTTCAATGGGATTCCGAACTGATCCTGATCGACGTCGGGAAGCCTTATTGGCACAACTTGAACTCTTAGATGAGAGACGAATGATAGCGGCTGACCATGCTCAAGTCTCGTCAGAGAATTGCACGTTTTTATGCCAAAAGAGTTCTTGAGAGAAAGTTCGAAGTGGGTGAGATGGTCCTTAAGCGTAAAATCATAAAGGCACCAGGTCCCAGGAGCAAATTGCAAGAAAATTGGGAGGGTCCATTCGTTATTAAAGAGGTTTCTCAGGGAACGCTTATAGGTTAGGGATGCCGAGGGAGTTGAGTTAACGCATCCATGGAATGCAGTCTACCTCAAGAAGTTCTATTCTAGCAGTCAGTCAGTCGGTCATTCATCACTTGTCAAGGTTCGGGTTTAAGTCTCTACTTTCCACTTGGTCATAGTGAGGTAGGACTTATTCACACACCACATGATGTAAGATATTGCCTTTGGCTAGAAAATCACTAGTACACTCGGGCGGTCTCATCCGGTCAATGTATTTCCCCTATTCTTTCCCACTCGGTCATGTCGGAAGCGGAACAAACTACGAGTAGGGGACCACCCACTCTCTTTTAAAAGGACAAGGTCACCATAAA